>CM039608.1:39308059-39908059 GCA_022457205.1 Saccharum spontaneum
ATATAGATGAAGACTATGGTTACAAAGCCAAGGACATTCATTTCCATCAATGACTATAAATGAATGTTGTTGCCCCCCTAATTAATGTTTATTTAGACTCAAAAAGCGTCTCTGTTATTATTGTACCGTGATGTTTAACTAGGTTTATTTGTATGGTTCTAATTAGGTTGGTTTGTATTGTTTTGTTTAATTAGCTTTATTTGTAATTTTATGTTTAATTAGGTTCATTTGTACTTTTATTTGTATGGTTATAATTAGGTTTGTATGCCTTGTATTTATTTCTCATGCATTTCGGTGCCATATTTGATTTAAACTATTTTCTCAAAGTTTTAGGTGCCATAGGTTAATTAAGGAAACAATAAGTTTACAAAATCCATATCACTAAAAAAATATCAAAACTCATATATATAATATTTCAAAATTCATTTGAATTAAATCCAATCTAAAATTCATATTTTGCAATATATATTTTGTTTGACTTTTACTATAAAACAAGTCATAACAAAATAATTTACACAATATTTTAAATAAAATGATCGGTCAAATATTTGGTCAAAAGAGTCAAATGAATTATGATTTCCAATTGGAGACCTTATTAAGTAATACATGCATTGTCGTATATAGACGATGACTGTGGTTACAGAATCAAGGACATTCATTTCCATCAATGACTGTAAATGAATGTTGTTGCCCCCTTTGAACACAAGGTTGAAATGTGCCCTTGTGATTCGTTTTGTAATGAGTGATTGTCAACGTGATCCACAAAGAAGGTTGAGTGATGACTAACTTGGCTTGTGTTGTGCAGGTGTGGAGCTCGGAGGCGGTGGTCGACAGCGAGGTGAAGGTCAAGTAGAGACGTGTCGTGCCAACAGACCGGGAGCGGTGAAGGGTGAACGTGAGACTTGGACCGAGGGACCAGGAGGCCGGGTGACTAGCCATGGTGGCTGACACCTCGGACATCGACAAGCGTAAGTGTACATGGGTGACCGTGTTGATCGAGTCATGACGGAGGACGTGTAAGTTGAGCGGGGCTCAGAGGACTTGGCGGCCGGCCGGTTGAGGACGGCAGTGATACATGTCGAGCGGCGGGGGATGCTATGGAGTATGCTATTCGCGAGCGGGTTTGGTGGTTTGGGCCTCAAAACCATCGGTGGCGGGTTTACGGGTTTGGGCCTCAAAGCCCAAGAGGAGGTTCCGAGAAGGAAAAGATGACACGTGGCGACATCAGGGGGTTCGTGTCGAGGCGAAGCTACTAATGAGGAGGTGCGGTGGTCGTCGGATGAAGATGACACAGGGTTGGACCATAATGCCCTTGGGCTAAGTGGTTTGACTCAATTGTATCGAGGAGCAAAACTAGGATGGCGTAATAGCCCTGTTAAATAGGATGAGAGAACCCCCATCTCTCTCACCTCCTCCATTTGCATTTTTCTTTTATTCTTGTTAGGGTTTCTCCCTCCCCTTAGATGCATGTGAGAGAGAGGTCCACTAATCCTTGTGATTTGTGTAAGAACCAAGATTTCAAGTGGGAAAGAAGGTCCCGAATCCCCCTTGTGTCCTCCAGGATTCGGCGGAAGAACCATTCTTTGTGTTCTTGATGTGTTCTTCGCGTTCTCCTCCTTCCCCCTCTCGTTGTTAAGCTGATTCGTCATTCCTAGACTATTTTGATCCATTCTTTTTGCATTGATTTGAACTATGACGTGAGTTGAGCCTTTCCATCAAAGGAAATCAATCAATTCCTCACGAGCTTGCAGATAGGACGATTTCTTGGTCTAGGTCTCAAGAATCAGTGTTTTTCGTTCCCCTTCGATTTCCTGTTGATTGGCTTTAAATTGGGGGATGACCTCTTAGAGGTAGCTCCCTACTGCCTTGTAATCATGCTTACTAAGTTTCATGGCAGTTGGTGAAGATTTGACCGCAAATCGGAAGATTGAAGTGAGGAGGCGATTTTGGGGGGCACTCTTCTTCTATCTGTGCGATTCGCGGACAGTCCGAGCGTACTGTAGTAGACTGTCTGGGAGTCGAGCTCTTTTCTGTGCGTTCTCTGCTGCTCGGTGTCCGTACTTGCGGACTGTTTAGCCCCTAAGCCCGGACTGTCCGGGGCACTCTAGCAGTGGTTTTTCAGACCGAGAACAGAACTGTTTCCACAAAGTTCGGTTTCTAATTTTTGAACCGTGGACCGTCTAAGGTACTGTAGCAGAGAGTCCGCAACTCTCTGTTTTGTGCTATTTTGTCCATTTTTCGCCCGTTCGATCTCTGATTCGAGTTCCATCTTTTGCATTGGGTTTCTAGCGATCTAAGGAACTTTTCTAGGGTCTCTTGACTTTTGGTGGCTCGTATTTTTGTAGCTTTTGTTTGTGTATCTTTTAGGATTGATTTTAGGACAGTGGTCGAAAGTTTCAAAAGAAATTTGAGGCTCCCATTCACACCTCCTCTGGTAGCCATTTCCGGTCCTTCACCCCTAATTAATTTTTATTTAGACTCAAAGAGCGTCTCTGTACGGTGTGTTTAACTAGGTATGCTTGGTTGGTTTGTATTGTTATGTTTAGTTAGCTTTATTTGTAATTTTATGTTTATTAGGTTCATTTGTACTTTTATTTGTATGGTTATAATTAGGTTTGTATGCCTTGTATTTATTTCTCATGCATTTCGGTGCCATATTTGATTTAAACTATTTTCTCAAAGTTTTAGGTGCCATAGGTTAATTAAGGAAACAATAAGTTTACAAAATTCATATCACTAAAAAATATCAAAACTCATATATATAATATTTCAAAATTCATTTGAATTAAATTCAATCTGAAATTCATATAATTTGCAATATATATTTTGTTTGACTTTTACTATAAAATAACAAAATAATTTACACAATATTTTAAATAAAACAACTAGTCAAATATTTGGTCAAAAGAGTCAAATGAATTATGATTTCGAACGGAGACCTTATTAAGCTCCGGTTGGAATCGGAAACTAGGAATAAAGGTAACTTTTAATCCTGAATGGTAACACAAACCGGGATTAAAGGTTACCTTTAGTCTCGGTTTTTCGCTCTAACCGAAACTAAAGGTCCCCCACCTGCCCACCGTGCTCGATCACCACTCATCCCAACTACAACCGACACTGCTCCCACCTACCACCGCTGGTCACGCCTATAAAACCGGCCACCATGTGCCATTCATCTCCATGGCCACTACGCACCATCATCTCCCTCGCCTGCTGTTGTAGTTTGCCCAATTCGATATCTGTTATTGTTTGCCTAGTTTCCTATCCAACATATGGCCTCTCTGTGGGAGAAAGCCTTTCATATACAAAATTCATTTTAGATATACCAGAAGAATACTCCGCGCATTGCTGTGGGAATCGCAGGTGAAATTATACTACTTATATTTATTTATATGGATGAATAAATCTATACATAACTTTTAAAGTCGAGGTTCCCGGCCGGATCCGTCACAGACACATGTACTGTTCCCACAACAGTACCTTAGAACAGTAGACCTGTTAATTCAGTACCGGGTCTTAACAGTAAAACCCGATAAGAAACAGCAAAACCTGTTATAAAACAGTAACACAGAACAGTACAAACCCGTTAAGAAACAGTAAAACCCGCTAAGAAACCGTAAACCCGTTATGAAACAGTAACACCATTCCAGCTAAGAAACCGTAAAACACGTTATAAAACAGTAACACCGTTAAGCAAACAGTATAACCCGTTACTAAACAGTATCAAACTCGCTAAAAACAATAACAACCCGCTAACGAATATTGATAGAATAGAAAAAAGAAAAAAAGGCCAGATTACTGCCCGCGCTTTGCGCAGGCTCTCCTGCTAGTATTATATATAATACATGTTGGTGGATAATTTTTAGCACTTTGATGTGGACAACTAAAATGTGTTATTAAATGATTTGGTTTGCTCATGTGAATAGCCTGAATGAAGATATATTCACTATCAAAATCTGTGAGTGTTCCTATTTACACTCGGGAGAACAAAAAGCACTCGGCATAGTACGTTATTCCCGTGTGTACCTGCATACCTTCGGGATATTTTTAGTTGAACGGAGATCCCAGCGGAAGACACTCCACATTAACGTCGTCGTGATGCTTCTGAGTGCTTAACGCGTTCTGGCCTTCGGGAGCATCTTGATCTTGTGCCGCTACGGTGAAAAATTTGGCGTGGGGCCGCGGCGGAGCTTCGAGGTTGGCGCGCAATATTTCGGCCGACCCCAAAACCTCTCGAAGGCTCTCAGCCGCACCCCCCCCTTCAGTCCAGTCGCTACACGCCTAGGCCCCCTCGCTGCAAACACCAGCACCGCCATCTTCTCCGAGCACTGCGCACACCACCCTGCGGTCATCTCCCAGCTCGGGCTGCGCGGCACCGCCATCTGCTCGCCGGGGTAAGCCCACCCACCACCTCGACCTCTACCGCTACTCCTACTTCCATCTGCAGACTAGAAGCTAACCCCAAATCCCTCACACAATACACATCCGTATGAGAAAAATGCACACTACTATCACGAGTTTTTGGTCGGCATACCATTGGTGAAGTCGCCCCCTGGCGACCGACCCCGACCCCCAGTTGCCGCCGCCGCTGGGCGCCTCTCCGGCGCCGGCGGCCCCCTCCCCCTCCCTCCACCTCCCTCCCCTCTCCTCGGCCACCATAGGACCCCCTTCCGCTGCTCCCTCTGGCCTTAGTACCACATCCTGTAGATGTGAATCTGCCTCTTTGTCACCACCGTCGCCGGCTGGCGTGCTGCCTCCTGTGGCCCCTCTCCCATGTCCCGAAGGGTCCAGCAGCCAGCCCCGGCTAGGCGCTCGCGGGGATGCGCGGCCGCCGCCACGCCCGTGGGGACCTCGCGCCTGCCGCTGGGACTCGAATCGGGCCCCGTCGCCATGGCTGCCGCCTCCGGTAGCAGCAGCCCCGAGGCCTCCCCGGCGGGATCTGGCGCTGGGGTGCCCTCCGCGACCTGGCCGTCCACGGCGCCTGGCGCCACTGCCTTTGGACCAGCGGTCGCTGATGGCGGCGCATCCTCGACGCCGACATCGGCCTTGGAGGGGGCCGTGGAGCCTGGCGGGCACGCCACAAGGCCATTGTCACCATCGCCGCCTGCTGGGGCTGCCGGCTCTTCTCCTCTACGGACGCCTGCCTCGGAGGACGGGTCACTGGTCATCGCCGCCCAGGTGCTGCCTATCGCGGATGGAAGGACGGTGGATGAGGAATTAGTTGTCGTCGAGGACGTTCTCGATGACGAGGACAACGAGGATGAGGTTGAGGATGTCTCACGCTTGGGCAGCTCCTCCCTCTCCCCCCATGCTCTCCCGTTCGTCCCTGCCTGTCGTTCGGCTGGCAGGAGCAAGTTCCGACGTTGGGAGGAAGACACCGGCACAGGCAGCTCCGACGATGAACTCGATCCTGCGGCCACGCGTTCATCGTACTTGGACGCAGCTCGCAAGGCTCTTCAGGCCACGCCTCCATCGGCTGGGACCCGTGCGCGGCGCGTGCGTTGCTGACATGGATTGAACGCACCTGGTGCTGGCCAGGGGGAAGCGGCGTCATTGGCGCAGGACCAGTGCGCCCGATGGACGAGGGTCGCCACCGCTGCTGGGCAAGCGGGTGCCCGCGCAGCGTCGTCTTGGTCCGCAGCCGGCAGCAAGAGCCCCGGTGCGCCAGCGCCTCGGTCCGCGGCATTGGGTGCCAGGGCCTGACACGTCTCGGCAACCCCGTTGTCGTCGAGCCAGGAACAGGGACGCTGACGGTCCTGCGGCGCCCCCGCAACCGGCTGCTAGGGTGCCCGTGCACCTGCGGCTTGGCCCACAGCCAGTCGTGTGTGTGCCCGTGCGCCAGCGACTCGGCCAGCACTATCAGGCATCACCGCCTGACTGGCGACCTCCGACACCGCCACGTGCACAACCTCCGGCTGGGCTATCTCGACACCACGTTCCCCAAGCGGTTGTGCCTGTCGACGCGGATGGCTTCACGCTTGTTCAAAGCCGTCGGCGTGGGCGCCGCCATGCCCCGACTCACCCTCGTCACCAGCGGCCAGTACCACCCTCGCTTGTTGGTCTTTGCTTCAACTGTCTGGCCGGAGACCACGTTGCCGCCCGGTGCACCTCCCCGTCCCACTGCCTCTTCTGCCTTAGCACGAAGCACCGGGCGAGGAACTGCAAGCGTCGTCGTCCACCCCGGCGCCTTTCCTCGGACCGTGTGCAGGAGCGCACGCATCCACGCCAATTCTGTCCCAGTCGCCAGGGCATCGACAACGGCGACGGTGGTCATGTCGCTCTTGGTGCACCAGAACTGCGCTAGAACCAAAGTTCTCAGTTGGTGGCTCCTATCATTGTTGGACAGATTCTTTGCCCGGCAACTTCGACGTTGGCGGTTGCGGGTGGCGGCGCACAGCCTTGCTCTCACACGCCACACGATGGCTCGGACGGAGCCGCGCAGAGGACTGTGGGGGGCGCCAATGCCGCCCGTCGTCGAGGCAGGTGCCTCGCCCCTGCCCGCGGAACCCCTGAGCCCTGTGCATCGCACTTTGGATGCTGCGGAGGTTGACCCGGAGATATTGTCAGGTGATGGGCTTGTGGCCCTCCCCTTGTCACTCACGAATGACATGTCGCCGTCGCACACACGGGCACCGGACTCTGCCGCGCCTGCTTGTGCGACCGTGGCCGACGTGGCTGCCGCGCCTGTCACTATGTCTATTGACGATTTCATCTCGTCGATCTCCTCCAATCTCAGCCCACCGATCCTGTCATCGCCACCCAGGCTACGGGTGTCTCAGGTGCCGGACTACAGCGTCATCCCCGACGCCCCCGATGACGCCCCTGTTGACGCCGTCCCCACACCGCCGCCTGAAGTGGACCCTGGGATGCTCTTCGTCGACTCCCTATGACTGCCATTGCCGGAGGCCCTGGTGCGCACCCCCCCCCACGCTCCCGCGGCACACGCCATGAACCGGCCAGCTTGGTCCCCAGGCGCAGTGACCGGCTAGCGGCCAAATCAGCGTTCCGCGATCCCAATCCGGAAAAGCAAGCAAAGCGCGTCCTCGTCAACAAATGGGAACGCAGGCCTGATGATACACCCACCGATGCCATTGACGACCGGATCGCCGTGCTCTTCCATAAAACGTTCAAGGAACCGGTCAACTCCCCCACTCGCGAGGCGTTGCGCGAGCTGATGTTCCCTTCGCCCTGTGAGAGGCCAAACTGGCGCTGCTCACAGCCCTAATCGACTAGCCACGACAGCGCTCACTTTGTCGCAAAATTAGTGCTTAGTTAGTACAACTTTCTTACCCCACCGCTTACGGTGATTTGTGTTGTGTGCTACTCCGTGATGTGGATCGGCGCCTCGCCGCGACCGCTCCCGGAGCATGTAAACTTTCTAACTTCCACTTAGTGCAACACGTGCCAATGCGTGTTTTCGAAAAAAAAATACTCATCCGTATACCCTAAATCCAATTGTTGCCCCCAAATTCCACTAATCAATCTGCTTGCCCCTTCGATTCCCCCCTCCCTCCTTAATCCCTAGCTTTATAGATTAACTAGGTAGCGTGCCCGTGCGTTGCTACGGAATAGTTAACATTTTATATTTAAAATACAGGGATCGCACAATGAGATAATAACACTGTAAAACTTAAATACCAACATTAAAATGTCATTATCTAAAAAAATAAAGTGAAAACGAAAACAGTCATGGAGAGTGCGGTGTCGTAGGCTCACAAACTCTATTTTATAGATCTCTCCGTGATGTGGCTAAGATAATGTTTAATATCAGCAGGAAGAAACCTCCGATACCCATTTCTCTCATGCGCCAATAAATCCACAAATAAGTTCCGCCGCATCTCCGTACAATCATATATATATATAGGGAGAGTATACTCTATAGCTAGCTACAAAATAACTTATTTTGTAGCCACCTCTATTTACGATAATTTTATATACTAATTTACGATAATGTCAGTATATATTTACGATAGTTGAATTATTATAACATATGGGGATATTTACCATAATGTTATAGTAAATCACATAGTAAGGAGTTACTGTATGAGTACATGTGTTATCTTTATCAATCTCCATGGGTCTGTATGAGTTGTCTCGATGTAGCCAGTCATTATCTTCATAGCCATCAATGTTTTTCTTGGTTTATTCAACTCCAACTGGTACAACATATACATCACTATATATTAAATAAACTAAAAAATGGCAATACTGAATTCCTAAAAACAAAATAAGAATACTGAATTCCTATAACAAAATAAGCTTTACCTTTTTCTTATGATATTGTTCACGACGCTTTGCATTTTTTTCATCCTTTTTCTGATGATACTTTTCCCTAAGTTTTTTATTTTTTTCATCCCTTTCTTCTTGAGTCATTGATGCATGTCGTGCTTTTTCTCTTTCCCTTTTACGCTGTGTGCGTTCATCAACTTGTGGTCGTGAATTTGATATTGTCTGATCAACTATTTGAAAATAAGTTGATAGATATTATTATTTACTTAATTATCACAAATAATACAAGTGAAAGCATTTATGGACATGATTATGAAGAATTACCTCCATTGATGGTGTTTGTGAAGTCTTTAAATGGTGTATGATCTTCATTATTTTTCATATTTTCCATTATGACGAAACTGCACATAAAATTAACCAATAAATTTGTATTATCAAATCCATGAGAGCAGTGATTAAAGCTTCCGTTGATGTTTGGAAAGAGTGAAATATTTCCTCCGTCCAAATATGAGCATTGACCAAGTCTATATTAGAAAATATTCATATTCATAATACAAAATAAGTACCATTAGAGATACACATGCTAATGCTATTTACTACCTGAATGGATTCTTCACAATTTTCATGTATTTACTTACAGATCTCCAAATAGCTGTATTGTTGGTCCTAAAACTGAATGGCTAGCCACTTGCTACCATTCTGTCAGGGTTCCATTAATAGTTATAAGCGAGTAGCATCACATGAATTGCTAGAGTAATATGAGAAGCATGTTCTCTACAGTGCAGCAGCAAACTGAAGAACCAATCGAGTCAACCCACTCAGCTATCTCCTCTACAAACCGGAGTAACCAGACCAAATTGGCTACTGCAGGGCTGGGTTGAAAACCGAAGAAATCAATGCAAACCATGAGTGGACAGGGCAGCCTAAAGATTGATTTTACAGATTCCAATTAACAGGTACCAATTTAGACATACAACTCTAGTACTTAAATTGATTTTGCATGCTCCCTGCTAATGGATGATTTTATTAACATAGGTCGGTTTGCAGATTCTAAAGATTCGAAAAAGAAAAAAAATCATTGAGTTGGGATGTGAGAATACGACAACAATCGGCTCCTCCCTAGTGACAAAGACACTGACTCACCGAGTCCTCTTTGGTGACGGGGAGCACCCTGTAGGCGTCGGGAGGAGTTACAACCGCGCTCTCGGCCTCAAGCTCGTGGATGGAGCCGTAGCGCTTGGAGACGACAGGGAAGTCGCCGCTCACAGGAAGATGTCGCTCGGGCTGGCCGCTGCCGCTCCCATCGGCCGCCGCACTCCCGCCGGCCTCCAAGCTCTCCTTCCTCGCCGCCACGCCTCCCCACTCCATGGTCTACCTTTCCCCGTCCTCCTCCGCGCGCTCGCCGCCGGCTCCCCACCGCTCCTCAACGAGCTCCTCCCGTTCGCGCTATCCTCCACGTCAGGCCCAACCCCCCGCCTCGGCCACATCGCCGCGCCGCCGCTGGGCTGATGCCACCCCGCACCAGCCATCGCGTGGCTTCAAGGATTCGGAACTGCGTGCCACTGCTGGACTGTTGGACGCCCCGCTGCCCGCTCAGCCTCAGACCTTAGCCCGGCGAGCAGCAGCAGCCGGAGGAGGCCTCGCACATCAAGCTCGTCCTCGCGCCATCACTCCCTGCTGCCACCAGGTGTGCCAACCCCTTCTCCTTCCTGATGTTGAAATTGAAGTTCTAACCATGTGGAAGCAGCCAGCAGCAGCATTGATTTCCTTATTATAAGATTTGATTCAGTTATCAAACTAATCCAAATCTTTCTTCCACCCATTCGCTGAGCAGCTACATTAAGAGCTGGACGAAGCAGTCGGAGGAGGCCTACCAACTATCGCTCGACCATGCATTATGCCTCTACTCTGAGGAAACGGCCGCCACCAACCACCTCTACCACTGCTTCTGAAGGTGCACATTTCCCCTTCTCTGTCTATCAATTAGATAATCAGGTTTGGAATTCTCAGTTCAGTGACCAGGTTTGGAATTCAAGTTGCATACCTAGTTCTGGGATTTCCTTCACTGGTGGACTATTGATGAAGTGTGGAAAGAGGAACAGGCTCACTTATGCTATGCAAATAATATAGGTTCAAGTAGTACTGGTAGTCATGTTCTGTCAGCCAAGGCAAAAAAAAAGGAACTGTGTAAAAGTAATTTGCTATCAGAGGACGGATGAGACTGATTAATTCACATGTGCTAAAAATTCTCGACGCAGGTCCTCCATCTGGACGCACGCAGGTTTGCTAGCATGGAGAGACATTTTGTCGAACATTGCATAGAAGGGAGAGCAGTGAAGGGGTGGGCGTACCCTAGTTGACCAACTGCGCCGCCGTGATGCAGCCGAGAGCCGGAGCAGTAGGGAGTCAATCGGTCGGGAACACCAGGAGCTCGGCGATGTCATCGACGGAAACCTCAACCTTGAAGTCGCAGTGCAGCACCACCACGGCGTCGCGGGAGGCCAGGAACACGAACGCGAACGCGGTGTCGCGGGGGAACACCAGGCGGCAGCTGTCGTCTAACGGATCCAGCACGAAGTCGAGGCCGGAGATGGACCCAGAGCCGCCGGAGTCCTCCGGGTAGCGCCAGGAGATGACGAAGGCGTCTGGCTCCCAGAGGTTTCTCACCTCCACGCACGCGTCCGTGAAGCAGAATGGCTTGGCGTTCTGGCGGCGCGTTGCACAGCTGCGGAGGGCGCTGCTTCTGTGCGGCATAGGGTGCTGCCGCTGCTTTTGTCGTGGGGAGCGATGCCGCTATCGCAAGGATAGCGAGGAACAGGGAGGAGGAGACACAGAGTTGATCGCGGGATGCAGACGAAATCTTACGTGGGATGCGGGGCAGGATGTGGCTTCAATCTTTCTAATGGGCGAGGCATGCAGGCGGCTTCAACCTCCCTAATGGGCGAGGCATGCAGGATGTCATCAACAAACCTTTCCTTGATAATGGGCGACGCATGCAGGTGGTTTCAAAATCTCCTTGATCTGCGCGGACCCAACTGGCGGAGCATGAGGTTGTGCAAGCCGTCGTTCGCAGGAGGAGGGGGCAGACGGACGATGAATTTTGTCGCACCAAAAAAAATGGGTCTCTTTTATTCTTTTTAGTTGTAGGAGATCCTCAAGCTGCAGATCCGTGCTCCATGCCCCTCTCTGGATCCAATCAGGGCAGCATATAAGGTAACACGAAAAAAGATGGAAGAAAGAAGGATTATTTTTGCATTTTTTGTTTCAATCCTTTGCTTGAGAGGTCACGAATTGAATCTGGGCTATCAATTTTGATTCCAGCTATAGGATTTGATGAGATCTTGGCAAAATCTTGTTGCATCCCCCTCCATGGATCCAAGTAAGGCAGCCTAAGGTAAGGGAGGTGGAAGAAAGAAAGGACTGTTGCAAAAAAAAATTCCATTCTGTCATTGGAGGGTTCACCATTTGCATTTAGTTTTGTGTTTTTTATCCACCTTTAAGATAGTAGAAAGTTTGGAAGGACCACTTTTGTAGTGTTAGAAGAGAACTTCTGAACTGTAACATGCTCTGTTATGTAAAGCTGTAAGATTAAGTACTTTATTACATACAGGCTTCGCTTGTTATGTAAAAATGCAATAATAATAATAATAATAATAATAATAATAATAATAATAATAATAATAATAATAATAATAATAATAATAATAATAATAATAATAATAATAATAATAATAATAATAATAATATCATTGCACTTCTGTGGACCTAATTTTGTACTTTGTGATGTAAATAACCTCTACAGAGAAGAGGATCATACGTATCAATTGCTTATTAACTTGCTGGGATAAGATAGGCAAGTCATACATGTCATTCTTCTTCCACTCTGCAAGTTTCTCAAATATTTTATCTACTGCCTTTTAGTGCTGAAAAAATGTCTTAGTTAGTTCTACATTGCTGTTTTTCTATTTCGTATTAAGTATGCAATAGATATTAAATGGTTGACTGAAACTGAAACTACCCAAGAATTGATGGACAAGGCCACATATTTGGAATTATAAACTGCATAAAGTTAGATGATCAGGATTTGGAATTATTAAACCACATAGAATTAGTTAGCTTTGAGGATGATGATGAACCAATGCAAGTGGAAGAAGACTAATTAGAGAGGAGACAATTCTCCTCACTCCAGAAGGAGAAACGTAGGTTTCTCATGTGTAATTTATATTTCTTTGCAATGACTATTTAATGTGCTGCTTATGCATTCTTTTAATGTGCAGGCAATGGAGAGAGGAGAATGGGGACGCTAGACTTCCTAATGGCATCCTTGGTGTGTTGATTTGAGAAGCATTTCCTAGCATCGTCAAATATGAGCCTGCATGGCATTTGCAATGACTTCGCTGAAGATAGGTCAGAAGAGGGAGAGCATTTTGATAGTGCCTTGGAGCGGGTGGAGGAATGTTTCTGGGTAAGTTTGGTGCCTTCCATTTTATTGTCATGTATTTTTTATCAGCTTAAAATTTATTGCTTTGACATGATCTATTATATTGCAGTTGTGGTTCAGATGGCCAGATGGCAAGGAGAATGCAGCTCGGAGAGTAGCGCGGAATGTTGTGAAGAAGTTCATACCACAAATGTTCTGTAAGGGGCGCATCCAATCTGTCATCACTTACTACAATCGTGTTTTTGGCACGAAAATAAAAAGGGCTGAAGCATGCCAAACAGATCTGACTAAGCAGGAATTTTTGCAGGTCATGCGCTGCCCTTTAATTTTAGTATTAGCTACTGGATATGTGTGCCTAAGATTTGTTTGATTCAGGCAATACCTTGGTGGGCACAGACGGCCCCAGAAGCAGGGAGTTGGCTGCAGAACTGAGGTGGTGCAATGAAGCTTCGAAAGTGAAGTCTGATGCAGCAAGGGCTCGCAGACAAATGATGTGAGGAGCAAGTCATCGTCAAGGAAATTGTTCACATGCTCGATGGAAGAAGAAAATGGTATGTGCTAGCTGCTACCAACACATCCTTGTGTTTGGCTGTAAACTGAAGTTACATTCATGTATTTTTCTTTGGAATAGGAGGTTATGCTGCTTTGGAATAGAAGTTGAATAACCAAATTGAGATAACAAATTGTCTGAAAGAAGGTTATGCTGCTTTGGCATGGTAATTTGCCTTTTGTTCGAATGATGTAAATAATTGTTTCTTTAAAATATGATATTATTGTGTGTTTTTGCATTGCTTAGCTAAACAGGATAAAAAATGTATAACATAAATGCAAGGTTTCATTTGTCATATGATTACTTTAGTGAAATTCATTAACCAATATTCATTTATAATTTTTTATGTAGATCATTCAAATACAACTGAATATTCCAATACCTCCACTGGTACTGCCATCACAAAATGGATTATCTCATTAGGTTTGTACAGTTTGTACCATCTGATGCAGTGGCGGGCCCAGGATTTTTATCTTGGGTATTCAAAATATGAAGGGAGTCAAAAAAAAATTGACAACATAAACTCCTAATGCCTAATATTTGGCATGTATAGCACCACATGATTCTAATTGTATAATATATAGCACATATTTTAGTATGATTTCATAAATTCATAGAATTTTAGCATAACTTGAAATCGTTTAGCAATTAACATAGAGTGCCAATAGTTCAACGTACCAAAGTAGCATTGTTGCAACATCCAGAATTTGGGGTAAATTAAATCAGAGGACTGTAAATTAGGGATTAATTAATTTACAGACAAAATAAGGCTATTCTCATTCCATTTTACAACTGGTTCACCAATAAGCCAAGAGACTAAATCTAAACTGACAAATTGCAAGAAGCAGAGAAGTTCTCCTGGCCCTGTTGGTCGTCGAGCGTGCTGACCGCTTGGTTGCTCGGAGGCACGGAGCCTCGGACTGTGTCTTGCGCGGACGGCCTGGCGCCGACTCTCTCGTTGCCACGTAGAGTGCGGATACGGGATGGCTACCCACAGCTGGCAGCCGGAATCTGCCCTGGTGGCTAGAGGTAGGGTTTGGAGTTTGGGGAAAGATTTTTTGAGTTAGGGGAGGGAGGAGCAGCAAGTGACGAGTGCGGACGTGCGGTAACACCGATTTCTAGGTGCGGATGTAAATTTGGGCTGCGGCCTTCCTGGGCCTTACGGTGGGGGAAAATAATGAGTATGGACATGTAGTTTGGGGCTCTTTTCTGTACTGGTAATTAGTTTGACTCACTTTTCTTTTTTACCAATATATACAAACATGTAAACACTCTATATATGAATTTTTTTATCAAAAAATTTGGGTATTCAACTGAATACCCTTGAATACTACTGTGCCCGCCCCTGATCTGATGTCACTTTCCAAATTCAGTGATCTAACTTTCTTCTGAAAACGAAGGGCACATCTGGAGGATTAGGTGTAGGCCCTGCAGAAACAGGTGCTGCTACTGCTACAGAGGTTAGAGAAGGGGAAGTTGCTGCAAATGGAGGTCACATCACATAGATGAATCCATGTCGGTCAATTAGGCCAATCTCAATATGATCTTACGCTTCTCAACTAACTTAGTGTTGTTATCAAACATGTAGTGAAGTTTGTTGATTTGGCCATGTCATGCCCTTTTGTGAACCTTTAGAATTTGTGACTTCTGTTCATCTAACCATCAATGTGCCTTTTATGAAGTCTGAACATGTAGAACATGTGGGCATGGATAGTATGGTTTATTTTGTGACTTCTAAAATTGTAAGATACATGCAATTTGAAATATTTTACCATGGCATGAGCCAAGCAGAAATGGTGTATATATTATATATTGGTACTATGTATGCTGTATGACATTATATGACTGCCATATTATATGAGCCAAGCATTAGTAAGCAAAACAATAGCAGGAAAGAATCCCGAGTGTAGGCTCTAGGAATGAATCCCGAGTGCATACTTTGTTCAGCACTCGGGTGCTATACTTGGAATAGCTCCGTTAGCCGACGTAGAACCGTTAGCATGAACCTTTCCCGTATGCGTGATGTTTCCCTATTGTTTACTAAAACACTCGGGAAATTGTAACTTTACCGAGTGTTTCTACTGGAACACTCGGGGAACACGAATTTTCCAGACCTGGGGCTCCCGAATGTTGTTTGCCGAGTGCTTACCCTCGGGAAAGTGTTCCCGAGTGTTTTTGACACTAGGGAACTCCGCACAATCTGGTAGTGATTTACATATACTAGTGGGATGTGCTAGTGAATGCTGATGCAGACACTTTGCACGGTGAGATAAGATGCTAGTGGGGATTGGAAATATAATATAAGATATATAGATGCATATATCATGAATCCGCGGCATATCCACATGACATGTACATCCTCACTCGATTTTTTTTAGTGAGAGTGCCAAGATAGATCCACAGATCTCATGGCCTTGATAGATTGAGTTTATAATATGCAAATAGGCACATGCAAAGATTTTCAATATTTTACCAATGAATGTTTAACATTTTATTTTAGAATGGCCTTATAAGCAGTAAGGTCCTTTTAGTCCAACTGAGATAAGGTTTAGATCATTGTTTGATTTTTTACTCTGAACTGTCCAATTGAGAGAAGGTTTAGATAAAGTTGGATAAAGGCCAAATTTGTATCATAGTTGTAGTACTCGAAGGTATCTATAATTTATAGTTGACGACCTTTTCATTTGAACTCATTTAGTGCACGAAAAAACTGTTTAAAATTTTCAGATTTCAAAATTTAAGTTTTTTTATTTTTTTAGAAGATCTCCCATGGAGAAAAGACCTAAATCAGAGTTGTAGTACTATAAGGGATCTGCAACTTTGTAAATGACTACTTTTTCATTTGAAATCATTGAGTAGCCAAAAATTTTCTTTTAAGGTTTCAAACTTTGAAGTTCAATTTTTCTTAATTCTTAATTTTTCAAAGTACCTCAGATTGTAAAACTACGTAAACCAAAGTTGTAGTACTTAAAGAGGTATGCAAATTTGTTTTAGTTGACAAACTTTGCATATAAAATCATTTTGGGTCCAAAAATTATGTTTTAAGATTAATGATTTTAAAGCATGTTTTATTTGATTTTTTAAAATAATCTCAGATAGAGAACACTAGTACGGATGTGATCAGGGGCAGAGATTGTTCACGAGGGGCGAAGTTCCAATGGTGATGCTCACACGTTGGCAAGAAGTGTTTATGAGTCCTTTTTTTATAATGTCACCGGTGGGGTTGAGAAGCCCCCACCTATGTATATACTGCTCATTGGCCCTTGCGGCCTGATTTTCAGAGCTTTATTGCTCTTCTGCTCCAAAACACGTTATTTTGAGTCCTTAGGTAGACATATTTGGTTAGTTCGCAAAAAAAAAAGGTAGACATATTTGGTTTCTAAATAAACCCGCTTGTTGGTGTTTGTACCTCTTTCTCTATGAACAATGGATAAACGAAGGAGTTTAAAAAAAGCAGCCAGCTGCCACCTTCCAACGGCGACGGTAGCGGCATATCTATACCTACTAATAAAGGGGTAAAATTTCTGCCGTATTTTTTTTTGCCTCTCTCTTCCCATATCTGTATCTGTTTCTTCCTTCTGGTACGGTTAGCTGGGTCCCGTATGGCTTCCGTGTTCTATTTTCTGTCCATGTTTTCTTTTTCATGGAAAGTCCCAGCGAGCACCCAATCCTAAATAATAGAAGCCATGTATGAATGACAGAACCCAGATCTCCAATCTCTCTTTTTTTAGACGAACAGATCTCCAATCTCCATCGCTGTCAATAGAATAGCAGGGGCATACCACCAAACCATATGTTTATTGTGATGCATAACAAAATCTTTTCTATTTATTAACATCTCATAGAAAGTAATAAAAGTATAAAAACGTGGCATTGCATATATTAGAATAATCTACATATATTATATATATAATATCAAAATATTATAATGCCTCGGTTAGCTAGAAAAATCCTCATCTGTGCATGGTAGAGAGTGATCCAAAACGAAATGAACTTGATGCATCCGTGCACTATGTCGAGTCTGATTCTAAAAAACATGTCCATACAAGTTAGATCAGTATCATCATGTGGTATTGAGTCATATTCCAGAAATGAATTAGAATAGATGACACCAACTCTCTCTCTAACTACCGGACAGTGGAAAGTTTCTTCCGTCTCACTTACACCCTTCGTATCTTGTACGTGACCCAGACTCATATGACCCGTACTCATATCACCGTGCTCATACGAGTTGGAAAAACTCGCATCTAGCATTCGAAGAATACTGGGTCGTGCTCTCTATATCTTACATGTGACTCAGACTCACATGAGTCGTATTCACGCACGAGTTAACAACTTGCGTCTATCAATGATACCAAGTTCGATTCTAAAATGTATTGGTTTTCCGTTGCAACGCACGAACACTATGACTAATAAACAAACAAACATTTCGATAAAAGGAAAAAAATGAGGTATCATTGATAGACTCAAACTGCTCCGGTACTCTTCTTATAAAAAAGGCACAAATCTTAAAGCAGCCTATTAAGCTAATTAATTATTTTTTATTTTTTTGTTGCATGAGTCAGGACTGGACTGTCCAGCCCAGCCCCGAGTCCAGACGTCCAGCCCAGCATCGGCTCTCACATCCTTTCTTCCGTGCCGCTTCCGTTACTTCATCGAAGGAGACGGCGTTGGCCATGTACCTGTCACCAAACTACCAGGTATACCATATATGAGTAGGGTAAATGGAGCAAGGTCTCGAGACGCTGGCACCGCCGCGCTCGCCGTCGCCGTCGCCCACCGGGCACGGTTCAAGAGTGGTGACCAAGTTCGAGTTGTCTTCTCGTCTCGATCGCTTACAAGAAGGGGCTCGGACAGGCCGCCTCCAGATTGGGCCGCGCAGGGCCGATTACATTAGTTCACCCATTCTGGGCCGTGGACACGCTTGCTGGGCTTTTTGTTACGAGTGGGCCTCATTCCCACTTCGTCTTCCAGCTGATCGCCATCCTCTGAAGCTTTACCAGCTACCTCCTGATCACCGACAGTTTCTTCAGAAGTTGATGTAGTGTTGTGATTGGTAACACCCCTTCCTCCTTTAGAACCTGCTTGCCCCCAAGCAGGTGCTCGTGGGAATTGTTGACGTAATGGAATTTCGTCTTCCCAGGTAGAGAGGGCAGCAGGTAAGTAGGACCACCGAATGAGCACTTGTGGCACCATAGTTTGTTGACGAGGATGAAGACGACGATCAAGAATCTGAAGTGGCACCTGCAACTCATTAGTAGCATCTGGTAATTCAGGACTTACAGTGATGGTAGGAGGAACAGCCCGTTTCAATTGGGACACATGAAACACTGGGTGTATCAAACAATGAGCAGGAAGTTTCAGACGATATGCAGCTGATCCAATCTTGGCAAGAATCTCATAAGGACCAAAATACTTGAAGGATAGTTTGTTGGAAGAACGTGGTGCTAGAGATGTCTGCACATAAGGTTGAGCCTTCAAGAAAACTGATTCACCGACTGAGAATTCTCGATGAGATCTGTGTTTATCAGCATTAGCTTTCATCTTGTTCTGTGCTCTGGTTAAATGTTGCCGGACTAAATTCTGCATAAGTGCTCGTTCCTGCAACCAGTTCTGTAAATCCGCATTCTGACATGTGTGAGAAAGATCAATGCCAAAATGTCGTGGCTCATGACCATATAAAACCACAAAGGGACTCTTACCCAAAGAGGAATGGTAGGATGTGTTATACCAGTACTCAGCGAGAGGTAACCAGTTAGACCACTTTGATGGACAGGCATTAACAAAGCATCGAAGGTATGTTTCAAGACATTGATTGACTCGTTCGGTTTGACCATCAGTTTGAGGATGGTAAGCACTGCTCATTCTGAGATCAGTTCCAAGTAGCTTGAACAGTTCTTGCCAAACATGACTGGTAAACACCTTGTCACGGTCAGAGACTATAGCAGTAGGCAGGCCATGCAATTTGAAGACAGAGTTCATATATGAAACAGCAACCTGAAATGCTGTAAAAGGGTGGGCTAAAGGTATGAAATGAGCGTACTTAGAGAATTTGTCAACCACCACCAGTATACAGTTGGAGCCAGAAGATTTTGGCAGTCCTTCGATGAAATCCATGGTTACAGTTTGCCAAGCACCGTCTGGTATAGGAAGAGGTGCAAGCAGTCCTGGATAAGCGGCCCTATCAGATTTGGCTTGTTGACAAACTTGACATTGGGCAACAAAAGCATGAACTGATTGCTTGAGTTGAGGCCAAGCAAACAATTGCTTAACCCGTTTGTAAGTAACTTCATATCCAGAATGACCTCCTATTGCACTAGAGTGGAGTGAAGTCAAAATCTTCTGTTGTATCTGTGTGGCAGCACCAACCCAAATCCGATTCTTGTACTTGATCAACCCATCTTGAATGGTATAAAAACCTTGAGATGATACAATAGACAGCTCAGCGAGTAACTTAGCTGATTGAGGGTCATGCTGATATGAGGACTGAATCTCCTGTAACCAAAGGGGTCGAATGACCGACACTGCTGAGAGATCATAAGATGTTGAAGGTAAGATTCTGGAAAGTGCATCAGCCACCTTGTTATCTGCTCCTTTCTTATATAGTATTTTGTAATTCAGTCCCATAAGCTTGGTCAGTGCTTTGTGTTGCCATGGTGTGGATAGCCGCTGGTCATCAAGATTGGTTAGACTTTTCTGGTCAGTGAGAATAACAAATGAAGAAGTTTGAAGGTAGTGATACCAATGTTCCACTGCCATTAAAATGGCAAGACATTCCTTTTCATAAGTAGATAAACATTGAGCTTTGGGTCCTAATGCTTTGCTGACGTAAGCAATTGGGTGTCCTTGCTGTTGGAGGACAGCGCCAATGCCTTTAGCAGATGCATCAGTCTCTACAATGAAGGGTTGGGAAAAATCGGGCAAAGCCAATACGGGAGCTGAAATCAGTGCTTGTTTCAATGTTTGGAAGGCAGTTTCTGTCTCAGATGTCCAGATAAATAAAATTCCCTTCTTGAGGAGATTTGTCAAAGGCTTGGATATCAGACCAAAATGAGGCACAAACCTCCTGTAATAACCGGCCATGCCCAGGAAACTTCTCAAGTCTTTCACATTTGTAGGAGTAGGCCAACTTTTGATAGAGGCAATTTTGGAGGGGTCTGTGGCCACACCCTGAGCACTCACTACATGGCCTAGATAACAGAGCTGTTGCTTAGCAAAAGAGCACTTGGACAGTTTGACATGAAATTGGTGGTCTTGAAGAATTTGTAAGACTGCCTTGATATGCGTGACATGTTCAGTCCAGGACTTACTATAGATCAGGATATCATCTATAAAAACAACTGCACATTTTCGCAACAATGGTTCTAGAATAACATTCATGACTGTTTGAAATGTGGCTGGCCCACCAGTGACTCCATATGGCATGACATTGTACTCATAGTGTCCACTATGTGTTTGAAATGCAGTCTTATGTTCTTCTCCACAAGCCATTTTGATCTGATGAAATCCAGAGCATAAGTCGAGTGTTGTAAACCAGTGAGCACCTTGTAATTCCTCTAAAAGCTCCTCTATAATGGGCAAGGGGTATTTGTTCTTTACTGTTAATGCATTGAGGCGCCTGAAATCCACACATAAACGCCAGTCACCTGTTTTCTTGCGCACGAGCAAGACAGGAGATGAGTATGGACTGGTACTTGGCTTGATCCAGCCTTTGACAAGCATATCCTTGATCTGGTTTTCAATCTCAGTTTTTTGAGCTGGATTATAACGATAGGGCCTCAGATGGAAAGGTTGAGCTCCTTCAATCAGAGGAATTTTATGATCCCCAACTCGTGATGGAGGAACTTGAGATGGTGGAGCAAAAACACTGTCGAATTGTTGGAGAACCTGTTGCAGATCGTCTGGTAGTGTGGAGGCCACATGTTCAGAAGGTGTGATAGCATTTATCTGAACAATGTAAAGAATGGAGTCTGTTTTGGTCAAAGCTTGGAGTTGATGTGGAGTTATAGGGGGTCCCACTGTAACTTCTGGTAGTATGCCTTGAAGTTTGATTTTCTGGTGATGGTGATAAAACTTAAGCCATCTGTCACCCCAATGAATCTTCATAGGACTATAAGCAGTTAGCCAATCCATGCCCAAAATAATGTCATAACCTTGCAATGAGATAATTTTGAAGGTAGTATGAAAAGAATGACCCTGACACCCCCAGATTTGATGAGGTAACTCATGAGTGCAAGAGAGCTTGGCTCCATTGGCAACAGTAACCTGGACAGATTGATTCAATGGTTTCCAATACTGAATAACAGAAGCCATGTCGTGACTGATAAAACTATGGGAACTCCCTGAATCCACCAACATGAATACGTCCTTGCCTTGCAAGTGGCCCCGAAGTCGAACTGTTCTGGACCCTTCAAGACCATTGATTGCCTGAATAGAGATTGCCATTAAGTCATCACCGGAATCAGAATCCTCGGTGGTGATAGGGATGTCCAGTTCAGCACCTTCAGTGACACATTGCCACAATTGTTCCATTGCATGAAGAGAAACAGTCTGAGGACATTTGTGTTGAGGGCTCCACTTTTCACCACATTTGAAACACAAACCTTTGGCCCTTCGGTAAGACTTGAGTGCTGAAACCTTTTCATCACCAGATCTGTTCTTGAAAGGTTCACTAGTGTTCTTATCTTCAGAAGCTCTTGGTTGATTAGTGACTGGAGTCCACCAAGGCTTGGCTGCTTCAGAATTGCCTTTCTTGAGATGGCTGGAAACATCAGTACGTTTGACAACAGTATCTTGCATGGCCTCTTCCTGCAAAAGTGCCAGGGAACTAGCAGTATCTAAAGTTTGGGGTCTATGAATCATAATGACAGCACGAATTTCTTTCTTAAGACCATCTACAAATCTATGTGTGATAACAGTTGGAGGAAAAACTGGATCATGAGCAAGAATTTGATGAACTAAATCACTAAACTGCTCTATATACTCTGTAACAGTGGAGATTTGTTTGATATGAAAGAAATGGCGAAGGAGATGATTATGCTCATCTCTATCGAATTTGGTGGACACAGCTTGAACAAAATTTGCCCAAGACATAGCAAGGATAGTGGACTGCATGGTTTGAAACCATAAGGCTGCTGAACCGATAAGGTGCATAGTTGCCATACGCACCCATTTCTTAGGATCAGTATCATACACCCCGAAGAAGGTTTCACAGTTAGTGATCCACATTCTAGGATTGGAGCCATCAAATTTTGGAAACTCAAAAGTGGGTAAAGCAGCATTAGCATGAGAATAGATCAGCCGATCACGATGCATATAATCACTCGCTACTGCAGTATAGATAGGAGGATTGTTCGCACCTGTAGTCAGATTGTGGGCTGGGGCAGTGGTATACACCACCCCCGGACCCAGCTTGCCGTGGTCTAACGACCCAGATGTCGCCCCAGCAGGGGGAGGCTCAAGATGAGCAGAGCCCGACACCTTCACAGTTGGGGAAGTAATGAGATCTTCCGCTAGAGTCGATGGCGAGGTATCGACGATGGTGACCATGCCTGGTGGAATCGCGGTACCAGCTTGAGGAAGAAGTATGCCCAGTGCTTGATCCATACGAGTACCCAGATCGAGGACTGCGTGCTCTAGCTCGTGGACGCGGTTGTCCACCTCCGGCTTCCAGGTGTTGAGTTCAGACCGTAAGGCCCGCATCTCCGACATCGAGGTCTTCAATTCGTTGATGCCCTTGGAGTTCTCGGCCAGTAACGCCAAAATCTGACCGAGGTGTTCTTCAGGCGACGCCATAGCCATTTGCTGCCGCGTCAAGTACTGATGCTTTGCCAGAATCGCGATCTCACCACAAATCGAATCGCGTGCTTGGGAATTACAGAGAATTCGCGAACTGCAGCAGCTCACTGCGAATCTGCGAACTCAATCCGACCCTAAGCGTTTGCAACCTCGATCGATGGAGTACAGAGATCAGAAAATTCCGAATCAAAGCTGATAACGAAGTGGAGAAAAAAAAAAAAAAAAAAATTGGGGAAAAATGGTGGATCGATAACGGCTCCGGTACCAAATGTCACCAAACTACCAGGTATACCATATATGAGTAGGGTAAATGGAGCAAGGTCTCGAGACGCTGGCACCGCCGCGCTCGCCGTCGCCGTCGCCCACCGGGCACGGTTCAAGAGTGGTGACCAAGTTCGAGTTGTCTTCTCGTCTCGATCGCTTACAAGAAGGGGCTCGGACAGGCCGCCTCCAGATTGGGCCGCGCAGGGCCGATTACATTAGTTCACCCATTCTGGGCCGTGGACACGCTTGCTGGGCTTTTTGTTACGAGTGGGCCTCATTCCCACTTCGTCTTCCAGCTGATCGCCATCCTCTGAAGCTTTACCAGCTACCTCCTGATCACCGACAGTTTCTTCAGAAGTTGATGTAGTGTTGTGATTGGTAACAGTACCCAGCGGCGGCGGCTGGCAGACCGAGCCAGGGGTGCCACCTCCTCCCCTCCTCTCCCGATCCCATTTCGTTGCTCTGGTGGTGCCGTCCGATTTGGTGTGCCCGCGCCTCCAGTCAAGATGGAGGCCCGGCGAGCCCTTCCCTTCAATCCGATTGTTCTGATTGCATCGCCTCCTCTCGGAGGCAGGCCAGCTCGTGCCATTCAATGTAATTAATGCTTCTCTTTAGTGTTGCATCTATCTCTTTTGTGTTAGTGACAGGCCGCCATTCTAATATGTACCTGTGAATTTCCATTGAGAAAAGATCAGTACTTGTTTCATTAATTCATACTCTTTCGTCTACATGATTCTACGTTACAGCTTCCAAATTGGTACAGTGTGCAAATCAATGAGGCAAGCCAGGACTAGCTTCCTGGTTAGTTTAGCAACGTAAGAAGTGGTAAGCAAAGACGAGATCCTGCCAATTTGGACTAAATGACAATTGCACTAGTCTAGTCAAAATAGGCCGAAAATGTACAGAACACAGACACAAACACGACACCTGCCAACTAAGTGAATAGTTACAGAATTACTAAATTAATCTTGTCCTTGGAAACAAGATGAGGCTGAACAATTCGTTTTTCAGTTCAACTTTCCAATGCTTTTCAGGTACATCAACTCCAGGGAGGATGTGATCAAGAAGATGTACATGCAGATGGAGTTTGATTTTTTTGACGACAACGTCAACTACTCAGACTCTGAACCCAGTAGCAGCAAGCAGGAAGACGCCATGGTCGATAGGCGACGTACCCACTGCGGCAACCGGACACTAGGAGCAACCAGCAATGCGAGGATGACCAGCATGATGAGCTAATGGCGAGAGTCCGGGGAAAGAGCCCTGAGTGCTGGTGCGTCTCCGTTGATACGTTGAAGGAGACGGCAGCGACCATTCACGAGCAGTGCCAGTAGGCGGACCAAGTTAACAGCGGACCTCTTTACCCTTCCCCTTCCTCCCCTGGTCCGGTTTCCTCGTGTGGCAACAGGCAAGGTGTGGCGGCACTGTTCGATATGGCGTCAGGACTCAGGAGGTCGGAGCCTCCATCCACATGTCATTAATATACTTATAGGTTCTGATGAAAATAGACATGTTTTTGTGATAATTAGATGACATTCTGAAATCTTTTAAATGATGTTGTACTTGGATCATCTTTTACACTGTCATGGATCATATATGGGTACGACTAAAGTGAAGCTTCTGTTCATCTCTTCAGGCGTTCACTACTACTATACAGGCGCGCAGCCTGAAGTGAAGCTTTTGTTCATCTCTTCAGGCGTTCAAAGCAGTTTATATACGACTCTAGAAAAGACTAAACTGAACCTTCTCTATAGCATTTCCTTGCTAGCAGATACACGCATGCCATTTTCCTGATGCTTTCATATATATTGCTAATCTGCATTCAGGTGGAGGTGTAGAATTCTTCGTCTCAGCTTTATTGCACTTGACAAACGAGAGTGCCTGCTTCTCTATAGCAGCATCTCAGCTCTCCTGGAACATCATGGCAGTTCTGATTACCTCTTCCTGCCGTTCGCAAGAAATCATTCGCTTTCCCTTCCTCTGCCAACAAAAGTCTGCTCTTGGTTGTGGGAATCTTGTCCCCAGTAGTGACACAAAAAAAAGCTGCTTGCTTGTGCTTGCGTCAGCATGGCGATTGTTGGTATCTTCATCAGCAAATTGGCGTCAGCATGGCGATTGTTGGTATCTTCGTCAGCAAATTGGCGGACTACCTGGTCGAGAAGAAGTGTTCCTCGAAGCAGAGCAAAGTGAATCCAAAATGCTCAGCACAATCGATAGGAACGAGATAAAATAAGTTCTACACGGATACAAACGAGATAAAATACGTTCTACACGGTTGCTCTACTTGTGATGGATGTCATTGCTAGGACTGTTGTTTTACGGGGATAAAAGCTTCCTCAGTCCTCATGCGCCTGCCGTCGAGAAGGTCTTCATTGCACGAGTTGGCCTGCCTCAGAGGAGTCGATGCAGCCGCCACCGAAGCAATCAGATCAAATCGGATTGAATGGAAGTGCTCACCACGCCTCCAGCCTTGTTCCCCTCGGTGGTGACCGCAGTTGTCGCCACCGCCGCCGCCAAACCTCCTTGCCGGCTGCCACCGTACACCAGCACAGGACGAAATGGGATCGGGGACGACCGGACGAGGGGGAGCGAGGTGCCGCACTTGGCTCGGTCCGCCAACCGCCGCTGCTCTGAATGGCCGCCGCAGGGGATCGGCAGAGGGGTTGGAGGTGCTGCTTCTGCCGGTTTCCAGACGGACTCGTCCGCGGCGACGCAAACGGCGGTGTATCCGCGCTCACCACCGAACAAGGAAGAATCGAGACCCGGACTGCACACGTGACTTTACCTCTAGATCAGGGCTGGGCTCGGGCTGGGCTTCGACGGGCTAGGCCCAGGCGGGACCCAAGGGCAAAAATAATAAAAAATAATAATCTTTGAATTTGTTGCTTTGAGATGTGTGCAGTTAAAAAGAAGTACCGAAGCAGTTCTCTTTGATTGTCACACGGGCTCGTTAGTTCGTGTGCTAGGCTAGCACGTGCTCGGAAGCCTCCGTGTGCTAGGCTCCGTCCCTCCGTGTCGTGTCCTACTCGGTATCGGAATCCTGCACAATATTTTCCTTCTATGGCCCCGTTCAGTTCTCCAAAAATTTTGCAAAATTTTTCAGATTCCTCGTCACATCGAATCTTTAGACACATGCATGAAGCATTAAATATAGATAAAAAATTAAACTAATTACACAGTTTAGACGAAATGGACGAAACGAATCTTTTAAGCCTAATTAGACCATGATTGGACACTAATTGCCAAATAACAACGAAACTTGCTACAGTGCTATTTTGCAAAATCTTTTGGATCTAAACCGGCCCTATGTATCACCAAAAGTGCTACTATAAGTTGGCACGTACGTACGTACACGGTACACCAAAACGCGATCTCCTTTCAAGCGTTTTTGTGAGCAATCTCCATCCATGGCTAGGGATAATCGCCGCCGCTGGCGCACGCGGACCAGCATCCACGACCTCCCCGATAAAGTCCTGAAGCTGGTCCTCCTGCGTGTCCGCACGCTCATCTGCCTCTTCCGCGCCGTGGCCACGTGCAAGCTCTGGCGCCGCGTGATGGCCGGCGACGGCTTCCTCCAGCGCGTCCGCTCCCTCCACCGGCGAACCATCTTCTAGGCCACTACTCTTTGAACACCACGAAGCCAGGCTTGTGTTCTACCGTCACCGAGTTCGTCCCTGTAACACCCCTAGTGTTATGGTAACTAAAAATGACCATGTCATCATATGCATTGCAAAGCATTCATATTTTAGTCAACTCTGAGGTGCATCAACTAAAACAAATTTACATCCATAGATTGATTGAGTTCTTGAGATATTTGACTCGAATTCAAAACCCTAATTTTGAATGCCATTTCAAATACATGGATTATGCCCTATGTAATTTGAGGTGTAAAACTGTGCTCTACACTAGTGTCAAGTGTAGGGGATTAATTCAAGTGCAACATTTAAAAAATGAACTCCAAGTTTGAGGTTGAATTTGAGTTCCAAAACTCGCTCCGAGTTTTCGAATTTAAATTGGTAGGTTTATTAAAATAAATTTATAATTCAAAATTGGTTCAAACGAATGTGGCATTG
Source organism: Saccharum spontaneum (assembly GCA_022457205.1). NCBI lineage: Eukaryota > Viridiplantae > Streptophyta > Magnoliopsida > Poales > Poaceae > Saccharum > Saccharum spontaneum. The sequence continues at coordinate 39,335,415 of CM039608.1, forward strand.
GGTAGGTCACATGTGATTTGACCCAATGGTACATTTGGATGATAGTTGTGATCGCTAATTAATCACCAATTAATGTAGAAATCAAATCAAGTTTGAATTTGATTTAAACCCCTGATTTGCGGAAAACCCCGTTTTACCCCTTTTGTGTAATTCAAAATCTAAAAAGAATTTGAGGTTGAGCCAAAAATAAAGTTGTAGATCTTGTCAAGTTGTACAATTTTCGTTTTTGGAGTTTTCAAAGTTTTAGTATAAAATTTGGAGTAATTTTGAAAAGATTCAAATCTCCAATTTGACCCCTTTTCATTTTCCTATTCCAATTTAAAAAATGGAGGTATAATTTGAAAATGGTTAAAATAGCAAAGTTGTAGGTCTAGCCTAGATATACAACTTTCGTGTTTTGACTTTTTAAAGTTTCAATATAAAATTTAAAGTAATTTTGAATTTACCAAATTCCAGAAAATGTCCCCTTTTGATTTCAAATTCAAATTTCAAAATCTAAGCTGAATTTGAAAAAGTTTTTATTGAGAAAGTTGTAGGATTTGAAAAGTTGAGCAACTTTTGTTTTTGGAGTTTTTCAACTTCTTTAGAAAATTTGTGATTAATTTGCAAAATAATGTCAGTGGTATTTTCGTAAATATTTCAAAATCGATTTCACAACCGGGTGCCACCTCCTGCTCGCCACCGAGCTGCTTGCCGCCGGCCGTCCTCGCCACTTCCTCGCACGGTGACACGCAGCTGTCTGCGTGGCGACCTCGTTCGGGGGCTGGTGAAGCTGGACGCACCCTCTCCTTCTTCTATAAATCACCAACGCCGCCGTCGTTGACGTTTTTCTTTTCCGCCACCGCCGCTGTGAACTCGCAACCGCCGGTGAAATTCACCATCACCACAGCACCACCTTCCTCTAGCTCTTGCTCCAAGCTCCGCCATGACCTCACGCTCATGCTAAGCTAGCTTGGAGCCTTCCTCGCCATCGAAATCACTCTGCGCGACCTCTTCTTCCTCAGGTCCGGTCCGAGCGCCGCCTCACCGTGGTCCGGTCCCTCTGGTCTATCTCTGCCTTCACCAAGTGTAACACCCTAAATTTTTGAATATTTTTAATAGGGAATTTGATTTAGTTAAGCATTTATGTGTGCATGGAAACTTAGTGAAATAATAATTTAAAAAAAAATAAAATCAAATATAAGGTTAGTTACGTGTTTGTGCATACATGATGTTGCATATTTTTATTTGTGTGATTTGTTTTTATTTCAAGAAGAAAATGATTTCAAAAATCATTTGAAAATGTATTTGAAGTATTAGAAAAAGAAAAGAAAATGGAAATATTCTCCTTCTCGGTTTTGGCCCGAAGGCTTCCCTCCTCTCTTCTTGGCCCAGCCCGCGCCTGCTGTTCTTGATCGGGCCGAAGTCAGCAAACCGGCCGCGTAACGGGCCGGCCCAACCAGTTGCTGCCGCCAGCCACCGCGCCTCTCCTTTTTTATGTCTCGCTGCCAACCGGGACCGCTTGTCGGTGCCGTCTTCTCCCTTTGCTCATGATCGAGCCGGTCACCGGTCGGAGGAGTCCGCCTCCGCCTCGACCCCCTCCTTGCTTGAAGGGCACGTCGGCTAGCTCTCATAAATAGCGGCCCATCTCCACCGCCTCCCTCCATCAAATCTTAGCCGCGAGCCACGCCGCAAAGCCTAGCCCTAGCTGCCGCCACCCAAGCTGCCGCTGCCGAGCTCGCCGAGGCGATTCCCGGCGCCAATCATCGCTGTAAGTTTGTTGACAAGCTCCGCGTCACGATTCCGAGGTCGTCTCGATCTTTTGCTTCATCGAATTTTGGTTCGGATGGCTCATGGTGTCGCACCATCGTGAACAGGGGCTCGTCGTCCGCCGGGGGAAGCCGCGCGCCACCCGTGCCCGATTTCCGTTGCCAAAAACTGTCTTGGTGAGTCCGCAACGACCTCCTCTTCCTTTTCGCGCTTGTTTCGTCGTCTATGGTGGCCGGAACACCAAAAACGGTGAACTCCGGTGAATATCTCGCCGCCGGCCATGTCTCCACCATGCTCGGCACTGTAGCCGGCTGGAGATCCCTTTCCTCTCTCCCTCCAATCAATCTCAGTCGTCCAAATCTAATCCAATGGCATAGATCTCAGGATACCCCTTCGCCTGGCTATTTTGCTTAGGAGCCCCTCTGTTTCTTTATATTTGAACCCGCGGTCCATAAGCGTAAAGCCCGAATACGCTTTGTCTTTTTGAAAGCGTAAACTCTGTCGGTTTAGGTGAAAATACGTTTTCTAGTATTTACAGTTTTGCCACTAGATTTATTTAGGTCATAAAATCTCCGTTTTAACTCCGATTTGACCCGTTCAAGTTGCGTTAGGTTCATAATTCCATACTCTACCTGTTAGTACTACTGTTTAGTGGGTTTTCCACTTTTAAAATTTGAGGTTAGATTTAATTTATTACTTTAATAAAGTAAATCTCGTTTAAATCATAACTTTTCTGTTTTAGCTCCGATTTACGTGAAATTCGCGTCTGTGTGATCCTAGTGCGATGTAGATTCGTTTTAAAAACTTTTCATCTTATTTTTCTACGTTGGTGTACTGTTCTAATTGTAGCTTTGTTTGCTTTGCATGATTGCTTTTGGATGATTGTTGTTGATGTGCAAATCGAGAATAGACGGTGATCAGTTCGTTGGTGATCAAGAATACTATTACGAATCGGATCAACAGGATCAGCTAGATCAAGGCAAGTATAGCATGGGACTATCCTTGTTACCTACTCACTTTAATTCACTTAATTCATGCTGCATGAGTCTCCTTGTTAAGGATGCCTTAATATTGATCTTGTTCCTTGAATCCTATGGTTATGGCATGGGTAGTGGCTAGTGCTCACATAAACAATGATCTTATAATTTGACTAATAATATATGCAATAACTCTAAAAAATGATTTTTAGCAACAGGGAACAAGAGGGCTAGAGTTTTCTCTAGATTCCTCTCCGTAAGGACTTATCTGTAAGCGAACATCCGGGACTTACAGTACAGCTGTGAGGGCTACATGGCTGTGGCTTTAGTCATATAAGAGGACATTTTCTAGCTTATTAGTGGTTACCTTTAAGGCGCAAGAGGGGTTGTGTTCCGGGTTGGGTGTAGTGCGGCTCATGTCCTTATGAGTATAGGTTGCGTGTCATTGTGCCATACGGAAGGGGGGCTCTACATTTGCAGGCCACAGAAACCTAGCGGCCCTAACTTGTTAGACGAACCTTGGAAAGACTTCATAGTGAAACTCAACTGTCCAATGGGGAGTCATGACCTTGGACTTTTGGGAATCGCGACTCACAGTGAAAGTGTACAACCTCTGCAGAGTGTAAAACTGGTATATCAGTCGTGCTCACGGACACGAGCGGCCTTGGACCCTTACGGAATAGAGATCACTATTAATTTACTTGTTCTTGCTATTCATTATTCTCTTTACATGATCATATGTTTATTATGGGAATATCACCTATTTGATGCTACTCAATTGCTTAAAATATGATCAACTAAAAGCTACATGCTGTTGAACCAGTGTCTATCCTACTTGAGCTTCATGAACCCCATGTTACACTTGTTGAGTACTTTTGTGCTCACCCTTGCATTCCCCCACCACAGGATGGAATTCTGAAAGTGTAAATAGTGATTACTACTACTACTTTCCTGAAGATTACTAGACTTGTGGTTAACCAGTTGACGTGCCTGTGCTATGGAGCTAGCTACCACAAGAATTATTCTATGTTTCCGCTTATTTACGTGAAGACTCTGTGATATTATTCGTTATGTAATAAACATTTGTGATGATACTATTTATATTTGTCATCTTATGTGTGATTGATCTCTGGGCGCACATAAGATTATACATTCCATTTGTTCCTTAAAAATGGGTGTGACAGATTGGTATCAGAGCTATGTTGACTGTAGGACGCAAGCCTAGTTAGTAATGGTCGTTTTAGTTCTCTTTTCTTCACTTGTTTCATGCTTATCACTTTATTCTTGATAATTGCTAAATTGTTATGCTTCTTTCGCCTCATTCTATTGTGAAAATATTGTCTCTAATTCTAACTTACCCTTGGCCTAAAATCTGTAGATGCCTCGTGCCCGTAAGACTGCCCGTATCACCACTGGGGGCTACTATCCACCCCGTTCCCTGTACGAACCAGAAGAGCCTCAGGAGGAACTAGAAGAGCTTCAGGAGGAACTAGAAGACACTACACCAACCCCGCCATCAACACCAGATCAGGCGTCAGAACCAGTTTTGCCCCAAGAAGAACTTGAACCTAAAGAGGAGGTTATCTACTTGAGTGATGATGAAGATGTCGAGCTTGCCCAAGATGGAGAACAGCCCCCTTCACCTCCACAAGATGGTTCCGCTGAAGTTGGTGTGCCGTCCCTTCCTATGGGTTGGATTACAAAGATCCATCACAAGTCAAGCCATGGCACTCTTTCACACCACCGACTGGTTGGCATGCTTAGTGCCACTTCACAGATTGGGATCCTGCAATTGAGTATGTCTGCTGGGAGCATAAGCATCCTTTGGAAGCTACTTATTGGAAGTGCAATGTGCGTATCTTCGTTAAGAACGAAGAGATGGATACTTATTTGCTGGACAGGTGTTTTTTCCCATAGTGGTCGTCGTGCATTATAAAAGATGGCATAGAAGATGCAGCCTTTGAAGCATGCTTGGGACTTCGTCACCTTCGCTATGAGGTTATGCAAGATGATCAATATCGCTATTTTCCCTGTGGAGACCCAGAGCATGGATGGGTAATGATGAACCCTGGGAATTTGGAATTAGTTCCTCGAGTCATGGTGGATTTTGGTCATGACATGATGGTGACAAATCGTCGGTTGGTAGCCCTAGTTAAAGCTTTGGGGAAGGACGTCAAGAGGTACCAAGAAGTGATAGATGGATTAAGGATTGACCAAGGCCTGGAGGCGATCTATGATTATCATGAACATCAAGCCCGTCCCTAGGAGTTGGAATACCATTTATGTAATAAAACGATAGTACGAGTAGTGTCGAGTTAAGTTGAGTTTTGTGGTATCGTGTGAATTTTGTGTGGTCAGTTGAGTTATTATTGTGCCTATGTGTGAGTTGGTTTTTCTATGTAATGAGTGCTGGAGCTTTGTGGGCTTGTCTACAAAAGTTCCTAATTAAAGAATACTAAGTTTTAGTGTGATAAATAAATAGTTTAGTTGGGTTAACTTTTTTCTCTGTTCTGTCCTTTCTGGAGCGGTCTGTCTTTCCTTTTATGATTGAAATTAACTGTTCAGCGAAAAATTCTGAATTTTTTATGAGAGAATATAGACCCACGTACCTTTCCAATGCCTCTGGAATCACCTTTATCTATTCTGGATCATAAGATATAATCGTTACAAGATGAAGTTACTGTACAGTCTGGAAGTCAGAAACAGTTTCTGTTGTGTCCTATTTTTGGGTAAGTTCGTGACAGAATCTGGAAGTGTGAGTTAAATAAAAGTTGTAGATAATTTCATAAGCTTTCCAACCATATAAAGTACACCTCTACTGGATATCTGTAACTCGAGATAGGTCTGTTTTACCGAACCGCTGAAATTGGGACATGTCCAGAAGACTATCAGATTTTATTCTCTATCTCTAAAATTGTCTGTAATATGGTAATCTCTAAGATTTGAAATTGTATTGGATAACAGATGTCTGGAAGAGGACGAGGTCGAGGCCGTGGTCGTGGAGTTGGTCCACCACCTACTATTCATGAACTTTTGGCATACAGACACAATTGATGGAGGCTCTGGTAAATAATCAGCAAAATCAGCCAGTAGGAGGAGCACCTGTGCGTGATAAGCGTGGTGAATTTCTGAAGGGTCATCCCCCGGTGTTTACTCATGCCACTGATCCATTGGAAGCCGATGATTGGCTCCGTGCAGTAGAGAAGCAGTTCAGCATTGCTCAGTGTAATGATCAACAGAAGGTGTTGTTTGCTTCGGGACAACTTCAAGGAGCAGCTCAAGACTAGTGGGATTCATATCAGTATGGCCGTCCTGCCAATGCTCCCGCCATTACTTGGCAGGAGTTTACAGAGAGTTTTAGGTCCTATCATATACCAGAGGGGGTGATAGCACTAAAGGCAGAAGAATTCCGCAATTTGACACAGGGATCTATGCCTGTAGCGGAGTATAGAGACAAGTTTGCTCAGTTGTCACGTTATGCGCCGAATGAGGTGGCTAATGATGCCGATAAGCAGCGACTTTTCTTGAAGGGTCTACATGATGGTCTTCAATTGCAGTTAATGTCCAACGTTTACCCAGATTATCAAACATTATTGAATCGCGCTATTGTGGTGGATAATAAGCGTAAGGAGATGGATGCCAAAAGAAAGAGACTTCAGGGACAGGTATCTGGAAACAACACTCGCCAACGCACTAGTTATCAACAAGGTTATCAGCAGAGGTATTCGCCCAACCAATGGAATCGTGGTCAACTTCCTCCACGTAATCAGTTTCTGCAACGTCCTTCTTACCAGTCGCAGAATGGCAATCAACGCTCTCAGCAGCAGAATGTGAACCAGAATCAACGACAGAGTACCCCCAACAACACCCCAATGAAGACTAGTGCCCCTAATACTCCAACGAAGTGTTTCCGTTGTGGGAAGGAAGGTCACTTGTCTTATAACTGTCCTGAGAAGGCCAATCAGCAAACTCCTCAGAACCAGAACAGTAACCAGAAGCCACCATACTACGGGAAGGTGACTCACGTGTCAGAGGAAACTGCCATGGCGAAGCCTGAAGTTATGCTCGGTACGTTCGATGTCCACTCCATTCCTGCCACTGTTCTTTTTTATTCTGAAGCTTCGCATTCATTCATATCTCAAATATTTGTTAAGACACATAGCATCCCTTTATGTGCCATGAAAAACCCTATACTAGTCAATTCGCCTGGGGAAGTATGCAAGCTTCCTATCGATGCCTCCCTATTAGTTTAATTTTAAGGGGTAGAGTTCAAAGTGAGTCCTATAGTATTGAGAACAGTTAGGATTGATCTTATTCTGGGACTAGATTGGATGAAGCAAAATCAAGCATTGATTCAGTGTAAGAAAAAGGCAGTAGCCCCGAGAACACCGAAGGGAGATCGAATTAGTGTGGAGATTGTAGTACAAAAGCCTCAGACAGCTACAGTAAATCGACTTGATGATAATGTTAATCAAGAGGATCCAGTTGTGGATGAATTTCCGGATGTATTCCCCGACGACTTGCCAGGTATGCCACCCGACCGCGACATTGAATTTATTATTGAATTATTGCCTGGAACTGCACCTATAGCTAAGCGTCCATATAGAATGGGTGTGACACCAAGCACGCCACCGTGATCACGGTGAGCTAATGAGCGTGATGCTCGCTCCGTTTGAATCATTACCTTGCCAGTGGACCGTTTTCACCGCCGTGCCGCGGGGCGGACCGCCACCGTGGCCACCATGGCCGGTGTGGGGACTCCTCCGGTGCGCTTGCCACTGTGTTTGATGCGTGGGTGCATTCGCGGGAACGTGGTGGTCGTATTGGTGCACCTCCGCCTCGCCAGAGTCTCGCCGCCGGCGAGATAGCCGTCGGCCAGCCATCGTCATGGCCATCGGCCAGAGCACGGATGCGGCCTGGCCTTGCTGGGCCGGCCCAGGCAGTTGGGACAGAAAAGGGGGAAGCAGGCCGGGGGGAAAAAGGAGAAGGCGGGTGGCGCGGTTGGGCCAATTGGGCCAGAAGGAGAAGGGCAGAAGGCCTGATGAAGTTTTTTGTTTTTCTTTTTCTAAAATATTAAGGGACGACGGCAACCTGGTCCTGCGGAGCTCCTCCAACTCGTCCGACGTCTTCTGGCAGAGCTTCGACTACCCGACGGACACCTTCTTTGCCGGCGCCAAGATCGGCTGGAACAAGGAGACGGGCCTCAACCGCCGCCTCGTGTCGAGGAAGAGCCTGGTCGACAGGGTCCCGGACTCTACACACTGTGCGACACCTACGCGACGTGTGGGCCTTTCACTCCTATCTGCGGCTGCATGAAGGGTTTCTCTGTCAGCTCGCCCGTGGACTGGGAGCTCGGGGACAGGACAGACGGGTGCGTGAGGAACACTCTGTTAGACGACTGTGGAAGCGGCAGCGGCAGCAAAGACGGCGGCGGCCGGCGGGTCTCACGGATAGGTTCTACGCCGTGCAACGCGTCAGGTTGCCACATGGCGCGGCGACAGTACGTGCAGGCTGCGACGAGCGGAGACGATTGCTCTCGGTCTGCCTGGGCAACTGCTCCTGCACTGCGTATTCCAACGGGGAAGGAGGCTGCTCTGTCTGGCATGGCAAGTTGACCAACGTGAAGCAGCAACAGTCTGACGGTTCAGATGATGGAAATGGGGAGATGCTTTACGTCCGCCTCGCTGCAAAAGACGTGCCAAGTGCGGCGAGGAAGAAGAAGAATAGTGGAATCGCCATTGGTGCAAGCGCTGCAGTCTTCGGGCTCATGGTGCTTGCTCTGATGATGATGGTCTGGAGGAGAAAAGGGCAGTGGTTTTCTTGCAGTCGCACGCCGGGAAATGCTCGAGGTGGCGGCATTGGGGTAATTGCATTTTGATACGCCGATTTGCAGCGCGCGACTAAAAACTTCTCTGAAAAGTTAGGGGGAGGCGGTTTTGGCTCCGTGTTCAAGGGGTACCTGGGTGACTCGTTCACCTTGGCAGTGAAGAGGCTCGACGGCAACCATATAGGAGAGAACTAGAGAAGCAGTTCAGGGCAGAAGTGAGCTCGATCGGAATCATCCAGCACATCAATCTAGTCAAACTGATCGGGTTCTGCTGCGACGGCGATAAGAGGCTGCTCGGGTATGAATACATGCCAAAGCACTCCCTTGTGTTAGTTTTGATCTCTCCACTGATAGGCCCAACGGCCTATTGGGCTTGATCCCGCGCCCTGATCGGGGGCGCCCAACCCAACTATGGTTGAAGGGCCCTGTCACATTACACTATAAAAATGAGAGGTGGGGTGCCGGGGCACGCACGACGAGGTTCGCCACCGCCACTTTCCCCACCTACAGTTCCTAACCCTAACACCCGATCTAAGTGAGGGGCGCAGTAGTGACGGGGAGCTCCTCTACGCCGACATCGCCACTGCACTACGTCGCGCTACTCTCCACTGCTCCGCCCTTCTTCATCGAACGTCGCTGCCCGTGCGCAGCCGCCATCAACGTTCGTGATGGCGACCGGCTCGAGCTCCAACTCCACCGCGCCTCCCGTTCCCACCGATGGTTTGTATACTTTCACCGCACCCCTCTCATATCTCCTCTCTTCTTCTGGATCTAGTAGAACATGTACTAGGACATCAAGTATACCAGTAAATGCTAAAGAGTACCCGATGATCTACTACTGTTTTGATCCTAAATGTATAACACCTTGATGTTCTTCTGTTCAAAAAGGCTAGTCGTGATACAGCCTTGGATTGGAACCTCAGGTACCAAATAGCCGTTGGAGTAGCAAGAGGCCTGGCCTACTTGCACACGGGTTGTCGGGCTGCATCATACATCATACACTGTGACATCAAGCCAGAGAACATACTCCTCGACGCCTCGTTCCTACCTAAGATTGCGGATTTCGGGATGGCAAAGGTCTTGGGAAGAGAATTTAGCCATGCGATAACTATGATGAGAGGAACCATCGGATATCTTGCACCTGAATGGATTAGCGGCGAAGCTGTTACATCGAAAGTGGATGTTTACAACTACGGGATGGTCTTGTTTGAACTGATATCCGGGAGGAGGAACTCAAGCCAAGTACCTCAAGGACGGTGACAATTCAGAATTTTTCCCTCTGCATGTCGCGCGCAGGCTTCATCAGAATGGAGAGATCGAAAGCCTGGTGGATGCAAATTTGCAAGGTGAAGCCAACCTTGAGGAGGTTGAAAGAGTTTGCAAGGTCGCGTGCTGGTGCATTCAAGATAGTGAGCTTGATCGACCGGCCATGGCCGAGGTGGTGCAGTATCTTGAGGGTCTTTCTAAGGTCTACATGCCTCCGGTGCCAAGACTGCTCAATACTGCCGGTGTACTATCTCGAGTCAGGAGAATTTGTCGTTTCACACGAGCAAAATGAATAGCAAGCAAATCAGTTGCCTTGTCTGCTGAAACGTCAATTTTCTTTCACTGGAGGTAGTAACATTTAGTTGCACCTCGAACATATTATTAAGAAAACATTCAGCGATTCATGGGAAAATTGTGGTTTGTATCCTATATAAATAAAGTTGTCATTTGTGATATGCTAGATCTCTCTTCAACCGAGAGGAAATTGTCTTAAAAACAGACTAAAGCCAAGCATGGCATTGCCGCGCTCTTGTTGGAGGAAACCTGCCAGTGAATTTAGCCTAGTTCTTTTTGCTTGACCGGCTGGTTAATTTCTAAATGATCCTAATGGTTTCAAAGCTTGTGTTCTTGTCGATAAGGCTTAAAAACCTCCAGTGCTCCTTGGTAGCAGACTGCATGATAGGAGAAGGAAAAAAGGAGTAAGAGCAGAGCCAACATATTCATCTCACAAGTTCATTGACAACAGAAGGGCCATTTCATTGAATAGCCCAAGGACATGGAGCCAAATGTAGAAAATTATTGTATCTAATACTTATGCAAAATTAGATGACCACTAGCTAATAAATTAGAAGCAATGAAGAAGTTTATTTGTGAACTCAAAACAAATTGACTATAACTATAAATTTGATTAGCTCTTATCAGCTTCCTTGTCCTTTAGAAATCTCTGCATTTGAGGCCCTTGTGAAGCTCTAAATCTTGGAACAAATTACTGAAAGCTTCAACATCACAACTAAGTATTTGCAATTATTTAAAGGCTGGTGAATAAAAACACAATTTTGGTGAATACGGTATATGTGCAAAACTCTTGAAACAGTCGTAGTGTATGTAAGGGGGTGAACAATGAACTTATCATGCAAATTCGTATGAATGAAACTATAGAACTTCAAGCGAATTTCAAAGGTTTTAAAGACATCACACTTTTTCTTATGTTCCAAACAGGACGAAATGCATCTAAAGACTAAATTAAATGCATCTAATTTCCACAAATGCACAGTATTTTGTGTTTGATTTTGAAATAAATTTGATGACCACACATACGACTTGCTAACAATTGATTTGGTAGGTATAGTGGGCAATAAATCATATGCTCGAAGAATTGTATTGGTTATTTTAAACTATGATTGGGAAAAAGCAGCAGCATAAATGCTAGAACCTTACTTTGCCCAATATCTATAAACTATTGTTGCCTACAACTATTATTCTTTAAGAAGCCACGATAACCATGTTTTTTATGAATTAGCAATAGTCTCACAATAAGGATCATTTTCCAGAATCAATCAAATAAACCACTAGCAAATATTTGGGACCTATAAATGCAATCCTACTATACACTAAACGGGTGGCATGATCCACATATGCAGCAAAGATGTAAGCTCGTATCGCCCCCCTTCTAATCATTGACGACTGGCACACAACATTGAGTGCTATTGTCTTCAGTAAAAGTATTCTTCTCATATATAGATATACTATCAACGATTTACTGTGTTTAAAAATTTCTGAGTACAATTTCAGCTACAATTTGCATAAATATAGGTATACTATCAGCAATTTACTATGTTTAATTAATTATGAGTACAATTCAGCTACAATCTGCAGCTCTAGATTCTGAATATGAGTCATCCAGAAGAAGATACTACCCAGTGAGGCTTTTTTACCTGTAGAAGTTCATCAAGTGATAATAGGTTGACTTGGCAATTATCTTTTGGTTAGGGAATATTGCAAGCTTATATGTCATTTGGTTCAATTAATGTAGCTATGCATATTTGTGCAGTGCCTGTAGAATAAATCTTCTGTTAGCATCTATAAGCTAGCCAAACAAGATATCAATCTCACCGATAGTTATGCAATAGTGCATCAGCTCAGAATAAGAATAATAATTTTATCATTTTGTCTCCCTCTAGTTTTTCTCACAGATAGGCCCAGGAGTGATTTAAAAAAAAACATAAACCAGGACAGTCATAATTTATGAAGGAGAAAAGAAAATCTTTATATTCAGATGAGGTCAGCAACTGTACTATCTATATGTATTTATAAAGAAGTACAACAACAACAACAACAACAACAACAACAACATAGTCTTTTGTCCCAAGCAAATTGGGGTAGGCTAGAGATGAAACCTAAAAGAGACGAGAAACAGGGAGACACATAGAGGGACATAAAGGGCAAAGACAGAAAGAAGTCACGGTTCAGGCACGTTGATTGCCAGTCTCCAAGCGCTCTTGTCCATAGCTAAATCCTTGGAGATATTCCACTCCTTAAGGTATCTCTTAACAGACTCGTCCCAAGTCAGTTTAGGTCGATCTCTACCGCTCTTTACATTATCGGCCCGCTTTAGAACCCCACTACGCACCGGCGCCTCAGGAGGCCTCCATTGGACAAGTCCAAACTATCTCAACCGATGTTGAATCAATTTCTCCTCAATTGGTGCCACCCAAACCCTATCCCGAATATCATCGTTTCGGACTCTCTCCCTCCTTGTGTGCCCCAACACCAATGCAACATACGCATCTCTGCTACACTCAATTGCTGGACATGTCGTCTTTTTTAGGCCAACACTCAGCACCGTATAACATCGCCGAGCGAATCGCCGTCCTATAGAATTTACCTTTCAGCTTCTGAGGCACCCTTTTGTCACAGAGGACGTCAGAAGCTTGACGCCATTTCAACCAGCCGACTGAAATTCTATGCCTAACATCTTCATCAACGTCGCCATCCTTTTGTAGCATCGATTCTAAATACCGAAAAGTATCCTTCTTGGCCACCACTTGCCTATCGAGCCTAACGTCTCCCTCCTCATGCCTAGTCACGCTGAAATCGCAACTCATGTACTCGGACTTGGTCCTACTTCTTGAATCAGGAAAACAAACTCTTATAGAAATTACTTACTGATCAAAAGAAAATGATTTGGATATATACTGTTTGTTCAGTAGTAAGGCCTGACTATATCAGTACAAATTAATCAAATATAATACAAATGAAAATAGTTAAGGTGTTTTCCTTGAAGACAATCAAAATAATATATTTTTGAAGATAATCAAACCAATATAATGGCTTGGACAGGACATGGACCAACTACTGGGTGAATCTGTTGAGCCTTGTCCATATTTTCCATATAGTCATTCTGTCAAGCACTTGGCATGCAGACAACATTACAGTTTAGTGTCAGAAGTAATGGAGCGATTGAATTTCATCTCGCTACTACAATCAATAAGAAATAAAGGAATTAAGGGCTAGAGCTCATGTGTTCTCTTGCCCAAAATCATGAAATAGAATCAACACACCAAGGTTGCAGCCTCCAGAGTTTGTGGGAAACTCAGTATAGGAAGTTAGGAACACGGAAGGGAAGGGGTGGCTGGGGAGATAGAATGGAGGGGGCTTACCTGCCGTGCCGCTGGTGACGCGGCCTGACATTCTGTCGAGCGGCTCAAGGGCATGAGAGTGCTAGTGCACCGGCAGCCACGACGTCCTCCAGACATGCAGAGGGGGTGGGGTTGCCCCTCCTGAACGTTCGGCTCAGGATCTTGTAGGTGTAGATCGCTGAGTTGATCCGTGACGGTAGTCCAAGTTGCCGAAAGAAATCATCGTGCCCGAAGCGAAGGTGTCGCACATGTTGATGTTGAAGACGATTCCGGTCTGAAACACGTGAAAAGGATGTCCACACAAGTGCCAATTGTCGTAGAATTTTCTGTCCGACAAGTAGATCAGAGTTTTGTGTGCAGGGAACTAAAGGGCAGCACACGAGACACAGATTTATATTGATTTAGATACGAGGTACCCTACGTCCGGTGAAGAATGCTTCTCTTGCGCCGTGCACTCGGGTTTACAGGGTGCTGATGAGTTTGTTGAGGGTTCTAATGTATGGGATGCTAAGATGGTGAATAGGTCACCCCTATCTTCCTTATATAGTTTGGGAGTAGGGTTACAGATGGAATACCAATCAATCTAGATCTATGGTTTTCTAGTTCTTTACAAGGAAATCTAGTCGAATCCGAATAGAGAATATCGATTTAGAGCAAGTATAATAAGGCTGACAAGGCAGGCTGCAAGAGTGTCCACGTCATAAAAATCTGAGTTGGAGGAGAAAGAAAAGAGGAAAGAGAAGGAAGCGGGCTGCCCAGCTACCGCCGGGCTGAGACACACCATACGACGAAAAAACGCTCGGTTACCGCCGACACTAGTTTAATGAACCGGTGTTTTACGTGCGTTTCTCCTCCCTCCGGATCCCGTGCGAGCCTGTCCGCTTGTGTTCCCCGTCACTCCTCTATCGCGCAGAGGGTCATAGAGATTTAACATACAGAAGATCATAGTAGGTGGTGTGCACATCCAAATATTAAATATCCCAATCTTCTTTACCACCAACTCTGCAGCCTTTCTAGTATACAAGTCTTTCTTGACGAAGGCTTTTAAGTGACGTGGCATTGATATGCAGCCAGCTGCCGGCGTTCTTATTAACCTTGCTCTTACTTGGCTTCGAAGCGTATCCGGTTGATGCCTTGTCTTCCAAACAGTTGATGTACCCTGTTTGGTTTGGGTCTCTTTCTTAGCAAGCTCGTCCCATCTTATCTAGATCAGACTTACTCCCTCCGTCCCTAAATACTTGTCGCTTTACGCTTCTCGAGAAATAACTTTAATTAAATATATATTAAAAAATATTAATATTTATGGTATATAATTAGTATCATTGGAAAGGTCTTTGAGTCTAGTTTTTTAATAAATTTATTTGGAGATACAAATGTTGCACGCATTTTATATAAATCGAGTCAAACTTGTGGACACAAAAACCAGAAACGACATCTAATAAGGGACAGAGGGAGTATCTTTTCGTGGTGAGGATATCCAGGCCCAATACACTGTTGGGACCGGACTTTTTATAGTATAATAATAAATAAGTTCTTCATCGCACGTAGAATTCGCATCCGATGAACGCGTCCACACGCCCCAAATTACTGTGCCAATACTGTTTGTGCGTCATCGCCCACTGGTCACCTGCTGTTTGGATCACTGTTTATGCATTTTTTGTCACTGTTTTGATTGTTGTTTGTGTGTTTCATCTGCGCGTTCCGTCTGAAGCGCATGTGGATTGGTGTGACGGACGTCTGGGTAGGGTTCCATGTCACTGTTTTACTCCTGTGTGTTGAAACAGTGTATATTTTAACCTATGAAACTTTTATCATATTTCTCTTCATTAATAATATACCACCTCAGCTTATTTAATGTCTATAAAACTCTTATAAAACCCTAGTTAAGACTATCTTAAATGGGATAAAGGCAGTAATGACAGTGGCGTGCCTGCTATCAGGCGTACCTCACCCGTTTCGACGCATATACACAGTGTGGAGTGATGCCTTAAAAAATTTGAGCCCCACGATCAGGATTCTGGCATCACCTTCAAAGGCCACAGCTTGCAGAGCAGTCTGACATCACTAGCGGACCCACACGATATTAATTAAAAAAGCAAAGCCAACATTCAGTCATTGGCCCTGTTTGATCCCTCTAGCTCGGCTAGAGTTAGAGTTAGTTTCTAACTCTAAACTAGCTCTGAACTAGCTCTAGCCGAAGACGTGTTTGATATAAGGCTAATTTAACAATAAATACGGTTATCTAATCATTTGACTCATTTAAATCGTCTTCCCAGCTGGATTTAGTGTGGCAGGCTCGTGTGTGGCCTTCTCTCACACACAAATGACACAAATAAATTATTTTTACAAATCAAGCATCCAAATCACAATAAATTTATAGGGTGTTTGGTTTGGGTGTTAAAGTTTAACAAACACTGTAGCACTTTCGTCTTATTTGACAAAAAGTTTCCAATCTTGGATTAATTAGTCTTAATAGATTCGTCTCGTAAATTACTCCTAATCTGTGCCGACATGCATGCAATTAGTCTACATTTAGTACTCCATGTATTTGAGGGAACATTGATGTGATGGGTGTTAAACTTTAACAAAACCAAACCAAACACGCCCTTAATTTGCCCATACAAATGAGATGTCTCACATGAACTTACAAGTCCTCAATCAAGCTAAACAAAAAAAAGATAGGGATTCACCCGCTAGGGCCGGCAGCGGCGCGGCGCACTTTCTTGCGCAAGTGCGGCTGGGGCGCGATGGGGATGGATCAGGTGCGGCTCAAGGATAAGAAAAATACACTTTTCTGTGGATCCCATCAAAACTAGCTCAAATAATCACCCCTTTGGGGATAGTTTTTTTGGGTGGGCTAGTTGCAAAAAAAAAACTAGCTCTAACCCTCCTATTTAGATACTTTTGGGATAGTTTAGCTCAAACTAGCTCAGACTATCCAAACAGGTAGCAGAGACTCTCTCTTCCCTCCATTAAAAAACAAAGATAGCACCGGTGCATCTGCTTGCTCCGCTCCCATTTTTTCCGTTACAGGCATCGGTAGCTGCAATATTCAAGCATCACTAGAAGTGATGCCTACAAACCACAAAGCGATTTCAAGCATCACTTCGCCCCTACAGTGTGGAAGGCATAATGCTGCTGACCACAATGCGTAGACCTGTGACAAGGAGGGGTATGCCTTGGTATGCTCAGTCCATTTTGTAGCATCAGAAATCATAGGCGTATTTGTCTAGAGAAAAAGACAAATTTTATAAATTTTGATCAGCAATTAGTCAAATTATAATACAAGTTTAGGGTATAAAAATCAATAGATTTGTGTTCAAAGTGGCTCTAAGATGATATTGATTCTTTTACAATTAACTACATATTATAAGAGAAATTGCAAGACAAAATCTATTTCATATGACTTTTTCTCTAGTCAAATACGCCTATCTTACTATTACTAATTAGAGGCTCCAACGGAGGCACCACGTTAATTCTCACCAGATGCATTAAGAAAAAAGATAAATTTTAGAAATTCTTACAATAATCAGAAACATCTAGCCTTTGATTTGATAAACTCTAATCATCATCAGTAATAATAGCCATTGGATCTATTGTAATATATTAAGAAAATTACCCACCGCTGCCATTATGAAAAAAACATAAAGTAACCCCTAATTTTGCATATAAATTACCCACCTTTGCCATTACAACATATAATTTAAAATAACCCCTATATTTGTATATAAATTACCCACATATGTCATTATGAAAATAATTCAAAATAACCCCTTAAATTTGCATCTAGATTACCCACATTGGCTATTATAAAATATAATCTAAAATAACCCCCTAGCATTGCGTCCAAATTAACCAGCTTGGTCATTATGAATGATAATTTAAAATAATTCTCTAACTTTTGTACCTAAATTAGCCATATCTAGGCTCAAAGAAAATTACCCACGTCTACCATTATGAATGATAATTTAAAATACGTCCTAATGAATTTATAAATTATCCACCTTTACTATTATAAAAGATAATGCAAAATAATATTCTAAGTTTGTATTTAACATATTCATACATGTCATCGTGAAAGATAATATAAGGTATTACCTTTATATTTGTGTACACCATAGCCACGATAAAGAATAAATAAAAAATATCTAAAATCTACATGTAAATAGTTTTATATATATTATTACAAAAAGATAAATTAATATTCATGAAGTACGATACATATATATATATTTCTAAATACTTCTATAATCATGAAATAAAAAAATTATAACGCTATGTTCCACCATGTATATCAAATAAACATATATATATATATATTAGAATAAGTATTTATTTTAACAAGTTATGAAAAATGAAAAAATGTTCACTTAACAAACCACGTAGCAATAACACTTTATATTAATACTCCATGATAATAAATTTTATAAGTTATTATTTTAAATAAATGTATACATCTTTACTATAACATTATGCCATATCAATGTTACTAATTAAATTTTATGCACTTTATAATGTATAAATAGTACTACACATATATTCCTACGATATAACAAATTCAACATGTTTATAGTCGAGATGCAAGCCGTGTTCTAATTTACGTGGAAAACAGTACTACTAAGACGTAGACTATTTTTAATTTAAAATAATCCTCTAACTTTTGTATCTAAATTAGCCATGTCTAGACTCAAAAAATTACGCACGTCTACCATTATGAATGATAATTTAAAATACCTCCTAATGAATTTATAAATTATTCACCTTTACTATTATGAATGATAATGCAAAATAATATTCTAAGTTTGCATTTAACATATTCATACATGTCGTTGTGAAAGATAATATAAGGTATTACCTTATTTTTGTGTACACCATAGCCATTATAAAGAATAAATAAAAAATATCTAAAATCTACAAGTAAATAGTATTTTATATATTGCTACAAAAAGATAAATCAATATTCATAAAGTACGATACATATATATATAATCATGAAATAAAATAATTATAATGCTATGTTCCACCATGTATATCAAATAAACATGTATATATTAGAATAAGTATTTATTTTAACAAGTTATGAAAAATGAAAAAATATTCACTTAACAAACCACGTAGCAATAACACTTTATGTTAATACTCCATGATAATAAATTTTATAAGTTATTATGTTAAATAAGTGTATATGTCTTTACTAAAATATTATGCCATATCAATCTTATTAATTAAATTTTATGCACTCTATAATATAAAAATAGTACTACACATATATTCGTGCGATATAACAAATTCAACAGGTTTAGTGTCGGTATGCAAGCCGAGTTTTAATTTATATGAAAAACAATACTACTAGGACCTAGACTCTCTTTAATATAATTTTTTTTGAATAAATATAAAGAATACTATATTTTCTAATTAACATGTGAAAAAAGTACAACAACTTAATTAAAGTTAAAAGATAAACTTTAGATTCGTGACTAGAAAAGAAAAAGATAAATACTAGAAATTCTAACTAGAGGTGCCCACTAAAACTTCATGTTAATCCTCTCAAGACTTGATAGGAAATCAAACGATAGATCCTAAAATTTTTTATGAAAATTAGAAACATTTTACCATCAATTAGGTATAACTTAATCACCGTTGATACTAACAATAACTACTGGATCTATTCTATTTTCTAAATAATTATCCACTTTCGCTATTGTGTAAAACAATATAAACTAACTTATGACTATAATTTATATTACCCGCATATATCGTTAAGAAACATGATCTAAAGTAGACCTAAATTTAAATTTAGCTAAAATATGCTTATTATGATTGATTACATAACTCAACTTTCATCTCATTATTGGAAAAATTAAATACCCCCTCAAATCTACATCTAGATTATCAACATTTCCGATTACAACAAATTTCTTTAGATAACAAGAGCATATATATATATTTCTACGTTACCCAACCTCTGTCAATTAATATAGTAAGATTTAATTAAAGATAATATAAGCATCGTGCATGAGCAATAAAATACATATGTTATGTTTCATCACATAAAAACTATTTTCTTAATTAAAAACTCATATACTAATGATACTAACAAAATATTTAAATCATATTAGTAACCATAACATATAAGTTATACAGATCGTTACTTTAGACATATTTATGTATTTTAACTAAAATATCTAATATGTTTATATTGATAGTACAACCATAACTGTAAATATAATTCCTTGATAGGAAAATTCAACCATCTTGAGCAACGTGGGAAACTAAAAGTCAAGCATTATAAGATTTGAGTATTAAAATTCTTTAAAGTAAAAGTGAAGCATTATAAGGTTTAAGTATTAAAATTCTCTTGAGGCTAGCACTAAATCTCACTTCAAGCTCTATGACTTATCTTAAACGATACGTTGCAAGTTTCAAATAATGGCTTATGCTATTGAAGTACTTAAGAATATACTCTATGACCTAAAATCCTAATTTTCAAAAAGTGCAAAAAGGAAAGTTACTGAAAGATACAACAAGGACAACAGTTTCAACTTAACTTGAGAGAGATAATCCATAGCAGTCAATAAGAATAAAATTTGAAAAATAAAAAATTTAGATTCATGACTTCAGAATATATATGATGCAACAATAGCCACCATGATTAATGGTAAGGTTTCAAAGTAATTGCATATTTAAAATATATAGAGGTTTCCTAAAAAGAAAGAAAGTTCCTTGAAAAATAGTAATTAATAAGTTTATGATAACTAGATGTTATGATTACTAGATGTAGACTACAAAGTATCTATTTTGTCTATTATGTTAGAAAATAAACAAAGAAAAACTTACGATTTAGTAAAAGTAATTTTTTATTAGTTAGATGTACTCTCTCCGTTCCAAAGTATTAAACAGTACATAATACATATATCTCCTAAAATTCTAATCCGTGCGAGAGCACGGGTTGATGGACTAGTCGTTTCTAATTGGAGGGAGTAGAAACTAGGCTATGTGCTTAAGTACAGCTAGAAACTATTCTTTTTTTTCTAAAAAAATTCCTAACGAGAGTGCTAAAAAATAGATAAATCTTAAAAACTCTCGAAAAAATAGAAACACCTCATCATCTATTATGTAAACTATAATCTTTTTGAGTATGTAAAGTATAAGCTTTACAGAAGATAATAGCATTTGAAGACAATACCGTTATGTAAATAGTCTAACTAAATTTATAACGAAATTATCCACTCTATCGTTATAAAAACGGTAAATATATCCCTTGCTCGAGTGTTTTTACAGCTTGTTCGCTTGATCTTATCGGCCAGAATTAGCAGTCATTCAGTTCGCCCGAATCAGCCAGCCACACCTTGGTCCTTCGGTCACTCGATTTCAGAGCCGTCGATGATGTGCTGCGACGGAGGCGACGAGACGTGCAAGCGGGCACACACCACAGGGCGCTCCACTCTCCTCTGAGTCGGACGGCAGGTGCCTGCCACAGTGCCACCATGCACGCAGGTGGAGGCTCGGTGCACGCTGCTTTTGCCAGGGGTGCAGGTGCAGAGAGCTGGCCGGTAGCGTCAAATCATCTAGCTCAGTCTGGACACAAAACCCGATTACCAAACTTCGAACCTGAAATACCTAGACCTGGATCCAAAGTACCTGAACCCGCACTACCTGATGTCTAGTTCAGATAGTGAATCTTATTACCCGAATTTATATTGGGTAATTCGGGTAAGTACACCTGGTATCCGAACAACCCGAAATAGAAATATGTCTCAGCGAAGCGCGAAGCCACGAACTGAAGCATCCCCAATTTCCCGTGGCCCAAGCCCAACAACGGTAGGATGCCTCCTTGGCTTTGGTGCCTCGTTAACTCACGTCTTAACTTGCCGTCTAGAGTATGGAGGCCTGGATTCTGATGTTCTTTTGTTCTCGTGTGAAGCTGAAGCACAAGCACTAATGTGATGGCAGACAACAGACTTGCTTGAACTTTTCAATTTGCTCTTATATCTTGTCAGTACTAAGCAGTCAGTTCTTTCTTTGTTTCTTGATACGTGTACTCGAGCCTTCTACATTTACAAAATTTTTATAAAGTCACAGTGGGGGGTCGAACCCCTCCTGTTTACCCTTAAAAAAAACTAAGTAGTCAGTACCTGTGTCGTCGTTCTGGCTTGCACTTGCGATTAAAATTTCTGGTTTGCATTTGCTGTTGAAAACTTGAAGTTATCACTTTATCAGTTATGAGTTAATGAGTTATCATTTAGTCTGTCCAGTTCTATGCAAAATTTTGTGATGTTTGAGCACTTGCTGTGATTTTATATACTTCGGGTACATTGGGTATACCCGAACCTGAACTTGCGGGTAGTGTTTTTTTAGACTATTATCGGGTAACAATTCTTATTATCCGAACTTTTTAAAACTCGAACTACCCGACCCAAACTTTGCGGGTAACCCGAACGCCCAGAGTGACATCTGGCCCCTACCCATGTGTGTATATTCATTCCGCATCTAGCCAATGTATAGATATTCATTCCTTTAGTAAGAACATATTACATTTCATTGAACCATATTTTACTATTTTAGTTTAGGTGTAAGTTCTGTATTCAACTGGTATAAATTGATTATTCGTAAATGAGAATGATCAAAATTACCCGAACATTTATCTGATCGTTTTTTGGCCTTTTTTCTGTATGTTTTATTGGTTTCCCTTTGAAATTTTTCAATTTGGTTTCCATAAAAATAATCTGGCTAATTTTTTTGTTTTGTTTGTTTAATATTTTTGTATTATTTAGATAATTTTTTATCATTTAATCTGAATCTAATGGTCATGAAAATCAAGTGTTGCATGGGTTAAAAATACCTGATTTTTATTTCCGCTGCCAATCGCGTGTTCCTGCGCTGTGCAGCGCTCGGGTGTCGCACGCACCTAGAAACACACGAGCGATGACTAGACAGCCCCGAAAACTGGCATCCTGTAGTTGGTCAACAAAATGGCACAATATTAATAAATTATTAAATTATTACTTGAATGGACTTGAGTGCCAAAAAGCTCGCTGATGGACCTTTGTACCTAAATATCTGTCGTTTACGTTTCCCAAGAAACAACTTTGATTAAATATATATTAAAATATATTAATATTTATGGTATATAATTAGTATTATAGGAAAGATATTTGAATCTAGTTTTTTAATAAATTTATTTGAAGATACAAATGTTGTATGTATTTTTTACAAATCAAGTCAAATTTGTGGCACGAATACCAATAACGATAAATAAATAGGGACGGAGGGAGTAGTTGCTTAGGCACTCATAGCCTACTTGTCGATGAATAAGTCACGACGTGCGGTATATATACGACAAAGGCAGTGCTCGCGCATTATACAAATCAGAGAAGGGGACGCCTGTACCAATTTTTTCCACCAGCGAGCCAAGGGACGTCGTAAACATAATCTGATTGCATACCTGAAAAATGAAGATGGTGAACTAACCTGGAAACACAGTGACAAAGAGATGATCCTGCACCAATATTTCTTGGGAGTCCTTGGAAATAAGATTAACAGGCGTCACTCGTTGGATTAGGAGAACCTAAATCTAACTAGGATCGACAACCAGGACAACCAGGACCTCGACCGACCCTTCACGCTGGAGGAACTAAAACGCACTGTGGATGAGCTGCCGGCTGAGAAGGCACCAGGACCGGACGGCTTTACTGGAATCTTCTACAAGAAATGTTGGAATATCATTAAATTGGACGTGCTCGCTGCAATGAACTGCTTCCATGACCTCAGAGCGGGACCCCTGGGTAAGCTGAACGGGGCGAACATAATCCTCGTCCCAAAGACAGACTTGGCTGAGCAACCGAAGGACTACAGGCTGATCAACTTGATTCATTCTTTTGGAAAATTCATAACCAAAACCATGGCTCCCCGTCTCCATCCACTAATGGACCAGCTGATATCTAATGCCTAGAGCGCCTTCATTAAAAAGCGATGCATCCAAGACAACTTCATATTTGTTAGGAACCTCGCCCGTGCATATCACAAGAAGAAGTACCCAGCACTCCTTTTCAAATTGGACATATCCAAAGCCTTTGACACCATCCCTTGGGAGTATTTGTTGGAACTTCTGGAAAAAA
The DNA here is from genome assembly GCA_022457205.1 of Saccharum spontaneum. Taxonomy (NCBI): domain Eukaryota; kingdom Viridiplantae; phylum Streptophyta; class Magnoliopsida; order Poales; family Poaceae; genus Saccharum; species Saccharum spontaneum. Next base: position 39,358,990 of record CM039608.1, read on the forward strand.
GGGGGTTCAGCGAAAGATGGAGAGAGTGAAAGACCCTCATCTTCAGATCCTCACATTCGACTGTCCACCTTAATGGCTCTGAGGGAACTCGGATAAATCATGCTCGAGGACTCCGGCAAGGTGACCCCCTCTCCCCATACCTCTTCATACTAGCCATTGACACCCTGCATGGCATTCTGGAAACGACGGCGAATGGCATCTTGTCGCCACTGCGAGGAAGGAACGCCAAGCTATGCCTGTCACTTTACGCCGACAATGCCATCATCTTCATCAATCCAGTTCAGGAGGAAGTGAGCGCCCTTTTTGGAATCCTGGAACAATTTGGCTCAACCACCGGTCTCAAGTTAAACCTTGAGAAATGCACAGTGGCACCAATCAGGTGTGGGGATTTAAATCTAGACCATATACTGATGAACTTTGCGGGGAAGAAGGTGAATTTTCCAATCTCTTATCTGGGCTTGCCACTAACTCTGGGCCGGCTGAAGGTGGTGCATGTGCAAAGGTTCATGGAGCCAATGCACGAGGCACAGCGTCCGCGCAGAGGCCGCTCATGCACAGCGACGACGCAGAGGTGGCTGGGGGCTGCGTGCGCAAGCGTGGAGGCTCACGGATGGCGAGTGCCACATGGAGGCGGTGAGGACGGCGAGGAGGCGGAAGCAGCGCAGGGATGCAACCAGGCAGCCCATTGTCACGGGCAGCTGGCGATGGCGGAGATGTGTGGTGGAAGACATGGGTGGTGGCCAAGTCATGGATCCGAGGTGCAAGTGTCAACCAGGGCGGAAGGCAGCCGAGGGCATTCGCGCGGTGATTCGGGGCTTGACTTCTATGTGGCCGTTGTTGGGTGACAGTATCGAGACCGTGTGCCATGAGTGTCCGCGAAGTTGGCGAGGAGGCCGGCGCGAGAAGTTGGGCCAGTAGAAGTGCAATGTTTGATGATCTGTGTGTTGTTTGATGGCAGCTAAAGGCTCTGCTTGACTTTTCTGCTATCTTGATAAAGCGGCTTGGTTGCTAAAAGCAACAATGTGAGCAGTTCTTGGGGTGACGGTCGGCTTGGCAATGACCAAAGGCAGTTGTTCGTGCTTTCGACTTGGCAGCTTGCAGCGAACTGCAGTGGCTAGCCTTGCATGGCAAGGGTTAGTCCGGTGCGGGAGAGCGTCGATAGGCGGCGCAAGCGGAGGCGATGGCATGACGGCTACATGGCTTGCAGTGGATCATGGCGGTTAGCCCTGCATGGCAGCGGCCGACTCGGTGTGGTATATCATTGGTAAGGACGGCGTAGGGGTGACGATGGTGTATCATCATGTCGTAAGGTCATCCTTTGTTGTTGTTTGCATCTTGGCGGCCAGTTGTGGGTTTGGCGGTGTTGCACAGCGCATGTTGAGGTCTCAAACCAACCGGTCATTGTCCATAGTTGAGTTAGTTGCTTTCTGTCATTTTTTAGGTTTCGTTGCTTTTCAGTCGTTGTTGTTTTCGCAGCTATGTTGTATTGCACTAGGTCCTTCTTCTTTTTAATATACTCCATCCGTCCCAAAAAGAGTGACATTTTTTACTTTTAGACATCGTGTTTGACCATTCGTCTTATTTAAAAATTTTGTGTAAATTATAAAATAAATAAATCATTATTAAAGTATCTCTAATGATAAAATAAGTCATAACAAAATAAATGATATTTATACAAAAAAATTGAATAAGACGGATGGTCAAACAAAATGTCTGAAATTCTAAAACGACACTCTTTTTGGGACGGAGGAGTAATTGGCAGCTCTTCTACCTGATTCGTTTCAAAAAAAAATTACAAACCTTTCTTATTTTGCAAGTTGCAACTGACAGTCTGACACCCTCAAACGTTGAAAATGGACGGATGAAGATCTTTCATATAAGCTAGGTTATTCAAGGATAACACGATCATTTGTTGGCACATGCATACTGAATTAATTTGGATCGGAACAAATACTGTAAAGCAAACAGCCTTTCTTACTATACAGTCTCGGCATCGTCTACAAAGGTCGTTGAGGTTTGACGGCGATGATACGACAAGAGAATAATCATTTGATGATACAAACTGATTGAGATGTGCACCCACGCACATCATCACGTTGACCTGCGAGCTGGAGTGCTGGACTGAGCAGCGGTCGTGACACTCCGAAACAACTGGGCAGCTAGTACTAAATCTATTATAAATTATAAGATGTTTTTAGCTTTTTTAAATATATTGATTTTACTATGTATCTAGACATAATGTATATCTATGTGTATAGCAAATGTAACGTATCTGAAAAAGCCAAAACATCCTATAATTTAGAACGGAGAGAGTAGTATACTAGCATTATAGCTTTTCTGATTTAAAAAGCACATACAAAAAAAATGCAAAGTTTTCGCTTGGGTTCTCATACAAGACAAAATTCTTACGGCGGGCAACTTGCAATTGAGAGGACAGCTTCCCCCAAACGTTGAGGTTTGACGGCGATGATACGACAAGAGAAGACATCTTTTGACGAAGCTAGAAATTTTTTTTAGCTGGAGCGAATAATATATATACATGACCTAAAATAAAAACATGCAAATTAAAGAAAGAAAGAACCCATATAGTCATATCATATACTTCAGAAAGGATACCAGACAATCATCAATCACCCAAACACAATGCTACTACTAGGTGAATGCCATTGTTTAGAATCTGTAGACTCAAACGTTCTTAGTTGTTAGCACATTGGGTTATCACCTGCTAGTTGCTAGTGCCACTGGCACGTTACTGCATAGCCGCATAGGTCTCTTTGCCACTGTGCTTGACCCATTAAACAAGCCAAGCTGCAGTGACTTTTTTCTGTCTTGTCCGACGCTGACGGGCGCTAATCTCTGGCGCAGAAAAAGAAGATGCTTTGAGCATCACCGGCCAGTAGCTGGGGCGTCTGCCCCACGTCGCCGATAGGGTGGCTCCGCCAAACAGCAGACTGATTGAGATGTCCACCCACGCACACGGCACATCATCACGGCCCTGTTTGACAGGCTGTTTTTTTTTTTCTTATAAGCCGGCTATGATTGATTTGTTGTGAGAAAAAAAACACTATTCCACGGTTGATAAGCCATGCTGATAAGCTCAGCCGAACAGGGGGTACGCTTACCTGCGAGCTGGACTGAGCTAGCAGCGGTCGTGACAGTCCGAAACTACTCTTTTCCTGCCATTCTGCACCCATAACCACGCTTCCCCTCGTTCATTCCTCGGTTCGGTTCGCCAAAACCATTCCTCGGTTCGGTTCGCCAGAAAGAAATATTGTAGTATTTTCGTGGTTATTTGGTAATTAGTATCTAATCATGGCCTAATTAGGTTTAAAAGATTCGTCTCGCGAATTTCGTCTAAACTGTGTAATTAGTTTTATTTTTTTATCTATATTTAATGCTCTATACATGTGTCTAAAGATTCGATGCAACGAGAAATCTACTGTTTTTTCGCGAAATATTTTGCAACTAAACAATGCCTCTATGTCGCAGAAAAAGAAGATGCTTTGAACGTCACCGGCCAGAAGCTGGGCCGGCTGCCCCACGTCGCCGAAAGGGTGGCTCCGCCAAACTGATTGAGATGTGCACCCACGCACATCATCACGTTTACCTGCGAGCTGGACTGAGCTAGCAGCGGTCGTGACAGTCCGAAACTACTCTTTTCCTGCCATTCTGCACCCATCACCACGCTTCCCCTCGTTCATTCCTCGGTTCGGTTCGCCAAAACCATGCCTCTCCTTCACGTCGTCGTCCTTCTTGGACTCCTCTCCCTGCAGGCGTCCTGCTCCGCCGCCACGGACACGGTGTCACCCGGCAACGGGCTCGTCGGCAGCAGCAGCAGGCTCGTCTCCAACAACAGCAAGTTCGCGCTGGGCTTCTTCAAGCCGGACAGCACACCCTTCCGCCACACCACCAGCAACCCCAACACGTACCTCGGCATATGGTTCAACAAGGTCCCCAAGCTGACCCCACTCTGGAGCGCCAACGGCGACAGCCCCGTGGTCGACCCCGCCTCACCCGAGCTCGCCATCTCCGGCGACGGCAACCTGGTCATCCTGGACCAGGCCACCAAGTCCGTCATCTGGTCCACCCGCGCCATCACCACCACCAACGACACCGTCGCCGTTCTCCTCAACGACGGCAACCTCGTCCTCCGAAGCTCCTCCAACTCGTCCGACGTCTTCTGGCAGAGCTTCGACTACCCGACGGACCACTTCTTCGCCGGCGCCAAGATCGGCTGGAACAAGGTGACCGGCCTCGACCGCCGCCTCGTCTCGAGGAAGAGCCTGATCGACCAGGCTCCCGGCCTCTACACTCTGGGGTTTGAACGCGACGGGGTTGGGCGCCTCGTGTGGAACTCCACCGTGGAAATCATGTCCACCGGGCAGTGGACCGGGCAGTACTTCAGCTTGGCACCGGAGATGATCGGAGCAGTCATGCCGACTTTCAAGTTCGTCAACAACGACCAGGAGGTTTACCTCACGTACACGCTGCATAACAACACGCGAATGGTGCTCACGAAGCTGGGTGTCTCTGGCCAGGCCTTCGTGGGTGTGTGGATGGACGACCTGCAGGACTGGTTGATACATTACAGGCAGCCTGTGCATCAGTGTGACACCTACGCGACGTGTGGACCTTTCACGGTCTGCAACGACACTGCCGATCCAATCTGCAGCTGCATGAAGGGTTTCTCTATTAGCTCGCCCAAGGACTGGGAGCTGGAGGACAGGAGAGACGGGTGCATGAGGAACACTCCATTAGACTGTGGAGGCGGCGACGACAAGACTGCAGGTCCCACGGATAAGTTCTACGCCGTGCAACGCGTCAGGTTGCCCCATGGCGCAGAGACAGTGCAGGCTGCAACGAGTGGAGATCATTGCTCACAGGTCTGCTTGGGCAACTGCTCCTGCACCGCGTATTCCTATGGGGAAGGAGGCTGCTCTGTCTGGCATGGCAAATTGACCAATGTAAAACAACAGTCTGATGGTTCTGATGATGGAAATGGGGAGATGCTTTACATCCGCCTTGCTGCAAAAGACGTGCCAAGTGCGGCGAGGAAGAAGAAGAATACGGGAATTGACATTGGTGCTGCCATTGGTGCAAGCGCTGCGGTCTTCGGGCTCATGGTGCTTGCTCTGATAATCTGCAGGAGAAAAGGGAAGTGGTTTGCTCGCAGTCGCATACCGGGCAATGCTCAAGGCAGCATTGGGGTCATTGCTTTTCGATACGCCGATTTGCAGCGTGTGACTAAAAACTTCTCTGAAAAGTTAGGAGGAGGAAGTTTCGGCTCCGTGTTCAAGGGGTACCTGAAGCTGAGTGACTTATTCACCTTGGTGGCAGTGAAGAGGCTCGGCGGCAACCATCAAGGAGAGAAGCAATTCAGAGCAGAAGTGAGTTCGATCGGAATCATCCAGCACATCAATCTAGTTAAACTGATCGGGTTTTGTTGCGAAGGCGACAAGAGACTGCTTGTGTACGAGTACATGCCAAAGCACTCACTTGATGTTCTTTTGTTCAAAAAGGCCAGTGATATAGTTTTGGCTTGGAACCTTAGGTACCAAATAGCCGTTGGAGTTGCCAGAGGCCTGGCCTACTTGCACACCGGTTGTCGGGATTGTATCATACACTGTGACATCAAGCCAGAGAACATACTTCTCGACGCGTCGTTCGTACCTAAGATTGCTGATTTTGGGATGGCAAAGGTCTTGGGAAGAGAATTTAGCCGTGCAATAACTACGATGAGAGGAACCATCGGATATCTTGCGCCCGAATGGATTAGCGGAGAAGCTATCACATCGAAAGTGGACGTTTACAGCTATGGGATGGTCTTGTTTGAACTGATATCTGGGAGGAGGAACTCAAGCCAAGTGTACCTTGAGGATGGCGACTACTCAGAATTTTTCCCTCTGCAAGTTGCACGCAGGCTTCATCAGAGTGGAGAGACGGTTGGAAGCCTGGTGGATGCGAATTTGCACGGCGAAGCGGATCTTGGGGAGGTTGAAAGAGTTTGCAAGGTTGCGTGCTGGTGCATTCAGGAAAGCGAGCTTGATCGGCCGGCCATGGCCGAGGTGGTGCAGTTTCTTGAGGGACTCTCTGAGGTCGACGTGCCTCCAGTGCCAAGGCTGCTCAATACTATCACGGGAGGGTCGCCGGCGTCGGTGTACTATCTCGATTCAGGAGAACTCGTCGTTTCAGACAAGCAAAGTGAATAATATTATTTGCCTGGAGGTAGTAACATTTAGTTGCATGCATGCACCTCAACATATTATTAAGAAAACTTTCAGCCATTCAGAGGAAGATTGTGGTTTGTATCCTATCCTATGTATACATATTATTAAACAGGGAAAGTTTCTTGTCCGCCTCTCCCTAACTACACGGACAGTGAAGTCCTCTGTGTCTCGTTCGTACGTCCGGACACATATGATCCGTGGTGATATTTCTCTGTTTTTGTCTTCGTTCATGAAAGTAGTGGCTGGCAGGAGCTGTGTTCTGTGCAGTGTGTATTTATCATTGTTCGTCTAAATAGTTGTTTAGCACATTTAGATATCGTTTAAACTCTATACAATGATGCGTCACAGTCGTTTCCATTTCAGTGGTTATTTATTCCATTTAAATGACTATTTCCCTCGTTTAGTATGTCCATTTGTTGAAACAATGGCTAAACGGCCGGTGAATGATTGTTTATTATTTAAAAAATACTAGTCTTAATAAAGAAGAAGATCACAACAATTCAGAACAAACAGGAAAAAAATGGCTTTGATGGCACAGGAGAGAGAGAGAGCATCCCAGAGGTTCAATACAATTGCATTTATAGCCGAAAATTTGGCAAAGGGACGCATAAAAACCTAAAGCTTGCTAATGCAGGTACAATTCTATCTCACGTTTCCTAGGTGTCAGTCCGCCTGAATTATGGCTTCTGTTCAGGCGAAGTTTTGACTAAATGTGAACACAAACAAGTAAACCAATACCAATAGATTGTAGGTGTTGGATGTTAATCTAGTGGCTGCTAGCTGTTGCCTGAAAATAAGTTATATTTCAGGCACCTGAAATATAGCAAATCACATTCTATATATACTTGAATTTCTGAAGCAAGTCAACTTCACAGAGAAACCCCCTTCTCTTCTATAAGTTCACTTCTCACTTCCCAGAGTACCAATCAACAAACACACAGCAAAATTAACTCTGCTCCCAGTCGCCATGCATGCATGGTACTGCACTTGCTCTCGATCAAATATTGACAGGATCAATGAAAGCCAACATGATGACGTAAATTGATTAATGACGAGACTTGACGATGTAGTGAGGGATCTCGGATGGAAGTTTAGGGGGCTGAAAGCTCATCTTTAACATGTAGCCTCTCCTTCTTATAGCAACCATGGCAAAAATTCTTAGAGGTGCTCTAGGGGGCTCCGTGAGATTAGCGGCGGTAGGGGGGCTTGAGCCCCCCCCCCCACACACCGCTAGATCCGTCCCTATGATGACGGATGATGGAGAGGCACCCGCAGGAGAAGACCGCCTGACCGACTGTCACGACCATGAAGTCAAGGACCTTAGCGCTCCAACGCTTTGCCGCAATCTTATATAACGTCTTATTATTTGGAATGGATCGAGGGAGTATTTTATAATGCTAGTGGTGAATAATTTTGTGGTAAATTAAGCTAGACTATCTACATGATAGTATTAGTTTTTTAAAAAACAAGACCTTTAGGAGCGCTCCAATGCTTCGCCGCGATCTTAGACCCCACCCTTGCACTTTGAGCCACTGCTATATATATATATATATATATATATATATATATATATATATATATATATATATATATATATATATATATATATATATATATATATATATATATATATATATATATATATATATATATATATATATATATATATGTATATGTATATGTGTGTGTGTGTGTGCGCGCGCGCGCCAGTCGGCTCCTTCTCTTCTTTCGTGTGTCTCCCCCCTCCTATTCTTCTTTATGAGCCGCACAGAGTAGCAGCAGCGGTCGCCCACAGCGACCGGAGGAGAAAGGTGGCGCCGCCATGGGCCCCCTCGCCAACGAGCGCGCCCACGTGAGGGTGAGCGCCCCGCCATCGAGTGGCCTCACGACGGTGCCCGGAGCACGCGCGTCGCAGTGGACCAGCTCCCTTCTTGCGCGCTGGCGAGCAACGGTTCTATACTTTTCTTTCCCACACTCCGACGGTGCAACGGCGGGGAAGAAACCCTGGTAGGTCCCTTCCTCCTCTCCGTCTTATCCCCTTCTTGGGTTACTTTTTCCTTTAGGGTTAGGGTTAGGGTTAGGGTTAGGGTTTTGTCCCGATCCGATCTGAATCGGTCATCTCTTTTCTCTTTGATTTATTTTCTCGAACTGAAACTACACCTAGAAACTTGGCTTTGATACCATTGATAGCAATACTATAACCATCAAGGTGTAGATCAGTGAGTCTTTACTTATCTAAGATGAACTTGGAGCAAACCAAGTCGGCAGCTGTTGACACTTCTTAACATCGTTACTAGGAATAAATATAAAACCTATCCCTGGCAACGGCTCCAGAAATGCTTGTTGGTGTTTCTTAGCGAAAGCAGTGTTATCCGCAAGTGCATGAAAATACCATTGTAGCACTTCACCCGGAAGTATTCAGGGTATCGTATATTTCACAAGGACGGTTTGTGTAGGTAATCTCTAATTCTGGTCAACCCTATGAATAAGAGAAGGATAGCTAGGGTAGTGAGGGTATCTTAGGGTAGCTTTTCTAAGGTTAGATACCACTATCGTTATGCTTCACTTTGGGCACTGGATATAACTTGGTCTGCCAAGCTATGCCGGCTTCTAGCTCTACGTCGTACCCGAACGTGGGGCAATACAAGGGACGAATAGGGTTGTCACCACCTGCCCACCTACCCCTTGACTGTGGAGCATAAGGCAAACGAGGGTAACCTCTAGTCTAGACACCACATCTACACTATCAGTTATAGTTCTAGCGTCGACCAGGAACTTCCGTCTTTATCAGGAGTCCTCTACTAGAACCTCCGTCACGAGGACGGACAATGAACCCGCAAAGTATAACGATAAGGATAAATCACTTAGAAAAGTAATACCGGAAGAATATCACGACTTTCTTACCCAAAATGGTAATCCGGCCGTAGAGGTACAAGCTAAGGGGAGTGGGTACCGACAAATCCGGTACTCTAGCTACTCGGCGGACTCCGGGAGCCACACACTTAGGAAGAGGGGTGGACAATTCCACCCTTCTCCTCCTCTTGCCCTCACTCACTCCCTATTCTAATGCTAGCTAGGCTAGGCTTGAAACTCCTCCTTGCTCTTGCTCAAGTGTGAGCTTGAGTTGTGTTATTGAGGGGGTGAGGGCCTCCTTAATAGGGAAAGGAGGTGGAGAACTGGCATCCAGGTGCTCTAAATCCAGCAGCGCAGCTCCGCACCGTCCTCTCCTCATCAATGCCAAACCGCCATAGCAAGCCAGGCTTGCTTGGCAGCGAGGCTAGCGCAGCTGCGCCAGGGGCGCGCGCCCCCTGGCCGAGCCTGCTCGCCCACTGCTCTAGCGTGTGGGTCCCTTGCCACGTGTCTAAGGCAGTTCTGAGGTGGGCTTGGCCTGTTGGCTTGGTTTGGATTGGGCTTGAACCTGTTTTGCTTGTGGGCTTTGTCATTTCATGTGAGTTTCTTTGTACTTTTAGCCCATTCTTGTGATATTTTCATATACACCTGCAAAACAAAGGCACCCACCAAAACTATGGAATTTGTTAGTGATAAGTCCTATCTACTTTGGTTTTGGTGGATTTTATGCAAATATTGGCGGTGTAAAATCCGGGTTAAGGACCGCCAACAACAGCCTACGAAGGGGTGGCTGCAGGTATCGGTGTAGAGGCGCAGCAGTGGCATCCACCGCGACGGCGTGGTGAAGACAGTGTCAGGGTACTAGTGGTGTAGTCGCCGCTGGGTTCTTTCCCATCGCTGGCTGTGTCCCTCACTGGATCGGGTTAGGGTTAGGTTAGTGGGTAAAGACAACTCACAGATGAACCTCCTCCCTTCAGCCTGTCGTCCCCACCTCTCTATATACACAGTGCGATGGGGCCCACCAACCACATAAGGTTGAGCGCCCCCCAATCAGGGCGCGAGACAAGGCCCAATTAGGCCGTTGGGCCTAATCGGTGGGAGGTCAATTCCAACAAGGCTGTTTTGGGCTCTGTCTTTGCAAAAGTTGGTTCGTCCGAGAGTGATGAACTGCCCGAGGCTGACATGCACGCTTTCTCAGAGTGGCTTACTGTAGAGGTTGGCTAGCTGCTCCCTGTTTTGGATAATGTTTCGGACTTCGGTGCTTTTGCCACTGCTTTGGGCGTTGCACGTTTGAGATTTAGGCGGCAGGCTGTGACCACCTTAAAAAGTTAGGATGGGTGAACCATAAGCTTCCTAGCGTTGAGGATGTGCAAAGGGCCGCTCAGAACCGGGCATGCCAGTATGTTTCTGCTCGATTTTGAAGAGGTTTTGGATGGAGGCTGGGGGTCATGTCCGCATTCAAGGAGGCAGTGAAGGCTACATGAGAGGTAGAGTGTTTGCTTTTGGTATTATTATTTTTTATTGATTTCTATGTTAACTCTCTTTTTTCGTTGTTGTTGTAGTAGTTAAATCGCGCTTGGGCATCCTCACCGACGGAGACAGGGCTGGCACCTCTGCCACAAGCGTGCATCCTGCGACATCTTCAGCGGAGGTCTCAACGCTGGGGGAGGTCACGAGGAATGAAGCCGACGCTAGAGTGCCTCGAGATGATGTTGTTGTTCACGAGGGTGCTGACGGAGGTGACGTCGTGCAGGGTGGTGCTGCTATGGATGTTGATCAACTGTGCCAGGTTTGACGCGGGTGTGCTTCGTACATAATAGGTTGAAACACTCTGCTTCATTTTGGGTTGCACTCCTGCGAAGCATGGTGATGGTTGGATGATTAACTGTTGCCTTTGTCGTGTAGGTTCCTGCGAGGCCTGCGCACGAGGCATAGGATGTTTTGCCCCAGATGATGAATTGTCGGGATGTGTTTATTTCTGTGCGTCCTCAGCACACGCACGGTCTTATGATAGAAAGGATCAGAATGCGCGTAGGTTTTGGAGGAGTGTGGATCTTACGGATCAGCAGTCTGAGCGATTGATATTTGGATCTGGGTTGATTTCGGAGATTGTTGGTGATGTTGATGATGAAGATGCGATTGACTATATTTTTGGGCGGGGGAGGTTGACTTTAGATGACGCGAGTAATTTGAAGGTTCCAAAGCCAGAGCCCTTGGATCTTGATGAACGTGATCGATGGTTCATGTATCGGACGAGGGTTTTGGAGGGGGGTCTGCCCCTGGTCCTGGCAGTGCCCGTTCTTTGGGGGCCACTTGTTGAGAGTGGCGAGGTTGATGGGCGTGGTGGTTTGGATGTTGAGGTAGTTGATGTGGTTGAGTTTGTGGAGGACGTGGCGGAGGTTCTTGTGGGAAGTTTTCTTGAGGAGGTTGTTTCTGATATGGTTGGGGAGATTGCATTCGATGTGTGCGTTGAAGAGGATGCACCTAGCGTTTGGGAGTACCTTGGTCGAGAGATGGCTTGAGGCAGGCTACGTTATGGAGGGCCGAGTTGTTGTTATTGGTGTTGTAATTGTAAAACACATTGATGTTGGCCCTGTTGAGGATTGTATTGTTGTGCTAGGGTTGTGTGGTTCACTATGTACAGACTGCAGTTGTATTGTAAGTGATCATGTTTGTTTTAAGTCTTCGTTGCCATGGCGCCCGCTCTCTTTTGAGCGAGGTTTATGTTTGCCATTTTGGGTTTTCAGCGTGGCAATCCGGCTTGGTTTCGACGTTTTTGAAATTTGAATCAGCGACGAGGCTCGCCTTTATTATTTTGTAACTTGAGCGTGGTGACATTCGCCTTTCTTTTAGGCGAGGCTCGTTGTTGACGATATGGGACTTAAAGCACAGCGACACCCCCTTTCTTTTTGGTGAGACTCGCTTTTAACTTAATGAAACTTAAAGTGCAGCGACGTCCACTTTTAACTTAATGAAACTTCAAGCGCAGCGACGCCCACCCCCCCCCCCCCCCCCCCCCCGTCTTTCTTTTTGGCGAGGCTCACTTTTGACGTTTTGAAACTTAAAGCACAGCGACGCCCCCCTTTATTTTTGGCGAGGCTCGCTTTTGACATTTTGAAACTTAGAGCACAGCGACGCCCCCCCCCCTATTGTTAGCGAGGCTCGCTTTTGATGTTTTGAAACTTAGAGCGCAGCGACGTCCCCCTTTCTTTTAGATGAGGCTTGCTTTTGCTGTTTTGAAACTTAGAGCGCAGTGGCGCCCCCCTTTCCCTTAGGCAAGGCTCGCTTTTAACCTGTACTGGACTAGGATTTGATCGCGTTTGAATGAAGGTGAGAATGTTGGAGAAGAGTGAAAATAATAATAAAGTCATAATGGAAGATGCGAAATTTTATTGCATGCATCGAAGGTTACATGATCAGATTTGTTCTAAGTAACATTGAATGTTTGCTCATCAAAGTTTGTCGTTCTGCTTTGACGTCGTAGGATCGTCGTGGTTCTGCTTTGAGAAGGAGGTCCCAGTTGAGGGTGATGTCTTCTTGGGTTGTCCTTTCACCGACTGATGATGAACCTTGGTGGTCTAGGGCGAGCTTTGCTTTATCTTTGAGAAGGAGGTACCTGTTGATGCTGGCCGAGGTGCCCAGCATACTCCTGTCGATGGCTCTTCAAAAAAATATATAGCAAAGATAGGTCCCTCATGGTTGGATAACGTTTTACAAGCACCTTGCATATTTGCTTTCTATAGGACAGTATCCTCTCGGTTGAAGAGAGATCTAGCATATCACAAATGACAACTTTATTTTGCAACATAACTTAATACATATTGGAATCAGACTAGGTATTATCAGTAGATGCAAGATGTTCTAACTCGTATAAACACAACTCATGAATCCGGGTCACATACGAGATATAGATGGCGCGAGTAAGTGCGTCTTGAAATCGGATTTCGTATCCATCATCGCTAGAAGGTAGTTTTTCTAACTCGTATGAGCATTGATCATATGTGTGCCCAGGCCCTGTGTGCATCTGGACATACGAGAGATGAAGGACTCTATTGTCCGAGTAGTTAAGGAGAGGTGGACAAAAAAAATAGACAGAGAGAAATTTTTTCTCTTTAATATTAGGTATAGATAGATAGGATACAAACCACGATCTTCCCATGAATCGCTGAAAGTTTTCTAAATAATATGTTTGAGGTGCATGTATGCAACTAAGTGTTACTACCTCCAGGCAATTGATTTGCTTCTTATGCACTTTGCTTGTCTGAAACGACAAGTTCTTCTGAATCGAGATAGTACACCGGCGCCGGCGACCCTCCTGTGATAGTATTGAGCAGTCTTGGCACCGGAGGCATGTCGACCTTAGAAAGACCCTCAAGAAACTGCACCACCTCGGCCATGGCCGGTCGATCAAGCTCACTATCTTGAATGCACCAGCACGCAACCTTGCAAACTGTTTCAACCTCCTCAAGATTGGTCTCACCATGCAGATCTGCATCCACTAGGCTTCCAACCGTCTCTCCACTCTGATGAAGCCTGCGTGCGACTTTCAGTGGGAAAAATTCTGAATAGTCGCCATCCTTAAGGTACACTTGGCTTGAGTTCCTCGTCCCGGATATAAGCTCAAACAAGACCATCCCATAGCTGTAAACGTCCACTTTCGATGTGACAGCTTCTCCGCCGATCCATTCGGGCGCAAGATATCCGATGGTTCCTCGCATCGTAGTTATCGCATGGCTAAATTCCCTCCCCAACACCTTCGCCATCCCGAAATCTGCAATCTTTGGTACGAACGCCGCGTCGAGGAGTATGTTCTCTGGCTTGATGTCACAGTGTATGATGCAGTCCCGGCAACCGGTGTGCAAGTAGGCCAGGCCTCTGGCAACTCCAACGGCTATTTGGTACCTGAGGCTCCAATCCAAGACTGTATCACTACTAGCCTTTTTGAACAGAAGAACATCAAGGGAGTGCTTTGGCATGTATTCATACACGAGCAGTCTCTTATGGCCTTCGCAGCAGAAGCCGATCAGTTTGACTAGATTGATGTGCTGGATGATTCCGATCGAGCTCACTTCTGCCCTGAACTGCTTCTCTCCTTGATTGTTGCCGCCGTCGAGCCTCTTCACCGCCACCATGGTGAACGAGTCACCCAGGTACCCCTTGAACACGGAGCCGAAACCGCCTCCCCCTAACTTTTCAGAGAAGTTTTTAGTGGCGCGCTGCAAATCGGCGTATCGAAATGCAGTGACCCCAATGCCGCCGCCGCCTCGAGCATTTCCCGGCGTGCGACTGCAAGAAAACCACTGCCCTTCTCTCCTCCAGATCCTCATCAGAGCAACCGCAAGCACCATCAGGCCCAAGAACCCAGCACTTGCACCAATGGCAGCGCCGGTGCCGATTCCACTATTCTTCTTCCTCGAGGCACTTGGCACGTCTTTTGCAGCAAGGCGGACGTAAAGCATCTCCCCATTTCCATCATCTGAAGCATCAGACTGTTGTTTCACGTTGGTCAACTTGCCTTGCCAGACAGAGCAGCCTCCCTCCCCATAAGAATACGCAGTGCAAGAGCAGTTGCCCAGGCAGACCTGTGAGCAATCATCTCCGCTCGTCGCAGCCTGCACTGTCTCCGCGCCATGGGGCAACCTGACGCGTTGCACGCCGTAGAACCTATCCGTGGGAGCCGCCGCCGTCTTGCTGCCGCCGCCGCCGCTTCCACAGACGACGTCTAACGGAGTGTTCCTGACGCACCCGTCTGTCCTGTCCCCGAGCTCCCAGTCCACTGGCGAGCTGACAGAGAAACCCTTCATGCAGCCGCAGATCGGGTCGGCGGCCTCCTCGCAGACCGTGAAAGGCCCACACGTCGCGTAGGTGTCGCACAGGTGCACGGGCTGCCTGTAGTGCACCAGCCAGTCCTGCAGCTCGTCCATCCACACGCCCACGAAGGCCTGGCCGTTGACGCCCAGCTGCGTGAGCGCCATCGCCTTGTCGTCGCGCAGCGTGTACGTGAGGTACACCTCCTGGTCGTTGCTCACGAACGTGAACGCCGGCAGGACCGGCCCGATCATCTCCGGCGCCAGGCTGAAGTACTGCCCGTTCCACGTCCCCGTGGACACGATCTCCACGGTGGAGTTCCACACGAGCCGCCCGACGCCGTCGTCGCGGTCGAAGCCCAGGGTGTAGAGTCCGGGACCCTGGTCGACCAGGCTCTTCCTCGACACGAGGCGGCGGTTCAGGCCCGTCTTCTTGTCCCAGCCGATCTTGGCGCCCGCGAAGAAGGTGTCCGTCGGGTAGTCGAAGCTCTGCCAGAAGACGGCGGACGAGTTGGCGGAGCTCCGCAGGACGAGGTTGCCGTCGTTCAGCAGCACGGCGACGGTGGCGTTGGTGGTGGGGTTCGCGCGGGTGGACCAGATGACGGAGTTGGTGGTCTGGTCCAGGATGACCAGGTTGCCGTCGCCGGAGATGGCGAGCTCGGGTATGGCGGGGTCGACCACGGGGCTGTCGCCGTTGGCGCTCCAGAGTGGAGTCAGCTTCGGGACCTTGCTGTACCATATGCCGAGGTACGTGTTGGGGAGGTTGCCGGTGGTTATGTGGTGGAAGGGTGTGATGTCCGGCTTGAAGAAGCCCAGCATGAACTTGCTGTTGTTGGAGACGAGCCTGCTGCTGCTGCCGGAGAGCCCGTTGCCGGGTGACACCGTGTCCCTGGCGGCGGAGCAGGACGCCTTCAGGGAGAGGAGTCCAACAAGGACGACGAAGCGAAGAAGGAGAGCCATTGTTGGTGAAGCGAACCGTGGGTGAAGCTACCTAGAATCGCAACAACAGGTGTGTTGTTTTGGAACGTCACGACCACTGCTCAGTCCAGCATGCATCGCAGGTCAACGTGATGGTGTGCACATCTCAATCAGTCCGTATCATCAAACGATATCTTCTCTTGTCTTATCATCGACCAACCTCGAAATACATATACACGGCTTGGCCGAATTTTCTTCATCGCCGGCCGTCGTCAAACCTCAACATTTGGGGGAAGACGACTGTATAGTAAGAAAGGCTGTTTGCATTGACGACTGTATCCGATCCAAAAGAGTGTATGCATGTGCCAACAAATGGCACCCGTCATATCCTTAAACAACGTAACTTAGCTTATCTGAAAGATCTTGATCCGTCCATTTTCAACGTTTCATGGTGTCAGTTGCAACTTGCGAAGTAAGAAAGGTTTGTGGCTGGTTTTGTAATGTTTGTTCCAGCACTGAACCCTTTTTAAAACCATGCAAGCTAATACATAGACAATTTGATATGCTGACCAGAGACTCAGATCACTCTTTGACTAACCCGTGATGTGCCACCGTTGCCGCTATCATAGAGGAGTTCATATCCTCTTATATATTGCACGTCGTGACTTGTTCATCGACAAATAGAGACTATGAGTGACAAAGCCGCACTCGAGTCCACTGAAGTAATAATTTATTAATGTGCCATTTTGTTGACCAACTATAGGGCGCCACCCTCGTGCAGCAGTGCATTGTATTACCTCAGTAATTTATATGAAGATTTTCAGGTGTTATTTTAAGGTCTTTTTATAATGATAGGGGTGGATAATTTTGTTATAAATTTAGTTGCTCTATTTAATTAATACTGGTATTGTTTTTTAAACAAAATAGATCCAATTCTTATTATCGTCAGTAAAGATTATGGTTTATATTCTCAAAAAAATTTGTTCACGTAATAGATGGCCGGGTGTTTTTTTTGTGAATTTTAATATTTATTTATTTTACCACTCTCATTAGGATTTTTTAAGAAAAAAGTAGTTTCTAGCCTTGCTTTTAAGCACATAGCCTAGTTTCTATTAACAAGTTTCAAACTACGGAGATGTTACAAAATGGAAAACAAAAATACCAAAAAGGAAGTCAAGTGTAGCTTAATTGGTTGGGTGTGAGGTGTGGTCATACACCCAACCATGTTCAAGTCCTCTCTCTCCGTCTATCAACTTGAATTTAGGTGTATATTCTTTTTGATGAAAAACCACCTAGTTCCTCTTATGTTGGATAACTTTTTTAAAAAAAGTTAAGTGAGCAAAGTATATTACTAATCTCATCGGAATTAATGTGGATACTCTCAAAGAAGTCACCAATTAGCAATAGCAAGATGGATGCAAGTTAAACTTTGTTATGGTCGAATTGACTTCCAGGATATTATCCCTATGCGGAGACATTCGTCTTTTTTTTGGATAAAAAAGCGTACACAGCCCATTTAGCAGATCCGGCCCTAGGAAAATTGGACACCTAAGGAGTGTCGTCTGGGCCGAGAAGATCCTCTACGGTAACGACTTATTATGGCCCGGACCGCGCTGTTGTGAGTGCTGCAACAGGCTGAAGCTCGTCGATTTTTGCTGTGGCCTGGACGCGGAACTGCTGGAGACCTGGAGTAGCTACCCGTTGACCCGAGGCACAAGTCAAAGCTTGGAATTATGTAAGTTCAGGCGTTCAGGGGCAGGAGAGCGGAAGTGACTTCAAAAATGTTTCCAGTTCCAAAGTCACTTGAAATCAGTGCTCCTAGTTATTCATGCAAGAACATGGTGCTACGCGATCGAGTAGAAATGGTGTCGCTTTGCTCCCGTCTCTGTTGTGGTGGCTCCACTCTACCCACCTCCAATTTAGAGGTGCAATTGGTACATGATACCCACGTAGCCGATGGATTTTTATCCGATAGTGTGCGGGTATTGGATAAATGTATCACCCGTGGCCCGTGGGTACCTTAGTGGGTAAAAGAGTCATAAAATGGATGAGGTAGTGGCGTTTTGATCTATTGTCACGGAATCCCAGGGATCTTACCTCGTTGTGACCAAGTTATCAGATTCAACGAGATCCTCCCCAGGGATCTTACCTTTGTTCGAAGGACGGGACAGTGGCCACTAATTGAGCTAATTGTGTTTCTAGCATTTTATTAAAACTCAATTGATTTTCAATGGTAGAAGCAAAGCTGTCCATTTTAGCATTTAGATTTTCAAGAATCTTGTCATTGGCAAATAGGTTTTTTTATATATGCTTTCATTAATTTTAGATTGGCCTAAAACAAGATCTTTCAAATGAAGGTTGGTTATTATTATAATTATTATTGAAATTATTATTAAAGCCATTGCCTCCATTACCTGGGTAGAAGGGGCGTGATGATGATGATGATGATGATGATGATGACCACGTAGTGTTGTATGGCCTCTTGATCCTTCTTGAATGTGGCTCTTTCGTCTGTTTTCTTAATCAAGAGATCCATATTGGCAGAGAGTGTGTTGTTTTCTTCATCAAGAGATCCATCTTGGCAGAGAGTGCGTCCACCTCATGAACGGTGTGCATACCTCTCTTCTTTGGCTGGAGGCATTCATCATTCCACCCTTTGATTGGTCACCATCTTCTCAAAGAGATCCTTTGCATCCTTCACATTGAGTGAAAAGAATGCTCCTCCAGCGGCAGCATCTAGGTGACTACGATTGCCATGTTGGTCAGCCCATGGTGAAAACCTTGGATTAGGAGCCATTCTTCAATCCCATGATGAGGACAAGCTCGAATCTACTCCTGGCGACACTCCCATGCTTGGAGAATCCTCTCATTCGATTGTTGTTGGAAGCTTGAAATCTTTTTTACGAAGGGCATTGGTCTTGCCCATTGGGAAGAACTTCTTGAGGAACACATTGGCGCATCCATCCTAGGTGGTGACCTCCTCACGGTTGGCATAGAACCATTGCTTCGCCTTCCCGAGCAATGAGAACCAAAAAGGTGAAGGCAGATGGCGTCCGGCATCACCCCTTTAATGGTTATGGTGCCACACACCTCCATCAAGTGTTGCAGGTGTGCACTTGCGTCCTCATGGGCTTCCAAGAAAACAGGTTGGCTTGCACCATGTTGGTCAACGTGGGCTTGATCTCAAAAGTGGTGTCCCCCAAGATGACTTGGGGTCCCATGGCCACGTTGGCAGTAGATGGAGCCAAGAAGTCGGAGATTGTCTTCTGAGTCCTAGCCTCCTTAAATGATGGTGCAGAGCCTCCTTCCTTGAATGAATCCGAATCCGAGACGATCCTTTGAGGGGAACTTGACAACGTCTAGTTTTCTACAGAAATTGTTTAGGATCTTCAACAAAGTTGTTCGATAGTTGGGAACCGCTCATAAAATTCCTTGCTTCATTATAAAGAGAAACAAAGGCAAGGGTAAGCCCCTACAACTAATCAATAGCTAAATTGACGGCAAACTCAAGATTCAAATTTATTAAAATTCCTAGGTTTATCTTTCGCTGGCAACCATGCTAGAAATGTTTGTTGGTATTTCTTATGTCTATTGGAGGATTCCGCAAGCGCACAGAATATACCGTTGCAGCACTTCATCTAGGAGTATTCCAAGGTATCGTTATTTATTTATCCAAGGGAAAGCGGTAGCTAGGAATGATAATAAATGAGAGATCTATAGGTTTACCACAACTTAGCATCAACTAGTGCATGGGGGTAATGGGAAATATGATATGAAGGGTGGATGCAACAAGCTAAGATAAAGATATATAGCTCAATGATAGCTAGTAAGGTATACCTAGGTGGAAGGACAACGAGAGAGTATAGGTTTCCTAAGATTAAAACTCTACTTATATGATTCTACCTTAGTCATATAGATGCAACACATAGATTGAGTCCACACAACAAGTATAGTAGGCGCTAGGTGAGACAATAGGAGGCAAAACTCCTACCTAGAGCAGCTAGCCTAGAGCCTTACCATTTTAATAACTTGCCTACAACACGGAATACAAAGGCTAGACAAGGCTGTCACCACTTGCTAGCTACCACAAACAATCTGTGCGACAAATGGTAACCAAAGGCAAGATAATGTATAAGCATCACGCTTACATCTTCTCTCACTACTCTAATTGCGCATGCACATATCAATTAGAGCACCCTATGACATGTGATGATCATAATATAAATAGAGAAGAAGTTACAAAACCAAAAATAAAATAAAAACTACAACCTCACGACGGAGGCAACAACCGAACCACCGTTGTAAGAAACAAAAACCACGATCCTCAGAAGCAGCAGCTATCAAACGACACTCTGAACGCCACCGGCACAAGCGACGTAAACTAGTAGAGGGAGTAGGTTTCCATAGCGATGCCTCCAAGGAGAGTAACGACATCCATGGATACCGACAACGCCGAAAGGAGAACCCAGGTTTTTCAACCAAACTCCTATAAGGGAAGGGGGGTCTGGCAACAATACAATCTTTACTAATTAATTTTGTTTGTGATGTTTCTCTCTTTTTGTCTTTGTTGATGAAGTAGTGGCTAGCAGTAGATGTGTGTTGTGCAGCATGTATTAATCATTGTTCATCCAAATAGTTGTTTAGCACATTTAGATACTGTTTAAACTCTATATGATGACGCATCGTTTCCAATGTGGTTATTTATTTCACTTGACTATTTCGCTCGTGTAGTATGTCCATTAGCCTAAATAATGGCTAGACGACTAGTGAACGATTGTTTATATTATTTAAAAAACACTAGTCTTAATAAAGAAGAAGATCACAACAATTCAGATCAAACAAAGAAAAAGGCTTTGGTGGCAGGAGGGAGGCAGAGGGGAGAGAGAGAGAACAGAGCATTACTGCAGAGGTTCAGTACAATTCCATTTATAGCCGAAAATTTGGCAAAGGGACGGATGAAAACCTAAGAACATCTTCGAGAGTTCTTCATATTTTGTTCCCCAAAATATGGTGTTTTCCAACTCCTAAATTAGTATGGAAAGGAAAAAAAAAAGAAGTCATCTCCAAGAGTTTTCTATATTTCTATCCCAAAAGTTTTTTTTCTCGGCACTTTTTCCTACGACCCGGTCTCATGTTTTGTATCAGGAACCCTGAATTTGTTTTTGTACGCGTTTAAGCCCTTCAACCAGATCTTTCTCTCTTGCGCTTTCTCACCTGAAACCCTGTCTTTCTTCCTTTTTACTAGACGGGCCGAGAAACTCCCGGATGTGTGCTCCTATGCTGCACGCATATATGCGCGCTCGGGATAGATTTTTGCGAGATTGGGAAAGATGGGGAGGGAGGATGCCAAACTATTGGAGAGGTTTTTTTCTCATTTTGCCAAAAAATTAAGGATGGGAAAGCCAGATGGCAAACTGTTGGAGATGCTCTAACTCTATTCCTTTCTCCTCCTTTCATCAATTCAAAAGGTGATTATATCAAGCTCCAAAATTGATGTCTATTTTTGCCAATAGAATAAATTATAGAGAACCCATTTTAGTTGCAATTAACTCAAAATCTCTTGTAGCTTTTAAATTAACATTCTTGAAAGTTGACTGATTTTGTATAATGTTTGAACTTAAGAGTATCGTTTAATTCTCAAAAATCATAAGAAATATATCAATTCATATTGATTCGAATACTAATAAAATATTGACCAATAGAATATGGAGGGTGAGATATGGCTAGTCTGTTGGAATGCATTGAATTCTAGAGAGAAAATCTTTATGGAATGGATAGCCAAATGGAGATATGGAGTGCGAAATTTATAATCCCTTGGAGATGCTCTAATGCATGTACAATTCTATGTATACTTGAATTTCTGAAGCAAGCCAACTTCACAAAGAAACCCCCTTCTCTTCTATAAGTTCACTTCTCACTTCCCAGAGTACCGACCAACAAACGCACATCAGAATTAACTCTGCTCCCAGTCACCATGCATGCATGCTACTGCACTTGCTATCGATTAAGGACAGATCCAGCGGTTGAGTAGGGGGGGCTTCAAGCCCCCCTACCGTTGCGAGATCCCATGGAGCCCATCTAGAGCCTCTCCAAGAATTTTTGTCACGACCGCTTTCAGGAGGAGAGGCTGGAACTGAAGATGACGATAAACTCGCACTTCAGCCCCCCTAAACTTTCATCCTAGAACCACCACTGCTCTCGATCAAATACTAGTGCTAATATTAACAGGATCGATGAAAACCAACATGACGACGTAAATTTGTCAATGATGAGACACAATGACAGACGGCGGACAGCTACCCACTGGAGAAGACCGACTGACCGACTGTCACAATCATGAAGCCAAGGACCTTAAACTGTCTCCAACGGATGGCCTATATGGGCACCTAAACCCAAAATGGATCTTGGATAATACTATATCAGCCTCCAATAAAGTATCTATATGCGAGACCCATTTTTGGGTTGCAGCAAAGGCACAACCCAAATATAAGTATTCTCTCTCCTGGAGACTCATTTGCATAAAGGGTTCTCTTTTAGGTCTTGTCGTTGGAGAAGACAAAAAAGGGTATTGAACTCTTTGCCTGTAGCGCTATCCAAACGTGTAATGAGTCTGTGATGTTGTTGAAGATGGTCTTAGCCCTTGCACTTTGAGCAGCCGCTATACATTTCCAATAGACTTTAAGGACTATTTTACAATGACAGAGGTGAATAATTTTGTTGTAAATTAAGTTAGACTATTTATATAATATTATTAGCATTTTTTTAGAAAAAAAACAAAATAGATTCAATTCCTATTATCATCTGTGAAGATTATAGTATTATTATAGTTTACATAATAGATAGCTGGGTGTTTTCCCTTTTTAATAGATTTTCAAGATTTATCTATTTTAACACTCTCCTTAGGATTTTTTTTGCTAAAAAGGAATAGTTTCTAGCCTCTAATTAAACACATATCCTAGTTTCAATTACTAAGTTTTTAACTATCCAGATGCTACAAAAAGGAAACCAAATATAACAAACATGAAGCCGACGTTAGCTAGCTTAACTAGTTGGGTGCGACGTGCGGACATACACCGAACCAGATTCAAATCATCTCTCCTCTCTCTCACCGTTGGCTCAACTATATGCGGAACACAATCGACCTTTTTTTTGGATCTGAGAAAAAGCAGACACAATCGTTTGAATGCACTCGGGCCCTGTTTACTTTCCATGCAAACCCAAAATATTTTCTCTTCCACCTATCACATCGAATCTTTAAACGCATGTATGGAGCATTAAATGTAGGTAAAAAATAACTAATTGCATAGTTTGTCTGTAAAGTTCGAGACGAATATTTTGAATCTAATTAATCCATGGTTGGATAAATTTTACCAAATAATAACGAAAAGTGCTACAGTAACTTTTCACCTTATTTTTCTCAACTAAACACAGCCCGAGGCTCTAGGAAAATTAGACACCTAACCTAAGGGATCCTGGCCCATGTAGCGGATCCGATCCGGCCCTAGGAAAATTAGACACCTAACCTAAGGGGTGTTGACTGGGCCTAGAAGCTCATCTACGCTAATGACTTATGGCCCGGCCCGCCGCTGCCTTGCCGTACTGGGCTGGGCGCGTGTTGTGACAGGCCCAGAGCTCGTCGAGTTTTGCTGTGGCCTGGACGCGCATCTGCTGGAGTTTTTTTTGACAACAGCATCTGCTGGAGTTGCTCTACCGTTGTTGATCCGAGACACAACACAGTTCGGATAGTCAAAAGGCTTTGAATTGTAAGTTTCATTCAGGGGCAGGAGAGCGGAAGTGACTTAGGCTGTGTTTAGATCCAAAATTTGGATAGCCAAAATACACTGTAGCATTTCGTTTGTATTTGGTAATAATTGTCCAATCATTGACTAATTAGGCTCAAAACGTTCGTCTCGTAAAGTACAACCAAACTGTGCAATTAGTTTTTGATTTTATCCACATTTAGTACTCCATATATGTATCGCAAGTTTGATGTGACGGGGAATCTTTTTTTACATAGTGCACATTTCAATGGATCTAAACACACCCTTAAAATGTTTCCAGTTCCACACCAGACTCGAAACAGCTTTGCTCCCGTCTCTGTTGCGTGTCCAACAAGGACGGCAATGGGTCCTGAGTCCTGACTCCTGAGGTGACCAGGATTCACGTAAGGCCTCGTTTAGTTCCTAAATTCTACTCTTAAATTTTACTATGCAAAAAAAAAAATTTCTATCACATCAAAATGACGGCACATGCATGGAGTACTAAATGTAGATTAAATTAAAAACTAATTACACAGTTTTGTTGTACTTTGCAAGACGAACATTTTAAACATAATTAATCAAAATTTAGATAATTTTTACCAAATACAAACGAATTGCTACAGTGCGCATTTAATACGTACCGTAGCAATTCGGGTGTCCCAATTCGGGAACTGAACACGGCATACGATTCGTTAATCAAAATTTAGATAATTTTTACCAAATACAAACGAATTGCTACAGTGCGCCGTAGCAATTCGGGTGTCCCAATTCGGGAACTGAACACGGCATACGATTCGTTTGCGGTTTGCGTGTGTAGTCGTCGCACGACAGGGAGAGGAAAGGAGCCCGTAACCGCCGCCGAGGCTGCACGACGCGCGCGTGCATGCATGCGCCGTTGCGGCGGGCATCATCACCGGCGACGACGTGCAGTGCATGCCGCCACCGTTCGGTTGCGAATTTCATGCGATCTTCGTTTCCAAGACAAGAAGAGCCTAGTTGAGAAATGCTTTGTGTCGGTCGAGAGAACACGCGACAAAATCGTGACCCACTCCTAGTAGAGTGCCGGCTTGTCGGTGAATGGTGAGTGCTCCACTCTACTGCTACCGAGGACGGATGGCGCGCGACTCCACCAGGCCCGGACGCGCGGGGCCGGGGCAAGATCTGCGCGGGGGGGCACGACCCCACGCAAGCCGCCGCGTGCACGCCACCTGGGGAGCACGCGCCGAGTCAATGGCCGCCGGTGGGACCTCTCCGCAACACCCGTGGCCTCCGTCCGCCGCGGCCGTTTGATTAGTGCGTGTCTGTTGACAGTTTTTTTTTAATTACGCAATACAATGCAGACGTCTACAGCACACACACGTACTATGAATACATGTATGTAAACTCTACCCCTATAAATACATTCAAAGCACTAAATCGACAGATCTCGAGATTTACGAACTCACCGTAGACGCCTCGCTGTCTTTACGAACTCACCACAGACGCCTCGCTGTTGAAGGAGATGCTACCTACCACTGAAAGTATAGCACTGTTAAATCTTAAAATAAATCTAGAAAAGTACAAGCACTCGTGCTAAGTCGAGAACTTAAACTCGGATAGACAGGTTCCATCATACAAAAACCTAACCGACTGATCTATAATCAGTTGACTTGTCTCTTGACAGTTGACTTGTCTTATAGGAGTCCTTGTTCTGCCTCGTAAGTCACCTTCTCTTTTTAAATTTAAAAAATAAATGAAACAAAAAATGAGTACTGGTAAACTTGGGATGGATTCACGCACCAAATTCGTGAACTCATTTTCACCCCTCCGCGATGCAAAAAAAAAAACGTGCACTCACAGAAGAGAGTAAGTAGGTGGAGATTTTTACTGATCTCATCACGTATACGTCCACGCGCCAAACGTGGTGAAAAAAAATCTACCCCACCGCAAAGCTTCAAACAGCGTGTCGGTTTCACGGCCTCTAAGGCTATCCGTACTCATGGTGCTCTATATTCATCCTCTATACGTCCTAGTCAGCAAGATTCTCTCCTCTATACTCAATTCTCCCACACCCATCCATCCTCTATATCATCCTCTATCCACTCTATCTACTGTGGGACCCACTTGTCACTTTATCTAAATATATCCATGAGTGATCTAGTTTTGAAGGATTTATTTAGACGAATTTAATGGTGCAATCGAAATTTAATTTGGATTTTTGGTTTGTGAGTTATAGCATTTTTTTCCTTGGTTTAGCTAGTAGGGTCCGCCATTGCGTACTATAGAGTAAACACTGTACTACTCTAAATATAGAGTAAGAGAAAGGATAGAGTATCGTTTTAGAGTATCCAATGTAGTAGTTTTTACTCTATATTCATACTCTAAAGCTTTAGAGTATATTTTAGAGTACGCCTTTGTCGCCAGTGGAATTTATGGTAGTAGTAAACAACACCGCCTGATGCGGGATCTCACGTGACAGCTACACCTACGCCAAGCGCACCCAGGTAAAACTTAGCTAGGCCATTTAGCCCCATTTTAACCTCTCTCTTGCAGCATCTTTGATACGCGTGACTATAGTTACTAGAAGAAAACACAAGAATTTTAATAAGATGAACGGTCAAAAAATAAGAAGTCTATAAGTCAAAACCATCACTTATTTTGAAACTGAGGGAATACACCTCAACTTCAGTAAATCAATTTTTATTGGATTTGGCTTAAAAAACACCTTTATTGGTTGGGTGGAATCTGTTTTTATAAACCACTGGTCAAAACAACTTCTCCGGTTGACAACCATAAAATGACCAAAATATTATTCTCTCTTTTTCATTTGTATCACCAACCTTATCTCCTAACCCACTCGCCACCATTTGACCGCATAGGCCTTCTTCTCCGGTAGACAACCATAAAATGACCAAAATATCTTTCTTTTTTTTTTTCTTTTTTATCACCAACCTTATCTGCTAACCCACTTGCCACCATTTGACCATATAGCCCTTCTTCATCGAACGGCCAACGCCTCCTTCCATGCACCACCCACGCCGCCGCCGTGCGCCACTGGACCCACCATCCGCACACCCCATCCGCCACCGACGCACGCGCCTGCCCGCAACTGCTGCACAGCCCACCCGCCACCGCTGCGGTGCCCGCCCCCGTCCCCCCCCCCCCCCCGCACACACACCCACCCCTGTTGCTAAGCGCCACGCCACGCCATGCTCCCCCTTCCCTTCTCTCCCGCCTTTCCATTGTCGTCGTGCCTCGTTTGGCCGTCCCGCCCACCGGCAACTCCACCCAGCTAGGGGCAAAAGAGCCCATGGCCACGCTCATCGCCACTAGTGTCAGAAGAAGCTGGGTCAAGCTGGTTTTTCTAGCTTCACAGGTGGTCCTTCGCCTGTGAGAGCGGGATTCGAGGGACTTCAAGGTTAAAGCTATGACAGAACCACCCAATTTATACAAGACTAAGTATGACTGCCCCCTAAAATACATTGACACGCGCATACCGTCACTTATATAAACCCAGTAGTCCGTTAAGTACCACGAAAGGTCTCAATAAATCAACTTCACAACCAAGATCGTACATAATTAAGGGTACAACATACATCATAATACATAGAGTTCACAGCGGAAGTTTCAAATTACAAACTGAGTTACAATACTTATTACAATACCAAGTTCAAATATGATACAAGAGAGCAACATAGTTTTGAAACTACATTATTGTCATAAGTTCAGATACATTGCCAGTTTAGAAATCACCTCCAACAAAAGCATAGATGAGGCATATAAGCAAGGCCGAGCCCACCGGCACTTAATCAACACCATCCAAAACTAGACAAAAGCAAGTGATGCATCACTCAATCAAAAGTATATCACCTGCAATGGAAGGAATAAAACCCTGAGTACTCAATTGTACTCAGCAAGAATTACCCAATAGGGAAATAAATTAAAAGATTCCAAGGGTATGTAAGGCCATATGTGATGGTGTGAGTTGGGTAGCATTGCTTTGCAAAAGAGCTTACTAAAGTATTCCTTACTTTCATATTTAAGCTGCAAGATTAAATGTTGAGCTAATTAGAACTACATTAGCACTATCCTACTTCACTCATTTGATTAAAGAAAGTATCATAGTAACCGGTAAAATTTCCACCTATCAACAATGTATCATTTAAAAATACTACAATGCTGGAGCAAGGTATAGTTTCTCACTATCCGAGAGAGATGGTGATTCGAATTGATTTCATCCAGCTGGGTAAAGCCCGTATCACACGCCCGTACGAGCTTACGCATCACTCCCTTGGGTCACCGTTCGCTCTATTCAAAGATGAGTTTGGATTGAGCCGCAAGGCCCGGGAAACGGCTGACGCCAGGTCGCTCAGGCCGTACTTGCAAGCCTGGTTAAGTCCCCGCCTCTCCGCATCGTGCTCTCCTCCCCGTGATGTGATCTACAGTCCAACTGCCTTTCTGAACGAGGTACTTGGCTTCATGGTTGGAATGAGTTATCCGACCATTATGTGAAGGTACGTTCAATCTCAACCAAGGTCCAGACAACAGTATGGTCCTTAACCAACACAGGCGGGATCAAAGACACAGGCCAAGCCTGCCCAACAACGACCACCGTAGCACCGGATCCTGCCTGGTCTCAAGTTATCAACCTCTACATGATTCATATAGGTAACCAGAACAAGATAAGTAGCCAACCTATATCTCGCAGGTGACAGGAATCACCCGACTTCTACCGGTCTAGGCATGGCTAAGCATAGAGCGGTCTATGTCTAGTTAAAGAGGGTGATAAATTTTTTTGAGCAAGGCAGTAGATGCTTCAATGGTTTCCAATCAACGCCTATCAACTTAATACACAAACTAAAACCTAACATTACTCAAGTGTGATTAAAACAGAGATAGGAGGGAAAGTGGAATGCTCCGAGGCTTGCCTCGGCGAAAAGTGGAGGGTCTATGGTTCGGGCACTCCGGAAATGAGTCAGGGGCCTATCCTTCGCCTTCGGGTGGCAACTCCTGAGGATTCTCCTCCTCGACCACGGACTCCACCAACGGTGCGCCCTCCTCCGATCCTATATATGAATATGATGCATAAATAAAAGGGAATGCACAGGAGATGCAATCGAAGGATGATATGATGCAAAAACAAGAATGATTACATGCAGCCCTAGTACATATGAAACAAGTCTACTAAACATACAACAAGAAGTCGCAAAATGGTGATCCATTTTTAATTTCTTTTACTGAGTAAGTACATATCTCTTCTCTAGTAGAGAAGGCAAACATTTTTAACTCACCTAGCACATTAGTTTTAGGTATATTTAGCACATCAATAGGGTTTCATAAAACACCATAACATGATCAACAATCATTTATCAAAAAGGGTAAAAGTTGAGCAAGCAACGAGTAGCATGCATAGACAAGTTTAGAATTGCATTCCTTTTCTATTTTTAGCATATTCATCTTTGTATATATATAACCAACAATGTACAAAAAGCTAAAAAGGCTAGCTGCTGTACAAATTTGGTATTCACAGAAGTATAACAGTACATACACTAGTGTGCTATGTAAATTTTTATACCAATTGGATCTATATAATACAAGATGCAAGATATACAATTTTAAATATGTAATTTCCTATGAAAAACAATACTGCACATGGAAGTTGACCAAACAGTAGGTTTTATATTTTCCTTAGCTGGAGCACAGCAAAACAAAGTCAACAAACTTGGTTCCATAATTTTTAGATAGATGTAGCTTTAGATATCATTTTGGAAGCTAAAAGGTATTATTCTAGGTAAATAAAAACAGTATATAGAAATTTGTCAAACAGCAAATTTTATAATTCTAACATGTAGAGCACAGAAAGACAAAGCTAACAAAATTTGGTTTACAATTTTTGGACTTTCCTAGCTCAAGTTATGAATTTTTCAAAGTTTGATTCAAATAAAAACAGAAAAACAAAACAAATACACCCTAACCAGCTAAGTACACCCGGTCCATGCACCCAGAGGCGCTGACGCGCGGATCCCATGGTCAACTGATGAGAAACAGGCCCGATCTTCCGAGAGGTAACCGGTAAGTTCGACTTGTGGAGATCTCGATGTTGGCGATCCGGCTTCAAATCAGACATGATTCGAACCCTACAACCGTTACACCACTGCTCCGTTGGTTATCAACCAAGTATAACTTGATTGACCTCGCCAAGAAGGCTTTTCCTGCAAGCGAATCGAAGAGCACAAGCAAGAAAGTAAAAACACGCAATCTGAAATTGCAAATATGAATGATGCGAATATCAATAGAGGGTTCTAGAACTCGGTTCCAAAGGACTAATCGACACAGTGGAGGAGATCAAGAACAGGGGCCCTGGATCACTGTAAAAGGATTTGTCACCACAGTTACAATGAACGATTCAGTTTCTCATTGGAAAACTAAACTCTAAACAAAACCCAATTGTCTAGCAGCGGAGGCGGCTATGTTTATAGTCTAAGACTCAACCTAGGGTTGAGGACGGCCAGGGGTTGGGTGCCCACAACTTGGGCTTAAGGCCCGACACGATACATGGCCAAGTTGGCCCAAATAGGTGACGTAGCACCTTGCGTGGTCACACAGAATGATCCACGGACCTTCTGGAGCTGGGACCAGATCCAAAACGACGGTGTCATCGTCCCCTTTCCAACGCATCCAAGAACGCCCCGTTTCGATGTCGTATGCGAGGGTTATAACCAAAACAGTGACGACGTGTCTGCTGAATCCGAGGGTGACGTGGCAGCTGAGTTGGGGACGAATTGCAACTTGGGGAAGACCATAGCGTCGGTGTGTCCAGCGTGGCGATGTCCTCATCATCCTCCCCTTCTTGAATTGGAGTCGTCCTCGACTCCATCTTGGCGATGTCCTCATCATCCCCTCCTCCTAGAATTGGAGTCGTCCTCGACTTCATCCCATCATCAGTGAACTCCTGCAAAAGGTTAGTGACAGCAGGCAATGCACCAGACATAATAGGTTGATAAAACATAGTATAACATGGTGCATCAGCATTATCACATAACTCAACAGTAGCAGAAGTTGTAGCAAGAAAAGTACCTCCTTTTAACCTAATCCCATTATTCCCATTATTTTTAGCAATGTCAGTTGGAGGTGTAGTTTTATTCTCTTTAGCATGTTTAATAATTTCCATAGGAGACAAAGGCAGCAATGTAATTGTCTTGTCCTTATGTATGATAGTGTATGTATTAGTTCTACCATGGTGTAAAGCATCATTATCAAATTCCCATGGACGACCTAACAAAATGGAACAAGCTTGCATAGGGACAACATCAAAATCAGCAGTATCATGATAAGAACCTGCGAAAAAGCTAATGCATGCTGATTTAGTTACCTTAGTCTTACCACTATTATTGAACCACTGAAGTTTATATGGATGCGAATGTTGTTGTGTGGTCAAGCTAAGCTTCTCAACCAAATCTGAACTAACCAAGTTATTGCAACTTCCGCTATCAATGATAGTGAGAACACGACAACCCTGCACAATGAAATACATGTGGAACAAATTGTTTCGTTGGATCTTCATCTCGTCTTCATGTCCCACACGTGTACTTAACACACGCTGCACAAGAAGGCTAGGGTAATCCGCGGCAGCAGCCACAGAGTCAATGATGATAGCCTCCTTGTCTTGATCGTCCTCGGTGGAATCTGCATCAATGTTAGCAGCAAGGGCTAAATCATCTTCAACATCACTAGTACTTACATATCCATCCTCGGTAGCAATGAAAGCACGACGACTGGGGCAATCCTTCATGACATGTCCCATGCCTTTGCATCGGTGGCAAATGATTTTAGCGCTGGACGAGGAGGAGCTAGTAGAAGCACCCAGAGTGGCACCTTTCTTCTGCACATTAGACAATTGACTTACCCCATGTGGTGCAACAGAAAGCTTGGGCGTCTCCGGCTCAGCACGCTGCTGAAAATTCCTCCCATTGTTAGACCTGAAAGGCTGGTGTTGTTTGCGGCCCTGTACTTCACGTTCTGCCTTAATAGCAAGATGATACAATTGGGAAAAATTACGCCATTCTTTATAATCAAGTATGTTCTGGATATCATAGTTTAGACCACCAAAAAATCTAGCACTAGCATCATTATCATCTTCATTTATACCACAACGGGCTAAACCAATAAGCAATTCTTGATAGTAAGCTTCTACTCCTTTATCACCTTGTTTTAAAGTTTGCAGTTTCAAACGTAAATCACGTTGGTAATAAGGAGGAACAAAACGAGATTTCATACGTTGCTTTAAAGCATTCCAAGTTTGAGGCACAGCAGCAGCATTTTAGCATTGCAAAGATCACTCCACCAGAACAAAGTAAAATTAGTAAACTCACTAGTAGCAAGTCTAACTCTATGCTCAGCAGGAACATTATGAGAATCAAATTTTTGTTGAACAGCAAGCTCCCAATCTAAATAAGCCTCTGGATCAATATTACCAGCAAAAGGAGGAATGCTAAATTTAATTTTAGCAAAAGGATCATTATTACCATGATTATTACCTCCCATACCGCGACGGTTGAAGTTGAGGCGGCGACGGGCATAACCGTCAGCATTCACATCCGCATCGTCATCACCAAAATCATCCGCATCGTCATCAACAGCACGATGAGGTGGAGGACGTTGCTCGAGTTGTTCAATACGGGTGACTAGATTGTTCACATTGCGCGTCAGCTCGGTCATAAGATTGTGTTGTTCAGTCATGAACGTTGTAAGCTCGCCCTTGGACACGCAATCATTGAAGTCCGTCGGAGATCCTGCCATGGTTAGAAGATAGAAAAAGACAACACCAAAGTATTATCCCTATCAACTAAAGGAACCAAGTGGTGGTGGTGAAAGTAGAATACAAAATCACAAGCGGCTTACCACTGTCTTGCTTGTATTCTTACCAACGCCAAACAAGAGCAAAACCAACGTGGCGAAGCAATCTGTTATTGAACGTGGGAACATTTGCAAGATGAACCTGTGCTGACAGAAGAATATGTGGAGCTATGGGTAGGCACACAATATGACAGCAAGGATTAGCAATTAACGAATACAGATTAGCGATTGCTCAATCCGGATCCAAAGTACAAATCACAACTGTTGTCTAAGCCTAGTTTGAATCGACTCCAAACGGTGTTAAGAAGCTGCTGTAAAAATTTCAGATTTTTCTGATAAACGAGCGAAAAGTTATGCCTGTTTTACCGAAGGTATCTCAAGTTATGTTTTGCGGAAGGCACAACATGGCAGCGGCAGTGAGGGCAAAGCGTCCCTAAACTCCAACACCGATCACAAGATCGTCCCTGTGACTCCAACAGCGACAGTAGGTATTCGTCTGATGATGTAAGGAGGGCTGCGATGCAGGCAAAATAAGAGCGGCTGGCAACCTATCTAGGGTTTGCGTGGCGGTGAGAAGTCACACAAGGCGGCTAGCGGAGGCAAGTCGAATAATGTGGTGGCTTCGACTTGTTGTTTAGGAACGGTGGATGGGATAGCGGCGGAAAACAAAAATCACAGCAATGGGCGATTGAACTACGACCACGAACAAATCCTAAACCAGCAACAAGACTCGACCACGGACACAAACTCAACAACGCGAATCTGAAACGAAATTGCAAAGGCACAAAAGGTGATAGGACAGCGGAAATTGAAATCTTTTTGGGCTTTTTGTGGACTCTAGGTAATGAACAAATATGAATCTAAGGCAAACGAGAATATACCTTGCGGTAAACCTAAAAGCTCTGATACCAATTGATGAGAAACAGGCCCGATCTTCCGAGAGGTAACCGGTAAGTTCGACTTGTGGAGATCTCGACGTTGGCGATCTGGCTTCAAACCAGACACGATTCGAACCCTGCAACCGTTACACCACTGCTCCGTTGGTTATCAACCAAGCACAACTTGATTGACCTCGCCAAGAAGGCTTTTCCTGCAAGCGAATCGAAGAGCACAAGCAAGAAAGTAAAAACACGCAATCTGAAATTGCAAATATGAATGATGCGAATATCAATAGAGGGTTCTAGAACTCGGTTCCAAAGGACTAATCGACACAGTGGAGGAGATCAAGAACAGGGGCCCTGGATCACTGTAAAAAGATTTGTCACCACAGTTACAATGAACGATTCAGTTTCTCATTGGAAAACTAAACTCTAAACAAAACCCAATTGTCTAGCAGCGGAGGCGGCTATGTTTATAGTCTAAGACTCGACCTAGGGTTGAGGACGGCCAGGGGTTGGGTGCCCACAACTTGGGCTTAAGGCCCGACACGATACAAGGCCAAGTTGGCCCAAATAGGTGACGTAGCACCTTGCCATGGTCACACAGAATGATCCACGGACCTTCTGGAGCTGGGACCAGATCCAAAACGACGGCGTCATCGTCCCCTTTCCAACGCATCCAAGAACGCCCCGTTTCGATGTCGTATGCGAGGGTTATAACCAAAACAGTGACGACGTGTCTGCTGAATCCGAGGGTGACGTGGCAGCTGAGTTGGGGACGAATTGCAACTTGGGGAAGACCATAACGTCGGTGTGTCCAGTGTGGCGATGTCCTCATCATCAACCGACACCACCGATCAGACACACAGAGGCAGGGCCAGCGTTTGATCGGCGCTAGCTCACCGGCGGCGAGGTTCCCGGCGAAGGGAAGAGCACCCACGTGCTCACCTCAACCTCACGCATCGTTTGGGGTAGATGGTTGACTCGGTGGCGGTCCCTAACTATGGCGGCGATGGCCATGGCAACACGGCGGCATGCTTGCCCGCTCCCACGAGAAGGCGACCGATGTGGCACCGGGACAGCTTCAGGGACTCGGGGCGGCTCTAGGGCTGCGGAATTTGGGCCTGGCGAGGCTACAGCGAGGCGTGGCCGCGCGTATGGCGGCACGGCGGCCAGAGCACGATGGGCGGCAAGCCGTGTTCCGATGAGGGAACGGCAGTAGAGATTAAATTGCTTTCGGAACTACCTTCTACGTCCTAAGGTGATGCTAAAACAAGAAGAAAGGGCAGCAGAGGGAGACGAGAACGCGCTGGCCACGACGATCGCGAGCTCGGCGCCCATGGCGGCGGTTTTGGCCCAAGGCCCTCACCTTAAGACGAAGCACGGCGCGGCTAGGTCGGCGAGGTAGAGGAATCCATGGCGCTGCTATGTGCGTGGTGAATTGGATAGAGGCGCGGCAACGGCGATGAATTCATAGTGGCGGCGGCGTGGTGCTCTGCTGTCGCCGGCGGAGGGAAACAGAGGGAGAGAGCAAGAGCGAGAGGGAGCGGGAGCAAGAGGAGAAAGCCAGCTCAGCTTCTCCACGTCCAAAACATGCGGCAAGGCCAACTCGTCGCTGGTGAAGGGCCTCCATGCGTCGTGGTGACTGTGGCGTGGACGCCACGTCGTGAATGCGGGGCTTCTAGAACACGTGAACCTGACTGAAACTCTCCCCTTCCTCGGTCTCTATATCTTGATCCAAACATCCTTAACTAAAAGTTCATTACTAAATGTTGTAGAGCTACGCGAGAGCTACAACATTGCTTAAAGGAGCAGAAGCAAAACCTCACTAGTTTGAGAGATTTAGAATTTTGAAAACAAGTAATTGAAACTGAAACTGAATTGAATTTCAGAGTTATAAAACAAATTTGATTAACTAGTTTGAGCAATTAATTAGAGGTTAACCACTACTCAAACATCACAAACAATGGTTCATTATCAAAGTACAAACTTCATACCAATTCATAGAAGAAAAGTTGCACAGATTATATTTATGAAAATTGATTACATAAAATCTCAAACTTTGAACTTAACAACTGTTATTCAAAGACTTAGAAAAATTTTGGAAGGCCAAAACAGCACTATATTCAAGCTTGTGGTCACTGTTAAGACAAGTTAAAAGTTGATTTGACTCTTGATCCTTAAACAAAGTTTGAAGATCACAAACTAAACTACAAGTTATATTTAGGGTCAAACCTCAGAAAAAGTACAGAACCTATAGTTTTATTCTGGTCAAAACAGCATCATGGAAAGGCATAAAATATTACTTGAAACATTTAGAAGCATCTTTTGACTAGAGGTTGAACACAAACCCTAACCCATTTGTGATCCTATGTTGTTCTAGGTTACTTAGGTGATCAAACATCAAGCACTTGAGTTATCAACATGATCATATGAAATCACACATATAAAAGCAAAGCATCACATAAAACAACTATGAACTTAATCAAAGACATTATCATATGCTTATGATCATGAATGCATAAATGATGCTTATTTTTATGAAATGCAAGTGAAAAATGCAAGCTTAACACCTAGAGTGTTACAGAAGCAGTTTTCAAAGTCACCGTTTGGTAGGGAAAGCTAGAAAACATCTTTTGTGAAGCTGTCTAGAATTAATTCCTACCAAACAGGGCCTTAGTGCGGCGGGAGAGCAACTTGCATTGCACTAGCCTATTGACAGATGACTTGTCTAATGTCATCTTTTCTCCCTCTATCAAAGAAAAAAGTATAGAAAAAACATCGGATGGATTCATGTACTAGGGGGTGTTTAATTCCTGGGGTGAAAAATTTTAGGGTGTCACATCGGATGTTTTATGGGATGTCGAAAGGAGTGTTCGGATACTAATAAAAAAACTAATTACATAACTCGCCTGGAAACCGCGAGACGAATTTATTAAGCCTAATTAATCTGTCATTAGCACATGTTTACTGTAGCATGATATTGTCAAATCATGGATTAATTAGGCTTAAAAAATTCGTCTCGCAAATTTATCGCAATCTATGTAATTAGTTATTTTTTGTCTATATTTAATACTCTATACATGTGTCAAACATCCGATCTGACAGGGTGAAAAGTTTTTGGAGAGGTACTAAACACCCCCTCATTTTTACCCCTTCGCGATGGAAAAATTCGTGCACACACCAGCGAGAGTAGGTGCAAATCCTACTGATCTCACGTACGTCCACGCGCCAAGTGTGGTGAAAAAGAATCTACTGAATTCACCCAATCCACCGCAAAAACTCCAAACAGCATGTCGGTTTCACGACCTCAGTTCTTTTGCCACTGCTGGAATTTTATGCTAATTGCTAAACTGCACCACCTGATGCGTGATCTCGCTTGACAGCTACTACCGCCGTCCGTAAAAGAATACAATTATAGGATGTGTGCCGGTTAAAAAAAAACTTAAGTTTGATGAAGTTTATAGCAAATATTATTAGCATTTTTGTCTCTAAATAAATTTATTATAAAAATATATTTTATAACTAATCTAATGTTATTTACTTTGTATCGTAAATGTTTGTACTTTTTTTATATAAATTTAGTCAAATTTTAAACTATTTGATTTCTCAAAATACGAGAATTACGTTCTTTTGTGATGGAGGGAGTACTTGTACATCACAGCAGCGCGAGACGGCACCATCCAGGTCAATTTAACTAGCTAGGCCATTTGGCCCAATTTTACCCTCGCTTACTTAGTCTTGGCTATCACGCTATGCTTTAACACGCACGTCACTACGTCACCCCTTATTTTTACCTGCTCAAAAGCGACCACTTTCTTAACAACACCATGATTACCCACTCACTCACACACACAATCCCTAATGAACCACCTTTAATAATAATTTAATTCAGAGTTAAAACACACACACACAAGACCCTTCGAGAGAGCGGGAAACAAGAACAGTGACAGTCACTCGGTCGGTCACTTGGCTTTACACCATGGTAGAACTAATACATACACTATCATACATAAGGACAAGACAATTACATTGCTGCCTTTGTCTCCTACGGATATTATTAAACATGCTAAAGTGATTAAAAATAAACCTCCAACTGACATTGCTAAAAATAATGGGAATAATGGGGTTAGGTTAAAAGGAGGTACTTTCTTGCTACAACTTCTGCTACTGCTGAGTTATGTGATAATCCTGATGCACCATGTTATACTATATTTTGTCAACCTATTATGTCTGGTGCATTGCCTGCTGTCACTAACCTTCTGTAGGAGTTCGCTGATGATGGGATGAAGTCGAGGACGACTCCAATTCTAGAGGGAGGGGATGATAAGGACATCGCCAAGATGGAGTCGAGGACGACTCCAATTCAAGAAGGAGATGATGATGAGGACATCACCACGCTAGACACACCGACGCTATGATCTTCTCTAAGTTGCAATTCGTCCCCAACTCAGCTGTCACGTCACCCTCGGATTCAGCAGACACGTCGTCACTGTTTCGGTCATAACTCTCTCATACGACATCGAAACGGGGCGTTCTTGGATGAGTTAGAAAGGGGACAACGACACCGTCATTTTGGATCTGGTCTCAGCTCCAGAAGGTTCGTGGATCATTCTGTGTGACCACGGCAAGGTGCTGCGTCACCTATTTGGGCCAACTTGGCCATGTATCGTGTCGGGCCTTAAGCCCAAGTTGTGGGCGCCCAACCCCTGGCCGTCCTCAACCCTAGGTCGAGTCTTAGACTATAAACACAGCCGCCGCCGCTGCTAGATAATTGGGTTTTGTTTAGAGTTTAGTTTTCCATCGAGAAACTGAATCGTTCATTGTAACTGTGGTGACAAATCCTTTTACGGTGATCCAGGGCCCCTGTTCTTGATCTCCTCCACTGTGTCGATTAGTCCTTTGGAACCGAGTTCTTAAACCCTATATTGATATTCGCATAATTCATATTTGCAATTTCAGATTGCGTGTTTTTACCTTCTTGCTTGTGTTCTTCGATTCGCTTGCAGGAAAAGCCTTCTTGACGAGGTCAATCAAGTTGTGTTTGGTTGATAACCAACGGAGCAGTGGTGTAACGGTTGCAGGGTTCGAATCGTGTCTGATTTGAAGCCGGATCGCCAACGTCGAGATCTCCACAAATCGAACTTACCGGCTACCTCTCGGAAGATCGGGCCTGTATCTCATCATAACTAATACTACCTTTGTACCTTGGACACGCACTGATTCAACCAGTCGTCGTCAAGTTTATGGAGCCTGATCTTCCGTTTTTAAGGAGTTATTAAAATACACCATGCTTATACGATGAGTGTTTTGTCTTCTTTCAAACAAAACCACGGATTCCATATTCCCAACCATGACTAACCATAAAAAAAGAGTCGTTAGATCCTTTGTTCTAAGGCTAGTTTCATCTCATTGTTTCTAATAAGATGTGACACTAATAGAAACAGAGTATGAAACAAACACTCTCAATGTACAGTTTCATTTCACTGTTTCATAGTGTCGGTGTTTGGACCCGGGAGGGTCCTAAGCCAACGAGTGAATTTGTGCTGCGTGTCCCCTAATCTGGATGGTGATGCAAAGAGAATACACGGGGGTTTATCCTGGTTCGGGCGAAAGAAAGGTCCTACGTCCGGCGGGGGAGTATTGTATTTCCTTGCACCTAAGTGCTTGCGTAGGGGTTACAAGCTGTGAGAGAGAGAGCCGATCCCAAGTCTCAAAGAGAGAGTACAAAGGAGATTGCTTGAGATGTTGATCTTCAGTGGTGGGGTGATGACTTGTTTTTGTCTTTTGTCCTCTCCTTTTCTGTAGAGTCCCCCGCCTTCCCTTTTATAGGGTCAAGAGAGGGCAGAGGCGCCGGGTGGTGCCTTAGAAGTGAAGTTTTGTCGGACGCTGTGGAAGCTGCTGTAGCGACGTGCTCCGGGAATGGTCGGCCATCCCTTGGCACCATGGTGACGTAAAGGATGGGATGGTGAAAAGACCCCGGGTCCTGTGGCGTGTAGGCCTTGCTCCTTTGTTGACCGGCGGTTGGTCGAGGCCGGGTCGAGGTGGCTCGACGGGGAATGGATAAGGCCGAGCCCCAGGAATTTCGAGGTACGACAATCGTCGTGTTATGCCTCGAAGGGGATCGGTGGCGGAACAGTACCTGGCATGGCGTGTGCAGTGACAGGTTTTCACCGCCCATCCCGGGATGGGCAGTAAAAAGTGGGATTTGACACTGGTACTGCTTTCATGCTGGCGGTGTTGTAGCCATGGGGGTAGGAAGTGGTTGGCGGTTGCATTAAATGCTTTGACTTTTATCTGAAAGTCGGTGGGTGAGGTGGGTCGACTGGCTCGACCTAGGGTCGTACGAGTCAGAGATTTCCCTGTGGTCGAGGCGTCCCGTCGAGCAAGCTTCGTGCAAGTCGGAACGTGGTCGAGGCGTTCCGTGCGTGGTTTTGGCTCGTTGTACCCACGTGGGCGGAGCCTTGGCGTGGTTTTCTCAGGGGTTTGTTCTTTTTAGTCGTCGAGTTTGGGTACCCCTTGTTTAGATACCCGACACATAGACTAGCGAGCTGCTTCATTTAATTCGTGCATTTTGTTGTGATCAAGTATGTCTCGTGAATTATGTAGCCATTTGATACTATATATATAGTAGTTTTATACTAGAATTGTCACATGGCAAATTAACACTATAAATGAAAATATTTAAATTATCTTGAATATTCATAGGATATGAAATGGACACATTTCAGAGCTATTTAATAACATTGTAAATGAAGCTTTCAAACGTGAACACATTTCAGAGCTATTTCCACCACTGCATTATTCACATTTTTAGAGAGCTATTTCCACCACTGCATTATTCACATTTAGAGAGCTATTTTCACACTGCATGATTCGCATTCAGATACAGCTGTTATCCAATGGCAGAGTTTACAATATTCAGTGTGGCAGAATGTTGATAGCAATCATATTCAGTGAGGCAAACCGAGATGGCTAAGGTAACATCGTGTACCCTTGTGCTGCTGTGACCATTGACTTGAAATGTTTAGAGCTAGTTGCAGAGTGACAACTTGAAGTCGGTACGGTGCTCCACGCAAAAAATTACAAGGGAACACACAGACTACGCGAGTAGAAACGGTGTTGCATTGCATGCATGCGTTGCTCCCGTACGCCCCGTCTGTCGCATCATGTGGTCACCAGCATTCACGTGCGTTGCGTGCGGGGCCGCCGAGGATCGGATCGAGGAGCCCGTCGTAACCGCCACCGGCCGGGTTCCACGACGCCTGCGTGCGTGCATGCATGCGCGCCGTTGGCCGTTGCGTCCGAGATCATCACCGCTGCGGAGTGACGACTGACGACGACGAGGCTGGCACCACACCGTTCGGTTGCGATCGATCCTTCCCAAAACAGAGAGTTTTATTTGAATGCGCATGCATGCGCTGACGAATTCTATTTGCATCGGAGATTTGGAGTGGAAAATATGCACGCCTTGCTTCTCTCTCTTTCTCTGCTTCAACTTCTTCTCTGCTTCAACTTCCTCCCTCCCTCTCGTCCTATTCGCTTGGCTGATAAGTCATGGTTGAAAATACTGTTCGCTGATTTGTTGTGAGAAAAAAATACTACTAAATTGAGTGACTGATTTGGCAGAGTCCACTGCCTGACGCTGGCGGGACCCTAGACGTGGAGGGCCCCGCAAGCCGCCACGTGGGAGCAAACGCATCATGGCTGGCCGGTGGGGCCAGTCCGCAACACCTGTCCGCCGCGGCCTTTTTTATGTACGTAGTGCGGGTGTGCGGCTGCAGCGCCACTTGCACTTGTACTTGCCTCTTGACAGTTGACTTCTTTTGTAATCTCTCTGCTTGCTCATGTAATCTCTTCTCTTTTTTTCTCTGTAAATAAACACTTAAAACAAAAGTAACAAACTTCGGGTGAACTCATGTACCAAATTCGTGTGCTCATTTTTACCACCCCGCGACGTGAAAAAAAAAATCCGTGCACTCGCCAACGAGAGTAAAGTAGCACGTAGGTGGAAAAAAATGCATGCACGCGCCAAGCATGGTGAAAAGATCTACTCAACTCACCCGATGGCACAACAAAATTCCAAGCAGCGTGTCGGTTTCACGAGCTCACTTCTTTTGTCGCCACTGGAATTTTATTCTAATTGCTAAACTACTACACCTGATGCGCGATCTCGCTTGACAACTACTACGCCCGTGTTTAGTTCCCAAGTTGGGTGCCCCAACTTGAAATAGTGCAGGTCACATTGTACTGTAGCAACTTTTGTTTTTATTTGGTAAAAATTATCCAAACTTTGACTAATTAGGCTCAAAATGTTCGTCTCGCAAAATACAACAAAACTGTGTAATTAGTTTTTAATTTCATCTACATTTAGTACTCCATGCATTTACCGATATTTCGATGTGACGAGGAATCTTCTTTTTGTATAGTGAAATTTAAGGAGAGAAGTTAGGAACTAAACAAGGCTACATCCACAGCAGCGCGCGAGATGGAAGTCACCATCCAGGTCAATTTACCTAGGCCATTCAGCCCCATTTATTAACCTCTCTTTATTGTAGTCTTGGCCATCACGCTATGCTTTTACACGCACGCACGTCACCCTTTATTTTTACCTGCTCAAAAGCGACCACTTTCTTAACAACACCATGATTACTCTCACTCACACCGTCTTTGATGAACCACCGTTAATTAATACGACTGAATCCAAAGTACAAAAGAAAAAGTAAAGAGAGCGGGCAGGCAGGAACAGCGACAGTCACTCGGTCGGTCACTTGGTTTGCCGGATAAAACAGACGGTAGGCACAGCATCTGGAAACCGGATCGGATCGGAGGTGCGCCGGCGCCCGGGTCCTACCTCTGTCTCGGCACGTTGTGGCCAGGCAAGCCTTTTGAACTGGGACTTTCTAGCGTCCAATCCGGGACACTTAGCATCGGACGGTGCTCTCGAATCTGCGCCTGACGCACCCAGCCTACTCCAGAGGCTGCATGGGCCCACACATGCACGGGGATCACTCCGAGCCCGCTCCGTTTCACATGTCCACATGCATGTAGTAGCAGCACCACCACCAGTAGACGCGTTATGTAGTGACCCACGCGGCGCACTAGCAACAGCAGCATGTGCTTTCCCGATATCTACTTTTGAAACATCTAATGAAACACGTGTAACATACGTCTGAAGCAAATGAAACACTTGAAACATGCGTGTATAGCCATAGCAACATATGCAACACCAGATCTAATTTTGAAACATCTAGATGCAACACTTGCAACACATACGCAACATCCAGATAAAAACACTTGCAACATATGTGTGAAACATATTCAACATTTAGATCAACACACTTGCAACATACGTTTAAAAAACAAATGAAATGTCGGGAACAGACACTTGCAACATACGTGTACAAACCATTGCAACAAATGCAACATCCCGATCTATTTTTGCAACATCCGTATGAAACCCTTGCAACATACCTTTGACACATCTCAAACATTTGAAATATACGCTTGCAACATATGCTTTCAGCGCAGCATCTCTTTGCTACTCAGAAGAAATAGAGGTTCGTCGGCATGTGAGTTCATCGGTTTAGAGCTCGCCGGTAGCGTAGAGTGACCGGCCACGGGGGGCGCCATAGCCGTCGAGCGCGGCGGCCGGAGCGGAGTTACCCTCTGTTTCTTCGAGCCCGGCGATGGAGTTTTGCGTTGTCGGCGACCGGCCAAGGCACACCACAACCTTGGAGCAAACCGGGCAGGAGGCAACTGCGGACCAGCCAAGGGGCGCAATGGGGCAGCGACCGGAGCGGAGCCGCCCTTCATTTCTTCGAGCCCGGCTATGGATCTTCGTGTCGTCGGCGGACCGACCAGGGGACATCGCAGCCTTGTCGCATATCGCAGCCCGGCTATGGATCTTCGAGCCCGCCGCTGCCTTGCCGTGCTGGGCTGAGCTCGTCGAGTTTTGCTGTGGCCTGGACGCGCATCTGCTGGAGTTTTTTTTGACAACAGCATCTGCTGGAGTTGCTCTACCGTTGTTGATCCGAGACACAACACAGTTCGGATAGTCAAAAAGCTTTGAATTGTAAGTTTCATTTTAAAAT
Organism: Saccharum spontaneum; assembly: GCA_022457205.1. NCBI lineage: Eukaryota > Viridiplantae > Streptophyta > Magnoliopsida > Poales > Poaceae > Saccharum > Saccharum spontaneum. The sequence continues at coordinate 39,402,359 of CM039608.1, forward strand.
GTTTCCAGTTCCAGTTCCACACCAGACTCGAAACGGTGTTGCTCCCGTCTCTGTTGCGTGTCCAACAAGGACGGCAATGGGTCCTGAGGTGACCAGGATTCACGTACGATTTCCTTTGCGGGTCGCGTGCGTGGTCGTCGCGCGACAGGGAGAGGAGAGGAGCCCGTAACCGCCGCCAAGGCTGCACGACGCGCGCGTGCATGCAATGCGCCGTTGCGGCGGGCATCGTCACCGGCGACGACGTGCAGGGCATGCCGCCACCGTTCGGTTGCGAAATTCATGCGATCGTTGCCGAGGGCTCGTTTAGTTGGTGAAAATCTTTAGATTCGGCTACTGTAGTATTTTTTGTTTTATTTGGTAATTTGTGTCTAATTATGGATTAATTAGACTCAAAAGATTTGTCTCGTGATTTATAACTAAATTGTGTAATTAGTTTTTCTTTCGTCTACGTTTAGTACTCCATATATATACCGTAAGATTCGATGTGATAGGTACTGTAGTATTTTTTGAGTTTCTTTTTAGGAACCAAACAGGCTCCGAGACAAGAAGAACCTGGTCGAGAAATGCTCTGTGTCGGTCGAGAGAACACGCGACAAATTCGTGACCCACTCCTAGTAGAGTGCCGGCTTGTTGGCGAACGGTGACCGGTTAGTGCTCCACTCTACTGCTACCGAGGGGACACTCGACAGGATGGCGCGCGACTCCACCAGGCCAGGACGCGCGGGGCCGGGGCAAGAGCGCGGGGGCCCACGACCAGGGCCGGTTGTAAGGGAGGACAGACAGTGCGACAGTCGGGGGCCAAAGACCATATAGGTAATTAGTACATATAATTTTTTATTTGACATAATAAATATTTAAAGGCCTATCACAAATTAGCCCAAGCCGTATCTCTTCCTTCCGGTCCTATTCTACGTAACCTGATCCACTGAGCGGAGCACAAGCAAAGTTTCGTATGATCGTTTCCTGTCACCGTCCATCGACGCGCTATCCTGCCTGAGGAGAGAAGATGCCGACGTCCATCCAATTCGCTCCTCAGTCCTCACCCGGCAACTGGCAAGCAACCACAGCAAGGAAGCCGATCCAATTCGCTCTTCACAGTAAGCAACACCAACACACCGATAGATTAGTATTTTCTAATTTATTTATTTTCCTAGGGTTATAAATTTCTAATTCAATATATTTATTTGAATATGATAAATGTTGCCTAAGAAGCATTTGTCGGGTGCTCCGAAAAGAAAAAAGAAAACATGAAGAAGGATATTTTAGACGATATTAATCTTGATTCTGTTCTTGAAGATTTTGTATCAAGAAATGCTAGAAGACGGTTTTTTATAAGGCACTGAAGCATTATATTTTTATTTTAGGTAATCATAATGGTTACTGTTTCTAGTTTTTTTGTTACACTATTGTTATGTTTGATGAGCTATACATATATTGTAAAGTAATTTTATTATTCATACTATATATTGTAATTTTGATTTTAAAAATAAGTTCAACAGATCCTTATCTTCTTGCTTGTCCAAGGGTTCTTAAAATTTTAGAGCCGGCCCTGCTTCTGGCAGAGCTTCGACTACCCGACGGACACCTTCTTCGCCGGCGCCAAGATCGGCTGGAACAAGGCGACGGGCCTCAACCGCCGCCTCGTGTCGAGGAAGAGCCTGGTCGACAGGGTCCCGGACTCTACACACACTGGGCTTCGACCGCGACGGCGTCGGGTGGCTCGTGTGGAACTCCACCGTGGAGATCTTGTCCACGGGGAATTTTTTTTATTTTTAGCCCAAATTTGAAACAAATTTTAAATTTAACCCATGTTTCAAAAATTTTTTAAATCTAACCCGTTTGGCCCCGCCACCATGCATGGCGGGGCAAATGCACTGAACCCCGCCATGCATGGTGGCGGGGTACACCTCCACGTGGCATGGTGACGTGGCGGGCACCCGGGGCGTACCCCGCCATGATGGGTGGCGGGGTACGCCTAACCCGCCACCGATCATGGCGGGGTGTACCCCGCCACCGGTCACGGCGGGGCGCGGCTTAAATATAAGCCGCGCCCCGGCCTCGCCCCCGCCCGCTCTGTCTCTTGCTCCTCCGCCGCCTCCGCCGCCTCCGCCGTCCCCGCGCCGTCTCCGTGCCGCCGGAGAAGCCTTGGCCGCGCCCCACTGTCCCCGGGCTCCCCCGGCCGCGGCCCACCGGCCTCCGGGCGCCCCGGCCTCGCCCCGGCGCCCCCCGTCGTCCCCGCGCCGTCCCCGCGCCGCCGGAGGAGCTCCGCCGCGCCCCGGCCGCCCCGGCCGCGCCACACCGCCCCCCGGCTGCCCCGGCCGCGCCCCACCGCCCTCCGGGCGCCCCGGCCGCGCCTCGCCGCCCCCCGCCGCGACCCCGCTGCCGCGACGCCGCGGCCCGCCGCGACGCCGCCGGCCACAACCGCCGTCCGCGCCACCGCGTCGTCTCCCGCGCCCCCGGCGACCGCGCCCTCGGCCGCATCTCCGGCATTCGTTCCCGCGCCGCGACCCCGATAAATTTTTACGGTAATTTTGTTTACTTTGTCGTTTAAATTATTTATTTGTAGTAAATATTAATAAGTTTTTATTATTTCTTTAGTTATTTATTTATTTGTCATTGTATTATTTAGTTATTGAATTATTACGATTATTAGTTGTTTAGTTATTAGTTGTTTAGTGATTGAATTATTAGTTGTTTAGTTATTTATTTGTTTTTATTAGTTGTTTAGATATTGAATTATTAGTTTTTACGATTATTAGTTGTTTAGGTATTAGTTAATTAGTTAACGATTATTAGTTATTCGGATTTTATTAGGTACTTTTAGTTATTTAGTTACGTACCTATTAGTTATTTAGTTATTAGGTAATATTAGTTATTAAGTTATTTAGTTTGGTAACGATGATTTGTTATTGACGACACAGTTGACTTATTAGGTAATATTAGTTATTTAGTTAGTTATGTAGTAATTAGTGGTACCATAATGGTCATTTAATAATGAGATGTCAAATCGTTTTGTAGATGGATTACGGTGTAAGAGTTTTTTACGGAGGAAGTGTTAGGAGAGAGGATTGTCAGTTTGAGGATATGTATGAAGAATTAGAATGGTTTGATGTCACCCCTAGTTTCCGCGATCTATGTGACCGTTTGAGTTTGAAGTTTGGCGAGGCTTTCACACTAAAGGATAGGTTCGATGTTGGAAAGAATAGGGCACACTATGTCATGATGGACTTGTGCAACCAAGGAGAGTGGTCCCGATACAATAGGGTCATCCAAGGTTCGAATGTCGGCATGGCTGAGTTGGTGCTGGAGAATGTTGAGAATGAGGAGCCGTCCTTGGACAGTGATACTCTAGGAGATTGTGGTGTGCAGATGCAACAAACTATGGAGAGTATGGACTTGGATGGTAATTTGACGCAGGAGCGGGTTCATTCTCCTCCAGTTGGTCATATAAGCAATGATTTTGATGTAGACGAGTTTGAACAGGAGGAGGAGGAGGCGGCAGCGGAGGAAATGATTGGTGATGATGTTAGCACAGATTCGGACGATTCAGGAAATGAGGAAGGAGGTCCCCATGCCATGCGAGCATCGGTTGAAGCCATGCCCTCTGGAGGTGCACCTGCCATGTGTACACCAGTTCGTGGCATGCCCTCAGGAGTACCACTTGAGGTACTTCATGGCATGCAGAGTCAGGGCACCTTAGCCACCGGTTATCCAGATGATGGAGTGCAATATGAAGGATGGAGCAGGGTTAGGGAGCCACAACAATACGTTGCACCACCCTCTTATACATCGGCAGAGCTTACACAGCTGAGGGAGGCTGGCTTGCCTTTTATCGGTGTGCCAAATTATATCGATGTAAGTATGTCGCATATGGCAGTTTGTGACACGGGTTTGCAGATGTGTAAGGAATCATTGTACAACCATAGAAATTTAATACTGAGGAAGGGAATGCTTTTTAATACGATGTCGGAGATGAAGTTGTTCCTTCAGGACTATGCTGTGTATCATCATAGGCCTTACACGGTTCGGCATTCCGACAAGGAGGTAAAATTCCACATATTATGTAAGGCTGGATTCCCGTGCTCGTGGAAGTTAAATGCACGAAAGAGGCGGAGTGATGGTAAGTGGAAGGTAACTTCGGTGGAACAGCCGCACAGATGCTAGACTAATGAGGGTAAAAGGTACCATCCCCAGTTAACGGCTCGGTATCTAGCCCGCCGTATATTGGGTCTTGTAGATAAGGACAACGACGTATCAGTGCCTTTCTTGCAAGAGACCATAGTCACATTTGTTGGGTATGAGGTCACGTATGGAAAGGCTTGGCGGGCAAAGCAAATTGCCCTGGCAATTCGTTGGGGTAGCTGGGACGAAGCCTATAACAGGGTTCCACGCATTTTGCGTGCGATGGAACACTTCAACCCTGGCATGAGATCGTTCATATACACAGGAGGGTTCTATCTTCAGAACCCGTTGAGGCATATTCTGTACCGTGTGTTCTGGTATTTCGATCAGTGCAAATATGCATTTCAGTATTGTAGGCCAGTTGTTCTTGTTGATGGCACGTTCCTCACCGGCAAATACAGGGGCACATTGATGATGGCTGCTGCTGTAGACCCAGAGAACCAGATAGTACCAATGGCTTTTGCTTTGGCAGAGGGGGAAAACAACGATTCATGGTCATGGTTTATGCGTCTGCTCCGTGTTCATGTGCTTGGCCCTTCTCGCACCATTTGTCTGATTTCGGACCGTCACATTGGAATTCTAAATGCAGCCGATGAACACATTGATGGTCACCCGGCTCTAGTGCACCGTTGGTGCATGCGACATTTTGCCGCCAATTTCTGGCGGCGTCAACGCAAGAAGGATGTGGCTGACAAGTTAAAGGAGCTTTGTAATAAACGTACGGAACGCGAGTTCAACGAGACTATGGTAGAACTAGAGAAGATGCTTAACCAAGCTGGCAAGGTATGGTTAGACCAGCAGATGGAAAATAAAGCCAAGTGGGCATTAGCATTTGATGAGGGCGGCTTCCGGTACGGCATCATGACAACAAACTCCTCTGAGTCTTTCAATCGTGTGTTCAAAGGCGTTCGATCTCTTCCAGTGTCTGGTATTGTCGAGTTCTCTTTTAGGAAGTGCAATGAGTATTTTGTTAAGCGGTATGGCCTAGCCCTGAGGAATGAAGAGGAGCTTGGAAGATGGGGCAAGGCGGCACACGAATATTTGAAGGAGGCTGAGGAATTGGCCAAACAACAGGTTGCCGAGGCTTATGGACGGGACATGCTTGTTTTCTGCGTACGAGCTAGAGGGGGCACAAACCTGGGCGGCGAACGATTTGGTGGCCGAACGTACCGTGTCGATCTTGGTAAAGTAGAATGCAGTTGCAACGTCCCTCAGATCATGCATGCCCCTTGCTCACACATGATCACCTCTTGTTGGCTTAGAGGTTTTGACCACACAGTTGCACCGTACATGTCACCCTTGTATCTCCGTGCCAACACCCTCAAAGTTTGGGAGAAGAGTTTCGAGCCATACCTTGACGAGTCACAGTGGCCTCCATACTATGGTGAGGACTACGCGCCTTATCCGGACCTAAAGAAGGTAGGGAAGGGAAGGAGGAAGAAGAAGCGATTGAAAGGCGATATGGACAGTATGAAAGGTTACGGCGCCGATATGTATGGTGGCGGGGACTTTGACGAAGAACGTGCGCAGAACCTTTGCTCCATTTGCAAGAATCCTGGTCATAACGCTAGATTTCATAGGCGGGCGAGACAAGAGGTCGTATATATTGTAAACATGCATTTATAATATTATAATTTTTATTTGTACTTGTCTTTATTTTTTTATAACGTTGTTAATTGTTCTAATGTTATTAATGTTTTCTTTGTTTTTTACGAACAGGGAGTTTCAGGCTTGCAAGATGGAGGCGCGGGCTCCTCATCCACGCTTTAGCCTCCTTGAGGCTGACTACGACAAGGACCACCGGGCCCAGGCCTTGTCGGAGCTGCATAGGCCGTTGCGTCCGCTTCGTGTTCGCACGCACCGCGTACATAGCTGGGACGAGCGATACGCGCCCTACATAGAGCGTGCGGGCTTCATTGAGATCGTTCGGGTGTACAACAGTTTACTCCCCACACTTGACCCTGCCCTTCTTACTGCCTTTGTGGATAGGTAACCTTGCTTTTTCCATCTTTTGTCTTTGTTTTGAAAAATTGGGCTGTGAACTTGCCTATTACCACAAACTTGTAATGATGCAGGTGGAGACCGGAGACGCACACCTTCCACACACCATGTGGGGAAATGACCGTCACGATGCAAGATGTGAAGATGATATTGTGCCTAAGTTTGGCAGGTCAGCCGGTGACTGGGGTCGCCGACGAGTCTAATTGGGTAGAGTTGGTGGAGCAGTTCTGTGGTAGGAGGCCATCGGAGGCAGAAGTTAAAGGCACAAAGTAAGTTCATATTTGCGCCCCATTGAAATCACTGATACAATCATTTCAGGTACATCTATTTTTTTATAATAATACTTCAATTCCAATTGCAGGAAGACATCAGGAGTGTCGTCGTCTTGGATAGTCCAAAACTTTGGTGCAGGGCCTCCGTTGGGTGCTCCAGATCATGAGGTCGAGGTATATGCAAAGGTGTGGCTGTGGCACTTCTTGGGCGCTTTCTTGTTCCCCGACTCCTCAGGCGACAGCATCAGCTGGATTTTCTTGCGGATCCTAATCCAGCCACTTGAGAATATTGCATCGTATAGCTAGGGTACCGCGGTCCTTGCTTGGACATATCGTCAGCTTTGTATCGCCTGTCGTCGCCAGGCGAACAATGCTAACCTAGGTGGCTGCTCATACCTACTGCAAGTATGGATTTGGGAGCGGTTTCCGGTTGGGAGGCCCACTCAACCTCCGCGTTTGCCTGTGAGTACATTGACAACTTTGTTATCGTCATACGACTAGAGAGATTACTGACACCTTGTTTGTGTAAACTTGCAGGAATGGCAACATCAAGACGTTCGCCCCACCGCCCTTTTCATCTGGAGAGACGCTAAGATAGTGAGGGGCGAGTTGGAAAGGAGGTACAAGCAGTACACGGATGCGATAGACGTGTTGACACACAACTACGTAAGTTATATCTGCTTTTCCTACTAAAGGCACTATCATTAAGATTGATACTTAATTAAGTTTCTTTACTTTGCAGGTAACATGGACACCGTGGTCTAGGTGGGAGCTAGAGGACTACCTTAGTCCGCGCTGCGAGGAGGAAGCGGACGAGTGGCTTTACGAAGGGCCACTTATCTTCTTCCATATCATCGAGATGCACTACCCTATGAGGGTTTACAGACAGTTCGGGAGGTTGCAAGGAATTCCACCGCTGTACTCCACCAACGCTCAGCTGCATGGGTACGATGGCAATATGTTTATTCTACTTAAGCGCCTCATTTCTAATGCAATATGGCAATGCAGGATTGATCGGAGGCTTCGGACCACGCAGAAGAATTGGGCGTTGACGCACGACCAATATTTGAACAGATGGTATAACAGGACTCGTCGTCAGATCAACCAAATTCCGCCACACCACCCGGGAAGATGGATGGAGTACCTTCAATGGCTGCAGCGAAGTACGAGGACTCATCTCATGGTCCCGTACACGAACATGCCTGCAGATGCGGCCGATGAGGATGACATCGCCGATGCGTTCGACGATGCGCAAAGGAGGCAAACACAACTTCTTAGGGCGCCTCTCAATAGATACGTGGTAAGTACTTTGCACTTATATTCTAAAACGAGGTAAGGGGTTTAAATTTCAATTGAAATGATTGATACTTAACGTTGTGTGATGTTGTAGGCACAACAGTTGTCGAACTACTCCGAGGAAGCTTCCAGGCAACTTTTTCGGACTAGGGACGACAAGACGAACCCTCTTCGCGCCTTCGTCAAGGTACTTTTGATAGTAACATTCGTGACTACAACTCAGTTACTTTTAAAATTCACGCTTAATAATGCTTGTTGTCATCTTAATCTGTAGAGAATGAAAAAAGGCTGCAAAAAGTTGGCTCAAAAGCTGAGCTGTGCGGATACGACTTTGGACATACCGTACAACCCCACGTGGTCCAGGAGCCACACGATGTCCACCACAGCTGCTTCTGCTAGTGACACCAGAGCTGCGTCCTCGTCTATTCGTACTCCGCAGGATAGAGGGAAGGGTCCAGCGGCTGCGGACGATGTGGATGAGGCACTTCAGTATGACACGACGAGTGGCGACGACGACGACGACGACGACGAAGAGGACGTTCCACAGTGGGGTTACACCGGTCACGAGGAGATGGGTGCCTCACAGCTCTACGGTGCTCCTTTTGCTACACAGGGGTTCGACTACACACAGCAGGAGAACTACACACCAGCCGAGCAACAGGTTCGTATGCTTTGCTTTCTCTTTAATTTTATTGTTCTTAGATCAACATTTATAGTAGCTCATCAGGTTGCTTGCTTGCAGGGGCCATCGTCGACGCAGCAGCTCGATCGTGGACATAGGCGACAGCGCGAGAGGCAGCAGCGGGACCGCACAGACGTTGGCTGGAGAAGCAACGTGGTCCCTACAAATCCAAGGAGGCGACGGAGACCGCGAGACCCCTACACCCCAGGCGATTAGTAGAGTAGCAGACGCCGGACACATATTATCATAGTTATGTAGTGCTAGAACAATTAAATTATGTGTAGGTGTAGCAGCAGTACTCCACTTGGTTATTTCGGTTCGACTAATGTAGTTGGTAACACTCGTTTAATCTTTGTGATGATCCGTTGACCCAATTATTTGTGACGATCCGTTGTCGTTAACTAATTTCGATTCGACCCCTGCCATAAACTTGCTGTAAATCACTCAACATGACTTCCTGCATTTGTGACGATCAGTTGACGCAAAACGAAATGCAGTTCTTGCGCGGTCGAAGTTTCAGGCAACCCCGCCATGGGTGGGGGCGGGTTAGGGGTACCCCGCCATGACCCATGGCGGGGTACACCTAACCCGCCCCCACCCATGGCGGGGTTGCCTGAAACTTCGACCGCGCAGGAACTGCACTAAGAAACTGTATTTATACACTGCCGCGATAAACCACATAACAATCTTAGTAAGTGGACCAACAAATGAAGCGAATGACGATGTGATAAAAGTACAATGACATGTTTCAAAGTACAACACTGACAAAGTACACGACACAAAGTTTCTACGCCACTACGAACGTCAAACACTAACAACGACAACGTGAAGACGTGACAATTTAAATTATTACAAAGACACTTGTACGTCAATCAAATTGCGTGCACCACTGCGTAAGCAACTCGTCTTCGGACTCGGAATCCTCCACTACCACCTCCTTACCCTTGGTGGCCTCGACTGACTTGGCTTCAGAGGCCTGACGCCGGTAGTAAGCCGCCTCCGCCTCGTCCGCGGCCTGAGAGTACAACTCGGCCTCTTCTTGGGTCATGTCTGTTGGCCCCCATGAGTCGAACAACGGTGTCTGTTGGCTCTGGTACGCTGCCTGACCCTCGTGTACTGCAACATCCTCCTGGTAGCCCAATTGTTCGGCTAGACGAATGAGCTCGCCTATCCTTCCGGTGTCGTCGTCTTCCTCCGGCTCGGCCTCCTCGTCAACCACAATCGGACGACTTGCGGTGTACCTAGCACGAGCCATATCTGCTTCCCAGCCGCCGGTGCATCCAATCTCTGCAAGTACAAAATGCAAACAATTAACAGGATCTTTGCAATGAGTTAATTGACAGTAAAACAAAGAAGTTTGACTTTCCAAAAACGCAATGACTCACTCGCACATAATGAGTCAATAGTATCGTTCAAGCCTTGCATCTCTGCTCTCGCAGCCTCCTCTGCAGCCTTCCTTGCATCCTCTTCAGCCTTCCGTGCCTGGTACTCTTCTACATCCTTCTTCTTTTGCTCGTACCACTTCTTCCACGCAATACTCTCCGGGTTACGAACACGTAGGTCTTGGGCCCGTCGTAGCATTTTCTTCTTGTGGCTCTTAACGAAATCAGTGACGTAGCTTGCAGGATATCCTCTGCTATTGCGAACTGCTACCCTTGTCTTATACTCATTCTTGAAATTATACACATCATCATATGATTCCCACTTGCATTTCCGAGTGCTCTGTTGCAACAAATAGATGAATACAAAGTTAGCGTACCAGAGTTAACAAAATAAAACATTAGCACTAAGTGTCAACAGTCCTAGCAAACCTCGTCATAATCGATCATGTGGCCACAGAAGTGCCCAATACCAAGGCCTGAAGGGACAAGGCCGTAGCTAGCTTCAACACCACATTTGCACATCACAGGAGGCGCAATAGACCTCCTCTTCTTCTTCCAGTCTGGCACCTCCACATTCTTCTCCGGCTCCGGCCAATGGCTCTTTGGACCATAGATCCATTCCTTGAAACGGCACTTTGGAAAATCATGATCCTACAAAATCAAAACAGTAAAACACACATATAGAACGTGACATTCCAAGGTTCACTCAAACCTTACCTCATGTCGTAGAGGACAAATGAACTCTTGTTCATTGCGTGGGTTTATCACGGCTTGCTCTCCGCAAAGACACTTTGGAGGATCCTCGAGCCGCCGTGCCGATGCTACGGCCTTCTCTTCGTCCGTCATAGGAGGAGGGTTTGGAGGGGGCGGAACCCAGCGAGTAAACACCTCACGCTTGCAATGATCAATGCCGGGGTAGAAAAGGAGAATCCTTGGATCAAACTTGTCCGGGCCATCGATCCATTGGAAAAAAAACACCGGAAGTAGGGCTATACAAAAGTTTCAATTACCTCATCGCGAATACAACATCAGCAACCAATAAAAACAACAAAGGGCACAATTACTTACACTACAACTATAACATGTGTAGAAGCAACGCGCCGCAGTATCGGGATGTCTCGACTGGCCCACGTGTGCCGGATGACCACAATCACAGTTAGGTATAGGTTCCTCGGGAGGAACGGGCGCATCCTTACAAGACACGTCGGGGTACATCTCTCTAGGACGACCCTTTTTCCTCCAAATCGACTCACGATACGAGTCCTCCATCTAATAAAACGAAACGATTTCAACACAAAACAAGAGACATGGAATGGGTGGCCGGAACAAGAGACACAAAACAAAACGATACACGCAGAGAAGGGGTGGCCGGAACAAGGAGCGACGATGGCCCATACCTGACGGGGAGGAGGGAGGGAAGCCGGAGAAGGACGCTGAGGGGAGGGGAGCTCGGTCCTAGGGCGCAGCGTGAAATGGAATGGGTGAATGACCAAAAACAAGAAGTGTCCAGGCTTTTATATGGCCGGGGGTGTACCCCGCCATGCATCATGGCGGGTTAGGGCAACCCCGCCATGATGGGTGGCGGGGTACAGCCCTGCCACGTGGCGAGGCGCGCTGCCAGCTTTTCCACGTCGGACCTGCACCCCGCCACCATGCATGGCGGGGTATAGTGCATTTGCCCCGCCATGCATGGTGGCGGGGCCAAACGGGTTAGATTTAAAAATTTTTTGAAAGACGGGTTAAATTTAAAATTTGTTTCAAATTTGGGCTAAAAATAAAAAAAAAATTCTCCACGGGACAGTGGAACGGGCAATACTTCAGCCTGGCGCCGGAGATGATCGGGCCGGTCCTGCCGACGTTCTAGTTTGTGAACAACGACCAGGAGTTGTACCTCACGTACACGCTGCGCGACGAGACGGCGATGGCGCTCACGCAGCTGGGCGTCAACGGCCAGGCCTTCGTGGGCGTGTCACGTGTGGATGGACGAGCTGCAGGACTGGCTGGTGCACTACAGGCAGCCCGTGCACCTGTGCGACACCTACGCGACGTGTGGGCCTTTCACTCCTATCTGCGGCTGCATGAAAGGTTTCTCTGTCAGCTCGCCCGTGGACTGGGAGCTCGGGGACAGGACAGACGGGTGCGTGAGGAACACTCTGTTAGACGACTGTGGAAGCGGCAGCGGCAGCAAGACGGCGGCGGGTCTCACGGATAGGTTCTACGCCGTGCAACGCGTCAGGTTGCCACATGGCGCGGCGACAGTGCAGGCTGCGACGAGCGGAGACGATTGCTCTCGGTCTGCCTGGGCAACTGCTCCTGCACTGCGTATTCCAGTGGGGAGGGAGGCTGCTCTGTCTGGCTGGCATGGCAAGTTGACCAACGTGAAGCAGCAACAGTCTGACGGTTCAGATGATGGAAATGGGGAGATGCTTTACGTCCGCCTCGCTGCAAGAGACGTGCCAAGTGCGGCGACGAAGAAGAAGAATAGTGGAATCGCCATTGGTGCAAGCGCCGCAGTCTTCGGGCTCATGGTGCTTGCTCTGATGATGATGGTCTGGAGGAGAAAAGGGCAGTGGTTTTCTTGCGGTCGCACGCCGGGAAATGCTCGAGGTGGCGGCATTGGGGTAATTGCATTTCGATACACCGATTTGCAGCGCGCGACTAAAAACTTCTCTGAAAAGTTAGGGGGAGGCGGTTTCGGCTCCGTGTTCAAGGGGTACCTGGGTGACTCGTTCACCTTGGCAGTGAAGAGGCTCGACGGCAACCATCAAGGAGAGAAGCAGTTCAGGGCAGAAGTGAGCTCGATCGGAATCACCAGCACATCAATCTAGTCAAACTGATCGGCTTCTGCTGCGAAGGCACATGCCAAAGCACTCCCTTGATGTTCTTCTGTTCAAAAAGGCTTGGATTGGAACCTCAGTACCAAATAGCCGTTGGAGTAGCAAGAGGCCTGGCCTACTTGCACACGGGTTGTCGGGCTGCATCATACATCATACACTCTGACATCAAGCCAGAGAACATACTCCTCGACACCTCGTTCCTACCTAAGATTGTGGATTTCGGGATGGCAAAGGTCTTGGGAAGAGAATTTAGCCATGCGATAGCTAGGATGAGAGGAACCATCGGATATCTTGCACCTGAATGGATTAGCAGCGAAGATGTTACATCAAAAGTGGATGTTTACAGCTACGGGATGGTCTTGTTTGAACTGATATCCGGGAGGAGGAACTCACGCCAAGTACCTCAAGGACGGTGACAATTCAGAATTTTTCCCTCTGCATGTCGCGCGCAGGCTTCACCAGAATGGAGAGATCGAAAGCCTGGTGGATGCAAATTTGCAAGGTGAAGCCAACCTTGAGGAGGTTGAAAGAGTTTGCAAGGTCGCGTGCTGGTGCATTCAAGATAGTGAGCTTGATCGACCGGCCATGGCCGAGGTGGTGCAGTTTCTTGAGGGTCTTTCTAAGGTCTACATGCCTCCGGTGCCAAGACTGCTCAATACTGCCGGTGTACTACCTCGAGTCAGGAGAATTTGTCGTTTCACACGAGCAAAATGAATAGCAAGCAAATTGTCCTTGACTGGAGGTAGTAACATTTAGTTGCACCTCAAACATATTATTAAGAAAACTTTCAGCGATTCATGGGAAAATTGTGGTATGCTAGATCTCTCTTCAACCGAGAGGACATGGAGCCAACATGTTCATCTCACAAGTTCATTGACAACTAGGGCCATTTCATTGAATAGCCCAAGGACATGGAGCCAAATGTAGAAAATTATTGTATCTAATACTTATGCAAAATTAGATGACCACTAGCTAATAAATTAGAAGCAATGAAGAAGTTTATTTGTGAACTCAAAACAAATTGACTATAACTATAAATTTGATTAGCTCTTATCAGCTTCCTTGTCCTTTAGAAATCTTTGCATTTGAGGCCCTTGTGAAGCTCTAAATCTTGTAACAAATTACTGAAAGCTTCAACATCACAACAAAGTATTTGCAATTATTTAAAGGCTGGTGAATAAAAACACAATTTTGGTGAATACGGTATATGTGCAAAACTCTTGAAACAGTCGTAGTGTATGTAAGGGGGTGAACCATGAACTTATCATGCAAATTTGTATGAATGAAACTATAGAACTTCAAGCGAATTTCAAAGGTTTTAAAGACATCACACTTTTTCTTATGTTCCAAACAAGACGAAATGCATCTAAAGACTAAATTTAATGCATCTAATTTCCACAAATGCACAGTATTTTGTGTTTGATTTTGAAATAAATTTGATGATCACACATAAGACTTGCTAACAATTGATTTGGTAGGTATAGTGGGCAATAAATCATATGCTCGAAGAATTGTATTGGTTATTTTACACTATGATTGGGAAAAGCAGCAGCATAAATGCTAGAACCTTACTTTGCCCAATATCTATAAACAATTGTTGCCTACAACTATTATTCTTTAAGAAGCCGCGATAACCATGTTTTTTATGAATTAGCAATAGTCTCACAATAAGGATCATTTTTCAGAATCAATCAAATAAACCACTAACAAATATTTGGGACCTATAAATGCAATCCTACTATACACTAAACGGGTGGCATGATCCACATATGCAGCAAAGATGTAAGCTCGTATCACCCCCCTTCTAATCATTGACGACTGGCACACAACATTGAGTGCTATTTTTTTCGCGAATACGCACGAGTGTGCGTATCTTTGTATTAGAAAGATAGAAATTCGAAAATTACAAGAGCGGCCGTGCCCGGCCCGACCGGACAACATTGAGTGCTATTGTCTTCAGTAAAAGTATTGTGCTCATATATAGATATACTATCAACGATTTACTGTGTTTAAAAGTTTCTGAGTACAATTTCAGCTACAATTTGCATAAATATAAGTATACTATCAGCAATTTACTATGTTTAATTAATTATGAGTACAATTCAGCTACAATCTGCAGCTCTAGATTCTGAATATGAGTCATCCAGAAGAAGATACTACCCAGTGAGGGTTTTTTACCTGTAGAAGTTCATCAAGTGATAATAGGTTGACTTGGCAATTATCTTTTGGTTAGCGAATATTGCAAGCTTACATGTCATTTGGTTCAATTAATGTAGCTATGTATATTTGTGCAGTGCCTGTAGAATAAATCTTCTGTTAGCATCTATAAGCTAGCCAAACAAGATATCAATCTCACCGATAGTTATGCAATAGTGCATCAGCTCAGAATAAGAATAATAATTTTATCACTTTGTCTCCCTCTAGTTTTTATCACAAATAGGCCAGGAGTGATTTAAAAAATCATAAACCAGGACAGTCATAATTTATGAAGGAGAAAAGAAAATCTTTATATTCAGATGAGGTCAGCAACTGTACTATCTATATGTATTTATAAAGAAGTAATGAGATTGAAGGTATTACAACAATGCTTCTTGAATCAGGAAAACAAACTCTTGCAGAAATTACTTACTTATCAAAAGAAAATGATTTGGATATATACTGTTTGTTCAGTAGTAAGGCCTGACTATATCAGTACAAATTAATCAAATATAATACAAATGAAAATAGTTAAGGTGTTTTCCTTGAAGACAATCAAAATAATATATTTTTGAAGATAATCAAACCAATATAATGGCTTGGACAGGACATGGACCAACTACTGGGTGAATCTGTTGAGCCTTGTCCATATTTTCCATATAGTCATTCTGTCAAGCACTTGGCATGCAGACAACATTACAGTTTAGTGTCAGAAGTAATGGAGCGATTGGATTTCATCTCGCTACTACAATCAATAAGAAATAAAGGAATTAAGGGCTAGAGCTCACGTGTTCTCTTGCCCAAAATCATGAAATAGAATCAACACACCAAGGTTGCAGCCTCCAGAGTTTGTGGGAAACTCAGTATAGGAACACGGAAGGGAAGGGGTGGCTGGGGAGATAGAATGGAGGGGGCTTACCTGCCGTGCCGCTGGTGACGCAGCCTGACATTCTGTCGAGCGGCTCAAGGGCATGAGAGTGCTAGTGCACCGGCAGCCACGACGTCCTCCAGACATGCAGAGGGGGTGGGGTTGCTCCTCCTGAACGTTCGGCTCAGGATCTTGTAGGTGTAGATCGCTGAGTTGATCCGTGACGGTAGTCCAAGTTGCCGAAAGAAATCATCGTGCCCGGAGCGAAGGTGTCGCACATGTTGATGTTGAAGACGATTCCTGTCTGAAACACGTGAAAAGGATGTCCACACAAATGCCAACTGTCAGTAGATTTTTCTGTCCGACAAGTAGATCAGAGTTTTGTGTGCAGGGACCAGAGGGTAGCACACGGGACACAGATTTATATTGATTTAGATACGAGGTACCCTACGTCGGGTGAAGAATGCTTCTCTTGCGCCGTGCACTCAGGTTTACAGGGTGCTGATGAGTTTGTTGAGGGTTCTAATCTATGGGATGCTAAGATGGCAAATAGGTCGCCCCTATCTTCCTTATATAGTTTGGGAGTAGGGTTACAGATGGAATACCAATCAATCTAGATCTATGGTTTTCTAGTTCTTTACAAGGAAATCTAGTCAGATCCGAATAGAGAATATCGATTTACTTGGCTTCGAAGCGTATCCGATTGATGCCTTGTCTTCCAAACCGTCGATGTACCCTGTTTGGTTTGCGTCTCTTTCTTAGCAAGCTCGTCCCATCTTATCTAGATCAGACTTATCTTTTAGTGGTGAGGATATCCAGGCCCAATACACTGATACAAGCTGTTGGGACTGGACTTTTTATAGTATAATAATAAATAAGTTCTTCATCGCGTGTAGGATTCTCATCCGACTAGTACGTTGCACGCGCCCTTGCGCGCGGGGCAATTCTCACCCTCGAAGTACAGGTTTTTGTGTTGGCAAGAGATTATTTTTATTTTTTCCTTTACAGGATATACACATATGGAGTTGCAGGAAAACTACATATATTGGCAGTTGGCTCAAGTTTTTCTGTGGAACAGATAAACTTAGGGTAAGGTTTTTCCTCATGTAGACATCAATCAACGAAGAAACGCATAAATGACAAAATATGGCAATGGCAAGGATACACTCATCATCTGCTATTAGGATTGTGCCAAACATACAACCGAGAAAGGTACCTGAATGTAAAAGGATTTTTTTTGCTTTTGGCAACGGTTAAAATATGAGAACTTTAATGCAAATCAATTTTGTAGAGGATAAGGTAACACTATTATTATCGCTGTTTTTCGGCCGTTGTTCTCATTTATATCCGAAAGCAGGACCGATGTCAGGCAGGCCACCTGATGACTGGCCTACAGGTGGTTGTATATATGCTGATTCAATAAAGAGCTCAATGAAACGACTACGGACCTGTAGAACAGCGAAGGACAATAGGAAATGTCAAAGTTCAAATAGGTGGTGGGATGAAAACAACACAAAGTCAAATATCTGACCTGTGCATGAGCAGCTTGACCCCATGTGGAATTATTTTCATTCTTCACTATCTTCCTTACTTGTCCTGACTTTTGCTTTTTCATTATGCTGGTGACTTTCTTTCTTAGACACGGTTGTTTTTTTGGCAATGTCTGTGTTACCAGCTTCTTCATGTTTCGTTCCTTGGTTGCTTTTTTCCCTTGTTCTCCAGGAATCAGATTATTTGAACCTAGTAAAAGACGAAAAAAAAGTATACCATGGCTTATTAGCAACTGGTATTATGACACAAAATATTGTCCTCAGAATAGGTTATGCATTAAAGACTACTTAATAATGAGTTGGCACCACACTATAAACCTATTCAAAACAAATAAATTGTAACAATATATAAAAATATAGATTGAGGAACACATAATATCTATGACACCTTCAAAGGCATAGGATAGCGATTAGAAATTCATACTTAGAAGACTGGATTCAGACAAAGAACATAGAAGACTGGGCCGCTCCTAGATTTCATGAAACACATATAACTGCCAAGCAAGAGATACAAAAAAGGAATGGTGCCAACTTTAAGTTGCTGGTTAGCAGGCTGTGCTGGTGGAGAAAAATACAATAAGTGCACTTATTTTAGACAAGATCCTGAAAACTTTGGAATCCCTGCATCCAACCCATAAAATCAGTGGAAGCAGGACACAATTTTTTTGCATCAAAATCTAAATGTTATATAATTCATGGTAATAGCAGAAAGAAAACCGAAACAAAACAGAAAAAAAGTCACAGCCTGTAGAGGCACAATGTCCTTGACGAAAAGGTGCACTTGCTAGGAAGGAGTAGAGAATTTGACAAATGGCCTTTGCACAGAGAACTGAATTGTTGAAAGTGAAATAATCAAATAATTTGGTGGCACAGCATAACAGCTGCTTAATAGCGGCGTCTTTTTGAGGATATGTTAGATTGTTGGCACATGGGCTCAGCTGGTAGCTATATTGCAACAGAAAATTGTATCACTCAATCTGGTAGTATGCTAACCTTGGTACAGTGTTTTAATATAAGGGCAAAATCAGTGAGCCTACGTTGACTCTGCTTTTTTTGTTATCTAGAGCGTCTTCGTCTTGCATAAGAAGCCGTGCATCTTTCTTTATGCTTAAAGGAACTAAGAACTGTTAAGAAGGAAAAGCATTTGAGGACGAATAGCAGTAGAGCATATAGCACTAACCATTTTAACTAAATATGTATCAGGCGTAAGCATACATGGCTCTTTTTCGTCTGCAGGCATAAGCTGAGTAGCTGACATGATCTTACCACTATGTTGTCCTATTTAGAACATGGACACATGGATTATAAAATCTAAATGTTCTGGGAGAAAAAATGAAATCAAACAGCGTGCAATAAAGAAGAGACTAAGTTGTTTCAACCAATGAAATGTAGGAGGCTCGAACAAAAAACATAAGGGAAAAGAATTAGGAAAAGGAAGGCGATGGGAAAATGAGAATAAGATAGGGAAAACTGGCATACAGTTTGGCTGGTTCAATAAATGGCTAAGTCTGTGCTGGGCACTAAAAAAAATGCTTGCCGTTTAAGAGAAAAATATAATTGAAGAAACAAGGTGGCAAGGCGCTCTAAAAAATAAACACATTTTAAGGACTAATGTACAGAACATCCATGTGCAGTAACTAAATATTTGTAATCATCCAGACTGACAACACAGCAAGCACATTTAAATTGCTTAAATATGCTATGTCAATAAGCAGCAACAAAATACTTCGTTAACTCAACATGTGGAGGTTGGAAGCTAGCGACTCACCTAACTTGGAAGGCTGCATATTCTTTTCCTGGCAGCACACACAGGAAACCCAATAATTCACATGATTTTCCTGCACATATATACAAAGCAAAATGTCTGTGTGAAATAGTATGAATGAACTTAAAGCTGTATAGTCTACCAATACATGCTCACAGGTATGGGCAAACAAAAAACACTAAGAAAGGGAACCGGAGAGGCAGAAGAATAATTCATAGAGACTAAAACCTGTAAAGGATGACAACCCAAAACTAAACAGGTTCAGAGGACACACTACAAAAATCAACGTTAAGAAATGAATTCATCGCAATCCAACTGAATATGGGTATGGACCCAAAAGGCTACGAAATGAATGAGCACACAAGCTGCTTTGTTAGTGAATGGGCTGGTTGAATACCAGTGTAACGGGCTGGTTGCTCATAGAGGCCAGCTCATTTGTAAAGAGAAAAAAAAAAATGCAAGATCCATACCGGTTCCAATGTGCTCACTATATCTGTTTTCTCATTCTGCACATATGCAGAGTAAAAAAAGACCACTTGATGAGAATAGATGTTTTGAAAGCAGTCAGGCAAAAATCAAAATGGAAAAGTTGACAGCTAAGCAGGTACCAGAATTTAAAATTACCGAAAGCGCGCTAATGAATACATCCATCAATCATATGAGAAGAGAGGAAATACATTGAACTCCTAAAGCACACTAATTAGTACATCTATCTATTATGAGAAGAGAGAGAGGAAATACATTAAACTCCATGGAAAAGAATTATCATACGAACAGATAATTTTGAACTGACTATGCATATAATATTGGGAAAGACATGACTATTTTAATAAGCACGGTGCCATTTAGCAATTTAACACGTTGGTATTGTACCAGACAGGCAATTGTATTTTTTGTGTCCGCTAGCCATACGACGTTACTTTCCATATTCTGTAGCCAATTTCCCCTTTAATATTCTATTTATGAAAATAAGTTTATGCACAGTCCCCAATTGCTGCCGCATCATGAAAACTATTTGAAATAGCTGTTCATGGTTTTCATCTTTGGACAATAGACGGTTGATGAAAGGAAAGGAATTAAAAAGGAAGTCGCTACAATTATTAGCATGGGTGCACAACTAATAAGAAATTGGTTTCCACAGACAAAAATGCATGGGAAAAAACATTGAAAGAATCGTAAATATGTGAGTAAAGTTACAATTTGTACAATCGGAAAAGGAAAAAAAAGGAGGCAATATGTAAAAAATATATGGATTACCCTTTTCTGTGGTACTGGTACCAGCATGTATTGCCTGTTTCAACAAAGACATGCCTACTTCATCAACATGCTGTAAAGTAGACTTGTACTAAGAAAATATAACTTGTTTAAAAGCGCAATGCAATACAGCAAAAATGCAAAATGAGTTAGAAAATACCTACTGCGATATTTTAGATACCGGATGCAGGCCACCATTAATCATAGAGGAATCTAAACGTCCTTGAAAGATCTTCAACCTGCAGTAACAAAAATATCATGAAATTTTCGATAAGATTATACCCCCATCAACTCTTGGCACATATAGGGATGTGATTCTATCTATCAAACCTTTTTCATCACAAAGCTACACTTTGCATCCAGAGTTCTGTTTCTTCAGAATTTGGTCTATATATGTACCTAGCAATTTTCCTTGCACATCATGTAAGTAATTTTTGTTACAACGGTGTAATAATTTCACTTCCAAAGAAAATTATTGCACTTGATCTGGTTAGAAACACCATTCATGTAATGATAATAATCAGAAGGGAAATAATTTTTTAAAAAATAGCCTGATAGAAACCTCCATCAAACTCGCACCATTCATGTAATGATAATAATCAAAAGTGAGATAAATCTAAAAAAAATAGCCTCATACAAACCTCCATCAAACTCGGTCGTAAGTGGGCAGCGTAAGGTTTAGGAAAACATATCCCCATTTTCAGAGTTAAAAATCTGCGATTTTCATTACTTTCATGAATGGAGGCAGACAGGCTGGTTGACTCCCCTGTTCTTAAGATAGTTGTTATGGCCGTACTCCTAGATTAATTACAGAAGAAATCTAATGGGAACAGCTTTGCAAAACAAGCTAAATAACAGAACATGCCCTAGGTCAGGTGTCATAACAAAATAATTGATGTGTATATCACTTACTATAGTTCTTTAGTAAAAGAATGGATGGCCGCTGCTGGCCTGGCGCTGTTAGCAGTCAACTGAAACAATGTTTGTAAAACTACAATTTTGTCTATATGTTATGGTGTGTACGAAAAATTAAAAAAAATGGTTCAATCCAGGCCGGCCGTTCCCATCTTCCTATGCTGGTATGGATAGGAGGTTGACCGAAAAAAGATATAAAAAGGAAGGGGAGCTGGAACCTGTTGGAAGAAACGAAGCCAAAAAAGAAAGGGGAAACCAAATCAATGCGCATAAGTGATGTATCAAATTGAAGAACACACCTAGCATCCACCGTCTCGAAGCCATCGTGTGGTGAAAACCGTAACCCCAGAAGAGGTCAGGCAAAGCATCTCCGGAATATAGCGACTAAATTTCTCAGGCACAACAGGAACCAAAATCGTAGCATCACCTTGGACCATCTGATTGTCCAAATATATTTTTTGATATGATCGATAGAGTAATAGGGTACTGCACGAACATAATTTTGTTTAGAGAAATAGTTAACACACAACACACAAGGTAGCCTAAGTACAATGCCGTACCTGATAGATGACCATGGTAGCTGAATGATGTGTGATATGCTGAAGCTAAGGTAATCAATGCTGAGACCAAAGAGATAAATGACAAAGAAAACATGGAAACCTGTTGAATCTGTTTCCCACGTTGGTCGACCATTGCACTGAACCTAGAAATCTGTACAGCACAACATTTTAGCAGCAATAGCATCCTATTTTTTTTCTTTTTCTTTTTTCTTTGGTATCGATGAAGCAAACAAAATAATTATTTTGGCCTAATCGTTACCTTTTTCTGTAGCAGAAGATGTGACAAACCTAATAGCTAATCTTAATTTTAAAAAGGTCAGTAACCAATATGTAGTCGAGCAACCATTGGAAATTTAGGATATGTCAACGAACATGACATTATTAATTGTAGCAAACCTGCATCTGGCTCCATATTTTATGCACATATCTACAGGTATGCTAATACATTATACATAAGCAACAACCTAATTTAAAGTTTGTAGACGACAACAGCAATGCACCCGGAACAACCTGCAACGAAGCACTGTGCAAGAAGACAGCCATTGTTCTGCATTTCAATTGATGCGGAAAAAAAAACACGGCTGATGAAAAGAACCACAAAGAAGCAACAAAAGGGAAGGATGAATTTTGGCGCTCACCGGGGACGTGGGAGTCGGGACTGCAGCAACACACCATGATGAATCAACAGGCGGCTGTCCTGGTCGAGGATTTGGCCAACAACGAAACCCTAGGGCATGCTGCAGCGACAGCGAGGGTGAGGCCGGACATCCCTACGGCATGTTGCGGTGCGGTGAGGACGCCAAGACGGAGCTGCGTGGACGCTCCAAATCTGTGAAGTCACCGGTCCAGCGGTACAGCCATCCCTTGAGGGGCCGTTGATAGAAGGGGATGGAGCGACGGAGCGGCGAGCGGAGCGGCGGCGGCGCTGGCAAGGCAGAGCGGCGGCGCGCGGAGCCGTGGAGAGCGGCGTGCGGGGGAGCGATGGGATGGGGAAGATATTTTACTGGTGGATGGTCCAATAACAGGAAGACAGGCATGTACGGAGCTATAACAGGAGTGAGGACACGCGGTAAAAAATCCTTAAGCGAGCACGTAATCGGATGGCCTAAAATAATTTTGCTGTCGTGGATGGGCTGAGCGGCCGCCGAGCTCCGCGCTCTTAATAAGAGTAAATGAACGCGCCCACACGCCCCTAATTACTGTGCCAATACTGTTTGTGCGTCATCGCCCACTGGTCACCTGCTGTTTGGATCACTGTTTATGCATTTTTGGTCACTGTTTTGATTGTTGTTTGTGCGTTTTCATGTGCGCGTTCCGTCTGAAGCGCATGTGGATTGGTGTGACGGACGTCTGGGTAGGAGTTCCATGTCACTATTTTACTCTTATGTGTTGAAACAGTATATATTTTATCCTATGAAATTTTTATCATATTTCTCTTTATTAATAATATACCACCTTAGCTTATTTAATGTCCATAAAACTCTTATAAAACCCTCGTTGAGACTGTCTTAAATGGGATAGAGGCAAGTAATGACAGTGGCGTGCCTGCTATCAGGCGTACCTCACCCGTTTCGACGCATATACACAGTGTGGAGTGATGCCTTAAAAAAATTGAGCCCCACGATCAGGATTCTGGCATCACCTTCAAAGGCCACAGCTTGCAGAGCAGTCTGACATCATTAGCGGACCCACACGATATTAATTAAAAAAAGCAAAGCCAACATTCAGTCATTGGCCTTGTTTAGTTCACCGATTCGGTGATGAAAACAATGTGCTGAATCACTGTAGCATTTTTGTTTTTATTTGGTAATAATTGTCCCAACATTGATTAATTAGGATCAAAATGTTTATCTCGCAAAGTACAACAAAACTGTGCAATTAGTTTTTGATTTCATCTACATTTAGTACTCCATGCATGTGCCGATATTTTGATATGATGGGAAATCTTCTTTTTGTATAGTGAAATTTAAGGTGAATTTGAGGAACTAAACCAGGCCATTGTCTTCCTTCCTTCCGGTAGTACAGACTCTCTCTTCCCTCCATTAAAAAACAAAGATAGCACCGGTGCATCTGCTTGCTCCGCTCCCATTTTTTCCGTTACAGGCATCGGTAGCTGCAATATTCAAGCATCACTAGAAGTGATGCCTACAAACCAAAAAGCGATTTCAAGCATCACTTCGCCCCTACACTGTGGAAGGCCTAATGCTGCTGACCACAATGCGTAGACCTGTGACAAGGAGGGGTATGCCTTGGTATGCTCAGTCCATTTTGTAGCATCAGAAATCATAGGCTTATTTGTCTAGAGAAAAAGTCAAATTTTATAAATTTTGATCAGCAATTAGTCAAATTATAATACAAGTTTAGGGTATAAAAATCAATAGATTTGTGTTCAAAGTGGCTCTAAGATGATATTGATTCTTTTACAATTAACTACATATTATAAGAGAAATTGCAAGACAAAATCTATTTCATATGACTTTTTCTCTAGTCAAATACGCCTATCTTACTATTACTAATTAGAGGCTCCAACGGAGGCACCACGTTAATTCTCACCAGACGCGCTAAGAAAAAATATAAATTCTAGAAATTCTTACAATAATCAGAAACATCTAGCCTTTGATTTGATGAACTCTAATCATCATCAGTAATAATAGCCATTGGATCTATTGTAATATATTAAGAAAATTACCCACCGCTGCCATTATGAAAAAACATAAGTAACCCCCTAATTTTGCATATAAATTACCCACCTTTGCCATTACAACATATAATTTAAAATAACCCCTATATTTGTATATAAATTACCCACATATGTCATTATGAAAATAATTCAAAATAACCCCTTAAATTTGCATCTAAATTACCCACATTGGCTATTATAAAATATAATCTAAAATAACCCCCTAGCATTGCATCCAAATTAACCAGCTTGGTCATTATGAATGATAATTTAAAATAATCCTCTAACTTTTGTACCTAAATTAGCTATATCTAGACTCAAAGAAAATTACCCACGTCTACCATTATGAATGATAATTTAAAATACGTCCTAATGAATTTATAAATTATCCACCTTTACTATTATAAAAGATAATGCAAAATAATATTCTAAGTTTGCATTTAACATATTCATACACGTCATCGTGAAAGATAATATAAGGTATTACCTTTATATTTGTGTACACCATAGCCACGATAAAGAATAAATAAAAAATATCTAAAATCTACATGTAAATAGTTTTATATATATTGTTACAAAAAGATAAATTAATATTCATGAAGTACGATACATATATATATTTCTAAATATTTCTATAATCATGAAATAAAAAAATTATAACGCTATGTTCTACCATGTATATCAAATAAACATGTATATATATATATATATTAGAATAAGTATTTATTTTAACAAGTTATGAAAAATGAAAAAATGTTCACTTAACAAACCACGTAGCAATAACACTTTATATTACTACTCCATGATAATAAATTGTATAAGTTATTATTTTAAATAAATGTATACATCTTTACTAAAACATTATGCCATATCAATGTTACTAATTAAATTTATGCACTTTATAATGTATAAATAGTACTACACATATATTCCTACGATATAACAAATTCAACATGTTTATAGTCGAGATGCAAGCCGTGTTCCAAGGACTATTTTTAATTTAAAATAATCCTCTAACTTTTGTATCTAAATTAGCCATGTCTAGACTCAAAAAATTACGCACGTCTACCATTATGAATGATAATTTAAAATACCTCCTAATAAATTTATAAATTATCCACCTTTACTATTATGAATGATAATGCAAAATAATATTCTAAGTTTGCATTTACATATTCATACATGTCGTTGTGAAAGATAATATAAGGTATTACCTTATTTTTGTGTACACCATAGCCATTATAAAGAATAAATAAAAAATATCTAAAATCTACAAGTAAATAGTATTATATATATTGCTACAAAAAGATAAAATCAATATTCATAAAGTACGATACATATATATATATATATAATCATGAAATAAAATAATTATAACGCTATGTTCCACCATGTATATCAAATAAACATGTATATATTAGAATAAGTATTTATTTTAACAAGTTATGAAAAATAAAAAAATATTCACTTAACAAACCACGTAGCAATAACACTTTATGTTAATACTCCATGATAATAAATTTTATAAGTTATTATGTTAAATAAGTGTATACGTCATTACTAAAATATTATGCCATATCAATCTTATTAATTAAATTTTATGC
This sequence comes from Saccharum spontaneum, assembly GCA_022457205.1. Taxonomy (NCBI): domain Eukaryota; kingdom Viridiplantae; phylum Streptophyta; class Magnoliopsida; order Poales; family Poaceae; genus Saccharum; species Saccharum spontaneum. The sequence goes on from CM039608.1 coordinate 39,428,403, forward strand.
ACTCTATAATATACAAATAGTACTACACATATATTCGTGCGATATAACAAATTCAACAGGTTTAGTGTCGATATGCAAGCCGAGTTTCAATTTATATGAAAAACAATACTACTAGGACCTAGACTCTCTTTAATATAAATTTTTTTTGAATAAATATAAAGAATACTAGAATTTCTAATTAACATGTGAAAAAATTACAACAACTTAATTAAAATTAAAAGATAAACTTTAGATTTGTGACTAGAAAAGAAAAAGATAAATACTAGAAATTCTAACTAGAGGTGCCCACTAAAACTTCATGTTAATCCTCTCAAGACTTGATAGGAAATCAAACGATAGATCCTAAAATTTTTTATGAAAATTAGAAACATTTTACCATCAATTAGATATAACTTAATCACCGTTGATACTAACAATAACTACTGGATCTATTCTATTTTCTAAATAATTATCCACTTTCGCTATTGTGTAAAACAATATAAACTAACTTATGACTATAATTTATATTACCCGCATATATCGTTAAGAAACATGATCTAAAGTAGACCTAAATTTAAATTTAGCTAATATATGCTTATTATGATTGATTACATAACTCAACTTTCATCTCATTATTGGAAAAATTAAATACCCCCTCAAATCTACATCTAGATTATCAACATTTCCGATTACAACAAATTTCTTTAGATAACAAGAGCATATATATATTTCTACGTTACCCAACCTCTGTCAATTAATATAGTAAGATTTAATTAAAGATAATATAAGCATTGTGCATGAGCAATAAAATACATATGTTATGTTTCATCACATAAAAACTATTTTCTTAATTAAAAACTCATATACTAATGATACTAACAAAATATTTAAACCATATTAGTAACCATAACATATAAGTTATACAGATCGTTACTTTAGACATATTTATGTATTTTAACTAAAATATCTAATATGTTTATATTGATAGTACAATCATAACTGTAAATATAATTCCTTGATAGGAAAATTCAACCATCTTGAGCAATGTGGGAAACTAAAAGTCGAGCATTATAAGATTTGAGTATTAAAATTCTTTAGAGTAAAAGTGAAGCATTATAAGGTTTAAGTATTAAAATTCTCTTGAGGCTAGCACTAAATCTCACTTCAAGCTCTATGACTTATCTTAAACGATATGTTGCAAGTTTCAAATAATGGCTTATGCTATTGAAGTACTTAAGAATATACTCTATGACCTAAAATCCTAATTTTCAAAAAGTGCAAAAAGGAAAGTTACTGAAAAATACAACAAGGACAACAGTTTCAACTTAACTTTAGAGAGAGATAATCCATAGCAGTCAATAAGAATAAAATTTGAAAAATCAAAAATTTAGATTCATGACTTCAGAATATATATGATGCAACAAGAGCCACCATGATTAATGGTAAGGTTTCAAAGTAATTGCATATTTAAAATATATAGAGGTTTCCTGAAAAGAAAGAAAGTTCCTTGAAAAAATAGTAATTAATAAGTTTATGATAATTAGATGTTATGATTACTAGATGTAGACTACAAAGTATCTATTTTGTCTATTATGTTAGAAAATAAACAAAGAAAAACTTACGATTTAGTAAAAGTAATTTTTTATTAGTTAGATGTACTCTCTCCGTTCCAAAGTATTAAACAGTACATAATACATATATCTCCTAAAATTCTAACCCGTGCGAGAGCACGGGTTGATGGACTAGTCGTTTCTAATTGGAGGGAGTAGAAACTAGGCTATGTGCTTAAGTACAGCTAGAAACTATTCTTTTTTTTTCTAAAAAAAATCCTAACGAGAGTGCTAAAAAATAGATAAATCTTAAAAACTCTCGAAAAAATAGAAACACCTGATCATCTATTATGTAAACTATAATCTTTTTGAGTATGTAAAGTATAAGCTTCACAGAAGATAATAGCAATTGAAGACAATACCGTTATGTAAATAGTCTAACTAAATTTATAACGAAATTATCCACTCTATCGTTATAAAAACGGTAAATCTATCCCTTGCTCGAGTGTTTTTACAGATTGTTTGCTTGATCTTATCGGCCAAAATTATTTTTCTCTTATAGTAAATCAGCGTCGGCCAAAATCAGCCGGTCAGACCTTGGTCCTTCGGTTACTCGATTTCAGAGCCGTCGATGATGTGCTGCGACGGATGCGACGAGACGTGCAAGCGGGCACACACCACAGGGCGCTCCACTCTCCTCTGAGTCGGACGGCAGGTGCCTGCCACAGTGCCACCATGCACGCAGGTGGAGGCTCGGTGCACGCTGCTTTTGCCCCTGCAGCAGGGGCGAAGCTACGTGGACGCGTCGGGGTCGGCTGACACCGACGACTTTGCCGTATCCTCCTGTAGCCAGTGATTTTTCACCATGTCTGACCCCGGTAGAAAATTTGTACGACCCAGCAAATTGACAGCCCAGCAGTCCGGCCCATCTTCTGCTTCCTTTCGTTACGTAAATGCTAATTGCTAGCAGATACAGGCAACAGCCCAGAAGGCCTAACGCCTCGAGCCTCCGCTACAGCCGGGACTACATAGTGGTGGTCGTTTGGTCGTTTCATCTTCTGATCTTCATTGTTATCGCATTTGGCCTTCTGGCCTGCTGCCTGTCCAGCGCCAGCGCCGGCGCCCAGCGCCCAGCGGCCGCTCATTTGTTCTCCATCTCGCGTTCCAAAGATGCTAGGCGCAAATCCCAGTGACCACTTGCCGATGGCCGGCGGCGATAAACTCTCTGCCCATCTGCTGTCTGGCTGTCTAGGTACCCAAAAACCCTATTCTGCAATTGCTAATTAAAACAATCTAGTCCGAAATATGAGGTCTTAAGGTTTTAATTTTTCTCTCGGGCATATAGAATTCAAACTCAGAAAGTTGATAGGATATTTGCCTTCCACCAAAGAGCGTGCTCTTCCATTCCGGCAAACCGTTCTAAATTATAAGATATTTTGACTTTTCTAAATTCTTAGTTTTTACTATGCATCTAGATACTAGATACATAGTAAAAGTTATTATAATCTAAAAATACCAAAACGGTCTTATAATTTGGGACGAAAGAAGTACTTTAGTATAGCTTGCGAAGTTGCATTTCAATAATCACTAGTGACTTTTAATAGTATACACATGGATAAATATGATTGGCTAGAGTGTTCCAGTGATGTTGATAGCGGGTTTTCCACAACCATGTAGGCAGGAAGTGTCATAATTTTCATAATGGCTATGAAAAAATACAACAAATTGTTGAAGCCTGGCCAGTCGATTAGTGGTGCTATAACATGCGGAGTATCATATTTGTAGCAACCTATTAGCAACCTATAAGTTACTCATATGAGTACCGACTCTGACCCCGGTGATCATTTTTCCTGGCTTCGCCCCTGCCCTGCAGGTGCAGAGAGCTGGCCGGTAGCGTCAAATCATCTAGCTCAGTCAGGACACAAAACCTGATACCCAAACTCCGGACCTGAAATACCTGAACCTGGATCCAAAGTACCCGAACCCGTACTACCCGATGTCTAATTCAGATAGTGAATCATATTACCCAAATTTATATTGGATAATTCGGATAAGTACACCCGGTACCCGAACAACCCGAAATAAGAATACGTCTCAGTGAAACGCGAAGCTACGAACTGGAGCATCCCCAATTTCTCGTGGCCCAAGCCCAACACGGCAGGATGCCTCCTTGGGTTTGGTGCCTCATTAACTCACGTCTTAACTTGCCGTCTAAAGTACGGAGGCCTGGACTCTGATGTTCTTTTCTTCTCGTGTGAAGCTGAAGCACAAGCACTGATGTGATGGCAGGCAATAGACTTGATGCTTGATCTTTTCAATTTGCTCTTGTGTCTTGTCAGTACTAAGTAGTCAGTTCTTTCTTTATTTCTTGATACATGTACTCGAGCCTTGTACATTTACAAAATTTTTATAAAGTCACAGTAGGGGGTCGAACCCCTCCGGTTTACCTAAAAAAACTAAGTAGTCAGTACCTGTGCCGTCGTTCTGGTTTGCACTTGCGGTTAAAATCTTGAATGCATGGTCGTGGTTTCACTGGTTTGCATTTGCTGTTGAAAACTTGAAGTTATCACTTTATCACTTATGAGTTAATGAGTTATCATTTAGTCTGTCCAGTTCGATGCAAAATTCTGTGATGTTTGAGCATTTGTTGTGATTTTTATATACTTCGGGTACGTTGGGTATACCTGAACCCGAACCCGAACTTGCGAGTAGTGTTTTTTTGGGCTATTATCGGGTAACAATTCTTATTACCTGAACTTTTCAAAACCCGAACTAACTGGCCCGAACTTTACGGGTAACCCGAACGCCCAGAGTGACATCTAGCCCCTACCCATGTGTGTATATTCATTCCGCATCTAGCCAATGTATAGATATTCATTCCTTTAGTAAGAACATATTACATTTCATTGAACCATATTTTACTATTTTAGTTTAGGTGTAAGTTCTGTATTCAACTGGTATAAATTGATTATTCGTAAATGAGAATGATCAAATTTACCCGAACATTTATCCGATCATTTTTTGGCCTTTTTTCTGTATGTTTTATTGGTTTCCCTTTGAAATTTTTCAATTTGGTTTCCATAAAAATAATCTGGCTAATTTTTTTTTGTTTTGTTTGTTTAATATTTTTGTATTATTTAGATAATTTTTTATCATTTAATCTGAATCTAATGGTCATGAAAATCAAGTGTTGCATGGGTTAAAAATACCTGATTTTTATTTCCGCTGCCAATCGCGTGTTCCTGCGCTGTGCAGCGCTCGGGTGTCGCACGTACCTAGAAACACACGAGCGATGACTAGACAGCCCCGAAAACTGGCATCCTGTAGTTGGTCAACATAATGGCACAATATTAATAAATTATTAAATTATTACTTGAATGGACTTGAGTGCCAAAAAGCTCCCTGATGGACCTCTGTCACTAAATATTCGTCGTTTGCGCTTTCTAAGAAACAACTTTGATTAAATATATATTAAAATATATTAATATTTATGGTATATAATTAGTATTATATGAAAGATATTTGAATCTAGTTTTTTAATAAATTTATTTGAAGATACAAATGTTACATGTATTTTCTACAAATCGAGTCAAACTTATGGCACGAATACTAATAACGACAAATAAATAGGGACGGAGAGAGTAGTTGCTTAGGCACTCATAGCCTACTTATCGCAGAATAAGTCAAAACGTGCGGTATATATACGACAAAGGCAGTGCTCGCGCATGATACAAATCAGAGAAGGGGACGCCTGTACCAAATTCTTCCACCAATGAGCCAAGGGACGTCGTAAACATAATCTGATTGCATACCTGAAAAATGAAGATGGTGAACTAACCTGGAAACACAGTGACAAGGAGATGATCCTGCACCAATATTTCTTGGGAGTCCTTGGGAATAAGATTAACAGCGTCACTCGTTGGATTAGGAGAACCTGAATCTAACTAGGATTGACAACCAGGACAACCAGGACCTCGACCGACCCTTCACGCTAGAGGAACTAAAACGCACTATGGATGAGCTGCCGGCTGAGAAGGCACTAGGACCAAACGGCTTTACTGGAATCTTCTACAAGAAATGTTGGAATATCATTAAATTGGACGTGCTCGCTGCAATGAACTGCTTCCATGACCTCAGAGCGGGACCCCTGGGTAAGCTGAACGGGGCGAACATAATCCCCGTCCCAAAGACAGACTTGGCTGAGCAACCGAAGGACTACAGGCTGATCAGCTTGATTCATTCTTTTGGAAAATTCATAACCAAAACCATGGCTCCCCGTCACCATCCACTAATGGACCAGCTGATATCTAATGCCTAGAGCGCCTTCATTAAAAAGCGATGCATCCAAGACAACTTCATATTTGTTAGGAACCTCGCCCGTGCATATCACAAGAAGAAGTACCCAGCACTCCTTTTCAAATTGGACATATCCAAAGCCTTTGACACCATCTCTTGGGAGTATTTGTTGGAACTTTTGGAAAAAAGGGGGTTCAGCAAAAGATGGAGAGAGTGGCTGACCCTCATCTTCAGATCCTCACATTCGACTGTCCTCCTTAATGGCTCTGAGGGAACTCGGATAAATCATGCTCGAGGACTCTGGCAAGGTGACCCCCGCTCCCCATACCTCTTCATACTGGCCATTGACACCCTGCATGGCATTCTGGAAACGACGACGGCGAATGGCATCTTGTCGCCACTGCGAGGAAGGAACGCCAAGCTATGCCTGTCACTTTACGCCAACAATGCCATCATCTTCATCAATCCAGTTCAGGAGGAAGTGAGCGCCCTTTTTGGAATCCTGGAACAATTTGGCTCAACCACCGGTCTCAAGTTAAACCTTGAGAAATGCACAGTGGCGCCAATCAGGTGTGGGGATTTAAATCTAGACCATATACTGATGAACTTTGCGGGGAAGAAGGTGAATTTTCCAATCTCTTATCTGGGCTTGCCACTAACTCTGGGCCGGCTGAAGGTGGTGCATGTGCAAAGGTTCATGGAGCCAGCGCACGAGGCACAGCGTCCGCGCAGAGGCCGCTCATGCATAGCGACGACGCAGAGGTGGCTGGGGGCTGCGTGCGCAAGCGTGGAGGCTCGCGGATGGCGAGTGCCACATGGAGGCGGTGAGGATGGCGAGGAGGCGGAAGCAGCGCAGGGATGCAACCAGGCAGCCCATTGTCACGGGCAGCTGGCGATGGCGGAGATGTGTGGTGGAAGACATGGGTGGTGGCCAAGTCATGGATCCGAGGTGCAAGTGTCAACCAGGGCAGAAGGCGGCCGAGGGCATTCGCACAGTGATTCGGGGCTTGACTTCTATGCGGCCGTTGTTGGGTGACAGTATCGAGACTGTGTGCCACGAGTGTCCGCGAAGTTGGCGAGGAGGCCGGCGCAAGAAGTTGGGCCAGTAGAAGTGCAATGTTTGATGATCTGTGTGTTGTTTGATGGCAGCTAAAGGTCTGCTTGACTTTTCTGCTATCTTGATAAAGCGGCTTGGTTGCTAAAAGCAACAATGTGAGCAGTTCTTGGGGTGACAGTCGGCTTGGCAATGACCAGAGGCAGTTGTTCGTGCTTTCGACTTGGTAGCTTGCAGCGAACTGCAGTGGCTAGCCTTGCATGGCAAGGGTTAGTCCGGTGTGGGAGAGCGTCGATAGGCGGCGCAAGCGGAGACGATGGCATGATGGCTACATGGCTTGCAGTGGATCATAGCGGTTAGCCCTGCATGGCAGCGGCTGACTCGGTGTGGTATATCATTGGTTAGGACGGCGTAGGGGTGACGATGGTGTATCATCATGTCATAAGGTCATCCTTTGTTGCTGTTTGCATCTTGGCGGCTAGTTGTGGGTTTGGCGGTGTTGCACAGCGCATGTTGAGGTCTCAAACCAACCGGTCATTGTTCATAGTTGAGTTAGTTGCTTTCTGTCGTTTTTAGGTTTCGTTGCTTTTCAGTCGTTGTTGTTTTCGCAGCTATGTTGTATTGCACTAGGTCCTTCTTTTTAATATAATCGGCAGCTCTTCTACCTGATTCGTTTCAAAAAAAAATTACAAACCTTTCTTATTTTGCAAGTTGCAACTGACAGTCTGACACCCTCAAACGTTGAAAATGGACGGATGAAGATCTTTCATATAAGCTAGGTTATTCAAGGATAACACGATCATTTGTTGGCACATGCCTACTGAATTAATTTGGATCGGAACAAATACTGCAAAGCAAACAGCCTTTCTTACTATACAGTCTCGGCATCGTCTACAAAGGTCGTTGAGGTTTGACGGCGATGATACGACAAGAGAATAATCATTTGATGATACAAACTGATTGAGATGTGCACCCACGCACATCATCACGTTGACCTGCGAGCTGGAGTGCTGGACTGAGCAGCGGTCGTGACACTCAGCTAGTACTAAATCTATTATAAATTATAAGATGTTTTGATTTTTTTAAATATATTGATTTTACTATGTATTTAGACATAATGTATATCTATGTGTATAGCAAATGCAACGTATCTGGAAAAGCCAAAACATCCTATAATTTGGAACGGAGAGAGTACTATACTAGCATTATAGCTTTTCTGATTTAAAAAGCACATACAGAAAAAAAAAATGCAAAGTTTTCGCTTGGATTCTCATAAAGACAAAATTCTTACGGCAGGCAACTTGCAATTGAGAGGACAGCTTCCCCCAAACGTTGAGGTTTGACGGCGATGATACGACAAGAGAAGACATCTTTTGACGAAGCCAGAAATTTTTTTTAGCTGGGGCGAATAATATATATACATGACCTAAACTAAAAACATGCAAATTAAAGAAAGAAAGAACCCATATAGTCATATCATATACTTCAGAAAGGATACCAGACAATCATCAATCACCCAAACACAATGCTACTACTATGTGAATGCAATTGTTTAGAATCTGTAGACTCAAACGTTCTTAGTTGTTAGCACATTGGGTTATCACCTGCTAGTTGCTAGTGCCACTGGCACGTTACTGCATAGCCGCATAGGTCTCTTTGCCACTGTGCTTGACCCATTAAACAAGCCAAGCTGCAGTGACTTTTTTCTGTCTTGTCCGACGCTGACGGGCGCTAATCTCTGGCGCAGAAAAAGAAGATGCTTTGAGCATCACCGGCCAGTAGCTGGGGCGGCTGCCCCACGTCGCCGATAGGGTGGCTCCGCCAACAGCAGACTGATTGAGATGTGCACCCACGCACACGGCACATCATCACGTTTACCTGCGAGCTGGACTGAGCTAGCAGCGGTCGTGACAGTCCAAAACTACTCTTTTCCTGCCATTCTGCACCCATCACCACGCTTCCCCTCGTTCATTCCACGGTTCGGTTCGCCAAAACCATGCCTCTCCCTCACGTCGTCGTCCTTCTTGGACTCCTCTCCCTGGAGGCGTCCTGCTCCGCCGCCACGGACACGGTGTCACCCGGCAACGGGCTCGTCGGCAGCAGCAGCAGGCTCGTCTCCAACAACAGCAAGTTCGCGCTGGGCTTCTTCAAGCCGGACAGCACACCCTTCCGCCACACCACCAGCAACCCCAACACGTACCTCGGCATATGGTTCAACAAGGTCCCCAAGCTGACCCCACTCTGGAGCGCCAACGGCGACAGCCCCGTGGTCGACCCCGCCTCACCCGAGCTCGCCATCTCCGGCGACGGCAACCTGGTCATCCTGGACCAGGCCACCAAGTCCGTCATCTGGTCCACCCGCGCCATCACGACCACCAACGACACCGTCGCCGTTCTCCTCAACGACGGCAACCTCGTCCTCCGAAGCTCCTCCAACTCGTCCGGCGCCAAGATCGGCTGGAACAAGGTGACCGGCCTCGACCGCCGCCTCGTCTCGAGGAAGAGCCTGATCGACCAGGCTCCCGGCCTCTACACTCTGGGGTTCGAACGCGACGGGGTTGGGCGCCTCGTGTGGAACTCCACCGTGGAAATCCTGTCCACCGGGCAGTGGACCGGGCAGTACTTCAGCTTGGCACCGGAGATGATCGGAGCAGTCATGCCGACTTTCAAGTTCGTCAACAACGACCAGGAGGTTTACTTCACGTACACGCTGCATAACAACACGCAAATGGTGCTCACGAAGCTGGGTGTCTCTGGCCAGGGCTTCGTGGGTGAGTGGATGGACGACCTGCAGGACTGGTTGATACATTACAGGCAGCCTGTGCATCAGTGTGACACCTACGCGACGTGTGGACCTTTCACGGTCTGCAACGACACTGCCGATCCAATCTGCAGCTGCATGAAGGGTTTCTCTATTAGCTCGCCCAAGGACTGGGAGCTGGAGGACAGGAGAGCCGGGTGCATGAGGAACACTCCATTAGACTGTGGAAGCGGCGACGACAAGACTGTCGGTCCCACGGATAAGTTCTACGCCGTGCAACCCGTCAGGTTGCCCCATGGCGCAGAGACAGTGCAGGCTGCAACGAGTGGAGATCATTGCTCACAGGTCTGCTTGGGCAACTGCTCCTGCACCGCGTATTCCTATGGGGAAGGAGGCTGCTCTGTCTGGCATGGCAAATTGACCAATGTAAAACAACAGTCTGATGGTTCTGATGATGGAAATGGGGAGATGCTTTACATCCGCCTTGCTGCAAAAGACGTGCCAAGTGCGGCGAGGAAGAAGAAGAATACGGGAATTGACATTGGTGCTGCCATTGGTGCAAGCGCTGCGGTCTTCGGGCTCATGGTGCTTGCTCTGATAATCTGCAGGAGAAAAGGGAAGTGGTTTGCTCGCAGTCGCATACCGGGCAATGCTCAAGGCAGCATTGGGGTCATTGCTTTTCGATACGCCGATTTGCAGCGTGTGACTAAAAACTTCTCTGAAAAGTTAGGAGGAGGAAGTTTCGGCTCCGTGTTCAAGGGGTACCTGAAGCTGAGTGACTTATTCACCTTGGTGGCAGTGAAGAGGCTCGGCGGCAACCATCAAGGAGAGAAGCAATTCAGAGCAGAAGTGAGTTCGATCGGAATCATCCAGCACATCAATCTAGTTAAACTGATCGGGTTTTGTTGCGAAGGCGACAAGAGGCTGCTTGTGTACGAGTACATGCCAAAGCACTCACTTGATGTTCTTTTGTTCAAAAAGGCCAGTGATATAGTTTTGGCTTGGAACCTTAGGTACCAAATAGCCGTTGGAGTTGCCAGAGGCCTGGCCTATTTGCACACCGGTTGTCGGGATTGTATCATACACTGTGACATCAAGCCAGAGAACATACTTCTCGACGCGTCGTTCGTACCTAAGATTGCTGATTTTGGGATGGCAAAGGTCTTGGGAAGAGAATTTAGCCGTGCAATAACTACGATGAGAGGAACCGTCGGATATCTTGCGCCCGAATGGATTAGCGGAGAAGCTGTCACATCGAAAGTGGACGTTTACAGCTATGGGATGGTCTTGTTTGAACTGATATCTGGGAGGAGGAACTCAAGCCAAGTGTACCTTGAGGATGGCGACTACTCAGAATTTTTCCCTCTGCAAGTTGCACGCAGGCTTCATCAGAGTGGAGAGACGGTTGGAAGCCTGGTGGATGCGAATTTGCACGGCGAAGCGGATCTTGGGGAGGTTGAAAGAGTTTGCAAGGTTGCGTGCTGGTGCATTCAGGAAAGCGAGCTTGATCGGCCGGCCATGGCCGAGGTGGTGCAGTTTCTTGAGGGACTCTCTGAGGTCGACGTGCCTCCAGTGCCAAGGCTGCTCAATACTATCACGGGAGGGTCGCCGGCGTCGGTGTACTATCTCGATTCAGGAGAACTCGTCGTTTCAGACAAGCAAAGTGAATAATATTATTTGCCTGGAGGTAGTAACATTTAGTTGCATGCATGCACCTCAACATATTATTAAGAAAACTTTCAGCCATTCAGAGGAAGATTGTGGTTTGTATCCTATCCTATGTATACATATTATTAAACAGGGAAAGTTTCTTGTCCGCCTCTCCCTAACTACACGGACAGTGAAGTCCTCTGTGTCTCGTTCGTACGTCCGGACACATATGATCCGTGGTGATATTTCTCTGTTTTTGTCTTCGTTCATGAAAGTAGTGGCTGGCAGGAGCTGTGTTCTGTGCAGTGTGTATTTATCATTGTTCGTCTAAATAGTTGTTTAGCACATTTAGATATCGTTTAAACTCTATACAATGATGCGTCACAGTCGTTTCCATTTCAGTGGTTATTTATTCCATTTAAATGACAATTTCCCTCGTTTAGTATGTCCATTTGTTGAAACAATGGCTAAACGGCCGGTGAATGATTGTTTATTATTTAAAAAACACTAGTCTTAATAAAGAAGAAGATCACAACAATTCAGAACAAACAAGAAAAAAATGGCTTTGTTGGCACAGAAGAGAGAGAGAGAGAGCATCCCAGAGGTTCAATAAAATTGCATTTATAGCCGAAAATTTGGCAAAGGGACGCATAAAAACCTAAAGCTTGCTAATGCAGGTACAATTCTATCTCACGTTTCCTAGGTGTCAGTCCGCCTGAATTATGGCTTCTGTTCAGGCGAAGTTTTGACTAAATGTGAACACAAACTAGTAAACCAGTACCAATAGATTGTAGGTGTTGGATGTTAATCTAGTGGCTGCTAGCTGTTGCCTGAAAATAAGTTATATTTCAGGCACCTGAAATATAGCAAATCACATTCTATATATACTTGAATTTCTGAAGCAAGTCAACTTCACAGAGAAACCCCCTTCTCTTCTATAAGTTCACTTCTCACTTCCCAGAGTACCAATCAACAAACACACAGCAAAATTAACTCTGCTCCCAGTCGCCATGCATGCATGGTACTGCACTTGCTCTCGATCAAATATTGACAGGATCAATGAAAGCCAACATGATGACGTAAATTGATTGATGACGAGACTTGACGATGTAGTGAGGGATCTGGGATGGAAGTTCAGGGGGCTGAAAGCTCATCTTTAACATGTAGCCTCTCCTTAAAGCAACTATGGCAAAAATTCTTAGAGGTGCTCTAGGGGGCTCCGTGAGATTAACGGCAGTAGGGGGGCTTGAGCCCCCCCCCCACACCGCTAGATCCGTCCCTATGATGACGGATGATGGACAGACACCCGCAGGAGAAGACCGCCTGTCACGACCATGAAGTCAAGGACCTTTAGGAGCGCTCCAACGCTTCGCCGCGATCTTAGACCCCACCCTTGCACTTTGAGCCACTGCTATATATATATATATATAGTCGGCTCCTTCTCTTCTTTCCTGTGTCTCCCCCCTCCTATTCTTCTTTCTGCGCCGCACAGAGTAGCAGCAGCGGTCGCCCACAGCGACCGGAGGAGAAAGGTGGCGCCGCCATGGGCCCCCTTGCCGGCAAGCGCGCCCACGTGAGGGTGAGCGCCCCGCCATCGAGTGGCCTCACGACGGTGCCCGGAGCACGCGCGTCGCAGTGGACCAGTTCCCTTCCTGCACGCTGGCGAGCGGCAGTTCTATACTTATCTTTCCCACACTCCGGCGGTGCAATGGCGGGGAAGAAACCCTGGTAGGTCCCTTCCTCCTCTCCGTCCTATCCCCTTCTTGGGTTACTTTTTCCTTTAGGGTTAGGGTTAGAGTTAGGGTTCTGTCCCGATCCAATCTGAATCGGTCATCTCTTTTCTCTTTGATTTATTTTCTCGAACTGAAACTACACCTAGAAACTTGGCTTTGATACCATTGATAGCAATACTATAACCATCAAGGTGTAGATCAATGAGTCTTTACTTATCTAAGATGAACTTGGAGCAAACCAAGTCGGCAGTTGTTGACACTTCTTAACATCGTTACTAGGAATAAATATAAAACCTATCCCTGGCAACGGCGCCAGAAATGCTTGTTGGTGTTTCTTAGCGAAAGCAGTGTTATCCGCAAGTGCATGAAAATACCATTGTAGCACTTCACCCGGAAGTATTCAGGGTATCGTATATTTCACAAGGATGGTTTGTGTAGGTAATCTCTAATTCTGGTCAACCCTATGAATAAGAGAAGGATAGCTGGGGTAGTGAGGGTATCTTAGGGTAGCTTTTCTAAGGGTAGATACCACTATCGTTATGCTTCACTTCGGGCACTGGATATAACCTGGTCTGCCAAGCTATGCCGGCTTCTAGCTCTACGCCGTACCCGAACGTGGGGCAATACAAGGGACGAACAGGGCTGTCACCACCTGCCCGCCTACCCCTTGACCATGGAGCATAAGGCAAACGAGGGTAACCTCTAGTCTAGACACCACATCTACACTATCAGTTATAGTTCTAACGTCGACCAGGAACTTCTGTCTTTATCAGGAGTCCTCTACTAGAACCTCCGTCACGAGGACGGACAATGAACCCGCAAAGTATAATGATAAGGATAAATCACTTAGAAAAGTAATACCAGAAGAATATCATGACTTTCTTACCCAAAGTGGTAATCCGGCCGTAGAGGTACAAGCTAAGGGGAGTGGGTACCGACAAATCCGGTACTCCAGCTACTCGGCGGAGTCCGGGAGCCACACACTTTGGAAGAGGGGTGGACAATTCCACCCTTCTCCTCCTCTTGCCCTCACTCACTCCCTATTCTAATGCTAGCTAGGCTAGGCTTGAAACTCCTCCTTGCTCTTGCTCAAGTGTGAGCTTGAGTTGTGTTATTGAGGGGGTGAGGGCCTCCTTATATAGGGAAAGGAGGTGAAGAACTGGCGTCCAGGTGCTCTAAATCCAGCAGCGCAGCTCCGCACCGTCCTCTCCTCATCAATGCCAAACCGCCATAGCAAGCCAGGCCTGCTTGGCAGCGAGGCTAGCGCAGCTGCGCCAGGGGCGCGCGCCCCCTGGCCGAGCCTGCTCGCCCACTGCTCTAGCGTGTGGGTCCCTTGCCACGTGTCTAAGGCAGTTCTGAGGTGGGCTTGGCCTATTGGCTTGGTTTGGATTGGGCTTGAACCTGTTTTGCTTGTGGGCTTTGTCATTTCATGTGAGTTTCTTTGTACTTATGGCCCATTCTTGTGATATTTTCATATACACCTGCAAAACAAAGGCACCCACCAAAACTATGGAATTTGTTAATGATAAGTCCTATCTACTTTGGTTTTGGTGGATTTTATGCAAATATTGGCGGTGTAAAATCCGGGTTAAGGACCGCCAACAACAGCCTACGAAGGGGTGGCTGTAGGTATCGGTGTAGAGGTGCAGCAGTGTCATCCACAGCGACGGCGTGGACATCGACGTGGTGAAGACGGTGTCAGGGTACCAGTGGTGTAGTTGCTGCTGGGTTCTTTCCCATCGCTGGCTACGTCCCTCACTGGATCGGGTTAGGGTTAGGTTAGTGGGTAGAGACAGCTCACAGATGAACCTCCTCCCTTGAGCCTGTCGTCCCCACCTCTCTATATACACAGTGCGATGGGGCCCACCAACCACATAAGGTTGAGCGCCCCCCAATCAGGGCGCGAGACAAGGCCCAATTAGGCCGTTGGGCCTAATCGGTGGGAGGTCAATCCAACAAGGCCGTCTTGGGCTCTGTCTTTGCAAAAGTTGGTTCGTCCGAGAGTGATGAACTGCCCGAGGCTGACATGCACGCTTTCTCAGAGTGGCTTACTGCAGAGGTTGGCTAGCTGCTCCCTGTTTTGGATAATGTTTCGGACTTCGGTGCTTTTGCCACTGCTTTGGCCGTTGCACGTTTGAGATTTAGGCGGCAGGCTCTGACCACCTTAAAAAGTTAGGATGGGTGAACCATAAGCTTCCTAGCGTTGAGGATGTGCAAAGGGCCGCTCAGAACCGGGCATGCCAGAATGTTTCTGCTCGATTTTGAAGAGGTTTTGGATGGAGGCTGGGGGTCATGTCCTTGCATTCAAGGAGGCAATGAAGGCTACATGAGAGGTAGAGTGTTTGCTTTTGGTATTATTATTTTTTGTCGATTTCTATGTTAACTCTCTTTTTTCGTTGTTGTTGTAGTAGTTAAATCGCACTTGGGCGTCCTCACCGACGGAGACAGGGCTGGCACCTCTGCCACAAGCGCGCATCCTGCGACATCTTCGGCGGAGGTCTCAATGTTGGGGAGGTCACGAGGAATGAAGCCGACGCTGGAGTGCCTCGAGATGATGTTGTTGTTCACGAGGGTGCTGACGAAGGTGACGTCGTGCAGGGTGGTGCTGCTATGGATGTTGATCAACCGGGCCAGGTTTGACGCGGGTGTGCTTCGTACATAATAGGTTGAAACACTCTGCTTCATTTTGGGTTGCACTCGTGCGAAGCGTGATGATGGTTGGATGATTAACTGTTGCCTTTGTCGTGTAGGTTCCTGCGAGGCCTGCGCACGAGGCATAGGATGTTTTGCCCCAGATTATGAATTGTCGGGATGTGTTTATTTCTGTGCGTCTTCAGCGCACGCTAAGTCAAAATTTCCGTTGTTATCATTCAAATGTTTTTGGTGGGCAAAGGTACGGTCTTATGATAGAAAGGATCAAAATGCGCGCAGGTTTTGGAGGAGTGTGGATCTTACGGATCAGCAGTCTGAGCGATTGATATTTGGATCTGGGTTGATTTCGGAGATTGTTGGTGATGTTGATGATGAAGATGCGATTGACTATATTTTTGGGCGGGGGAGGTTGACATTAGATGACGCGAGTAATCTGAAGGTTCCAAAGCCAGAGCCCTTGGATCTTGATGAACGTGATCGATGGTTCATGTATCGGACGAGGGTTTTGGAGGGGGGTCTGCCCCTGGTCCCGGCAGTGCCCGTTCTTTGGGGGCCACTTGTTGAGAGTGGCGAGGTTGATGGGCGTGGTGGTTTGGATGTTGAGGTAGTTTATGTGGTTGAGTTTGTGGAGGACGTGGCGGAGGTTCTTGTGGGAAGTTTTCTTGAGGAGGTTGTTTCTGATATGGTTGGGGAGATTGCATTCGATGTGTGTGTTGAAGAGGATGCACCTAGCGTTTGGGAGTACCTTGGTCGAGAGATGGCTTGAGGCAGGCTACGTTATGGAGGGCCGAGTTGTTGTTATTGGTGTTGTAATTGTAAAACACATTGATGTCGGCCCTGTTGAGGATTGTATTGTTGTGCTAGGGTTGTGTGGTTCACTATGTACAGACTGCAGTTGTATTGTAAGTGATCATGTTTGTTTTAAGTCTTCGTTGCCATGGCGCCCGCTCTCTTTTGAGCGAGGTTTATGTTTGCCATTTTGGGTTTTCAGCGTGGCAATCCGGCTTGGTTTCGACGTTTTTGAAATTTGAATCAGCGACGAGGCTCGCCTTTATTATTTTGTAACTTGAGCGTGGTGACATTCGCCTTTCTTTTAGGCGAGGCTCGTTGTTGACGATATGGGACTTAAAGCACAGCGACGCCCCCTTTCTTTTTGGTGAGGCTCGCTTTTAACTTAATGAAACTTAAAGCGCAGCGACGCCCACTTTTAACTTAATGAAACTTCAAGCGCAGCGACCCCCCCCCCCCCCCCCCCCCGTCTTTCTTTTTGGCGAGGCTCACTTTTGACGTTTTGAAACTTAAAGCGCAGCGACGCCCCCCTTTATTTTTGGCGAGGCTCGCTTTTGACATTTTGAAACTTAGAGCACAGCGACCCCCCCCCCTTTATTGTTAGCGAGGCTCGCTTTTGATGTTTTGAAACTTAGAGCGCAGCGACGTCCCCCTTTCTTTTAGACAAGGCTTGCTTTTGCTGTTTTGAAACTTAGAGCGCAGTGGCGCCCCCTTTCCCTTAGGCGAGGCTCGCTTTTAACCTGTACTGGACTAGGATTTGATCGCGTTTGAATGAAGGTGAGAATGTTGGAGAAGAGTGAAAATAATAATAAAGTCATAATGGAAGATGCGAAATTTTATTGCATGCATCGAAGGTTACATGATCAGATTTGTTCTAAGTAACATTGAATGTTTGATCATCAAAGTTTGTCGTTCTGCTTTGACGTCGTAGGATCGTCGTGGTTCTGCTTTGAGAAGGAGGTCCCTGTTGAGGGTGATGTCTTCTTGGGTTGTCCTTTCACCGACTGATGATGAACCTTGGTGGTCTAGGGTGAGCTTTGCTTTATCTTTGAGAAGGAGGTACCTGTTGATACTGGCCGAGGTGCCCGGCATACTCCTGTCGATGGCTCTTCAAAAAAATATATAGCAAAGATAGGTCCCTCATGGTTGGATAACGTTTTACAAGCACCTTGCATATTTGCTTTCTATAGGACAGTATCCTCTCGGTTGAAGAGAGATCTAGCATATCACAAATGACAACTTTATTTTGCAACATAACTTAATACATATTGGAATCAGACTAGGTATTATCAGTAGATGCAAGAAGTTCTAACTCGTATAAACACAACTCATGAATCCGGGTCACATACGAGATATAGATGGCGCGAGTAAGTGCGTCTTGAAATCGGATTTCGTATCCATCATCGCTAGAAGCTAGTTGTTCTAACTCGTATGAGCATTGATCATATGTGCGTCCAGGCCCTGTGTGCATCTGGACATACGAGAGATGAAGGACTCTATTGTCCGAGTAGTTAAGGAGAGGTGGACAAAAAAAAATAGACGGAGAGAAATTTTTTCTCTTTAATATTAGGTATAGCTAGATAGGATACAAACCATGATCTTCCCATGAATCGCTGAAAGTTTTCTAAATAATATGTTTGAGGTGCATGTATGCAACTAAGTGTTACTACCTCCAGGCAATTGATTTGCTTGTTATGCACTTTGCTTGTCTGAAACGACAAGTTCTTCTGAATCGAGATAGTACACTGGCGCCGGCGACCCTCCTGTGATAGTATTGAGCAGTCTTGGCACCGGAGGCATGTCGACCTTAGAAAGACCCTCAAGAAACTGCACCACCTCGGCCATGGCCGGTCGATCAAGCTCACTATCTTGAATGCACCAGCACGCAACCTTGCAAACTCTTTCAACCTCCTCAAGATTGGTCTCGCCATGCAGATCTGCATCCACTAGGCTTCCAACCGTCTCTCCACTCTGATGAAGCCTGCGTGCAACTTTCAGTGGGAAAAATTCTGAATAGTCGCCATCCTTAAGGTACACTTGGCTTGAGTTCCTCATCCCGGATATCAGCTCAAAGCCTCAAACAAGACCATCCCATAGCTGTAAACGTCCACTTTCGATGTGACAGCTTCTCCACCGATCCATTCGGGCGCAAGATATCCAATGGTTCCTCGCATCGTAGTTATCGCATGGCTAAATTCCCTCCCCAACACCTTCGCCATCCCGAAATCTGCAATCTTTGGTACGAACGCTGCGTCGAGGAGTATATTCTCTGGCTTGATGTCACAGTGTATGATGCAGTCCCGGCAACCGGTGTGCAAGTAGGCCAGACCTCTGGCAACTCCAACGGCTATTTGGTACCTGAGGCTCCAATCCAAGACTGTATCACTACTAGCCTTTTTGAACAGAAGAACATCAAGGGAGTGCTTTGGCATGTATTCATACACGAGCAGTCTCTTATTGCCTTCGCAGCAGAAGCCGATCAGTTTGACTAGATTGATGTGCTGGATGATTCCGATCGAGCTCACTTCTGCCCTGAACTGTTTCTCTCCTTGATGGTTGCCGCCGTCGAGCCTCTTCACCGCCACCATGGTGAACGAGTCACCCAGGTACCCCTTGAACACGGAGCCGAAACCGCCTCCCCCTAACTTTTCAGAGAAGTTTTTAGTGGCGCGCTGCAAATCGGCGTATCGAAATGCAGTGACCCCAATGCCGCCGCCGCCGCCGCCTCGAGCATTTCCCGGCGTGCGACTGCAAGAAAACCACTGCCCTTTCCTCCTCCAGATCCTCATCAGAGCAACTGCAAGCACCATCAGGCCGAAGACCCCAGCGCTTGCACCAATGGCAGCGCCGGTGCCGATTCCACTATTCTTCTTCCTCGAGGCACTTGGCACGTCTTTTGCAGCAAGGCGGACGTAAAGCATATCCCCATTTCCATCATCTGAAGCATCAGACTGTTGTTTCACGTTGGTCAACTTGCCATGCCAGACAGAGCAGCCTCCCTCCCCATAAGAATACGCAGTGCAAGAGCAGTTGCCCAGGCAGACCTGTGAGCAATCATCTCCGCTCGTCGCAGCCTGCACTGTCTCCGCGCCATGGGGCAACCTGACGCGTTGCACGCCGTAGAACCTATCCGTGGGAGCCGCCGCCGTCTTGCTGCCGCCGCCGCCGCTTCCACAGACGACGTCTAACGGAGTGTTCCTGACGCACCCGTCTCTCCTGTCCCCGAGCTCCCAGTCCACGGGCGAGCTGACAGAGAAACCCTTCATGCAGCCGCAGATCGGGTCGGCGGCCTCGTCGCAGACCGTGAAAGGCCCACACGTCGCGTAGGTGTCGCACAGGTGCACCGGCTGCCTGTAGTGCACCAGCCAGTCCTGCAGCTCGTCCATCCACACGCCCACGAAGGCCTGGCCGTTGACGCCCAGCTGCGTGAGCGCCATCGCCGTGTCGTCGCGCAGCGTGTATGTGAGGTACACCTCCTGGTCGTTGCTCACGAACGTGAACGCCGGCAGGACCGGCCCGATGATCTCCGGCGCCAGGCTGAAGTACTGCCCGTTCCACGTCCCCGTGGACACGATCTCCACGGTGGAGTTCCACACGAGCCGCCCGACGCCGTCGTCGCGGTCGAAGCCCAGGGTGTAGAGTCCGGGACCCTGGTCGACCAGGCTCTTCCTCGACACGAGGCGGCGGTTCAGGCCCGTCGCCTTGTCCCAGCCGATCTTGGCGCCCGCGAAGAAGGTGTCCGTCGGGTAATCGAAGCTCTGCCAGAAGACGGCGGACGAGTTGGCGGAGCTCCGCAGGACGAGGTTGCCGTCGTTCAGCAGCACGGCGACGGTGGCGTTGGTGGTGGGGTTCGCCGTCGCTCGGGTGGACCAGATGACGGAGTTGGTGGTCTGGTCCAGGATGACCAGGTTGCCGTCGACGGAGATGGCGAGCTCGGGTATAGCGGGGTCGACCACGGGGCTGTCGCCGTTGGCGCTCCAGAGTGGAGTCAGCTTCGGGACCTTGCTGTACCATATGCCGAGGTACGTGTTGGGGTTGCTGGTGGTGTGGTGGAAGGGTGTGATGTTCGGCTTGAAGAAGCCCAGCGTGAACTTGCTGTTGTTGGAGACGAGCCTGCTGCTGCTGCCGGAGAGCCCGTTGCCGGGTGACACCGTATCCCTGGCGGCGGAGCAGGACGCCTTCAGGGAGAGGAGTCCAACAAGGACGACGAAGCGAAGAAGGAGAGCCATTGTTGGTGAAGCGAACCGTGGGTGAAGCTACCTAGAATCGCAACAACAGGTGTGTTGTTTTGGAACGTCACGACCACTGCTCAGTCTAGCACGCATCGCAGGTCAACGTGATGATGTGCACATCTCAATCAGTCCGTATCATCAAACGATATCTTCTCTTGTCTTATCATCGACCAACCTCGAAATACATATACACGGCTTGGCCGAATTTTCTTCATCGCCGGCCGTCGTCAAACCTCAACATTTGGGGGAAGACGACTGTATAGTAAGAAAGGCTGTTTGCTTTGAAATATAGGTTCCGATCCAAAAGAGTGTATGCATATGTGCCAACAAATGGCACCCGTCATATCCTTAAACAACGTAACTTAGCTTATCTGAAAGATCTTGATCCGTCCATTTTCAACGTTTCATGGTGTCAGTTGCAACTTGCGAAGTAAGAAAGGTTTGTGGCTGGTTTTGTAATGTTTGTTCCAGCACTGAACCCTTTTTAGAACCATGCAAGCTAATACATAGACAATTTGATATGCTGACCAGAGACTCAGATCACTCTTGACTAACCCGTGATGTGCCACCGTTGCCGCTATCATAGAGGAGTTCATATCCTCTTATATATTGCACGTCGTGACTTGTTCATCGACAAATAGAGACTATGAGTGACAAAGCCGCACTCGAGTCCACTGAAGTAATAATTTATTAATCGATCAGTGCTCCTAGTTATTCATGCAAGAACATAGTGCTACGCGATCGAGTAGAAATGGTGTCGCTTTGCTCCCGTCTCTGTTGTGGTGGTTCCACTCTACCCACTACTGGAATCTGCTGCTTTGTCGAGTGCCTACAACACTCGGCAAAGCCCTAAAAACACTCGGCAAAGGCTTTGCCGAGTGTAACACTCGGCAAAGAGCCCTCGGTAAAAATCCTGTCGGCAAAGGGCTCTTTGCCGAGTGTCATTTATCGGGCACTCGGCAAAGGCTTTGCCGAGTGCCCGACACTCGGCAAAGATCGAAACGAAAAAATCATCAAAAAAATAGCAAAAAAAATTTTTATGAGGAGAGGCCCCCACCTAGGCCACACACGGCTGCTGCAACCCAGTTGAGCAGCCACAACATTTTTTCCGAACTTTGCGCCCATCAGGATTCGAACCACAAACCTCACGCATGCGTACGCACACGAGCTCCTCTACCAGTGTGTCCCTCTTTCATTTGTGTCTATAAGACGTTTTTTATTCTTCATATATTGTACTAAAACGAGTGTAAATTGCTTATTTGAGGCTCTAAATGAATTCAAATCAAAAAGTTGTCAACTACAAAGTTTCATAACTTTTTGAGATCTACAACTTTCATTTAGGAAGTTTTTCCATCCGAGGTTGTTTAAAAAATTTTGAATTTCAAATTTGAAAATTCAAACGTACTTTTGCATGACAAAATGATTTCAAATGAAAAACTTGTTAACAACAAAGTTTCATAACTTCTCGAGATCTACAACTTTCGTTTTGGGTGTTTTTCCATCCGAGGTCATTTGAAAAATTCGAATTTTAAAATTTTGAAATTCAAACGTAGTTTTGCATGACAAGATGAACTCAAATGAAAAAATTGTCAACTACAAAGTTTCATATCTTTTCGAGATCTACAACTTTTATTTAGGTTGTTTTTCCATTCGAGGTCTTTTGAAAAATTCAAATTTTAAATTTTAAAATTTAGATGCAGTTTTGTATGGCAAGATGATTTCAAATGAAAAAGTTTTTAACTACAAATTTTCATAAATTTTCAAGATCTACAAAGTTTATTTTGGTTGTTTGATCATTTGTATATCCGACATGGTGATTCTAACATTATTTACAAATCGCATATATATGTCTCTTGTAGTTTCATAAACTACAAGAGAGAGATCTAAAATTTATGAACAAATTTACTTTTATTTTCTCGTATGAAGAAATGACCTAAATAAAAAATGTTCATCTTGATGAGTTCTACAACTTTCTAGTTGAAAACTTTTTCATTTAAGTTAATTTACTGCTTCAAATTTTACTTTGAAATTTGTCTTTGCCGAGTGCATAAAAAAAACACTCGGCACCTTCTTTGCCGAGTGTCAAAAAAAACACTCGGCAAAGAAGGCTCTTTGCCGAGCGCCGAAAAAAACACACGGCAAAGAGCCTTCTTTGCCGAGTGTTTTTTTCGGCGCTCGGCAAAGAGGCTTCTTTGCCGAGTGTTTTTGTTTTGCCGAGTGTATTTTATTTGGCACTCGGCAAAGAGCTTCTTTGCCGAGTGCCCGAAAAAAAACACTCGGCAAATCATTTAGCACCCGGCAAAGTTTCATTCTCCGGTAGTGCCACCTCCAATTTAGAGATGGCAATTGGTACATGATACCCAGATACTCGATGGATTTTTATCCGATAGTGTGCGGGTATTGGATGAATGTATCACCCGCGGCCCATGGGTACCTTAGTGGGTAAAAAAGCCATAAAATGGATGAGGTTGTGGCGTTTTGATCTATTGTCACGGACGCTGGCGGAGCCAGAAATAAAATACAGGGGGGCCAATTTGCTAATTAAATTTATAAGTACATAGGTAGTGGAGAAATTACTATTATATAATCAGGCCACAGTGGAGAAAATACAGTTGACTGTGTGCTCTATTTTGTCCATAAAGACCATCACATCCTCAGATTAATATATATGATATATACATACACACACACCACAAAAAAGAACTATCGCCAGTCAAAAGTTCAGTCTTCTTTTCTTTAAATCTTGAAAATCAGAAATTATGTCTTCATAACGGTAGCCTCTTGCAATCTCACCATCTCTGTGTACTAGCAGGCTGTTAGCAAGAAATTCGTCTTCCATCTTGTTGCGCAACCTTGTCTTAATGATTTTCAATATAGAAAAGATATGCTCAGCACTAGCTGTTGAAACAGGGAGAGTAAGAAGCAACCGAAGCAGTCTATCAATCAAATTACGAGTCATATGGCGTCCTGTGTCAACAAGGCATCAACATAGCTCAGCTATGGTTGTGATATTTTTCAATTCTTCACTGCTGTAAGGATCAATAACAAAATGGTTCAGCTGCTTCTCTAATCCAAGCCTTTGTTGTTGGTTGAAATCTGCAGATGGTATGCACTATGCAATTTGGGGATTATTGGTTTAGGGCAAATCAAATAGCCAAGCATCTAAAATTCTCTAATAAAAAGTAACAGAAGATCTCAATTAAGTACAAAATATCACTCAATCAACCACTTATGCCTATCATTTTAGTCTAGAAGCCAAAAAAGGGTAAAGAAGAATCAATAAGATATCAAATGTACCTTCCTGTGGCCTGTACACAGACCAACGGAGGGAGGGGGCAGATGCAGAGGATGAGAGGACAGAGGAGCACCTGTGTGGGGGATGGAGCTGACGCTAGCTGCTGGTCGACGGCCGGACATCCAAGGGCCGCACCACCGCCGACGGGTCGTCGGCTTGCCGCTGACTCACAGAGGGCTTCGCGCCTAGCGGACGCAAGGCAGCCGCGGCGCGCGGTCTCGTAGTCGCTGTAGCTGTGCGATTTGGGCTGAATCGATATGGGCTCCTTCAAAAAAAAATAGGGAGACAAGGGGGGCAAGGCCCAGCATGGCCCCAATGTAGCTCCATCTGTGCTCATGGAATCCCAGTGATCTTACCTCGTTGTGACCAAGTTATCAGATTCAACGAGATCATCCCCAGGGATCTTACCCTTGTTCAAAGGACGGGACAGTGGCCGCTAATTGAGCTAATTGTGTTTCTAGCATTTTATTAAAACTCAATTGATTTTCAATGGTAGAAGCAAAGCTGTCCATTTTAGCACTTAGATTTTTCAAGAATCTTGTCATTGGCAAATAGCTTTTTATATATGCTTTCGTTAATTTTAGATTGGCCTAAAACAAGATCTTTCAAATGAAGGTTGGTTATTATTATAATTATTATTAAAATTATTATTAAAGCCATTGCCTCCATTACCTGGGTAGAAGGGGCGTGATGATGATGATGATGACCACGTAGTGTTGTATGGTCTCTTGATGCTTCTTGAATGTGGCTCTTTTGTCTATTTTCTTCATCAAGAGATCCATATTGGCAGAGAGTGCATTGTTTTCTTCATCAAGAGATCCATCTTGGTAGAGAGTGCATCCACCTCATGAACGGTGTGCATACCTCTCTTCTTTGGCTGGTGGCATTCATCATTCCACCCTTTGATTGGTCACCATCTTCTCAATTAGATCCTTTGCATCCTTCACATTGAGTGAAAAGAATGCTCCTCTAGTGGCAGAATCTAGGTGACTACGGTGGCCATGTTGGTCAGCCCATGGTGGAAACCTTGGATTAGGAGCCATTCTTCAATCCCATGATGAGGACAATCTCAAATCTACTCTTGGTGACACTCCCATGCTTCGAGAATCCTCTCGTCCAATTGTTGTTGGAAGCTTGAAATCTTTTTTACGAAGGGCATTGGTCTTGCCTATTGGGAAGAACTTCTTGAGGAACACGTTGGCGCATCTATCCTAGGTGGTGGCCTGCTTCGCCTTCCCGAGCAATGAGAACGGAAAAGGTGAAGGCGGATGGCGTTCAACATCACCCCTTTAATGGTGAAGGTGCCACACACGTGTTGCGGGTGTGCACTTGCGTCCTCATGGGCTTCCCAGAAATGGGTTGGCTTGCACCATGTTGGTCAGCGTGGGCTTGATCTCAAAAGTGGTGCCCCCCAAGATGACTTGGGGTCCTATGGCCATGTTGGCAGCAGATGGAGCCAAGAAGTCAGAGATCATCTTTTGAGTCCTAGCCTCCTTAAATGCTGGTGTGGAACCTCCTTCCTTGAACGAATCCGAATCCGAGATGATCCTTTGAGGGGGAACTTGACAACGTCTAGTTTTCCTTAGAAATTGTTTAGGATCTTCAACAAAGTTGTTCGGTAGTTGGGAACTGCTCATACAATGCCTTGCTTCATTATAAAGAGAAACAAAGGCAATGGTAAGCCCCTACAACTAATCAATAGTTAAATTGACGGCAAACTCAAGATTCAATTCCTAGGCTTATGCTTTCCCTGGCAACCACGCTAGAAATGCTTGTTGGTATTTCTTATGTCTATTGGAGGATTCCGCAAGTGCACAGAATATACCATTGTAGCACTTCACCCGGAAATATTCCAAGGCATCGTTATTTATTTGTCCAAGGGAAAGCGGTAGCTAGGAATGATAATAAATGAGAGATCTATAGGTTTACCACAACTTAGCATCAACTAGTGCACGGGGGTAATCGGAAATATGATATGAAGGGTGGATGCAACAAGCTAAGATAAAGATATATGGCTCAATGATAACTAGTAAGGTATACCTAGGTGGGAGGGCAATGAGAGAGTATAGGTTTTCTAAGATTCAAACTCTACTTATATGATTCTACCTTAGTCATATAGATGCAACACATAGATTGAGTCCACACAACAAGTATACTAGGCGCTAGGTGAGACAATAGGAGGCAAAACTCCTACCTAGAGCAGCTAGCCTAGAGCCTTACCATTTTAATAACTTGCCTACAACACGTGGTGGAATAGAAAGGCTATACAAGGCTGTCACCACTGTCTACCTACCACAAATAATCCGTGCGACAAGTGGTAACCAATTAGAGCACCCTATGACATGTGATGATCGTAATATTAATAGAGAAGAAGTTACAAAACCAAAAAAATAAAAACTACAACCTCACAACGGAGGCAACAACCGAACCACCGCTGCAAGAAACACAAAAACGACGATCCTCAGAAGCAATAGCTGTCAAACGACACTCTGAACGCCACCGGCACAAGTGACGTAAACTAGTAGGAGGAGTAGGTTTCCACAGTGATGCCTCAAAGGAGAGTAACGACGTCCATGAATACCGACAATGCCGAAAGGAGAACCCAGGTTTTTCAACCAAACTCCTATAAGGGAAGGGGGTCTGGCAACAATACAATCTTTACTGATTAATTTTGTTGTTGATGTTTCTCTCTTTTTGTCTTTGTTGATGAAGTAGTGGCTGGCAGGAGATGTGTGCTGTGCAGCGTGTATTAATCATTGTTCGTCCAAATAGTTGCTTAGCACATTTAGATATCGTTTAAACTCTATACGATGATGCGTCGTTTCCATTTATGTGGTTATTTATTTTACTTGACTATTTCGCTCGTGTAGTATGTCCATTAGCCTAAATAATGGCTAGACGACTGGTGAACAATTGTTTATATTATTTAAAAAACACCAGCCTTAATAAAGAAGAAGATCACAACAATTCAGATCAAACAAAGGAAAAAAGGCTTTGGTGGCAGGAGGGAGGGAGGGGGAGAGAGAGAGAACAGATCATTACTGCAGAGGTTCGGTACAATTCCATTTATAGCCAAAAAATTGGCAAAGGGACAGATGAAAACCTAACTCCATTCCTTTCTCCTCCTTTCATCAATTCAAAAGGTGATTATATCAAGCTCTAAAATTAATGTCTATTTTTGCCAATAGAGTAAATTATAGAGAACCCATTTTAGTTGCAATTAACTCAAAATCTCTTGTAGCTTTTAAATTAACATTCAGGAAAGTTGACTGTTTTCGTATAATGTTTGAACTTAAGAGTATCGTTTAATTCTCAAAAATCATAAGAAATATATCAATTCATATTGATTCGAATACTAATAAAATATTGACCAATAGAATACAGAGGGTGAGATATGGCTAGTATGTTGGAATGCGTTGAATTCTAGAGAGAAAATCTTTATGGAGTGGATAGCCAAATGGAGATATGGAGTGCGAAATTTAGAATCCCTTGGAGATGCTCTAATGCATGTACAATTCTATCTATACTTGAATTTCTGAAGCAAGCCAACTTCAGAAAGAAACCCCCTTCTCTTCTATAAGTTCACTTCTCACTTCCTAGAGTACTGATCAACAAACGCACATTAGAATTAACTCTACTCCCAGTCACCATGCATGCATGCTATTGCACTTGCTCTCGATTAGGGACAAATCCAGCGGTGGAGCAGGGGGGCTTCAAGCCCTCCTACCGCTGTGAGATCCCATGGAGCCTATCTAGAGCCCCTCCAAGAATTTTTGTCATGACCGCTTTCAGGAGGAGAGGCTAGAATTGAAGAT
Source organism: Saccharum spontaneum (assembly GCA_022457205.1). Classification (NCBI taxonomy): domain Eukaryota; kingdom Viridiplantae; phylum Streptophyta; class Magnoliopsida; order Poales; family Poaceae; genus Saccharum; species Saccharum spontaneum. The sequence continues at coordinate 39,456,209 of CM039608.1, forward strand.
GACGATAAACTCGCAACTTCAGCCCCCCTAAACTTTCATCCTAGATCCATCACTGCTCTCGATCAAATACTAGTTCTAATATTGATAGGATCGATGAAAACCAACATGATGACGTAAATTTGTTGATGATGAGACACAACGACGGACGGCGGACAACTACCCACTGGAGAAGACCACCTGACTGACTGTCACGATCATGAAGCCAAGGACCTTAAACTGTCTCCAACGGATGACCTATATTGGCACCTAAACCCAAAATGGGTCTTGGATGGTACTGTATCAGCCTCCAATAGAATACCTATATGCGAGACCCATTTTTGGGTTGCAACAAAGGCACAACCCAAATATGAGTATCCTCTCTCCTAGAGACTCATTTGCAGAAAGGGTTCTCTTTTGGGTCTTGTTGTTGGAGAAGACCAAAAAAAAGGTATTGAACTCTTTGCCTGTAACGCTATCCAAACGTGGAATGGGTCTGTGACGTTGTTCGCTGCAATTTTTGGGCCCGCCCTTGCACTTTGAGCAGCCGCTATACATTTCCAATAGACTTTAAGGACTATTTTACAATGATAGAGGTGAATAATTTTGTTGTAAATTAAGTTAGACTATTTATATAATATTATTAGCATTTTTTAAAAAAACAAATAGATTCAATTCCTATTATCATCTGTGAAGATTATAGTATTATTATAGTTTACATAATAGATAGCTGCGTGTTTTTTCCTTTTTAATAGATTTTCAAGATTTATCTATTTTTAACACTCTCCTTAGGATTTTTTTTTTGCTAAAAAGGAATAGTTTCTAGCCTCTAATTAAACACATATCCTAGTTTCAATTACTAAGTTTTTAACTCTCCAGATGCTACAAAAAGGAAAACCAAATATAACAAACATGAAGCCGACGTTAGCTAGCTTAACTAGTTGGGTGCGACGTGCGGTCATACACCGAACCAGATTCAAGTCCTCTCACCTCCTCTCTCACCGTTGGCTCAACTACATGCGGAACACAATCGACCTCTTTTTTTTTATCGGAGAAAAGCAGACACAATCGTTTGAATGCATGCACTCGGACGTATTTGATGGGAACCTGGCCCATGTAGCAGATCCGATCCGGCCCTAGGAAAATTAGACACCTAACCTAAGGGGTGTTGACTGGGCCTAGAAGCTCATCTACGCTAATGACTTATGGCCCGGCCCGCCGCTGCCTTGCCGTGCTGGGCTGGGCTGGGCGCGTGTTGTGACAGGCCCGGAGCTCGTCGAGTTTTGCTGTGGCCTGGACGCGCATCTGCAGGAGTTTTTTTGACAACCAGCTTCTGCTGGAGTTGCTCTACCGTTGTTGATCCGAGACACAACACAATTCGGATAGTCAAAAAGCTTTGAATTGTAAGTTTCATTCAGGGGCAGGAGAGCGGAAGTGACTCGAAACGGTGTTGCTCCCGTCTCTGTTGCGTGTCCAACAAGGACGGCAATGGGTCCTGAGGTGACCAGGATTCACGTACGATTTCCTTTGCGGGTTGCGTGTGTAGTCGTCGCGCGACAGGGAGAGGAGAGGAGCCCGTAAGGCTGCACGACGCGCGCGTGCATGCAATGCGCCGTTGCGGCGGGCATCATCACCGGCGACGACGTGCAGGGCATGCCGCCACCGTTCGGTTGCGAAATTCATGCGATCGTTGCCAAGACAAGAAGAGCCTAGTTCAGAAATGCTTTGTGTCGGTCGAGAGAACACGCGACAAATTCGTGACCCACTCCTAGTAGTAGTAGAGTGCCGGCTTGTTGGTGAGTGCTCCACTCTACTGCTACCGAGTAGGCACTCGACAGGATGGCGCGCGACTCCAGCAGGCCAGGACGCGCGGGGCCGGGGCAAGAGCGCGGGGGCCCACGACCAGGGCCGGTTGTAAGGGAGGACAGACAGTGCGACCGTCGGGGGCCAAAGACCATATAGGTAATTAGTACATATAATTTTCTATTTGACATAATAAATATTTAAAGGCCCATCACAAACCAGCCCAAGCCGTATCTCTTCCTTCCGGTCCTATTCTACGTAACCTGATCCACTGAGCGGAGCACAAGCAAAGTTTCGTATGATCGTTTCCTGTCACCGCCCATCGACGCGCTATCCTGCCTGAGGAGAGAAGATGCCGACGTCCATCCAATTCGCTCCTCAGTCCTCACCCGGCAACTGGCAAGCAACCACAGCAAGGAAGCCGATCCAATTCGCTCTTCACAGTAAGCAACACCAACACACCGATAGATTAGTATTTTCCAATTTATTTATTTTTCTAGGGTTATAAATTTCTAATTCAATGTATTTATTTGAATATGATAAATGCTGCCTAAGAAGCATTTGTCGGGTGCTCCGAAAAGAAAAAAGAAAATATGAAGAAGGATGTTTTAGACGATATTAATCTTGATTCTGTTCTTGAAGATTTTGCATCAAGAAATGCTAGAAGACGGTTTTTTACAAGGCACTGAAGCATTATATTTTTATTTTAGGTAATCATAATGATTACTGTTTCTAGTTTTTTGTTACACTATTGTTATGTTTGATGAGCTATACATATATTGCAAAGTAATTTTTATTATTCATACTATATATTGTAATTTTGATTTTAAAAATTAGTTCAACAGATCCTTATCTTCTTGCTTGCCCAATGTCCTTAAAATTTTAGAGCCGGCCCTGCTGCGAAGGCCATATGAGACTGCTCGTGTATGAATACATGCCAAAGCACTTCCTTGATGTTCTTCTGTTCAAAAAGGCTAGTAGTGATACAGCCTTGGATTGGAACCTCAGTACCAAATAGCCGTTGGAGTAGCAAGAGGCCTGGCCTACTTGCACACGGGTTGTCGGGCTGCATCATACATCATACACTCTGACATCAAGCCAGAGAACATACTCCTCGACACCTCGTTCCTACCTAAGATTGTGGATTTCGGGATGGCAAAGGTCTTGGGAAGAGAATTTAGCCATGCGATAACTACGATGAGAGGAATCATCGGATATCTTGCACCTGAATGGATTAGCGGAGAAGCTGTTACATCGAAAGTGGATGTTTACAACTACGGGATGGTCTTGTTTGAACTGATATCCGGGAGGAGGAACTCAAGCCAAGTACCTCAAGGACGGTGACAATTCAGAATTTTTCCCTCTGCATGTCGCGCGCAGGCTTCATCAGAATGGAGAGATCGAAAGCCTGGTGGATGCAAATTTGCAAGGCGAAGCCAACCTTGAGGAGGTTGAAAGAGTTTGCAAGGTCGCGTGCTGGTGCATTCAAGATAGTGAGCTTGATCGACCGGCCATGGCCGAGGTGGTGCAGTTTCTTGAGGGTCTTTCTGAGGTCTACATGCCTCCGGTGCCAAGACTGCTCAATACTATCACGGGAGGGTCGCCGGTGCCGGTGTACTACCTCGAGTCAGGAGAATTTGTCGTTTCACACGAGCAAAATGAATAGCAAGCAAATCAGTTGCCTTGTCTGCTGAAACGCCAATTTTCTTTGACTGGAGGTAGTAACATTTAGTTGCACCTCAAACATATTATTAAGAAAACTTTCAGCAATTCATGGGAAAATTGTGGTTTGTATCCTATATAAATAAAGTTGTCATTTGTGATATGCTAGATCTCTCTTCAACCGAGAGAAAATTGTCTTAAAAACAGACTAAAGCCAAGCCCGGCGTTGCCGCGCTCTTGTTGGAGGAAACCTGCCAATGAATTTAGCCTAGTTCTTTTTGCTTGACCGGCTGGTTAATTTCTAAATGATCCTAATGGTTTCAAAGCTTGTGTTCTTGTCGATAAGGCTTAAAAACCTCCAGTGCTCCTTGATAGCAGACTGCATGATAGTAGAAGGAAAAAAGGAGTAAGAGCAGAGCCAACATATTCATCTCACAAGTTCATTGACAACAGAAGGGCCATTTCATTGAATACCCCAAGGACATGGAGCCAAATGTAGAAAATTATTGTATCTAATACTTATGCAAAATTAGATGACCACTAGCTAATAAATTAGAAGCAATGAAGAAGTTTATTTGTGAACTCAAAACAAATTGACTATAACTATAAATTTGATTAGCTCTTATCAGCTTCCTTGTCCTTTAGAAATCTCTGCATTTGAGGCCCTTGTGAAGCTCTAAATCTTGGAACAAATTACTGAAAGCTTCAACATCACAACTAAGTATTTGAAATTATTTAAAGGCTGGTGAATAAAAACACAATTTTGGTGAATACGGTATATGTGCAAAACTCTTGAAACAGTCGTAGTGTATGTAAGGGGGTAAACAATGAACTTATCATGCAAATTCGTATGAATGAAACTATAGAACTTAAAGCGAATTTCAAAGGTTTTAAAGACATCACACTTTTTCTTATGTTCCAAACAGGACGAAATGCATCTAAAGACTAAATTAAATGCATCTAATTTCCACAAATGCACAGTATTTTGTGTTTGATTTTGAAATAAATTTGATGACCACACATACGACTTGCTAACAATTGATTTGGTAGGTATAGTGGGCAATAAATCATATGCTCGAAGAATTGTATTGGTTATTTTACACTATGATTGGGAAAAAGCAGCATAAATGCTAGAACCTTACTTTGCCCAATATCTATAAAGTATTGTTGCCTACAACTATTATTCTTTAAGAAGCCACGATAACCATGTTTTTTATGAATTAGCAATAGTCTCACAATAAGGATCATTTTCCAGAATCAATCAAATAAACCACTAGCAAATATTTGGGACCTATAAATGCAATCCTACTATACACTAAACGGGTGGCATGATCCACATATGCAGCAAAGATGTAAGCTCGTATCGCCCCCCTTCTAATCATTGACGACTGGCACACAACATTGAGTGCTATTGTCTTCAGTAAAAGTATTCTTCTCATATATAGATATACTATCAACGATTTACTGTGTTTAAAAATTTCTGAGTACAATTTCAGCCACAATTTGCATAAATATAGGTATACTATCAGCAATTTACTATGTTGAGTACAATTCAGCTACAATCTGCAGCTCTAGATTCTGAATATGAGTCATCCAGAAGAAGATACTACCCAGTGAGGCTTTTTTACCTGTAGAAGTTCATCAAGTGATAATAGGTTGACTTGGCAATTATCTTTTGGTTAGGGAATATTGCAAGCTTATATGTCATTTGGTTCAATTAATGTAGCTATGCATATTTGTGCAGTGCCTGTAGAATAAATCTTCTGTTAGCATCTATAAGCAGCCAAACAAGATATCAATCTCACCGATAGTTATGCAATAGTGCATCAGCTCAGAATAAGAATAATAATTTTATCACTTTGTCTCCCTCTAGTTTTTATCACAGATAGGCCCAGGAGTGATTTAAAAAAACATAAACCAGGACAGTCATAATTTATGAAGGAGAAAAGAAAATCTTTATATTCAGATGAGGTCAGCAACTGTACTATCTATATGTATTTATAAAGTAGTGAGATTGAAGGTATTACAACAACAACAATAACAACAACAACAACATAGCCTTTTGTCCCAAGCAAGTTGGGGTAGGCTAGAGATGAAACTCAAAAGAGACAAGAAACAAGGAGACACATAAAGGGACATAAAGGGCACAAGATAGAAAGAAGTCACGGTTCATACACGTTCATTGCCAGTCTCCAAGCGCTCCTGTCCATAGCTAAATCCTTGGAGATATTCCACTTCTTAAGGTCTCTCTTAACGGACTCGTCCCAAGTCAGTTTAGGTCAATCTCTACCGCTCTTTATATTATCGGCCCGCTTTAGAACCCCACTACGCACCGGCGCCTCAGGAGGCCTCCGTTGGACATGTCCAAACCATCTCAACCGATGTTGAATCAATTTCTTCTCAATTGGTGCCACCCCAACCCTATCCCGAATATCGTCGTTTCGGACTCTCTCCCTCCTTGTGTGCCCACAACACCAACGCAACATACGCATCTCTGCTACACTCAATTGCTAGACATGTCGTCTTTTTGTAGGCCAACACTCAGCACCATATAACATTGCCGGGCGAATCGCCGTCCTATAGAACTTACCTTTCAGCTTCTGAGGCACCCTTTTGTCACAGAGGACGCCAGAAGCTTGACGCCATTTCAACCAACCGGCTGAAATTCTATGCCTAACATTTTCATCAATGTCGCCATCCTTTTGTAGCATCGATCCTAAATACCGAAAAGTATCCTTCTTGGCCACAACTTGCCCATCGAGGCTAACGTCTCCCTCCTCATGCCTAGTAGCGCTGAAATCACAACTCATGTACTCGGTCTTGGTCCTACTTCTTGAATCAGGAAAACAAACTCTTGCAGAAATTACTTACTGATCAAAAGAAAATGATTTGGATATATACTGTTTGTTCAGTAGTACGGCTTGACTATATCAGTACAAATTAATCAAATATAATACAAATGAAAATAGTTAAGGTGTTTTCCTTGAAGACAATAAAAAAAATATTTTTGAAGATAATCAAACCAATATAATGACTTGGACAGGACACGGACCAACTACTGGGTGAATCTGTTGAGCCTTGTCCATATATTCCATATAGTCATTCTGTCAAGCACTTGGCATGCAGACAACATTACAGTTTAGTGTCAGAAGTAATGGAGTGATTGAATTTCATCTCGCAACTACAATCAATAAGAAATAAAGGAATTAAGGGCTAGAGCTCACGTGTTCTCTTGCCCAAAATCATGAAATAGAATCAACAGGTTGCAGCCTCCAGAGTTTGTGGAAAACTCAGTATAGGAACACGGAAGGGAAGGGGTGGCTGGGGAGATAGAATGGAAGGGGCTTACCTGCTGTGCCGCTGGTGACGCGGCCTGACATTCTGTCGAGCGGCTCGTGGGCATGAGAGTGCTAGTGCACCGGCAGCCACGACGTCCTCCAGACATGCAGAGGGGGTGACTGGGTGAGGTTGCTCCTCCTGAACGTTCGGCTCAGGATCTTGTAGATGTAGATCGCTGAGTTGATCCGTGACGGTAGTCCAAGTTGCCGAAAGAAATCATCGTGCCCGGAGCAAAGGTGTCGCACATGTTGATGTTGAAGACAATTCCTGTCTGAAACACGTGAAAAGGATGTCCACACAAAGTTCCCCGACCTGCTATGCCAACTATCGTAGAATTTTCTGTCCGACAAGTAGATCAGAGCTTCTTTGTGTGCGGGGAACTAGAGGGGTAGCACACGGGACACAGATTTATACTGATTCAGATACGAGGTACCCTACGTCCAGTGAAGAATGCTTCTCCTGCGCGCGTGTGCTCCTGCGCGCGTGTGCTCGGGTTTACAGGGTGCTGATGAGTTTGTTAAGGGTGGGTTCTAAGCTATGGGATGCTAAGATGGCGAATAGGTCGCCCCTACCTTCCTTATATAGTTTGACGGTAGGGTTTCAGATGGAATACCAATCAATCTAGATTCCGGGGGTAAGGTTACAGGTGGAATACCAATCAATATAGATCTATGGTTTTCTAGTTTTTTACAAGAAAATCTAGTCGAATCCGAATAGATAATATCGATTTACTTGGCTTCTAAGCGTATCCGGTTGATGCCTTGTCTTCCAAACAGTCGATGCACCCTGTTTGGTTTGGGTCTCTTTCTTAGCAAGCTCATCTCATCTTATCTGGATCAGACTTATCTTTTAGTGGCGAGGATATCCAGGCCCAATACACTGACACAAGCTGTTTGGACCGGACTTTTTATAATATAATAATAATAAGTTCTTCAACGCACGTAGGATTCGCATCCGATGAACACGTCCACATGCCCAAATTACTGTGTGCTGATACTGTTCATGCATCATCACCACTAGTCATCTGCTGTTTGGATCACTGTTTATGCATTTTTTGTCACTGTTCATCCACTGTTTTGATTGCTGTTTGCCCGTTTTCGTACTCCTATGTGTTGAAACAGTGTATATTTTAACCCATAAAACTTTTATCATATTTCTCTTCATTAATATTATGCCATCTCCGCTTATTTAATGTCCATAAAACTCTTATGAAACCCTTATTGACACTATATTAAATGGGATAGAGTCAAGTAATGATAATGGCGTGCCTGCTGTCAGGCGTACCTCACCCGTTTCCACGCATATACACAATGTGGAGTGATGCATTAATAAAATTGGGCTCCACTATCAGGATTCTAGCATCACCTTTCAAAGGCCACAGCGTGCAAAGCAGTCTGGCATCACTAGCAGACCCACACGATATTAATTAAAAAACCAAAGCCAGCATTCAGTCATCGTCTTCCTTCCTTCTGGTAGTATAGACTCTCTGTCTCTTCCCTCCATTAAAAAACAAAGATAGCACCGGTGCATCTACTTGCTCTGCTCCCATTTTTTCCTTTACAGGCATCGGTAGCTGCAATATTCAAGCATCACTAGAAGTGATGCCTACAAACCAAAAAGTGATTTCAAGCATCACTTCACCACTACACTGCGGGAGGCCTAATGCTGTTGACACAACGCGTAGACCTATGACAAGGAGGGTTATGCCTTGGTATGCTCAGTCCATTTTGTAGCATCAGAAATCATAGGCGTATTTGTCTAGAGAAAAAGTCAAATTTTATAAATTTTGATCAGCAATTAGTCAAATTATAATACAAGTTTAGGGTATAAAAATTAATAGATTTGTATTCAAAGTGGCTCTAAGATGCTGTTGATTCTTTAACAATTAACTACACATTATAAGAGAAATTGCAAGACAAAATCTATTTCATATGACTTTTTCTCTAGTCAAATACGCCTGTCGTTTCTAATTGAAGGGAGTAGAAACTAGGCTATGTGCTTAAGTACAGCTAGAAACTATTTTTTTCTAAAAAAATCCTAACGAGAGTGCTAAAAAATAGATAAATCTTAAAAACTCTCAAAAAAATAGAAACACCTTATCATCTATTATGTAAACTATAATCTTTTTGAGTATGTAAAGTATAAGCTTCACAGAAGATAATAGCAATTGAAGACAATACCGTTATGTAAATAGTCTAACTAAATTTATAACGAAATTATTCACCTCTATCGTTACAAAAAAAACGGTAAATCTATCCCTTGCGCGAGTGTTTTTAGTCCTTGGGTCGCGATTTTGGAGCCGTCGATGATGTGCTGCGACGGAGACGATGAGACGGTCTGGGGCACACACCACAGGCCGCTCCCCTCTCCTCCCTCTGACACGGAAGGCAGGAGCCTGCCACAGTGCCACCATGCACGCAGGTGCATGCTGCTTTTGCCCCTGCAGGTGCAGAGAGTTGGCCGGTAGTGTCAAATCATCTAGCCCTACCAATGTACGTATATTCATTCCTTTAGTAAAACCAGATTATATTTCATTGAACCATATTTTACTACTTCAGTTTAGGTGTAAGTTCTGTATTCAACGGGTGTAAATTAATTATTCGTAAATGAAAATGATCAAAATAACTGTAACATTTATCCTATCGTTATTTGGCTTTTTTCTGTATGTTTTATTTGGTTTCCCTTTGAAATTTTTCAATTTGGCTTCCATAAAAATAATCTGGCTAATTTTTTTGTTTTGTTTGTCTAATATTTTTGTATTATTTAGATAATTTTTTTATCATTTAGTCTGAATCTAATTGTCATGAAAATCAAGTGTTGCATGGGTTAAAAATACCTGATTTTTATTTCCGCTGCCAATCGAGTGTTCCTGCGCTGTGCAGCGCTCGGGTGTCGCACACTCGCACGCACCTAGAAACACACGAGCGATGACTAGACAGCCCCGAAAACTAGCATCCTGTAGTTGGTCAACAAAATAGCACAATATTAATAAATTATTAAATTATTACTTGAATGGACTTGAGTGCCAAAAAGCTCGCTGATGGATGTAGTTGCTTAGGCACTCATAGCCTACTTGTCGATAAATAAGTCACGACGTGCGGTATATATACGGCAAGTATAAGAGGATATGAGCCCCTCTATGATAGCGGAAATGATGGCTCATCATCGGTTGGTCAAGAGTGATCTGAGTCTCTGGTCAGCAGATCAAATTGTGTACTAGTTTGCATGGTTTTAAAAGGAGTTCACTGCTGGAACAGACATTATTACAAAACCATCGCAAACGAATATCAGCCCCGCGTCGCTCTCTCCAGGGCGACTCGGGCAACGCCGCTCCCCCCACCCCTGAGCCTCTCCCTCAAGTGTCCATCCCCGGCCGTCGCCGAAGCTCGACGCCGACAGTCCGACTGAGGGCAAGGATGGCGGCAGCTGGGTCTTCTTCTCCCCCCCCCCTCATCCCTCTTCTCTCTCTCTCTCTCTCCCGGAGGTGCTCCCAAGGTGGGTCTGCATGGGGGGACGGCCGACGGCGGGATTCCGGCCCGCTGCGCGCGGATCCGAAGTCCCCTCGGCCGGATCTGGTCTGCCGGCGCGTAGATCTGCGGCACGGTGGTGGGAGGCGGCGCGGTGGTGCGGCGGACGAGCTGGTGGTGGTGCTCCGGCCACCCAAATCTACAGCACTGCGACGTGGCCCAGGCCGTCGGTGCAGTACGCACGGAGGCGGCGGTGGTGCGGTAGTTCATCGGCAACGTCGTGGTGGCGTGGTCGGCCGAGGCTTGGCTGGGTGTGCTCCAGCGGCGCCATGGTGGCGCTGGCTAGCGGTGGCCTGGCGATGACATGCCCGCGATGCCATGGTGGTGCAGCTAGTGGTGCCAGGCCGGGGTGGAGGCCGCAGATCCGTCGCCTCTGATGCTGGATCTAGCGATCCCTAGGTCGGATCTGCTCTGGTGGAGCTCGCTGGCAGTGGAGGTGCCTTGGGGCCGGCGCAGCAGGCGCAATGGCTGAACATGCTCTGGTGGAGCTCACCGGTGGTGGAGGCGCCTTGGACCTAGCTCAGGAGGCACAGCGTCCGCGCAGAGGCCGCTCATGCACAGTGACGACGCAGTGGTGGCTGGGGGCTGCGTGCGCAAGCACGGAGGCTCACGGACAGCGAGTGCCACATGGAGGCGGCGAGGACGGCGAGGAGGCGGAAGCAGCGCAGGGATGTGACCAGGCAGCCCATTGTCACGGGCAGCTGGCGACGGCGGAGATGTGTGGTGGAAGACGCGGGTGGTGGCCAAGTCATGGATCTGAGGTGCAAGTGTCAACCACGGCGGAAGGCGGCCGAGGGCATTCGCGCGGTGATTCGGGGCTTGTCCGCGAAGTTAGAGGAGGCCGGCGCGGGAAGTTGGGCTAGTAGAAGAGGGCATTCGCGCGGTGATTCGGGGCTTGACTTCTATATGGCCGTTGTTGGGTGATAGTATCCAGACCGTGTGCCACGAGTGTCCGCGAAGTTAGAGGAGGCCGGCGCGGGAAGTTGGGCTAGTAGAAGTGCAATGTCTGATGATCTATGTGTTGTTTGATGGCAGCTAAAGGATCCGCTTGACTTTTCTACTATCTTGATGAGGCGGCTTGGTTGCTAAAAGCAACAATGTGAGCAGATCTTGGGGTGGCGGTCGGCTTGGCAATGACCAGAGGCAGTTGTTCGTGCTTTCGACTTGGCAGCTCGCAGCGGACTGCAGTGGCTAGCCTTGCATGGCAAGGGTTAATCTAGTGCGGGAGAGCGTCGATAGGCGGCGCACGCGGAGGCGATGGCATGACGGCTACATGGCTTGCAGCGGATCATGGCGGTTAGCCCTGCATGGCAGCGGCTGACTCGGTGTGGTACATCATCGGTAAGGATGGCGTAGGCGGTGACGATGGTGTATCATCATGTTGTAAGGTCGTCCTTTGTTGTTGTTGTTTGCATCTTGGCGGCCAGTTGTGGGTTTGGCGGTGTTGCACAACACGTGTTGAGATCTCAATCCAACCGGTCATTGTCCATAGTTGAGTTAGTTGCTTTCTGTCGTTTTTAGGTTTCGTTACTTTTCATTCATGGTTGTTTTCGCAGCTATGTTGTATTGCCCCGTCTGGGTCCTTCTTCTTTTTAATATAATCAGCAGCTCTTCTACCTGATTTGTTTCAAAAAAAAATTACAAACATTTCTTATTTTGCAAGTTGAACTGACAGTCTGACACCATCAAACGTTGAAAATGGACGGATGAAGATCTTTCAGATAAGCTAGGTTATTCAAGGATAACACGATGCCATTTGTTGGCACATGCATACTGAATTAATTTGGATTGGAACAAATACTGCAAAGCAAACAGCCTTTCTTACTATATAGTCTCGGCATCGTCTACAAAGGTCGTTGAGGTTTGACGGCGATGATACGACAAGATAATATATCATTTGATGATACAAACTGATTGAGATGTGCACCCAGGCACATCATCACGTTGACCTGCGAGCTGGAGTGCTGGACTGAGCAGCGGTCGTGACACTCCAAAACAACTGGGCCAGCTAGTACTAAATCCGTTCTAAATTATAAGACGTTTTGGCTTTTCTAAATACATTGATTTTACTATGTATCTAGACATAATATATATCTCTACTGGATTCGCCTTCTTTGCTGACTGCTGAAAGCAGTTGGCAAAGGCAGGATTGCAGTCAGCAAAGCCTTTGCCGACTGCAATCCACATGGCAGGGGCAAAGGCCAGGTGGCAAACACTAGGCGGCAAAGACCACCTTTGCCACCTGCCACGGCTAGGCAGTCGGCAATGGCTTTGCCGACTACCACGTAGGCAGTCGGCAAAGGTTTATTTTTTTTCCTTTTTTTATCTGCAAAAACTTTGCCGACTTTCTAGGGTAGCAGTCGGTAAATTTTTCTTTTTTTTTGTTTTGCTCTGCAGCCAACTTTGCTCACCACCAGGGGCAGTCGGCAAAGCTGGGAGATGTGTTTTTTTTCTGTTTTTGCCGCTTTGCCTCATGTATTGCAGCAACCAAAGCACATATATGTATATATCACAGAAATCCACATATATATATCACACAAATCCACATATAATCCATAACCACAACATCCATCATCCATCAAGTCGCACGAATGCAACATCCAACATCCAACAAGTCACACAAGTCCAACATCCATCATCCAACATCCAACAAAGTAGCAAAGGGGTCCAACATAACAAAGTAACAACATCCATCATCCAACAACATGAAGTCACTGAGCCACTCACTCGCCCTGCGACCAGTCGCCACCACCGTGGTGTGAGGAGCTCCCTGTCGGCCACGAAGACCACCCGGACGGTCTGACCTGTGGCGCGCTGTACCCCCACCCGAGCTGTGGAGAAACGCCAGGACTCGGGCCAACCGTCGACCCGTGATGTGGAGAATGTCCATCTGTCAGAGTCGGGTTCGAACCCGCTGACTGCAGCTGCATAGAGAAGCGATCTCATTAGTACCTAAGGGATGGCCGCACAAGCAAAAACAATAGATAGGCTGCTAGAAACTCACCGGAGTCCTTACAGGGCCAAGATCAAGGAGTGGAGGGAGAACAACTGGGGGTGGAGTGAACATCACTTGCAACGGAGGGGGTCTGTAGTTAGGGATCTCTAGGCCATGAAAGTAGCTAGAAATCAACGAGGCGAACTCCGTCATCTGATGCTGGGAGTGCTGCTGGAAAGCTAGCATCGCCTGCCGATGGGCCTCCTGTTGGGCCGCCAGCTGCTGCCGATGGGCCTCTTCTCGAGCCGCCTCTCTTGCCTGTTGGGCCTCCTGTTGGGCCCGCATCTCTTCCAGCTAGGCCTGTAATATTACGCAAGCGATGTTTAAACAATGCATAAGGATTCGGCAACATATGTAAAACCAATGAATGACGAATAGTTACCTGAACCGCCGCCATCATCTGTGTGGAGCTTGGCCACCGAGGTTGTATGGGGACATCGGAGGAGGTACCAGCACTGCTGCCCGAACGACGAACCTCACGAAGGGAGGGAACGGTGGCCGGGTCGATGACGCTGTGGGCAATAAAGTACTTGTCGTGCTGCTTTCCTCCTCCCGTCCTCATCAGGACGTCCGTATCGAGGGGCTCGGTCGACGGGTCATAGTCGGCACCATGGCGCGTGTGAACCGCCTTGGTGTACTGGACCACCTTGTCGTAGACGTTCTGGTTGGTGATGGTGTTGGGCCCCCTCGTCGGGTCATAGACGTTCTCCGGATGTGTCGCCTTGCCCTGGTGAGACAGGATGTAGCCCGTGAACTCGTTGATCACCTGGCCGTCATGTGACTGGGTATGTGAGGAAAACACAAGGATGATTACACGTAATGAGAATGAATGACTCAATAAATGAATAAATAAACAAATCAGTGTGAAGGGTACCCATCTGTCCATGTACTCTCCAAGGGAGCGGCTACCTTGGTGGTGTGACGGCCCCGCCTTCCCCTTGGCATATCCGGATTTCTTCCTACGCGTCTCGTACGCCTCCGGCGTTCACCACCCGTCCACAATCGCCTCCTAGCAGTCCATGTGCATTTTGCACCAATCAGCAGGATACTGCATTACAACGTGCATTTGGGTGAGTAAGAAGATGAATCAGAATGGAATCAGAATTATTGTTTCCTACTTACGAGCATCTAGGCCTCCCTAGGCATGTCAGTTTCGGGCCACTAGATCATCTTCCTGGCATCTATCTTGTCTAACTTCTCCTTGAGGACGTTGACGTGGTAGCTGATGAGGGACTGGACGTGCGCCTCGTAGAACATGTCCTTGAGCCTGTCCTGGCAGACCCTGTCATGTACTACCGACGCCTCATCCTCATGCCTCGGGTCGCACGTAAAATACTCATGCATACAGATATCATCTATCAGTTCATTATTTCAAGGACATCAAACGAATGCATAGTATTGGCAAAGCGGTGCGATGAAGACTCACCCAGAACTCCCTCTTGATCTTGTCGGCAAGGGTGACGTTTCCGTCCACTACCTTGAAGAAGTCCGGCCAGTGCTGGGGCACCTTTTCCCTCCCATCTATGGTGACAAGGCCAGGGAAGTTCTTAATCAAGAGGCCTAGCATGCCATTAGGATGGTGTCCACCTCTGTTTCCATCCACACGCTTCCAATTGTTGCACAAGTCATTAAGAAGAACTGTTAGTCTGAAGTTCAATTTTCAACATGGCATATAAACAAGTTAGTGAAAACATGAATGGTTACTTACTTTGGCCCGTCAGGTCGAATCACCAGACAGAAGGCTAGCGTGGGCGCGGCGGCAGGGAGGCGCGTGATCCCGCGATAGTAGGGCTTCCCTGAAGTTGAGGAAGACGACTCCCCTGGTGTCGCCTCGCTCCTGCCCTGGTCGACAAAGCCCTGGTCGCCTCCGTCTTCGCCGCCCCCGTCCTCGCCACCGACCGGGGCAAACAGGCGTCTGGTAGAGCGAGCTCTACCCTGCATCTCCTCCAACGTCATCTCCTCCTCCTCCAACACGTTGTCGTCCACATATGGCATCTGGTAGAGCGAGTTGACCTTTCTCACCGGTCTCTTCTGTCGTCGTCTACCTCCACCCGACATTTTGTCCTATGCCTGCAATGACAAACATTAAACCAATTAGCACAAATAATCGATAAGTACTTGTAAAGAGATGCAAAATGAACGAAACATAATTGCAAAGTAATAATAATAAGAACAATATAGTATTACATGAACTAGAAACCGAAGTCCTGGTCATCACTACCACCATTGTCATCACCGCCTCCACCGTCATCACAATCACTGCTGTCGTCATCACTATCAATATTGTCGAAACCTAAGTCCTCATCATCTCCATTATTCTCCTCACCACCTCCATCGTCCTCAACACTTAGTTCGCGACGAGCCCTCCATCGCTCAAGCATCATTAGTTCCTTAGCATCTTGCACCACTTCACCCTCGTCCTCGTCCTCATTGATGTCGTTGTCTGCTTCCATGCCCATCAGCGAAAGAATGTCTATCTCCAAATGCCCTTCTAGCCCCTCAGGTTGATAGAACTCTCCACTATCTGCCTTTGGGTCGAAGTTGTAGTCATCATCGTTTGGGACAGGCGCTTTACCGCGCGGTGATACCAATTGCACAAGGTACCAACTCGTAAGCCTCTCGTCTTTTTGGCACGCCCATGGGAGATAATAAACTTGCATGGCCTGTTGAGCCACAATATAGACATCTTATCCACTATAGACGGAATCCTGTCGAATTTTGACTAGCCCAATGTCATCGGCTCTTCTCGTGACATCAGGATCGAACCAGTGGCATTTGAACACCACTAGCTTAAGAGCTTTGGGGCCCGGGAAGTCGAGCTGGTATATTTCTTTGACTATGCCATAATAGTCGAGATCATCATTGCCGGGCGTACGAACTCCTGTGCAGGTGGTCTTTCGGCCGGGCTGACTCTCCTCGTAGCTCCTCGTGCGAAAGCGATAGCCATTCACATCATAAACGCTGAATGCATTGACCCTAGTGCTGAAGCCACATGCAACCAATTTCAATTTAGCACTCATTTCCCCATCTGTGTGTGCCTGTAAGGTGAGGCCACGTAGATCATTACATTACTCGCTCCTAGGAGCAACTCAAAGATGGAACGAGGTAAGTTGGATGGTACCTTTGTACGCAACCACCCAATAAAATCGGGCCTGGCAGTTTTGAGGAAATGGTCTTCTTCTTGGTTGGTAGGAGGCGTATTCCTTTTCTAGAATTGCCTAATGAACTCTCTGAAAAAACAAGAGAAGAAGGGGGTCGGACCGATAGGTGGAGGATATTGACTACGTATGTAACAAGTTCTTTGAGAACTTACATTCAATAAGGAATCACTTCGTCAAGGTTCATCAACAGGTAGAGCGTGATGGTGCAAAACTCAGGTGGTTGCAACATCTTAGGGGTACCTACGCTGCCCCTTCCGAGTTGCCCTTTGAAAAGGCTCAGGGTCGATAAATTCTCATCCTCGTTGTAACGAGGGAGTGGGTTCATGTTGGGAAGGTTCTCGGTATAGTACGCCTTTGTGAAGTTCGACACCTCCTCCACTCTTGCTGCCTGTGCCACGGAAGCCTCAATTTTGGCTTTATTTCTACACTTTTTCTGAAGAATCTTTAGACACCTCTCGATTGGATAGCACCAACGGGCCTGCACAGGACCCCCCAGCCGTGCCTCACGCGGTAGGTGCAGGATCCGATGCTGCATCGGTAGGAAGAAGCCGGGTGGAAAGATCATCTCCAACATGCAGATCAGCAAAGGTGCAAGTTGTCCAGGTCATGAATCACTTCCCGAGATAATTCCCTGGCACAAAGCTGGTGGAAGAAATAGCTCAACTCTGCCAGAACGCGCCACACTGGCTCAGGGAGGTATCCACGTGTCATCGCAGGAAGGAGTCGCTCAATCCATATGTGGAAGTCATGACTCTTCATCCCTAAGACTTTGCCAGTCTTAGAGTTCACTCCCCTGCTCAGATTTGCCGCATACCCATCAGGGAACAATAACGTCTTCATCCACTGCAGCACTTCCTTCTTGTCGCCCCTTTTCAGGATGTAATCGGTCGGGCCCCTTCTCCAAGTCTTACTGGGCGCAGGGGGCTTCATCACTAGCTTTGGTCTATCGCAGATTGCCTCCACGTCTAGTCTAGCCTTAACGTTGTCCTTTGACTTCTGTTTTATGTCCATGAGTGTTCCCCAAAGTGCCTCGGTGATATTCTTTTCTGTGCGCATCACATCGATGTTGTGTGGAAGAAGGAGGTGCTTGAAGTAGGGGAGCCTAGTCAAGCCCGATATATGGGTCCACATGTGTTGCTGACCATATCCAATAAAGCCACCCTTGTCTTTGTCGATTTTGAGAGCCTCTAACTCGGCAAGGACCTGTTCACCACTCATAATCTGAGGAATAGGGTCGGTGACTTCAAGACCTTTCATGAAGTGTTGGGTGTCACATCTCAATGCATGGTTCTCAGGCAGGAATTGACGATGTTTGTCAAACAAAGAGTACTTGCCACCCTTCTTCAGCCAGGTGAACATCACAGAATCCTTGCATACTGGGCAAGGGAACTTCCCGTGAACACACCACCCACAGAATATGCCATACGCCAGGAAGTCATGCATTGAATACTGATACCACACATGCATTGTGAAGTTCTTCTTTGTAGCTCGGTCGTACGTCAGTACCCCTTTTCCCAAGCATGCTCCAATTCATCCCACAGTGGCTGCAGGAACATACCCATATTGTTGCCCGGGTGTCCAGGTATTATCAGCGACAATAACACGTTCTTGGGCTCAAACATGACGCCGGGGGGAAGATTGAGGGGGATCACGAACACAGGCCAACAAGTGTATGGGGCCGCATGTGTTCCATACGGGTTGAACCCATCTGTTGCTATCGCTACACGTACATTCCGAGCGTCCCTAGCTTTCTCAGGATACTGGTCATCGAAGTACTGCCATGCCTCAGCATCTGCTGGGTGTACCATCTTGTCACTGTATCTTTTGCCATCCTTGTGCCATGTCATCTGCTTCACCAACTCCTCTATCATGAACATCCGTTGGAGCCTCGGTGTGAGTGGAAGGTACCGTACGACCATCTCGGGGATCTTAGACTGTTCCTTCTTGCCATCACTAACGTCCACCTCCACATACCTAGAGGCTTTGCACTTTGGACAGTGCGTTGCTGCCACTAGTTCTTTTCCCCTAAATAGGACGCACCCGTTACGACAAGCATGGATCGACTCATACGACATCTTAAGTGCACGGAGGAGCTTCACTGACTCATACGTGTTGTTCGACAGTGTGTGGTCATTCGGAAGCATTGTGCCGAACACTGCCAACATGAGATTGAAGCCGTCTCGACTCAGGCTCAACTGCGACTTCAACTTTAGAAGATGCCCAATGGCATCCAGCTGTGACATTGTTGTCTTCTCATGAAGGGGCTTCTGTGCCGAAGACATCATTTCATAGAACACCTTTACGGTTTCCTCTAGAT
Source organism: Saccharum spontaneum (assembly GCA_022457205.1). Taxonomy (NCBI): domain Eukaryota; kingdom Viridiplantae; phylum Streptophyta; class Magnoliopsida; order Poales; family Poaceae; genus Saccharum; species Saccharum spontaneum. Next base: position 39,474,989 of record CM039608.1, read on the forward strand.
CCTCCTCCACCAATCCTTCATTGCCACGTGCCTCATTATAGTCTACCACCATGTCGACCACCCCGGCATCTCTATCAAACTCCTCGAGGCGTGCTCTCACCTCCTCCTCTCTAACAGTCGCTTTCGCTTCACCATGGAAGATCCACCTCTCGTAGTTTTCCACAAATCCATGCTTGACAAGATCATTGTATACCTCCCTCTCTACTTTTCTTTTTTGGTTCTTACAGTCTTTGCAGGGACACAGCGTCCGATCTGACCCATGAGCAGATGGGTCAAATGCTTGCTGTAGGAATTGATTGGTCCCGTGAACCCATTCAGCGCTCTTCCTCTTTTCTGTCCAGCCCGTGTACATCCACTCACGGCCAGCCATCTTCTGTCATGCGCCAATGTATGGGAGTAATAAAATCAGCATTTGCATGTACAAGACATTCATACCATCTAATAGGTGAAGGATAGGTCCTAATCCCACCCGAGGATGCGTAGATGAGGTTAGCTTCCATGCTCCGCTCCCGTCCGAGACGGAATTTCGGCAGCACCTCCCCGCTGTTCTCCCGATACACGTCTCGGTTTGGGGAGAGTGTGTATCCGGAGAACAATGGGGAGGTGCTGTCGAAACTTCGGCTCGGACGGGAGCGGAACATGGAAGCTAACCCATCTACGCATCCGCGGGCTGTCCAAGAAACATGGACAATCCGAAAGAGATACCGTCGTAGATATGCACTGATCAGCATACCAACGACTGCGTATCCCTTTCGGACAGGAGACGCCTAACTCGGTTACACGACCTAAGTACGACAATGGGTAAGGAAAGGAGGTGATTTATACCTAGGGTAGCGGTGGAGAGAGGCTAGCGGGGGCAGTGGCAACGAAGCCGATGAGGGTGGCCGAGTCCCTCCCACCGGTCCTGCAAAAAAAGGCAATAGGTTAGAATCAATTGAAAACATAGGTTAGAATCAATTGCAAAAAAAGGCACGGGGAGGTTCCAAAACCTGTAGAAAACATAGGCACGAAGGCCAACATTTTCAACAGCACGAAGGCCGACAACCATAACGGCACGAAGGCCGACATTTGCAAACGGCACGAAGGCCGACATTCCCAAATGGCACGAAGGCCGACATTCACAACGATCCACATAACTTCGGTGGTGGCGGGTGAAAGGTCTTGATGGCTAGAGGGGGGTGAATAGCCTTTTAAAATTTTCTACAAAGACAAGCTTAACAAGTTTATCAATACAACAAATAGCGAGATGCGAGTTTTGCTTAGCCTATGGGGTGTTTGCAAGCCACCTATCCAAATCACAATTCTAGTATATTGGCACTCAACCGCACAAGTCAAACCGAGAAGGAAACTACAACTAGCAAGCTACACAAAAGAGCTACTCTAGCAAAGTAACTAAGAAATTAATACAAGAGAGAGTTAGAAGGGTATCACCGAGGGGCGAAGTATTGAGCCAACCAAACGATATGATCAAGAGATGAATTCCACAATACACAACCACCGGGATCGATCAATCACAATAAGAATGATGACACAAAGATTTATCCCGAGGTTCACGTGCTTGCCGGCACGCTAGTCCCCGTTGTGTCCCTCTTCACCACGTGGTTCGGTGGCTAATCGGTCTCACACCGAGCCTCTCAAAAGGCGCCACAAGAACCTACCAAATGGCAAAAGGTTGCAATGACACGAGCAATTTACTAATGTTGCCTTTTGGCACTTCGCCGAGGTAGACACAAACCCCTCACAATCACCGGAGGTGGCCAAGAACAATCACCAACTCTTGCCAACGCCTCCAAGCTGCTCCAAGCCGTCTAGGTGGCGGCAACCACCAAGAGAAACAAGAATCCCGCAGCAAATCAACCACCAAGTGCCAACTAGATGCAATCTCACAATGCAAATGCACTTGGATCACTCAATCTCACTTCGAATATGCAAACAAGCAAGAGAGATGAGTGGGAGGGGAGTTGCTTAGCTCAAAGTGCTCACAAATATGTCAAAAGTCCAAGAGAGAGAGCCTTCAGCCGGCCAACGAGTATTTATAGACGTACCCCTTCGAATATAGCCGTTAGGAACGAGATCCAGCTGAAATCACGTTGACCGGACGCGCTGGTCCAACTGACCGGACGCGCCGGTCACGCAACGGCTAGTTTCGCGAAGCACTGACCGGACGCGCCGGTCGCAACGACCGGACGCGCCGGGCACGACCGGACGCACCGGTCCCGTAACGGACCGGACGCGCTGGTCAACACTGAGTCGCGCACAACGAAGCAGTGACCGGACGCACTAAAGAAACGACCGGACGCCACAGTGCCCGCGTCCGGTCGGAGTCCAGTAAGCTCCCTGGACGACCGGACGCGTCCGGTCGACTGTGGCCAGACGCGCCTCGCGTCCGATCAAACAACTGAAACACGCGTAGACACTGGACACTGACCGGACGCGTCCGGTCACACAATGACCGTGTCCGGTCCAGCGTCCGGTCACCACTGTGACCTCCGTTCGCTTCCGTTTGATTTTCGTTTGATTTCTGACTTCCGGCGTAGTGGAAAATAGGCATTTCATTTCCCCGAAATCGCCTGAATCCCGCGCTCGCACGCTCGGCGGGAGGGAGAGAGGACCCAAAACCCTCTCTACCGCTCAAACTCCACCGCCTTCACAAACGTGCTAACATCACCAAGTGATCATCACCATGTGCATGTGTGTTAGCATTTTCACAATCATTTTTCGAGGCGTTATTAGTTCTATCCAAATGCATATGACATGAAATACACACCTAGAGGCACTTAGGAGTTCAATAGCCGCGTAATTCCCCTCTTTATAGTACGGCTATCTATCCTATAATGTAACCACACCCACTAGGTGTCTTGGTTACTAAAAACATAACCCTTAAGCATATACCTTTGCCTTGCTCGCGTAGGGGTGCATCCAAATCCAAGTGTGGCCATCATGATCACCATGTCCATCTTGCCACCAACCTTGGAATGTACTAATCCTCATATGCTACATACAACTTAGGCATAGGATTAGTACTTAGGCATTGTCACTAATTACCAACACCAAACATAGGACTTTCAATCTCCCCCTTGTTGGTAATTGGTGACAACCCTTTCACAAAGATATTATGATGAAATTTTGATTGAACCCATGTCACATTGTCGAAGTATATTACCATGTGTAAGAAGTATGGACAAGTGATCATGAATTCAAATTGATAGCAATGGCTCCCCCTACATGTATGCTATATGTTATTTTGGAAGCATACATGTTAGATAGGAAAGATTAGGAGCATTGACTACCAATAGGTGTGAAGTGTTCTAGATTATAGACCTTTGAAGCGTGATACCATCGGAGTAGCGATAAACACCAACTTAGCACCTTGTGTAGTTAGATATCACTTGAAAAAGCACAAACAAAACTAGAAACCTCGTGAGATCAACATTATAAGCAAGGCTCTAGTACCACTTTGAAAAACATGAAGCAAGAGAAATCTAACTACTTCCTATTCATGCTAGTACTTCAATACACCATTCAATTGTATACTAGCAAGTCACCAAACAAGCAAAGTATTGGAGAAAAAGAAATGCATAACTATGCGTCATACATATGAAGTGCACAAGGAAATGCAACATTCATGTTTAAGAGCTTGCTCCCCCTACTTGTGTGCTCAAAATTTTAGTTGATCCCCTTCTTTTATCAAATTCTCCTCTTTTTAGAATCTATCTTTGTGAACAACATTTTTCTCCCCCTTTGTGCTTCTCCCCCTTTGAGTTCTATCTTTGTGAACAATATTTTCTCCCCCTTTGGCACCAATGACCACAAGGGACTAACTTTAGATAGATTATCATGTTGAATTATGGGGTGAGGATCAAGTTTGTGATTCAACCTAGATTGCTTGCATAAATAAAATGCTTCGGTTTGATCCAAGGGCAAGCTTCTTCACACCTCACTAGAAGGGTTATCATGCACCATGTTGAAGCAAATATTTAGACAAGTTTTCTAGATTAAACACTTAGGATCACAAGCTGCTCAAACAAGTTATATGCTACCACTAGATCATACAAGTCATGGAAACAATAGTGGCACCATATAAACTTCAAAGTCATTTGATTTTCATGAATGAGCCTAGAACATAAGAAATCATGACTAGATGCACTAAACATGTCCTTAGTATAGAATGTATGACATGTCAACCAATTGTACCTTGGGGCTCGAAGGAGAGGCATGTCATAACATTGGGGTGCATCAACTCATGTTGGAGAAGTCAATTATGTTCAACTCATTCTTTAGCTTGTGAAATCTCTTCTCGTCAAGTGGCTTGGTGAATAGATCGGCTAGTTGATCTTCGGTGCCCACACTCTCAATAGCAATGTCACCCTTTTGTTGATGATCTCTAATGAAATGATGACGAACATCAATATGTTTTGTTCTTTGATGTTGAATCGGATTGTTGGTTAGCTTCACGGCACTTTCATTGTCACATAGCAATGGCACATTCTTAAAGTTGATTCCAAAATCCTTCAATGTTGCCTTCATCCACAAGATTTGTGCACAACAACTACCCACGGCGATGTATTCGGCCTCGGCGGTAGATAGTGCAATACTATTTTGCTTCTTGGATGACCATGAGACAAGTGATCTTCCCAACAATTGACAAGTCCCGGAAGTGCTCTTTCTCTCCACTTTGTCACCGGCATAGTCGGAATCCGAATATCCAACTAGCTCAAAGCTTGCACCTTTGGGATACCACAATCCAACATCTTGTGTATGCTTTAAGTACCTCAATATTCTCTTTGTTGCCTTCAAATGACTTTCTCTTGGTGAGGCTTGAAATCTTGCACACATGCATACACTAAACATCACATCGGGTCTTGATGCCGTCACATAGAGTAGACTACCAATCATTGATCTATAAAGCTTTTGATCCACCATGTTGCCACTCTTGTCACTATCCAAACTTCCACTAGTGCCCATTGGGGTTGTAATGCCCTTTGCATCTTACATACCAAACTTCTTGAGCATATCTTTGATGTACTTGGTTTGGCTCACAAATGTTCCTTCCTTCATTTGTTTGATTTGAAGTCCAAGAAAGAAACTAAGTTCACCGATCATTGACATTTCAAATTCCTTTGCCATCATTTTCCCAAACTCATCACAATAATCTTGATTGGTTGAACCGAAGATGATATCATCAACATATATTTGCAATACAAACAAGTCTTTCCCAATCTTCTTGGTGAAGAGAGTAGTATCCACTTTGCCCATGACAAATCCTTTAGTTAGCAAGAAGTCCCTCAATCTTTCATACCATGATCTAGGTGCTTGCTTCAATCCATACAAAGCTTTTCTCAATTTGTAAACATGATTGGGTTTCTTGTCATCTTCAAAACCGGGAGGTTGCTCCACATACACCTCCTCTTGAATGTACCCATTGAGAAATGCACTCTTCACATCCATTTGATATAGCTTGATATTGTGAGCACAAGCATAGGCAAGTAAAATCCTAATTGCTTCCAATCTTGCAACCGGGGCATAAGTTTCACCAAAGTCAAGACCCTCTATTTGTGTGTAACCTTGAGCCACTAGTCTTGCTTTGTTTCTTACTACTATTCCATCTTGATCTTGCTTGTTGCGAAAGACCCATCTTATTCCAATGACATTGTGATCCTTAGGCCTCTCAACTAGTTCCCATACTTCATTTCTCTTGAAGTTGTTGAGCTCTTCATGCATTGCATTTACCCAATCCGGATCTCTCAATGCTTTATCAATGTCCTTGGGTTCTTCCATTGACACAAAAGAAGAGTGAGCACAAAACGATGCCAATCTTGATCTAGTTTGAACTCCCCTTTGTATGTCACCAATGATGGAATCCAATGGATGGTCTCTAGCAATGTTGGTTGGTTGAAGCACTTGCACTTGATTGTTTGGATGTTGATGTTGATCATGAGTTGGAGATGATGAACTAGCCACTTGTTGATCTTGTTGCACTTGAGATGATGTAATAGCTTGATTTTGCATTAGAGAACCACTAGCTTATGTAATTGGACTTTGGAGCACTTGATCTTTGTTGTCATCCACATCAATCACGTGCTTTGGCCTAATATCACCAATATCCATTTCTTTCATAGCATTGCTCAATTGAGTTCCTCTCACATCATCCAAGTTATCTTCTTCATCTTGAGAGCCGTTTGTTTCATCAAACTCAACATCATGAACTTCTTCAAGTTGACCACTAGCCAAATTCCAAACTCTATAAGCTTTGCTAGTAGTGGAGTAACCAAGTAAGAATCCTTCATCACATTTCTTCTCAAACTTGCTCAATCTAGTGCCCTTCTTCAAGATGTAGCATTTGCAACCAAATACCCGAAAGTATGCAATGTTGGGCTTTCTTCCATTTAAGATCTCATATGGTGTCTTTTCTAGGAACTTGTGGCAATAGAGGCGGTTGCTATAGAAGCAAGCCGTGTTGATTGCTTCGGCCCAAAATGAATGACTCACATTATACTCATTTAACATTGATCTTGCCATATCAATCAAAGTTCTATTCTTCCTTTCAACTAGGCCATTTGATTGAGGTGTATACTTGGCCGAAAATTGATGCTTGATTCCAAGCTCCTCACATAACTCATCAACTCTTGTGTTTCTAAACTCACTTCCATTGTCACTTCTTACTTTCTTGATTGTGGTCTCAAACTCATTTTGCACTCTCTTGATGAACTTCTTGAATATGTCAAATACATCACTCTTGTCCACAAGAAAGAATACCCATGTGTATCTAGTGAAATCATCCACAATCACAAAACCATACTTGTTGCCACCAATGCTTGTGTATGTAGTTGGCCCAAATAAATCCATGTGCAACAACTCAAATGCCTTGGAAGTACTCATAATGCTCTTCAATGGATGAGTGTTGCCCACTTGCTTTCCGGCTTGACATGCACTACATAGCTTATCCTTCTCAAATGTGACATCCTTCAAGCCTCTAACTAAGTCATGCTTCACTAACTTGTTCAATTGCTTCATGCCAACATGACCAAGTCTTCTATGCCATAACCAACCCATACTTGATTTGGTGAGCAAGCATGTTGAAAGTTGAGTGTCACTAGCATTGAAATCAACCAAGTATAGATTCTCATATCTAAAGCCCTTGAAGATCAAATTGGAGCCATCAACACTAACTATTTCCACATCATCAACACCAAATATGCACTTGAAACCAAGATCACACAATTGAGCAACCGAGAGAAGATTGAAGTTCAACTTTTCAACTAGGAGCACATTGGAAATGCTATGATCATTTGAGATTGCAATCCTTCCAAGAGCCTTCACATCACCCTTGCTATTGTCACCAAAAGTGATACTATCAATGCCACTATCATTTGATTTGAGAGAGTTGAACATTCTTGAATCACCGGTCATATGTTGAGAGCACCCACTATCAAGCACCCAATGCCTTCCTCCGGCCTTGTAATTTACCTACAAAATAAATCAATGTTTCTTAGGTACCCATATTTGTTTGGGTCCTTAGAGGTTAGTAACTAAGTTCTTTGGTACCCAAATGGCCTTCTTCTTTGGACCCACAATTGGTGTACCAACAAACCTAGCATGCACACCTTTCTTACCCTTGGTAAGCACATAACAAGAATCAAAAGGAATGTAATCTATTTTAGCATGAAACTTGTTGTTGTTCTTGTTCATTTTATTACAATTAATCTCTAGATGCCCAACTTGCTTGCATCTATTGCAATAACGACCATTGCTCTTCACAAAGCGAGACTTTGGAGTAGCAAAGGCCGCCTTGCCCTTCTTGGGAGTATAGCCCAAACCCTCTTTGTTAAGAGAGAACCTTTGGCTACCCAAGCATTTTAGCAAGCGGGCATCCCCACCATAGGCATTGCCTAATGCGCGGGTGAGATCATCCACCTCTCTCTTGAGAGTCTTATTCTCAACCACAAGTGATGACTCACTAGTAGTAGAGGTAGAGTTGGTTGTGGTGGATGATGATGAGCTACATGAAGCATTAGTAGGACCAACAAATAAAGAATCATCAATAATATCACATGTTAGTCCAATATCACAAGTGACAATCACTTGCTCCTCCTTAGCTTCTTTCATGAGCTTCTCCAACTTGAGGTCCTTCTCCTTGATGAGCTCAACTAGAGAGGAGTGGGCTTCCTTAAGCCTAGTGTGAGCAACCTCGAGGTCCTCGTGGTCTTCCTTTAGACACTCACGAGAGGCCTCTAGCTCATCAAAGGATTTCCTAAGAGCTTTGAACTCTTGTTCAATTCCTTTGCACTCCTTACTCTTTTTGAGAGCAACAAGCTCCTCCATCAAGGCATCATTTTCATTGCTCTTGGCAATGAGCTCTTGCTCTAAGATTTTGCACTTCTTGGTTGTCCTCTTGTAGCCCTTGCTCATTTGATCTATTATGCCTAATAGATCATCCTTGGAGTAGTCCTCATCCTCCTCATCATCACTCCTACAACCATCACTAGCACAAGAATCATCATCACTATCATCATATTTTACCTTGGTAGGCTTGGCCATAAGGCATGTCGTTGTAGTGTCGAAGATGGATGGCTTGTTGGAGAGGGCGATGCTTGCAATGGCTCGCCGAGTGGTCCTCTCATCATCACTAGAGCTTTCATCATCATCACTATCGGATTTGTCACTATCCCAAGTGACTACATAGCCACCACCCTTCTTCTTCTTGTTGATAGTGAAGCTCTTCTTCTCTTTCTTCTCCTTCTTGTCCTTCTTGTTCTTTTTCAACTTCAACTCTCCATCATGATATCTTTTGTCTTCATAGGGGCACTTTGCCACTACATGATCGGGGCTATTGCAATTGTAGCAAAGCATCTCCTTTGCCTTCATGAAGTCCCTTCTCTTTCTTGCACCATATCCTTTCTTCTTCATAAACCTCCCCATCTTGTGCACTAGGAGGGCCATGGTCTCATCATCGAATGGATCATCATCATCGCTCTCCACCTTGCTCTTGCCCTTAGAAGATGAAGCCTTGAATGCAATGGGCTTCTCTTGCTTGACCTTGATCTCCTTCTTCTCATCTTCATCTTCATCATCATCATATTGAGCATCGGTCATGACATCTCCAAGCACTTGGTTTGGTGTCACCTTGTCCAAACCCTCTCTTTGGATCATCTTCCTCAAGATAGCAAACTTCTTAGGTAAGTTCATCAAGAACTTATGTGAGAAGTCCTTGTCCTTGACATCTTCTCCTAGGCTCTTGAGATCATTGACAATAACTTGTAGCCTATAGAACATCTCCGGTATGGACTCATCATCCTTCATCTTGAAGCTTGCAAACTTATCCTTGAGCATATAGAGCTTGGCACTCTTTACCGTTGAAGTGCCTTCATATGTTTCCTCTAATCTTGTCCACACTTCACTTGCCATCTCAAGATCCTTGATTTGCTCAAAGACCTTTGCATCAATCCCATTGTAGAGAGTGTTAAGAGCCATTGTGTTGCATTGGTTGTTGATGTGGTCATTGTTGGTGAGGTTGTCGGGATCAATGATAGCATAATCATGATGTGTCACCTCCCAAACCTTCTCATTGATAGAGCCAAGATATTGCTTCATCTTTCTTTTCTAATGATCAAAAGATGAGACACCATCAAAGAATGGAGGCTTGCCCCCGACATGGTTGAACACAACTTGAGCCATCTTACACCGAGGTTGTTAAGCCTTACAAACGGTGACCACGGCTCCAATACCACTTGAAAGGTCTTGATGGCTAGAGGGGGAGTGAATAGCCTTTTAAAATTTTCTACAAAGACAAGCTTAACAAGTTTATCAATACAACAAATAGCGAGATGCGAGTTTTGCTTAGCCTATGGGGTGTTTGCAAGCCACCTATCCAAATCACAATTCTAGTATATTGGCACTCAACCGCACAAGTCAAACCGAGAAGGAAACTACAACTAGCAAGCTACACAAAAGAGCTACTCTAGCAAAGTAACTAAGAAATTAATACAAGAGAGAGTTAGAAGGGTATCACCGAGGGGCGAAGTATTGAGCCAACCAAACGATATGATCAAGAGATGAATTCCACAATACACAACCACCGGGATCGATCAATCACAATAAGAATGATGACACAAAGATTTATCCCGAGGTTCACGTGCTTGCCGGCACGCTAGTCCCCGTTGTGTCCCTCTTCACCACGTGGTTCGGTGGCTAATCGGTCTCACACCGAGCCTCTCAAAAGGCGCCACAAGAACCTACCAAATGGCAAAAGGTTGCAATGACACGAGCAATTTACTAATGTTGCCTTTTGGCACTTCGCCGAGGTAGACACAAACCCCTCACAATCACCGGAGGTGGCCAAGAACAATCACCAACTCTTGCCAATGCCTCCAAGCTGCTCCAAGCCGTCTAGGTGGCGGCAACCACCAAGAGAAACAAGAATCCCGCAGCAAATCAACCACCAAGTGCCAACTAGATGCAATCTCACAATGCAAATGCACTTGGATCACTCAATCTCACTTCGAATATGCAAACAAGCAAGAGAGATGAGTGGGAGGGGAGTTGCTTAGCTCAAAGTGCTCACAAATATGTCAAAAGTCCAAGAGAGAGAGCCTTGAGCCGGCCAACGAGTATTTATAGACGTACCCCTTCGAATATAGCCGTTAGGAACGAGATCCAGCTGAAATCGCGTTGACCGGACGCGCTGGTCCAACTGACCGGACGCGCCGGTCACGCAACGGCTAGTTTCGCGAAGCACTGACCAGACGCGCCGGTCGCAACGACCGGACACGCCGGGCACGACCGGACGCACCGGTCCCGTAACGGACCGGACGCGCTGGTCAACACTGAGTCGCGCACAACGAAGCAGTGACCGAACGCGCTGAAGAAACGACCGGACGCCACAGTGCCCGCGTCCGGTCGGAGTCCAGTAAGCTCCCTGGATGACCGGACGCGTCCGGTCGACTGTGACCGGACGCGCCTCGCGTCCGATCAAACAACTGAAACACGCGCAGACACTGGACACTGACCGGACGCGTCCGGTCACACAGTGACCGCGTCCGGTCCAGCGTCCGGTCACCACTGTGACCTCCGTTCGCTTCCGTTTGATTTCCGTTTGATTTCTGACTTCCGGCGTAGTGAAAAATAGGCATTTCATTTCCCCGAAATCGCCTGAATCCCGCGCTCGCACGCTCGGCGGGAGGGAGAGAGGACCCAAAACCCTCTCTACCGCTCAAACTCCACCGCCTTCACAAACGTGCTAACATCACCAAGTGATCATCACCATGTGCATGTGTGTTAGCATTTTCACAATCATTTTTCGAGGCGTTATTAGTTCTATCCAAATGCATATGACATGAAATGCACACCTAGAGGCACTTAGGAGTTCAATAGCCGCGTAATTCCCCTCTTTATAGTACGGCTATCTATCCTATAATGTAACCACACCCACTAGGTGTCTTGGTTACTAAAAACATAACCCTTAAGCATATACCTTTGCCTTGCTCGCGTAGGGGTGCATCCAAATCCAAGTGTGGCCATCATGATCACCATGTCCATCTTGCCACCAACCTTGGAATGTACTAATCCTCATATGCTACATACAACTTAGGCATAGGATTAGTACTTAGGCATTGTCACTAATTACCAACACCAAACATAGGACTTTCAGCGGGGCCACTACAAGAGGACACCCCTTTAGCAATGCATATATGCGTTGCTATAAGCCCAAATAAGTGTTGGTAGGATCTATACCAACGCATCTGACATGCATTGCTTAAAGTGGCGTTGCAAGGATCAATTGCAACGCATATATATGTATTGGTAAGAGGGGTATGTAAGCGTTGCATGCTAGCAACAAATATGTAGCAACGTATATATGTGTTGCTAGTAAAATATGCCACATGCTTTTGGGATTTATTATTAAAATCATATATATGTTATTTTTATAGTATAAACAACTTGATAAATTAATTAGATGTGTTACATCCAGCAGCCACAAGCATTTAAAAGATATTTTTGATACTCAAGATAATATAAATAGTTGAAGTTAAGTAAATGATTTTATAGATATAAGAAAATGGTCCACTCTGTAATCGTATACAATGATTCACTAACTACAAAATTCCATACTGAAAATAAATATACACAAGTGTAACACCACTCCTAAACAACTAATCTTGAGGGAAAATCTTGTTCTTCATCCTTCAATCATAGGGAACATCCAAAATATCATATCTTTGTCTTGTGTGAACACAGTGCTTCGTTAAGAACATATATTTAGGAAAGTATATGCGATTTTCCCATCAATTTACAAATCATGGTGAAGGAAGAAAAATGAGACAATGTATATATACCTGTTGCTAGCAGCTCTTCTAGAATTAATGTTTCATTAATACCTTTTGTCTACAGTGACACAGCAACCCTGACATAAAAGAAGCTGAGCTAAATTAGAACCAACAAAGCCACGCAAAAATAAATTGTAACGGGTGGATGTGCGTGCTCTAATTTTTCTACTCGAAGTTCTCTCAAATTAGAACTAGCAATGCAGATAAAGACAACTGCCGTCCTTAGTTTTGTATAGCATAAGCAGAAGAATAGGGTTCCACGTCTTGGGTCATACGCCTGATATACATCTCCTGTACATGGGACTGACTTGTCATCAGAAATTTTGATACCCAGATAACTTTTGTACGTGGAATTTAAAGCAAAAGCTTAGAAACAATCTTAAACTAGAGATCAGTCCGCAAGTATATACTAATTATGTCCGAATCAAACAATGCCAAAATATAGACAACAAACCATATATATACTTGAAGAAGGACACCTTTACCTTACTAGATCTTTTCTTCAGTCACCTCCTCATACCTCGTAGTTGTATATCACAGAATCACAGTAAAAACTTCAGAAGATTTACCATTGTCTGCACAAGTTCAAAAAGATAACATCATCCATCAGTAAGCATAACTGAATTATTACCAAATACTTGTTAATTTCATAACTGAAGAACAAGCTACTATTTGACAGTATAATAGCTACTATTTTAAATTACCTCATAGTGAAATTCAACTTGCACTAGTAGTCTTCCAGGTTCAGTTTCAAGAGCATTAACTTCAAAAAATTTCCATTTCTGTAACCTGCATATGCAGTGCATGTTTGTGTCATTTAGAAAAATAAAGCATCCAGAGATGAGAGGACATCTTGATTTCAAAGCGAATCCATTTTTTCTCATTTGCTATTCTATCGTACATTAAAAAATCTTGATTCAATAGTGAATCCATTTTTTTCTCATTTGCTATTCTATTGTACATTAACAAAATTAATGGATCTAAGCCAGCAACAACACCTAGCAATATCTAGGTCAGTTCTAACTGCATCTCACATGATGGCTTATGAAATATATGGCTTAGGATCATCTGAAAAACACAATATAAATCCATACATATACAGGAAACACAAACCTGTGGATCAGAGAAGAATGGATACCACACAGACATATCAAAGAAGAATGAACCCTGAAGAAGAAACTGTGTATGAAGAAAAATAACGAACATAAAAATCAGGCTGGATATGCCAAGGAACGAGGATTATAGAAGGGGGAGATGGCTAACCACCTGTGCTGCACCAATACCATTGCCATCACTGCAGAACAACTGCGCTGACGCTGAACACCTGGGAGCGGCCGCACTGCCGCTGTGCATCACCACCCGATGCAAACCATTTGAGAGACGACGTCACAGTTCCTACACATTTGTATCTGATCCAATCGAATAAAATCAATGATGGCGGTGGACCAACAAGGGGCAATAAGATGGATTATTAGTGTATAGGATGAAGGCGGACATTTTTTTTTTCTTTTAGGATTTAATAATACGGCAACAGGATTAATAGCAGCAACATCAAAAAAGCAACTTCTAGGGTTGTGTTCGTATCTGGAAACATAAGGGGAATACATATACAGGAAATAGAAATTGAAAGAAAGAAAAAGGATATATCAAACACATAGATCAGAGATGAATCCATTAAATCAAGACAGAAAGAGGTGCGTGACATCCATCCAGGTGAACTAAGTAACAGGGATTAAAGATGGGAGTAGATAACTAACCACTCGTGTGATGCACATGCACCGGAACTAGACATCTAGAGGCAGCCGCCGCCGCCATTACACATATTGATAATTCCGGTGCCGCGGGCACTGCAGTTCTCGAAATTATCGTTTCTGCGAATCTAGGAGACGCCTTCTGCCATGGCACATCAGAGAACCGTCACTGCCGGTGGTGGTGCTTTTAGATCCAAGAGGAAGAGGAAGAATACGAATGCACAAGGAAGGGTTGCGGTTTTAACGTGGGTGTGCAGGTGGAGACGTGGAGTGGGCCGGATCACAATCGTGTCTACGAACGAGCCCACAGCAACGGTAGCAAGGTGCGTTGCAGGCTATCCGATGCAAGTGAGGGGTTTGTGGTGTAGTGGGCGTGCACGCGGAGAAGACGACACCGAGAACGAGACGGGACGTCGCTACGTCGGCACCACCTCCTCCTTCTTCTTCTTCCTCTTCTCTTCCCCTTCCTCCTTCACTTTCCTCCTGCTTCTCCTTCTCCTCTCCTTCTTCTTCCCCTTCCTCCTTTTTCCCCTTCCTCCTCCTTCTTCCCCTTCCTCCTTCTTCCCCTTCCTCCTCCTCTCCTCCTCCTCCTTACAGCGGCGGCATGGGGCCAGGGCCGCGGGGCAGCAGCGGCGCGGGGACGGCGGCGTGGGCCGCACCGGCGCGTGACCGGGGCGCGGGGCCAACGCCGTGGGCAGCGGCGCGCGTGGCTCGGCGGCGGGGGCCGACGGCGGAGCGGCTTTGGGGCGGGGGGCGCGGCGCGCGGGGGGTGCGGCAGCACGGTGGGGGATGGTGGGGGCACGGGGGCGGACGGTGGGGGGCGCGGGGGCGGCGGTGTGCACTGCGGGCGGCGGATTTGGAAATGTGAGCTAGGGTTGAGGAGAAAAAGATGGGCCGATGGGCCTTATCCGGTCCTCCTTTGCCGACTGCCAGCCTAAGCAGTCAGCAAAGAGAGCACCTTTGCCGACTGTCCACAGTGGCAGTTGGCAAAGCACTCCTTTGCCGACTACTCAGGCTGGTAGTCGGTAAAGTTTTAATTTTTTTTAATTTTGAGTTCAAACTTTTTCTGTGGACTATGTGTATTGTTTACAGGCACATGTTCCAATTTGGGGTCTTTTTACAACATTTTGCTATATTCCGTTGATTTCTTTCTTTTCCTTGAATTTTCACGCATAATCCAAGTTTGAACTGCAGGTGCATGAAATAATGAAACTTAGCCATTCGAAAAATGATATTCATGTTGGACAGTGTATTTTGAGGCCGTGTCCAGAAGCTCACCCAAAAGTTTGGAGTCCTTGTCCACGGAACAGGACTGTCCAGGCGTGGTAGAGGTGCTTTTTAATTATATAAAATCCAAACGAAGTCGGAAAATCACGAAACTTGTCGAGGTGTCATGTTATCGGATGTGGAGCCTATGATAAAAAATTTCAAAAAGTTTGGTGCAAGTTGCGGCGTCGGATGTCCAAAACCCAGACATCTCTACGCGTGATCACATATGATCACATGTGGAGATGTCTGGATTTTGAGCATCCGACGCCGCAACTTGCTCCAAACTTTTTAAAATTTTTATCATAGGCTCCACATGTGATAAAAAGACACCTCGACAAGTTTCGTGATTTTCTGATTTTGTTTGGATTTTATATATTTAAAAAGCACCTCTACCACGCCTAGAAAGTCCTGTTCCGTGGACAAGTACTTCAAACTTTTGGGTGAGCTTCTGGACACGGCCTCAAAATACACTCTCCAACATGAATATCATTTTTTGAATGACTAAGTTTCAATATTTCATGCACCTGCAGTTCAAACTTGGATTATACGGGGAAAATTCAAGGAAACAAAGGAAATCAACGAAATATAGCAAAACAGCTCAAAAAATCATGAAACTTCTCGAGGTATCATGTTATCACATGTGGAGGCTAGGAAAAAAATTTGAGGAAGTTTGGAGCAAGTGGCGACGTCAAACGTACAAGACCTAGACTCATAAGGCAAAGAAAAAAACACAAAAAAAACTTTGCCGACTACCAAACAGCAGGGCAGTCGGCAAAGAAGACGGCGACGGGCGCCGTCTCGGCCCCAGCAAGATGTGCCGACTGCTTCCCTTCGCCGACTGTCGGCAGTCGACAAAGATAGTCGTTGCCGACTGCCCAACTTCGCCAGCTGCCCGAAGCCTACTGGCAGTCGGCAAAGACTATCTTTGCCGACTGCCAGTCTTTGCCACCTGCCGTAGCTAGGGCAGTCGGCAATGGCCCTGTTTCCCGTAGTGTATCTATGTGCATAGCAAATGCAATGTATCTAGAAAAGTCAAAACGTCCTATAATTTGGAACGGAGGGAGTAGTATACTAGCATTATAGCTTTTCTAATTTAAAAAGCACATACAGAAAAAATGCAAAGTTTTCGCTTGGATTCTCATACAAGACAAAATTCTCATAGCGGGCAAGGTTTGACGGCGATGATACGACAAGAGAAGACATCGTCTGAAGAAGCCAGAAAATTTTTTTAGCTAGGGCGAATAATATATATACATGACCTAAACTAAAAACATGCCAAAAAAAAGAAAGAAAGAACCCATGTAGTCATATCATATACTTCAGAAAGGATACCAGACAATCATCAATCACCCAAACACAATGCTACTACTAGGTGAATGCAATTGTTTAGAATCTATAGACTCAAACGTTCTTAGGCCGTGTTTAGTTCGCCGGAATCGGCGTGTGCCAAGTTACTATGCAACACTGTGCAGCACTGTAGCATTTTGTTTTTATTTGGTAATAATTGTCCAAACATTGACTAATTAGACTTAAAACGTTCGTCTCGCAAAGTACAATAAAACTGTGCAATTAGTTTTTGATTTCATCTACATTTTGTACTCTATGCATATACTGATATTTTGATGTGATGGGAATCTTCTTTTTGCATAGTAGAATTTGGGAGACAAAACAAGCCCTTAGTTGTTAGCACATTGGGTTATCACCTGCTAGTTGCTAGTGCCACTGGCACGTTACTGCATAGCCGCATAGGTCTCTTTGCCACTGTGCTTGACCCAATTAAACAAGCCAAGCTGCAGTGACTTTTTTCTGTCTGGTCCGACGCTGACGGGCGCTAATCTCTGGCGCAGAAAAAGAAGATGCTTTGAGCATCACCAGCCAGTAGCCGGGCCGGGCGGCTGCCCCACGTCGCCGATACGGCTCCGCCAACAGCAGACTGATTGAGATGTGCACCCACGCACACGGCACATCATCACGTTTACCTGCGAGCTGGACTGAGCTAGCAGCGGTCGTGACAGTCCAAAACTACTCTTTTCCTGCCATTCTGCACCCATCACCACGCTTCCCCTCGTTCATTCCACGGTTCGGTTCGCCAAAACCATGCCTCTCCCTCACGTCGTCGTCCTTCTTGGACTCCTCTCCCTGGAGGCGTCCTGCTCCGCCGCCACGGACACGGTGTCACCCGGCAACGGGCTCGTCGGCAGCAGCAGCAGGCTCGTCTCCAACAACAGCAAGTTCGCGCTGGGCTTCTTCAAGCCGGACAGCACACCCTTCCGCCACACCACCAGCAACCCCAACACGTACCTCGGCATATGGTTCAACAAGGTCCCCAAGCTGACCCCACTCTGGAGCGCCAACGGCGACAGCCCCGTGGTCGACCCCGCCTCACCCGAGCTCGCCATCTCCGGCGACGGCAACCTGGTCATCCTGGACCAGGCCACCAAGTCCGTCATCTGGTCCACCCGCGCCATCACCACCACCAACGACACCGTCGCCGTTCTCCTCAACGACGGCAACCTCGTCCTCCGAAGCTCCTCCAACTCGTCCGACGTCTTCTGGCAGAGCTTCGACTACCCGACGGACCACTTCTTCGCCGGCGCCAAGATCGGCTGGAACAAGGTGACCGGCCTCGACCGCCGCCTCGTCTCGAGGAAGAGCCTGATCGACCAGGCTCCCGGCCTCTACACTCTGGGGTTCGAACGCGACGGGGTTGGGCGCCTCGTGTGGAACTCCACCGTGGAAATCCTGTCCACCGGGCAGTGGACCGGGCAGTACTTCAGCTTGGCACCGGAGATGATCGGAGCAGTCATGCCGACTTTCAAGTTCGTCAACAACGACCAGGAGGTTTACTTCACGTACACGCTGCATAACAACACGCAAATGGTGCTCACGAAGCTGGGTGTCTCTGGCCAGGGCTTCGTGGGTGAGTGGATGGACGACCTGCAGGACTGGTTGATACATTACAGGCAGCCTGTGCATCAGTGTGACACCTACGCGACGTGTGGACCTTTCACGGTCTGCAACGACACTGCCGATCCAATCTGCAGCTGCATGAAGGGTTTCTCTATTAGCTCGCCCAAGGACTGGGAGCTGGAGGACAGGAGAGACGGGTGCATGAGGAACACACCATTAGACTGTGGAAGCGGCGACGACAAGACTGCAGGTCCCACGGATAAGTTCTACGCCGTGCAACGCGTCAGGTTGCCCCATGGCGCGGAGACAGTGCAGGCTGCAACGAGTGGAGATCATTGCTCACAGGTCTGCTTGGGCAACTGCTCCTGCACCGCGTATTCCTATGGGGAAGGAGGCTGCTCTGTCTGGCATGGCAAATTGACCAATGTAAAACAACAGTCTGATGGTTCTGATGATGGAAATGGGGAGATGCTTTACATCCGCCTTGCTGCAAAAGACGTGCCAAGTGCGGCGAGGAAGAAGAAGAATACGGGAATTGACATTGGTGCTGCCATTGGTGCAAGCGCTGCGGTCTTCGGGCTCATGGTGCTTGCTCTGATAATCTGCAGGAGAAAAGGGAAGTGGTTTGCTCGCAGTCGCATACCGGGCAATGCTCAAGGCGGCATTGGGGTCATTGCTTTTCGATACGCCGATTTGCAGCGTGTGACTAAAAACTTCTCTGAAAAGTTAGGAGGAGGAAGTTTCGGCTCCGTGTTCAAGGGGTACCTGAAGCTGAGTGACTTATTCACCTTGGTGGCAGTGAAGAGGCTCGGCGGCAACCATCAAGGAGAGAAGCAATTCAGAGCAGAAGTGAGTTCGATCGGAATCATCCAGCACATCAATCTAGTTAAACTGATCGGGTTTTGTTGCGAAGGCGACAAGAGGCTGCTTGTGTACGAGTACATGCCAAAGCACTCACTTGATGTTCTTTTGTTCAAAAAGGCCAGTGATATAGTTTTGGCTTGGAACCTTAGGTACCAAATAGCCGTTGGAGTTGCCAGAGGCCTGGCCTACTTGCACACCGGTTGTCGGGATTGTATCATACACTGTGACATCAAGCCAGAGAACATACTTCTCGACGCGTCGTTCGTACCTAAGATTGCTGATTTTGGGATGGCAAAGGTCTTGGGAAGAGAATTTAGCCGTGCAATAACTACGATGAGAGGAACCATCGGATATCTTGCGCCCGAATGGATTAGCGGAGAAGCTATCACATCGAAAGTGGACGTTTACAGCTATGGGATGGTCTTGTTTGAACTGATATCTGGGAGGAGGAACTCAAGCCAAGTGTACCTTGAGGATGGCGACTACTCAGAATTTTTCCCTCTGCAAGTTGCACGCAGGCTTCATCAGAGTGGAGAGACGGTTGGAAGCCTGGTGGATGCGAATTTGCACGGCGAAGCGGATCTTGGGGAGGTTGAAAGAGTTTGCAAGGTTGCGTGCTGGTGCATTCAGGAAAGCGAGCTTGATCGGCCGGCCATGGCCGAGGTGGTGCAGTTTCTTGAGGGACTCTCTGAGGTCGACGTGCCTCCAGTGCCAAGGCTGCTCAATACTATCACGGGAGGGTCGCCGGCGTCGGTGTACTATCTCGATTCAGGAGAACTCGTCGTTTCAGACAAGCAAAGTGAATAATATTATTTGCCTGGAGGTAGTAACATTTAGTTGCATGCATGCACCTCAACATATTATTAAGAAAACTTTCAGCCATTCAGAGGAAGATTGTGGTTTGTATCCTATCCTATGTATACATATTATTAAACAGGGAAAGTTTCTTGTCCGCCTCTCCCTAACTACACGGACAGTGAAGTCCTCTGTGTCTCGTTCGTACGTCCGGACACATATGATCCGTGGTGATATTTCTCTGTTTTTGTCTTCGTTCATGAAAGTAGTGGCTGGCAGGAGCTGTGTTCTGTGCAGTGTGTATTTATCATTGTTCGTCTAAATAGTTGTTTAGCACATTTAGATATCGTTTAAACTCTATACAATGATGCGTCACAGTCGTTTCCATTTCAGTGGTTATTTATTCCATTTAAATGACTATTTCCCTCGTTTAGTATGTCCATTTGTTGAAACAATGGCTAAACGGCCGGTGAATGATTGTTTATTATTTAAAAAACACTAGTCTTAATAAAGAAGAAGATCACAACAATTCAGAACAAACAAGAAAAAAATGGCTTTGATGGCACAGGAGAGAGAGAGAGAGAGAGCATCCCAGAGATTCAATACAATTCCATTTATAGCCGAAAATTTGGCAAAGGGACGCATAGAAACCTAAAGCTTGCTAATGCAGGTACAATTCTATCTCACGTTTCCTAGGTGTCAGTCGCCCTGAATTATGGCTTCTGTTCAGGCGAAGTTTTGACTAAATGTGAACACAAACTAGTAAACCAATATCAATAGATTGTAGGTGTTGGATGTTAATCTAGTGCCTGCTAGCTGTTGCCTAAAAATAAGTTATATTTCAGGTATCTGAAATATAGCAAATCACATTCTATATATACTTGAATTTCTGAAGCGAGTCAACTTCACAGAGAAACACCCTTCTCTTCTATAAGTTCACTTCTCACTTCCCAGAGTACCGATCAACAAACACACAGCAAAATTAACTCAGCTCCAAGTTGCCATGCATGTATGGTACTGCACTTGCTGTCGATCAAATATACTCCCTCTGTCCCTGTATGTAGGTCGTTTTAGCATTGGACCAAGTGCAGCCAAGATTCAGTAAACCTGGACACACCCTGTGTATAGATGCATGCAGCATTGAGTGCATCTAGACATTTAATTGAGCTGCTATAACGACAGACTTAAGGGGACAGAGGGAGTAGACAGGATCGATGAAAGCCAACATGATGACGTAAATTGATCGATGATGAGACTTGACGATGTAGTGAGGGATCTGGGATGGAAGTTCAGGGGTTTTTAAAGCAATCATGGCAAAAATTCTTTGAGGTGCTCTAGGGGGCTCCATGATATAGCGGCGGTAGGGGGGGCTTGAGCCCCCTCCCCCGGCGCCCCACCGCTAGATCCGTCCCTATGATGACCTATGATGACGGATGATGGACAGGTACCCGCAGGAGAAGACCGCTTGACCGATTGTCACGACCATGAAGCCAAGGACCTTTAGGAGCGCTCCAATGCTTCGCAGTGATCTTTGACCCCCACCTTGCACTTTGAGCCGCCGCTATATATATATCCAATAGACATTACTATAACTATGTATATAGACATATTGTATACCTAAGTGCGTAGCAAAAGCTATGTATCTAAAAAAAATACCAAAATGTCTTATAATTTGGAATGAATCGAGGGAGTATTTTATAATGCTAGTGGTGAATAATTTTGTGGTAAATTAAGCTAGACTATCTACATGATAGTATTAGTTTTTTTTAAAAAAAACAAAATAGATCCAATTCCTATTATCATCTGTGAAGGTTATAGTATTATAGTTTATATAATAGATAGCCGGGTGTTTTTATTTTCTTAATAGTTTTTTAAGATTTGTCTATTTTTAGCAGTCTCATTAGAATTTTTTTAGAAAAAGAAATAGTTTCTATCCTCTGGTTAAACAAATAGACTAGTTTCTATTATGAAGATTTTTCTATTATGTAGATGCTACAAAACGGAAACCAAAGATAACAAAATTAAGTAAAAATTAAAGTGAGCAAAGTATGTGAGGAAATTATTTCCTTGGCCCTACAAAAAGAGCTGCTTAGTTTCTTGCCCTTTTTTTTCCTCAAACTTGCTTATTTGGTCTAAAACGAATTTCCTGGCTCTTCCGTTAGTTCGATGGGCTAACGGTGTTAAGCTCTACGCAAAATGACTATTTTACCCCTAGCGCCGAAGGCTACAGTTCACAGGTCTTTCAGGCTGCCTCTATTAATAATTTCCCAAAATAAGGTATAATATTTTTTCAAACATGGCATTATTAATTTTTTTATTTTTTCAATAATTATTTTTTCAAGCCAGGGTAAAAGAGTCATTTCGTATACAGCTTAACACTGTTAGCTCATCAAACTAACGGAAGGGCCAAGAAACCAAATGCAATTTGTTTTAGGGCCATATAAGCAAGTATGAGAAAAAAGGCCAAGAAACTAAGTAGCATTTTTTTAGGTCTAAGGAAATAATTTCCTCAAAGTATATTAGTAATCTCATCAGAATTAATATGGATACTCCAAGAGAAGCCACCAATTAGCAATAGCAAGATGCCTGCAAGTTAACTTTCTTGTGGTTCAACTGAGTTTCTGCCTAATTCGCTATGCGGACACAACGGACCTTTTTTCTATTGGAAATCGACCTTTCTTTTTCGGATGGGAGAAAAGCGGACACAATCGTTTGAATGCACTCGAATGTACGGAGTATTTGATGGGAACCTGGCCCATTCAGCAGATCCGATCCGGCCCAATGAAAATTAGACACCTAACCTAAGGGGTGTTGACTGGGCCTAGAGGCTCATCTACGCTAATGACTTATGGCCCGGCCCGCCGCTGCCTTGCCGTGCTGGGCTGGGCGCGTGTTGTGACAGGCCCGGAGCTCGTCGAGTTTTGCTGTGGCCTGGACGCGCATCTGCTGGAGTTTTTTTTTTTTTTGACAACAGCATCTGCTGGAGTTGCTCTACCGTTGTTGATCCGAGACACAAAAAAAGCTTTGAATTGTAAGTTTCAGGGGCAGGAGAGCGGAAGTGACTTAAAATGTTTCCAGGCCGTGTTTAGATCCCTAATTTGGGATCCCAAATCTGCACAGTGCGCATTAAATGCGCACTGTAGCAATTCGTTTGTATTTAGTAAAAAATGTCCAAATTTTGACTAATTAGGCTCAAAATGTTCGTCTCATAAAGTACAACAAAACTGTGTAATTAGTTTTTAATTTCATCTACATTTAATACTCCATGTATGTGCCGGCATTTTGATGTGATAGGAATTTTCTTTTTACATAGTGGAATTTAGGGATGAAATTTGGGATCTAAACAGGGGCCCAGTTCCACACCAGACTCGAAACGGTGTTGCTTTCCGCTTCAGGGTGTGTTTAGTTCACGAAAATTTTTGACTTTGACTACTATAATACTTTCGTTTGTATTTGTTAATTAGTGTCCAATCATGAACTAATTAGACTC
The DNA here is from genome assembly GCA_022457205.1 of Saccharum spontaneum. Taxonomy (NCBI): domain Eukaryota; kingdom Viridiplantae; phylum Streptophyta; class Magnoliopsida; order Poales; family Poaceae; genus Saccharum; species Saccharum spontaneum. Next base: position 39,498,391 of record CM039608.1, read on the forward strand.
AAAAGATCCGTCTCGTATTTTTCTGTCAAACTGTGTAATTAGTTTTCTTTTCGTCTACATTTAATGTTCTATACATGTGTCAAATATTTGATGTGACGAGAAATCTTAAAATTTTTAGGAAACTAAATATGACCTTACTGCCGTCTCTGTTGCGTGTCCAACAAGGACGGCAATGGGTCCTGAGGTGACCAGGATTCACGTACGATTTCCTTTGCGGGTCGCGTGCGTGGTCGTCGCGCGACAGGGAGAGGAGAGGAGCCCGTAACCGCCGCCAAGGCTGCACGACGCGCGCGTGCATGCAATGCGCCGTTGCGGCGGGCATCGTCACCAGCGACGACGTGCAGGGCATGCCGCCACCGTTCGGTTGCGAAATTCATGCGATCGTTGCCAAGGGCTCGTTTAGTTGGTGGAAATCTTTGGGTTCTGTTACTGTAGCATTTTCGTTTTATTTGGTAATTTGTGTCTAATCATGGATTAATTAGACTCAAAAGATTTGTCTCGTGATTTATAACTAAATTGTGTAATTAGTTTTTCTTTCGTCTACGTTTAGTACTCTATACATATGCCGTAAAATTCGATGTGATAGATACTGTAGTATTTTTTGAGTTTCTTTTTAGAACCAAACAGGCTCCGAGACAAGAAGAGCCTAGTTGAGAAATGCTCTGTGTCGGTCGAGAGAACAAGCGACAAATTCGTGACCCACTCCTAGGCTTGTTTAGATACTCAAATTCACCTTTAAATTTCACTATGCAAAAAGAAATTTCCCCATCACATCAAAATGTCAGCACATATATGGAGTACTAAATGTAGATGAAATCAAAAACTAATTACATAGTTTTATTGTACGTTACGAGACGAACATTTTGAGCCTAATTAATCAATATTTAGATAATTATTACTAAATAAAAACAAAATTGCTACAGTATAACTGAACATTTACTATGCAGATTTTGGCTCCAAAGTTTTGTAACTAAACAAAGGCCCTAGTAGAGTGCCGGCTTGTTGGCGAATGGTGACTGGTGAGTGCTCCACTCTACTGCTACCGAGTGGGCACTCGACAGGATGGCGCGCGGCTCCACCAGGCCCGGACGCGCGGGGCCGGGGCAAGATCTGCGCGGGGGCCCACGACCCCCCGCAGGCCGCCGCGTGCACACCACCTGGGTAGCACGCGCCGCGTCACCCGTGGCCTCCGTCCGTCGCGGCCGTTTGATTATTGTGTCGGAAAAGCCACTTGCACTTGTCTCTCGACAGTTTTTTAAAAAAAATTATGCAATACAATGTACAACACACGCATATTCATTTCTATAAACACACGTATGTAAACCATACCCCTTATAAGAACCTCCGAAGAACTGAATCGGCAGATCTTGAGATTCATAAACTTATAGCAGGCGCCTCACTGTCGATGGGGACATCGCCTACCACTGAAAGCATAGCACCGTTAAATTCTACAATAAATCCAAAAAAAATACAAACACCCATGTCAAATTAAGAACTTAAACTCGGATGGACAAGTTTCACCGTAACGAACCTCACCAGCTGATCTATAATCAGTTGGCTTGTCTCTTGACAGTTGACTTGTCTTCTAGGAGCACCTCTGCTTGTGCTTCTTCTGCCTCCTAAGTCACCTTCTCTTTTTTAATTTAAAAAAATAAATGAAACAAAAAATGAGTACGGGTAAACTTGGGATGGATTCGCGCGCCAAATTCGTGAACTCATTTTCACCCCTCCGCGATGCAAAAAAAAAATCGTGCACTCACACAAGAGAGTAAGTAGGTGGAGATTTTTACTGATCTCATCACGTATACGTCCACGCGCCAAACGTGGTGAAAAAATATAATCCACCGCAAAGCCTCAAACAGCGTGTCGGTTTCACGGCCTCTCAGTTGTTTTGTCGCCAGTGGAATTTATGGTAGTACTAGTAAACAACACCGCCTGATGCGGGATCTCATGTGACAGCTACACCTACGCCAAGCGCACCCAGGTGCCAGGTAAAACTTAGCTAGGCCATTTAGCCCCATTTTAACCTCTCTCTTGCAGCATCTTTGATACGCGACTATAGTTAATAGAAGAAAACACAAAAAATTTAATAAGATAAACGGTCAAAAAATAAGAAGTCTACACGGAGGGAGTACACCTCAGCTTCAGACTCAGTTAATCAGTTTTTATTGGATTTAGCTTAAAAAACAACTTTACTGGTTCGGTGGAATCTGTTTTTATAAACCACCAGTCAAAACAACTTCTCCGGTAGACAACCATAAAACGACCAAAATATCCTTCTTTCTTTTTTTCATTTGTATCACCAACCTTATCTCCTAACCCACTTGCCACCATTTGACCGCATAGTCCTTCTCCAGTAGACAACCATAAAATGACCAAAATATCCTTCTTTTTTTTCTTTTTTATCACCAACCTTATCTGCTAACCCATTTACCACCATTTGACCAGATAGCCCTTCTTCACCGAACAACCAACGCCTCCTTCCATGTGCCACCCAAGCCACCGCCGTGTGCCACCAGACCCACCACGCACGACCTAGCCTCACAACCGCACACCCCATCTGCCACCGACGCATGCCACCACCCAACCCCCGCACCGCGCCCCCACCCGCAACAACCGCGCGGCCTACCCGCAACTACCGCGTAGCCCACCCACCACCGCCGCGGCGCCCGCACCCCCCCACACACACACCTGTTGCTGAGCGCCACGCCACACCATGCTCCCCCTCCTCTCCCGCCTCTCCACTGTCGTCATGCCTTGTTTGGCCGTCTCGCCCACCAGCAACTCCACCTAGCTAGGGCCAAAAGAGCCCATGGCCACACTCATCCCCACTAGTGTCAGAAGAGGCTAGGTCAAGCTGGTTTTTCTAGCTTCACAGGTGGTCCTTCGGCTGTGAGAGCGGGATTTAAGGGACTTCAAGGTTGAAGCTATGATAGAACCGCCTAATTTATACAAGATTAAGTATGACTGTCCCCGTTAAACACGTTGACACGCGCATACCGTCACTTATATAAACCCGGTAGTCTGTTGAATACCACGAAGGGTCTCAATAAATCTACTTCACAACCAAGATCGTACATGATTAAGGGTACAACATACATCATAATACATAGAGTTCACAGCGGAAGTTTTAAATTACAAACTAAGTTACAATACTTATTACAATACCAAGTTCAAATATGATACAAGAGAGCAACATAGTTTTGAAACTACATTATTATCATAAGTTTAGATACATTGCCAGTTTAGAAACCACCTCCAACAAAAGCATAGATGAGGCATATAAGCAAGGCCGAGCCCACCGGCACTTAATAAACACCATCCAAAACTGGACATAAGCAAGTGATGCAGCACTCAATCAAAAGTATATCACCTGCAACAGAGAGAATAAAACCCTGAGTACTCAATTGTACTCAGCAAGACTTACCCGATAGGGAAATAAATTAAAAGATTCCAAGGGTATGTAAGGCCATATGTGGTGGTGTGAGTTGGTAGCATTGCTTTGCAAAAGAGCTTACTAAAGTAATCCTTACTTTCATATTTTAACTACAAGATTAAATGTTGAGCTAATTGGAACTACATTAGCACTATTCTACTTCACTCATTTGATTAAAGAAAGTATCATAGTAACTGGTTAAATTTCCACCTATCAACAATGTATCATTTCAAAATACTACGATGCTGGAACAAGGTACGAGTTTCTCACTATCCGGAAGAGATGGCGATTCGAATCGATTTCATCCAGCTGGGTAAAGCCCGTATCACCCGCCCGTACTAGCTTACACATCACTCGCTTGGGTCGTCGTTCGCTCTATTCAAAGATGAGTTTGACTGAGCCGCAAGGCCCGGGAAACGTCTGACGCTAGGTTGCTCAGGTCGTACCTGCAAGCCTAATTAAGTCCCCACCTCTCCACATCGTGCTCTCCTCCCCGCGATGCGATCCACAGTCCAACTGTCTTACTTTGAACGAGGTACTTGGCTTCACGATCGGAACGAGTTATCCGGCCGTTATGTGAAAGTACGTTCAATCTCAACCAAGGTCTAGACAACGGTACGGTCCTTAACTGACACAGACAGGATCAAAGACACAGGCCAAGCCTTCCCAACAACAACCACCATAACACCAGATCCCACCCGGTCTCAAGTTATCAACCTCTACATGATTCATATAGGTAACCAGAACAAGATAAGTAGCCAACCTATATCTCGTAGGTGACAGGAATCACTCGACTTCTACTGGTCTAGGCATGGCTAAACATAGAGCGGCCTATGTCTAGTTAAAGAGGGTGATAATTTTTTTTGGGCAAGGCAGTAGATGCATCAATGGTTTCCAATCAATGTCTATCAACTTAATACACAAACTAAAACCTAACATTACTCAAGTGTGATTAAAATAGAGATATGAGGGAAAGTGGAATGCTCCGGGGCTTGCCTCGGCGAAAAGTGGAGGGTCTGTGGTTCGGACACTCTGAAAATGAGTCAGGGGCCTGTCCTTCGCCTTCGGGTGGTAACTCCTGAGGATTCTCCTCCTCGACACGAACTCCACCAACGGTGTGCCCTCCTCCAATCCCATATGCATGAATATGGTGCATAAATAAAAGGAATGCATAGGAGATGCAATCGAAGGATGATATGATGCAAAAACAAGAATGATTACATGCAGCCCTAGTACATATGAAACAAGTCTACTAAACATACAACAAGAAGTGGCAAAATGGTGATCCATTTTTAATTTCTTTTATTAAGTAAGTGCATATCTCTTCTCTAGTAGAGAAGGCAAACATTTTTAACTCACCTAGCACATTAGTTTTAGGTATATTTAGCACATCAACAGGGTTTCATAAAACACCATAACATGATCAGCAATCATTTATCAAAAAGGGTAAAAGTTGAGCAAGCAACAAGTAGCATGCATAGACAAGTATTTTAGATGATTGTAGTATAGTATTATAACTAATACTACCTTTGTACCTTGGACACACACTGATTCAACCAGTTGTCGTCAAGTTTACGGAGCCTGATCTTTCGTTTTTAAGGAATTATTAAAATACACCATGCTTATACGATAGAGTGTTTTGTCTTCTTTCAAACAAAACCATGGATTCCATATTCCCAACCATGACTAACCATAAGAAAATAGTCCGTAGATCCTTTGTTCTAAGGCTAGTTTCATCTCATTGTTTCTAATAAGATGTGACACTAATAGAAACAGAGTATGAAACAAACACTCTCAATGTGCAGTTTCATTTCACTGTTTCATAGACTAGCAAGCTGCTTCATTTAATTCCTACATTTTGTTGTGATCAAGTATGTCTCGTGAATTATGTAGCCATTTGATATTATATATAGTAGTATTATACTAGAATTGTCACATGGCAAATTAACACTATAAATGAAAATATTTAAATTATTTTCAATATTCATAGGATATGAAATGGACACATTTCAGAGCTATTTAATAACATTGTAAATGAAGCTTTCAAACGTGAACACATTTCAGAGCTATTTCCACCACTGCATTATTCACATTTTCAGAGAGCTATTTCCACCACTGCATTATTCACATTTTCAGAGAGCTATTTCCACCACTGCATTATTCACATTTAGAGTGCTATTTTCACACTGCATGATTTGCAATCAGATACAGCTGTTATATAATGGCAGAGTTTACAATATTCCGTGTGGCAGAATGCTGATAGCAATCATATTCAGTGAGGCAAACCGAGATGGCTAAGGTAACATCATGTACCCTTGTGCTGCTGTCATCGTCCTGTTCGCTAGGCATGAAAAGTCATGGCTGAAAGTACTATTCGTTAATTTATTGTGAGAGAAAAATATTGTTTGTTAGCTGAAAAAATACGGCTTATAAGACAAGTGAACAGGGTTATTATGACTTGAAATGTTTAGAGCTAGCTGCAGAGTGACAACTTGAAGTTGGTACGGTGCTCCACGCAAAAAATTACAAGGGAACACTCATAGCTTGTTCGCTTAAGATTATCAGCCAAATTAATCAGCCAATCAATAATATTTTTTTTCTTACAAAAAACTAGCTAGCAGTACTTTCAGCTAACCAGATCAGCCAAGCGAACAGCCTATAGAAACGGTGTTGCATGCATGTGTTGCTCCCGTACGCCCCGTCTGTCGCATCATGTGGTCACCAGCATTCACGTGCGTTGCGTGCGTGGCCGCCGCGCGAGCGTGACAGGAGGATCGGATCGAGGAGTCCGTCGTAACCGCCACCGGCCGGTTTCCACGACGCCCGCGTGCGTGCATGCATGCGCCGTTGGCCATTGCGTCCGAGATCATCACCGCTGCGGAGTGACGACTGACGACGACGAGGCTGGCACCACACCGTTCGGTTGCGATCGATCCTTCCCAAAACAGAGAGTTTTATTTGAATGCGCATGCATGCGCTGACGAATTCTATTTGGATCGGAGATTTGAGAGGAAAATATGCACGCCTTGCTTCTCTCTTTCTCTACTTCAACTCCCTCTCTGTCTCTGTACGTAACGTCCTGTTCGCTTAGTTGATAAGTCATAGCTGAAAGTACTATTCGCTGATTTATTGTGAGAAACAAACACTACTGAATGACTGACTAATTTGACAATAAACTCAAGCGAACAGAAACCACAGCCTGACGCTCGCTAGACCCTTGATGCACGAGGGCCGAGATCTGCGCGGGCCCATGACCCCGCAAGCCGCCACGTGGGAGCAAACACATCGTGGCTGGCCAGTGGGGCCAGTCCGCAACACCTGTCCGCCGCGGCCTTTTTTATGTACGGCCTTGTTTAGATGCCGAATCGGCACACCCGGATTGTTACAGTGCGTATTAAATGCGTACTGTAGCAATTCGTTTATATTTAGTAAAAATTGTCCAAACTTTGACTTATTAGGCTCAAAATGTTCGTCTCGCAAAGTACAACAAAACTGTGCAATTAGTTTTTAATTTCATCTATATTTAGTACTTCATGCATGTGCCGGTATTTTGATGTGATGGAAATCTTATTTTTGCATAGTAGAATTTAGAGGGAGAAATTGGGAACTAAACAAGGCCCGGGTGTGCGGCGGCAGCGCCACTTGCACTTGTACTTGCCTCTTGACAGTTGACTTCTTTTGTAATCTCTCTACTTGCTTGTGTAATCTTTTCTCTTTTTTGTTTTCTCTGTAAATAAACACTTAAAACAAAAGTACAGAAAACAAACTTCGGGTGAACTCATGTACCAAATTCGTGCGCTCATTTTTACCACCCCGCGACGTGAAAAAAAAAATCCGTGCACTCACCAACGAGAGTAAAGTAGTACGTAGGTGGAAAAAAAATCCATGCACGCGCCAAGCGTGGTGAAAAGATCTACTCAACTCACCCAATGCCACAACAAAATTCCAAGCAGCGTGTCGGTTTCACGAGCTCACTTCTTTTGTCGCCGCTGGAATTTTATGCTAATTGCTAAACTACTACACCTGATGCGCGACTTGACAACTAGTAATGGAAGTCACCATCCAGGTCAATTTACCTCTCTTATTGTAGTCTTGGGCATCACGCTATGCTTTTACACGCACGCACGTCACCCTTTATTTTTACCTGCTCAAAAGCGACCACTTTCTTAGGCTAGTCTCAGTGGTGAGTTTCACGGCGTTGTTTTCAAGACTGCCACATCACACGAAATAAAATGAAACTCATATGAAACACACGTCCACAATAGAGAGTTTCATTCTCTAGTTTTATAGGTATTTAATTTCATGACTCAGAGAGAGTTGGTAATCGTGCCAAGAGAGTTTCATCTAGATGAAACTCATTTCTTCTCTCTCTTCTTAAATACATTGCCATGTCATCAAATATGCCTATGTGGCAGCCTATTTAATATAAATGAAATTCTCATGACACTCCCACTGAGACTGGCCTTAACAACACCATGATTACTCTCACTCACACCGTCTTTGATGAACCACCGTTAATTAATACGACTGAATCCAAAGTACAAAAGAAAAAATAAAGGCAAGACCCTTCGAGAGAGCGGGCAGGCAGGAACAGCGACAGTCACTCGGTCGGTCACTTGGTTTGCCGGATAAAACAGACGGTAGGCACAGCATCTGGACACCGGATCGGATCGGAGGTGCGCCGGCGCCCGGGTCCTACCTTGTCTCGGCACGTTGTGGCCAGGCAAGCCTTTGAACTGGGACTTTCTAGCGTCCAATCCGGGAGACTAGCATCCGACGGTGCTCCCGAATCCGTGCCTGACGCACTCAGCATGCTCCAGAGGCTGCATAGGCCCACACATGAAGGGGATCACTCCGAGCCCGCTCCGTTTCACATGTCCGCATGCACGTAGTAGCACCACCACCAGTAGGCGTGTTATGTAGTGACCCACGTGGCGCACTAGCAACAACAGTATATGCTTTTCCGATATCTATTTTTAAAACATCCAAATGAAACACTCGTAACATACGTCTAAAACAAATGAAACACTTGAAACATGCGTGTATAGTCATAGCAACATATGCAACACCAGATCTAATTTTGAAACATCCAGATGCAACACTTGCAACATATACGCAACATCCAGATAAAAACACTTGCAACATATGTGTGAAACATATACAACATCTAGATCAACACACTTGCAACATACGTTTAAAAAACAAATGAAATGTCGGGAACAGACGCTTGCAACATACGTGTACAAACCATTGCAACAAATGCAACATCCCGATCTATTTTTGCAATATCCGTATGAAACACTTGCAACATACCTTTGACACATCTGAAACATTTAAAATATACGCTTGCAACATGTGCTTTCAGCGCAGCATCTCTTTGCTACTCAGAAGAAATAGAGGTTCATCGGCGTGTGAGTTCATCGGTTTAGAGCTCGCCGGTGGCGTAGAGTGACCGGCCAGGGGGGCGCCATAGCCGTCGAGCGCGGCGGCCGGAGCGGAGTTAACCTCTGTTTCTTCGAGCCCGGCGATGGAGCTTTGCGTTGTCGGCGACCGGCCAAGGCACACCACAACCTTGGAGCAAACCGGACAGGGGGCAGCTGCGGACCAGCCAAGGGGCGCGATGGGGCGGCGACCGGAGCGGAGCCGCCCTTCATTTCTTCGAGCCCGGCTATGGAACTTCGTGTCGTCGGCGGACCGACCAGGGGACATCGCAGCCTTGTCGCATACCGGGCAGGGGAGCGTGTTAGGACGACAGCTGGCCACAGGGCACCGTGGATTACAGACTCCGGGGGGCGCTGGCGAGGCCGGCAGCCAGCGGAAGAACCCCACGGTTGTGGTGCTGTGGAGCACAGTCACGATGGAGCACGATTTATGTGGCGCTGCGGTGGAGGGCCTTCTGGAGAATGGAGCAACAGAATAAGGTTAAAGGCAAGTGGACAAGGGGATATGCCAGCTGGGCTTGGGCTAGTGCAGCGGCCCGTTAATGCAATGTCCGAAAGATCGGACATCCTGACCAGAGTATCACCACTTTGAATTCTTAGAAATCCAGGCGAGCAAGCGGCCCTGTTATTGTTACAAGAATAAATCTTCAGTTTTCACGAGGTATTCACCGGAAGGAAGTGACCGATTGAGGGTACCTAAAATGCTTCCAAGTTTTCACCTATGACAGAACCCACACAAATCTAGTGTTTGTTCTGTCAAGAAATGTAAGGCATTTTTTACGAGGAGGAAGGCTGCCATAATATTTTCTTTTTCTTCACATTGTCAATCGTTATAAGATCACAATCATCTTTTCTTTTTTGAAACAGAACAGGAAGGGTTTGCACCCCCTACTGCAATAACAAATTATTAACAGAGAGGTTTTTATGTACAAGATTGGGCTCAAACTAAATAAAAGTCTAGGGAACAAAGAAAAAGCAGAAGAAAAGAAGAAGAAATCAACAGCGAAGGGAAGCTTAACCACGGTTTTGAGTCCATTCCTGAATTCTAGCGAAATACCTCTTCGCACGCCAAAGTAGTGAAGTGTATATTTATTTTAAAAGTATTTTAGACGTTTGTAATCTATTTTCTCAATTCTAAATTATAAGACGTTTTAACTTTTTTAATACTCCCCTGTTTCAAATTATAAGTCGCTTTGACTAGATGAACCAAAAAAGTCAAAGCGACTTATAATTTGAAACGAAGGGAGTACATTATTTTCACTGTATACCTAAACATAATGCATGCATACATACATACATACATACATACATACATACATACATACATACATACATAAAAAACATTTTATAATTTGGAATAGATGGAGTGTTAGAGCAACTCCAAGAGACTCTTTATATCCTTCCTAAATATTAGGAATAGAGATTTTGGTAAAAAAACTGCCCTCCAATAGCTTCTCTAAATGACTTCTATTCCGAATTATCGCTAGCCAAATATAGAAGACAAGAATGACTCTATGGAGTATGCACAAGATATAGAAGAACTGTTGGAGACTGGAAAGATATAGAAAACAATATTTATGCAAATGACTCTTTAACTTATTATTTAGAGAGTGAGATTTGGAAAAGCTCTTGGAGATGCTCTTATTATAGTTAACACTGCTTTTGTACCTTGGACACGCATGTGATTTAACTAACCATCGGTCAAGTCATTCATCTTGACCTTTCCTTTTGAGGAATTATTAAAAATACACCATGCATATATGACAATGTTTTTTTTCAAAACAAAATCACCTATTCCAAATGGACGAAGGGAAGGAAAAAGTACTCGTACCAATGCACTCCCTCTATCACAAAATAGAAGACGTTCTTGGTTCTAAGAAATCAATTTTTTTTACTTTGACTAATTATATATAAAAGAATATTAATATTTATAATATATAATTAGTATCATTATATAGATCATTGAATATATTTTATAATAAAGTTATTTATTAGAAATGTAAATGTTGCACGTATTTTCTACAAATCTAATCAGAGTTGAGAAAGTTTAAACTACTCGTATAACGTGTTCTTTCTACGATGGAGGGGAGTACTATTAGAGCAAGGACAATAATAGAGCCAAGTGCTTGACTAGAAACTAAGTTATAAGAGCCAAGCTATACAATAGTTAGCCTTCTATTTATCTATAAAATTTCTTTATTATTATTATTATATGTCTTCATTCTCTTTCCTATTTCTCCTCATATACATTTCTATTGGGACCCACTGCTACCTATACTTCTGTGTCTAGCTTAGTGCTTGTATGAGAGCTCTCTTTTTTCTCTTTCCTTCTTTCTTCCACATCAAAAAAAAATATTAATTAGCTTGGTTATAAGCCAATTGTTGTACATGCTCTTATCAGTTCCAAATGCAATAAATAAAAGCGTAAATAGAGGAGGTAGCATTAACTCCGCCAGTAACCGTCACCTAAACCTAACTGATTTTTTTTTGACAACATAAACCTAACTGATGTTGCTCTCGTCAGTTCCATTTCCATCTGTGCTGGACGCCCCGGATTGGCATTGCCTTCCCCTGGCTGACCCTCCAGGCTTCGACGCTTTCCCATCTGATCGTGCAGCACACGAAACGAAATATCGGTCACTTTCTATGAACAAGATTAGCGACAAGATTGACCCCTGAATGACTGAATCCCATCGCTAAAGGCCACCAAGAAAGTTGAACTCACTGACTGACGCTACTATAAGAGCGGAGAGAAATCGGCAGAAAGAAAGGAAGAAAGCAGATGGAGTGGAGCTGTAACAATTCGCCACAGCTAGCCTCCTCTCCTCCCTGTCAGCTCAGGCTCAGCCGCTCAGGCTAGCTCTCACTCTTCCCTCCCCCTTCTTGCATGCCGATCGCCTCCAAGCTCGTCTACTTCCAGCGCCGCCCCTCGCCGGCGCCGCCGGACGACCCGGGCCCCGAGCCGCCCGACCCCTGGCGCCGACCCTGCCGCGACCGCCGCCGCCGCCTCAGCTCCCTCTCATCTCACCACAAGCCGGTGCGTACCCAAGAACATGCTCTGCCGTTTCGTTTCCTCTGACTTTCTGACGTTTTGTTTGCTAATAAAGCCGCGGCCTTTTGCGGTTTTCCGAGTGAAGAAACCGGGGGCTCTTCTAGTTTTCTTCTAGATTCGGGCTTCGGGCGTCCAGCATAGCTAGAACTTGAGCATGGTGTGGATTACGGTTCCCCGTGTCTAGGTGAGCCCGAAAGTTATGATTTTTGACACGGGAAATGGCGAGTTGTCGAGTTAGCAGTATGCGTAAGTGAGAACAAAAAAAGTTGATGTTTTCTTGGAGAGTAACCTGGTGCAGATTTGTTCCTCTGAGCTGCTGATGGATGCAGATGTCTACGCTACACCCTGTGGTTAAATAGGACTGTATGAAATCCCAGGTTGAAATCATGCGGTTGGTTTGGTTAATTAGTTGTCAGAGATGGACGATGGTGTGTTGATGATATGTGATGTGCACATGATCTTTGTTTTCCTTTGCTTAAATGTTTGGGTCACGCAAATTTGAGAAATTGTTTCGCAGTAGTAATTCGGTTTCCATGAAGGCCTAGTCTCCTTGTTCTTCAGGAACATTGAGGAGCCCATCAGCGTCCTGGAATTTTCAGCAGTGCTTGCTTGAAAGTTACTAGCTCATAGTCTTTCTCGAACTAGGCAGAGTATTTTAGTAAATCTAGCAGGCAGAGAATACCAGAATAGTTTTATCAAAAGAGGATATTCCACCGATCTAAGATAGAAATCTGAATGAATAACATCGATAGTTGTCCCCAACAGATAATCTCTGGCATGGATGATTTGTAGGCTCAAAATATTAGGCGAAAAAAAATGTATGTGGCCCTGTACTATTGGTAATTTCAAAGGGCAAATTTGCTTATATATTCCCTTCATCTACATTTGTGAAGAAAGCTACCATTTATTAAGTTAGTGTCATGCATGATGACAGACATTTGTTTGCTCCATCCTTTTCTTTTGAAAGCAATAGTTGTATTGAATCTAGCTCCAGGCATCAGCAAATTAATTGCTGGTCCCTGTATCAGCCTATGGCAAACAGGTTATCAGCTTATTTGTGTGGAATGTTATCTTTGTTATCATCAGGTGGCTACTATTTCTTATGCATGAATTCATATTTTTCTTTGCAATGAACTAGTTTCTTGGTGACATTAAGTCACCAAATAATCACACATGGACACTCGGTCTGCAGGAGATTAAGTACCCTGCCTTGGCTAAAATCTTCCAAACATGCAACATGATCAATTTTGTGGCACAAATTAGAGCATTCCGTATTTTTTACATGTCCTGTAAAAACAGTATAAAATCATATTCAGTGATTACACATATTTTTCTAATACACACTGTATAAAACCAGGGCCAGGAACATGTTCCAGGACACCAAAGGGATGCTGCTGCCAAGCCTCTGGTATCAGCTGGAAACATAGCAGAGCATGCAGCGGGCATGTCCTCCAGGACAAGACTTCACCGCAGCATATCGGATCATGGCCGGCTTCCTGCTGCTGTTCAGCAGGCCAGGGAAAGGCTCCTTCAGAGGCTCAACAGTGTGGACCTGTCAGGAAGAAGGTCTGCGTAATCAACTCTTAGCGCGTCATCCTTCCTGCAGATAATCTGAGTATCTGACAATATACTGAAATACTGAATCCACATTTACACATGCTATCCTTCCATTGCAGGCAAAAGACATGGCCCTCGGAAACATTCTGGGCTGGACTAACTCGCCCGGCTGATGCCGGTGTGTCCACCTCTTCAGACGGCATACTGGGCAGTCTAACCAATTGCTTCCAGCCCGGTGAACCCGTCGCAGCCAGCAAGTTTGAAGAAGGCACCGTCATCACTAACACAGATGAGTGTATGCCCATCACAGTGTTTCCCGAACCGGACTCTGAGCTGCAGGAAGCAGCAGCCTGCAAGGAAACAGAAGATGGTGAAGCCGCGGGAGCTTCTTCTCCAGCTGAGTGCTCCATATGCCTAGAGAGGTGCGGTGGCCCAGGCGACGGGCTCATCCAGCTGCGCTGCAGGCACATCTTCCACTCGGCCTGCCTGGTGCGGTGGCTGCGGTCCCGTGCCGACTGCCCCTACTGCCGGGCCACCGTGCGAGTTTGCTCCTAACAGCAGGAGGATGAAACTGAATGACAGAATGAGAATGACAACGTGTCCATGGCTGCAGATTACGGTCACAGGTCACTGAACCTCCTGTCTGAGGCTTAAGCTTAACCATGTCGCTGCTCACCCCTTGTTGTAACTACTAGTATATGGTTTTCCCTCACCGGTTGAGGTAGTACTGAACTTTGCGGCTTCAGCAATTTAGTGTGGTGTGGTATATGTGTGTATCTAATCTATGCTCACTGGCTGCTGTATAACTGGATATTTTGCATCTGTGGATACCATCAGAGAAACAATAAACTGGCTAATGTTACTCTGCATAATTGCGTTCCATGTAAGGTCACTTTGTGCAGTGCAGTTGTTGACTTGTGCTCTACTACGTTGTTGTCATGCAGACATACAGTTCTGTGGTGATGCAGGATCTGGTTCTGGAGAAGATGCCTGCATGCAGTTTGGTCAGGAAAAGGCAGAAACGGTTTCAGGAACAGAATCGACGCCCGAGGTGCATCGGTGAGCGAAGCACGGCCGTGGTGGTTCACCTGTGCTTGTCTTCTCTTGTAGTCTAGTTGCGCTGTTACCAGTCACGTGATACGTGATGACCTCACCCACCAGGCCGCCACAGCTGGAGCTGCCGTTCTGAGGAGAGGCATGGACGGACAGCTCCCCTTTGGACTGGAGTGGCCGGCCGTTGCGCTTCGCCGCCGCGCCGGCCAGGCGCCGATGGCGTGGAAGGCCGCCTGCAGGGCGAGCGGGAGAGTCGTATGGGCCAAGCCCTAGAGTCGGGCCTAATTGAATGTGGGCCAGTTGTTACCGGAGTCCGAGAGGCGAAGGACCCCGTTAGAAACGGAAGGCCCAAGCCCACAGACTACAGTTCGGCCCCACATTGCACCTGGGCCGCTCCTTCCATTCGTGTCGCGGTTCCCGTTCACATTTCCGGCGCCGCTTTTCCGCCGCCATGGACGAAGATGCGACGGCGGGCAACTAGGCCGCCGCCGAGACATTCGATCCGGTGAGTTTATCGCCCGGATCACGACCGAGCCCCCTGCCCTCCGATTTTTTCCCTCGGCTGGAACTCTTATTGTCCGACAAGTCGTGTTGATTTATCTGCTGGGATTTGAGCAGGACCTGATTCACACCATCTTCAAGCTGGTGTGGCGGCGGCGGGCGGAGAAGGGCGGCGGCGGCGGCAACAAGGTCATCGACGTCGAGGTGTTTCATTTTCAGATTTTTTTTTGACTGCCCATTTCCCTTCTACTAACCTGTGTGCTTTATTTTTATTTATTTTCTAATAATCGTCAGCCTGCTCAAGAGACCTCGAGGAGAAATCGGAGTACAACCGGTAAGCGAGTCTTTTTCTTCTTTACTAGGCATGAAGTGGCTTCTAGGAAGTGCATGTGTTGGTGCAGTCAAGTGGCATCAGTTTGCAAAGAATCAGTTAGCCAATGCTTCCCTTCCCCAATCTCTAATGTGATCTCTTGCACAACCTAAGTGTAAACACTGATAAAGCAAAATTGGTGCTTCAACTTTCGTCTCCTACTAGAACAGTCAATTCCTAACAGCGCTAGCCAGCAGTAATGTTTCACGGTACCGGTATAATCCCAACCACAAAAGATGCAGCAAGATCGAGACCAATATTGAACTCAACTCAAGAAAGTACGTATACGTATATATGATGAATTGGCCAATAACAGTGACGACTGAGTTGAACAAATAATTCAAATAGTTTCTTTGGCCAAACAACCACGGCAGTAGTATTATTAATAGTAAAAGGATCGGCTTACAAGAGATGTTGCGATCCCAACCCTAGATAACTTCTTCTACCCATGGCAATGACGACCCACGATCAGAAGATGGAAACTCTAAGAATTCCAAGTGACATGCCCAACCTGTAGCAGTTCGATTACGCAACTCCACACAAATCCACAAAGGGATCCGGATCAACAACCTCTAGGGTTTCTCGAGTGGCGGCTCGACGGGGAATAACTCCACGAATAAAAATCCAATCTAACATGTTACATGCCTCTACCGGGCAACTTATACGCACGCAGGCGTGGACTCATGTCTGCTAACTCGAATAGGTTCTGGCCCAAACGCGACTCATTCTGGTTCAGGCCCACACACGCAAACGCATGCACATGCAAGTACCTTTACAAACTACGAACGCATATACATAAATTAAATACTAAACTAACTCTGTTGACTTAGCTAAGAAAAGGTAAACACGTGACTAACATGCTGGACATATATAAATTATTATATTCATTAGCTTTGCTAATCACGTTCCTATGTAGAACTCTGGAAACCTCATAATTAGGTCGGCAGCAGCTCATCAATGATCTCGACATGCATACTACGAATGTTGATATATTTTCTTAGCTTCCTTTTCTCTTTCTTTTATTTTCTGAATTTTCCAAAGCCGGTTTTCAAAAGAATATTTGATCAGTTTAAATTTCTGCCAAAACCACACAATACAGTAAAACAAATGCACCAGCATGAATGCATAAACAATGCTTCTATCCCTATAATGAATTTTAATTTCATGAAAAATATTATTTTCCTACGTTTTCATGTGCACCAAAATTAATCATTTTGGCTCTATTTCAAAAGGGCAAATTTTAGGGTGTTACATTGTATATCTAGGTAAGACCTACAACTTTGCTATTCAGACCTATTTTAAATTATGTCTCCATTTTGAAAGTGGTATAGGAAAATGAAAAGGGTCAAATCTGGGATTTGAATTTTTTCAAAATTACTCCCACTTTTACATTAAAACTTTGAAAACTCCAAAAATCAAAGTTGTAGAACAAAACCAGATCTACAACTTTGCTTTTTGGATCACCCCCAAAATGTGCTTATATTTTGAATTACACAAAAAGGGGTAAATCTAAGATTTTGAATTTTAGGGTTTTCGGAAGAATTTCAAATTGAAACTTGTTGCTATATTAATTGGTGAATATTTAGTGATCACACCATCACCCAAGGGCATCATTAAGTCAAGCATCACATGTTTGACCAAATGCCACTCTTGGTTGACCAAGTTGACTTTGAAAAATCTTTTAATAATTCCTCAAATTTGAATTCAAATTTGAATCGAAAAACTTGCAACAAGTTTTGAATTCCAAATTCAAACTCAAACTTGAAGCTTTTATTTTATGGGTTGGACTTGAGCTCATACCCTACACTTGTACAACACAGTCATACACCTCAGCTTACATATGGCACAAACTAAGTATTTGCGGGGATATTCAAAATTAGGGTTTTTGATTCGAGTCACACATCACAGAAACACATTCAACCTAGAAAATGTAAACTTAATTGAGTTGATGTCCATCATGGTTAACTTAATCATGAATGATTTGCAGTGCATATGATGACACGGCAAATTTTTAGTTACTATAACATCAGGGGTGTTACAGCGGCATTCGGATAAAGATGACACCAGGTTGGACCATAACGTCCTTAGGCTAAGTGGTTTGACTCAATTGTATCCAGGGGCAAAACTGGGATTACATAATAGCCCTGTTAAATATGATGAGGGAGCCCCATTTCCCTCACCTCTCTCCCACTCTCATTTTCCTCTTTTCTTTCTAGGGTTAAGCTCCTCTAGTGTTTATGAGAGAGGTCCAAAAAAATCTGAGAATTTCATGGTGTATTTGTTGAGATTTAGTGTGCGAATAGAGACCCAAGTCCTCCTTCTGTGCGCTGGCCCCAGCTGCCGTGCGCGCTCACCGGAGCACCGCTCGCCCCTGGGACATGGAGACTCATCCGCTTCTGTGCGCTCGGTTCCTGTTCGTCGGTCTTCGTTTTTGAGTCACGAGCTTCGGATATTGCAGCCGTTGTATTGCCGTGGTCTCTACTGGGCGGTGTGCATACCCTCGCTCGAGCTCTTCTGCATCGGTGAGCAGTCCCACCGGCTTCGTATTCCAGGCAACGGTCCTGTTCGGCAGGCTGTTTTTTTTTCTTCTTATAAGCCGGCTGTGGCTGATTTGCTGTGAGAGAAAAATACTGTTCTACGGCTGATAAGCCGTGCTGATAAGCTCAGCCGAACAGGGGCAACGTTGTTCGTCGTGTCTTTGGTTGCTGCCCCTTTTCAAGCAATAATTTTTGAACTAATTAAATATTCTCTTGTTTGATTAGTTTGTTGACTGGCTTAAGCATGTGCTCTCGTTAGCTTCTCTCTGTACTTGTTTGGCCCAACGTCCAGGAGGCAGGCAGCACCTCCTGGTGGCTGCTCGTTCTTCAACTCCGAACTGTTGCTCGCCAGTTTGGCCTGAGTGCCCAGTCTGTTTCATCTCTGCAGGAGAGCCAGTCCCTAGCGCTCGGTGGTGTGCAGCCCAGCCATCGGCGAATTTTCAGCTGATTTTCTGGTGTAATTTTTCAGGCCTTGATTTCTCATTTTGAATGCAGTTTGGTCATCTGAGCTCCAAATCGGATTTCGTCTGTTGCGTTGGTATTGTACCGTTCCAAGGAATTGATTCCTTGATCTAAGTACTCTTGTCATCAGTTGGCATGGATATTTTAGTTTCGCTAACTCGCTTGTGTTTGGGGTAACTTTGGGACAGTGGCCAAATATTTTGTAAGAAATTTGAGGCTCCCATTTACTTCCTCTCTGGTCGCCGTTTCCGGTCCTTAAAAAGTATCATCTATTTACTCTTAACGGGCTAAAGCTATTACAGTCAAACATATAGATCTAGATTATAAAGGTCAGGATCTATCAAAGATATAGGAAATAAATAAATAACTCAATACATATGAAACACGTATGGAAAAAGATAATAGATTAATAGTGTAGAATGAATCCAATCGGTGTTATAGATTAAATTTTGTCATTGATGTTAATGGATCTGATGGCTCCACTGTTTGTTTGGAAAGGCTTGAGGCGTCGGATATTGACACAATAATGGAGCAGATCAGTGGCTACTTGAGGTAGTAGTGGCTTCAACACAGATGTGCAATATTATGATGAATCTGGCGATATTTGGGGGGAGGGGGAGTAACTATGAATTCACAAGAGAAGGTGCAAGATGATCCAAAATTTAAATTTTCTAGAGGGCCATGGAACTGAATAGCTTGTGAGGGAGTCCGGCAATGGTTTAGTTATGGAATAGACCTCACCAATAAGAAATTGAAGGCTACCTTGATTTAGCCTCGGAGTTCAGTTGAGACATAAATTGTCACACCCATTTATCGACCAAATGGAATGCTTACCCTTATGTGCGCCCAGAGATCAATCACACATAAGTTCACAAATTATAACAGAAGTATCATGGCAAATGTTATTACATCACGATATTTAAACACTTAGTCTTAACACAATGTAGCGGAAGTATAAATAAAAATCTCTCGTGGTAGCTCCAGTCACAGGTACATTGACTGGTTGACAGCAAGACTAGTAATTCTCAGGGAAGTAGGCGTAGTAGTCGCTATTACCTCCATCTGTTACCCATCCGGGATTTTTATCCAAATAAGAAGAATAAACAAGCGTAAGTACATCTCGTACTCAACAAGTGTAACATGGGGTTCATGAGGCTCAAAAAGGCATAATCATTGGTTTATCAGCATGTAGCTTTTAGTTAACATGATTTTAGCATATCAATAGCATCAAAAAGGATCTCAATGTAAACAATAAACATATGATCCATGTGAAATGATTAATGAATAGCAAAAACATAAACATAAACAATTATTCAACTATTCCATAAGGGTCCAAGGCCACTCGTGACCGTGAGCACGGCTGTTATAACAGTTCTACACTCTGCAGAGGTTGTACACTTTCACTGTGAGTCGTGTTACCCAAATGCCCGGGTTAATTACTCCCAAAACACTACCAAGGTGAGCAGGCAGGGTAAACACTATGAAGTCTTTCGAAGATTCGTCTAACAAGTTAGGGCCATTAGATTCACTCGGCAAACAGATGTAGAGCCCCTCTTCCAAATGGCACAATAACTCGCAGCCTATACACATAAGGACAAAGGCCGCACTATACCCGATTCGTCAAGCCATTCTTACGCCAAAAAGGTTACCTCTAACAAGCTAGAAAAGGTCCTTCTATATGACTAAAGCCAGAGCCATATAGCCCCCACAGTTGTACTGTAAATCCCGGATTGTCGCTTATAGATGAGTCCTTAAGGAGAGCAATTAGAGCATCAAAAGCAACACACATGCTCTAATCCCCTTTATACAATAATCAAAATCATATTTTAATGTTTATTGCATATTCCTCTAATCAATTTACATGATCATAGTCTATGTTTAAGCACTAGCCATACTAATCAATGCATCATAATGGGTATCAAGGTATAGGATCAATCACTAAGTCATCCTTAACAAGGAATAAATGCATAATGACATTAATTGCATAAGGTGGATAGGACAACAAGGACAAGCCCATGCTATACTTGCCTTGCTCAAACTGGTCCTGAAGATCTTGCTCGTAGTAAGGCTCTTGATCTCCAACGAATTGCTCACCGTCTATACTCGATCAACCATTATCAACAACACACATCCAGAGGCAATCATGCATAGACAAACAAGGCTATAATTAGAACAATACACCAACAGTAAGAAAATAAGATAAAAAGTCTTTAAAACGAATCTACAACTCGTTAGGATCACACAGACGCGAAGATCACGAAAAACGGAGCTAAAACGACAAAGTTATGAATTTCCAAAGATTTCCTATAGAAAAATAAATACTTTAATTAAAACTCGAAAATAAATAAATCTAAACCTACTGTACAGTTACATCATTAAATAGAGCTCGCAAATATGAATCTAACGCAATTTGAATGGATCAAATCGGAGTTAAAACGAAGATTCTACGGCTAAAACAATCTGAGTGGCAAATCTGTAAATATGAGAAAGCGTATTTTTCTTTTTCCGAAACGAATTACGTTTTTATTTAATCAAAACGTATTTTCCCGGTTTACGCTTTGGATTGCGGGTTACATATTTGAAAACCCCAGGGTCTCTTTTGCAAGATTACCAGCCGAACCGTTATTTACAAATCTCGACCGTCGGATCTAAAGCGAACGGCTCAGATCAAATCAGAGGAGAGAGAGAAGACGCCGGCGTACTCCGGCCAATCTTTCGGCCGCCGGCGAGCCTCCACGGCGGCGCCATGGTCGGTTTGCGCCAAAACTTCGCCCCGGCCACCAAACAACGAAGGGAAAACACCGGAAGAACGTGCGGCTCACGGCGAACTTACCCCGCGCGACAAGAAGACCGGAGGGTGACTGGAAGGCGGCGGCTAGCTTGCGGTGGCGGCTATGGCGGCGGTGGCGCGCGCGGTAGCTCGAGGAGACGACCAAATCGGCCCGAAGGAGGTGGGATAGATGCGAAATAGCTCGGGGGTCCCGTTTTTATAGTCCGGAGAGGTCGCTAACTAAGGAAAGAAAGAGATTCGAGGATCCAAATCGGATCGGAAGAGAGGGAAAGCGGCGTCGGCCGGAGGAAGAAGAAAGGAAGGCGAGAACGGTCACTGACCAGTGGGACCCACGTGTCAGCGACTCAAGGCGAGACGCAGGCCGCGCGTGCGGGAGACGGGCTAGAAGGCCGCTGGCCGGGCTCGGCCCAAGGAATGCGGGCGCGCGGGGGAAGAGAAAAGCTAGGCCGCGGCTAGCAGGCCGAGCTCAGGGCTGAGGGAGGAAAATGGCCCGGTAAGTAAATTCCTTTTCTTTTTCTTTTCCAATTTTTTAAATCCATTTTTCAAATGATTTTCAAATCAAATTTGAATTTGATTTAAACCACTCAATACAAAACTCCCAATGCAGCAGCATGAATGCTCAATCATGTTTCTACCCTTATACTTGATTTTAAATTTATAAAATTATTCTTATTCTAAAGTTGCATGCTTCACAAAAATAAATATAAAAATCACATTTTTCCCTATTTTTCTTTTCTTCAAATTTTAGGGTGTTACAATTCTACCCCCTTAAAATGAATCTCGCCCCGAGATTCGACCGGTGCTTACTCAAACAGTTGCGGGTAGGTTTTTCTCAAGTCCTCTTCTCGTTCCCAAGTAGCCTCTTCTGCGGTATACCGATTCCACTGTACTTTACACATTTTGATTGTTCTACTTCTTGTGACTCTGTCCGCAGTCTCCAAAATTTTAATCGGAAACTCCTCATATGTAAGATCCTCCTTAACAGTGAGTTCCTCTATCGGAATCTGTTCTTCTGGTACTCGTAAACATTTCTTCAATTGAGACACATGGAACACATCATGTACACCCGCCAGACTCTCGGGTAATTCCAATTGATATGCCACTTCACCACGTCTCTCTATAATCTTGAAAGGTCCAATATATCTTGGTGCCAATTTACCCTTCATGTTAAATCTCTTCACACTTCTCATGGGTGACACTTTCAAGTATACATAATCTCCTATCTCAAAAGTCAACTCCCTTCTGCGAGTATCGGCATAACTTTTCTGTCTGGACTGTGCTATTTTTAGATTATCTCTAATCATTCTCACTTTCTTTTCTGCATCTTTTAATACATCAGGCCCAAACACTTGACTCTCCCCTGTCTGATTCCAGAACAACGGGGTCCTACACTTTCGTCCATACAGAGCCTCAAACGGTGCCATTTGAAGACTCTTCTGATAACTATTGTTATAAGAGAACTCTGCGTATGGCAAACTCTTATCCCAGCTAGTACCATATTGTAGAGCACAAGCTCTCAACATATCTTCCAATATCTGATTAATTCTCTCTGTTTGACCATCTGTCTGAGGATGATAAGCTGTACTAAAATTTAGTTTGGTCCCCAATGATTCATGTATCTTTTGCCAATAATGAGATATAAACTGAGTACCTCGATCAGACACAATCTTCTTAGGAACTCCATGTAAACTCACTATTCTTTCCATATACAACTCTGCCAGTTTCGCACTACTATATGTAGTCTTCACAGGCAGAAAATGAGCAACCTTAGTCAGACGATCCACTATCACCCAAATTGAATCATATCCTCTTTGAGTCCGTGGTAACCCAACTATAAAATCCATACCGACCTCTTCCCATTTCCACTCGGGTATCTGCATAGGTTGTAACAATCCTGCAGGCCTCTGATGTTCCGCTTTCACCCTTTGACAAGTGTCACACAAGGCAACATACTCGGCTACGTCTCTCTTTAAACCATACCACCAATATTTCTCTTTCAGATCTAAATACATCTTAGTACTCCCCGGATGTATGGAATAAGCTGACTCATGAGCTTCACGCAGAATTGCCATTCGGATATCTTTATCTTCGGGCACACACAGCCTTTTCCCAAACCATAGCGTACCATTTTCATCCTTACGGAATCCTGGAGATTTACCTTTCGCTATGTTTTCAGCTATCTCTCTCAACTTTTCATCCTTCTGCTGACCTTTACGGATTTCTTGCTCCAGAGTAGGCTCTAATACTAGTTCCACTGCATTAGTAGTAAATCCTAAGTTCAGATGCTTGCACTCAGCACACAATTCCTTTGGCATAGGCATTACTTGTATTTCATTTGCATAACTTTTCCTACTAAGAGCATCAGCAACAACGTTGGTCTTTCCGGGATGATAATGCACTTCTAGATCATAGTCTTCTATCAACTCCAACCATCTACGCTGCCTCAAGTTCAGATCCGTTTGAGTGAAGATATACTTGAGACTCTTGTGATCAGTGTATATATCACTCTTGTGTCCAATCAAATAATGTCTCCATATCTTTAATGCATGAACTACTGCAGCTAATTCCAAATCATGAGTAGGGTAATTTAACTCATGCTTCCTTAACTGCCTTGATGCATATGCCACAACTCTACCTTCTTACATCAGAACACATCCCAATCCCAATCGAGATGCATCACAATAGATAGAGAAAGGTTTATTCAGATCTGGCAAAACTAAGACGGGTGCAGTAGTCAATCTTTTCTTTAATTCCTCAAAATTAGCCTGACACTTCTCGGACCATACAAACTTGGCATTCTTCTCCAACAATACAGTCATTGGTTTTGCAAGTTTTGAAAATCCCTCAATAAATCTTCTATAATAACCAGCCAATCTCAAAAAGCTACGGATCTCACTTGCATTGATAGGTGGTTTCCAGTTCAATACATCTTTCACCTTGCCAGGATCTACTGATATTCCTCCATTTGAAACAATGTGACCCAGAAAAGAAACTTCCTTCAGCCAAAACTCATATTTACTCCTTTTTGCATATAGTTGGTGTTCTCTGAGCTTCTGCAAGACCAACCTCAAATGTTCAGCATGTTCTTCCTCCGTCTTGGAAAACACTAGTATATCATCAATGAATACCACTACAAACTTGTCCAAATATTCCATGAACACCTTATTCATTAAGTACATGAAGTATGCAGGAGCATTGGTCAAACCAAAGGATATCACTGTATACTCATATAACCCATAACGTGTGGTAAATGCTGTCTTGGGTATATCCCTGGCACGAATCTTCAATTGATGATATCCAGAGCGAAGATCAATCTTGGAGAATACACAAGCTCATCTCAACTGATCAAACAGGTCATCAATTCTAGGCAATGGGTACTTGTTCTTAATGGTAACCTCATTAAAAGACTGATAATCTACACACATCCTCTGAGTTCCATCTTTCTTATCCACAAAAATCACTGGTGCACCCCATGGTGAAGAACTAGGACGAATAAAACCCTTATCCTGCAACTCCTTAATTTGTTTCTTAAGTTCTTCTAATTCATTTACTCCCATTCTATATGGACGCTTAGCTATAGGTGCAGTTCCAGGTAATAATTCAATAATAAATTCAATGTCACGGTCTGGTGGCATACCTGGCAATTCCTCCGGAAACACATCTGGGAACTCCTCCACAACTGGATCCTCCTGATTGGCACCATCATTGAGCTGGTTCACTGTAGCGGTCTCTTGTTTTTGCACTTTGACTTCTACCCTGATCCTATCCCCCTTTGGTGTTGTCAGCACAACTGATTTGTCCTTACACTGAATCTCTGCTTGGTGTTGCATCATCCAATCCATTCTCAATATAAGATCAATCCCAGCTGTCCTCAATACTATAGGGCTAACTGTAAACTCTACCCCCCTTAAGTTGAGACTAATGGGAAGACAACGATAAGATGCTGGCATGCTTCCACCAGGTGAGTTTACTAAGATAGGGTTCTTCATGGCACACAAATGGATTCTATGTATTCTAACAAATGATTGTGATATGAAAGAATGTGATGCTCCAGAATCAAAAAGAACAGTGGCGGGAGTAGAGTGGACATCGAACGTACCAAGCATAACTTCTGGCTCCTCCACTGCAGTTTCCTGGGACAAGTGATTCACTCTTCCCGAGTTAAGTGCGGGCTTCTGGTGGCTGCTCTGTCTCTGGGGAGTCTGCTGGTTAGGCTTCTCCGGGCAATTATAAGACAAGTGACCTTCTTTTCCACAACGGAAACACCTGTTGGGAGTATTGGGAGCACTGGTCTTTGTAGGAGTGTTGTTGGAAGGACCCTGACGCTGCACTTGATTCCCATTCTGCTGTGGTGGACGTTGGTTGCTACTCTGTGGCTGAAATGGGGGACGTTGAGGGAACTGTTCGCGGAATGGGGCCTGACCACGATTCCACTGTCCAGAAGGAGGTCTCTGCTGAGTATTCTGTTGAAAGCCAGTGCGTGGACGGGTGTTGCTATTGGAGGCTTGTCCCTGTAACCTCTTCCTCTTAGCATCCATTTCTTTGCGCTTGTTATCCACCACGATAGCGTGGTTCACAAGCGTCTGAAAGTTAGGGTAGGTATTGGACATCAACTGCAACTGTAGTCCATCATATAATCCCTTCAAGAAGCGGCGCTGCTTATCATTGTCATTGGCCACCTCATGGGGAGCATATCGTGACAATTGAGCAAACTTGTCACAGTACTCAGCTACAGTCATTGACCCTTGGGTCAGGTTCCTGAATTCCTCCGCCTTCAATTCTATCATCCCTTCAGGTATATGGTAAGCCCTGAAGTTCTCTCTAAACTCCTGCCAGGTGACTGCAGGAGCATTGGCAGGACGACCATACTCATATGACTCCCACCAATCCTGAGCTTCTCCCTGAAGTTGCCCAGAAGCGAACAACACCTTCTGTCGGTCATCACATTGTGCAATGGTGAGTTGTTTCTCCACAGCACGAAGCCAATCATCGGCCTCCAAAGGATCAGCAGCATGTGTGAACACTGGGGGACGACCCTTCAAAAATTCACCACGCTTATCACGTGGTTGAACCCCAGCAACTGGCTGATTCTGCTGATTCTGCACCAGTTGTTGCATCAGCTGCGTCTGTACTGCCAGCAACTGCTCGATAGTTGGTGGCGGTGGTGGTGGTGGATTTGGGGGAATGTTTCCACGACCTCTGCCTCTTCCTCTTCCGGCCATCTGCCACCCATAAACATGCAAACTTTAAGAAATCCAGGTTATCAACCACTTATAAGATTAAAAATGAGATCTGAAAGTTTTATGGACGAGTAGCAATATTGACAATTCAGTATTTCAATCATATCTCGGGCTACAGAAGTCCAAAAGAGGCGTGCTTTATATGGTTGGAAAGCATTATGAAATTATCCACAATTTCTATTCAGACCTCAAGACCAGATTCTGTCGTTAAATCTATGAAAAATAAGGCGTAACAGAAACTGTTCCAGATTCCAGACTGTGCAGAAACTTTAACTTGTGAAAATTATATCTCTCGAACCAGATTAGATAAAAAGGTGATTCCAGTGGCATTTGAAAGATGCTTGAGTCTAGTTTCTCTCATAAAAATTTCATAAATGTTGCACGAACCGTTTTTAAACTATAGCAGAAACATTAGAGACTGCTCCAGAAAACAGCATGGATAGAAACGAGATAATATCAAACCCAACTATTATTCCTTGACTATTAAACTTATTATTCTTAATAATGGAACTTGTAGACATGCCTACAAGTCCAGACACTCAAACAAAGATCCAACTCACTCATAAGCATAATAATAAAGCAACTAGCACACCAAGGTTCAAACCACACGACAGACTCGACTGACTCAACTGACGTTACTAAGAACGTTCTTATTACATAAAGGACTCCTACTTCCTAAGGAAGTGGCTCATGCTCTAATGTCTCGTAGATCTTGGGCATGCCTTGGTTTGCTCGTAGCTCATCAATGGTTGCTTGGCACCTCTTGATAGTCTTCCCTTGTGTCCTTACCATCTCTTCTAGTTGCAGCTTCCTGTCCATCATATCATAGACAAAGTTCACCATCACCCGAGGTAGTGGCTCTAGCTGCACTGGATCTGTCATAGCCCATCCAAGCTCGGGGTGTGCACGAGGAAGGAAGCGATGAATGTCATGCTTCATGAGATTAAAGCGAAGATAGCGGAGACCCATACATGCTTCAAAAGCAGCATCTTCAATGCTATCCTCTATGGTAGCTCGATGTCCCACATGAGAGAACATCCTGTCCAGCTGATATGCCCCCTTGTCTTGCTTGTGTGCAAAGATGCTTGCCCTTGCCTTCCAGTACGTGCTCTCTAGTGGATGAGTATACTCCCAGCAGACGTACTCCACGGCTGGATGCCAATCAGCGAAGTAAGCAGTGAGCATCCCCACTAGGCGAATATGAGAGACAGCATCCCCTCCATTCCTGTGGTAGATCCTCACAGTCCACCCCATGGGAGGAGGTGGCATATCTTCAGGAGCTTCATGTGGTGGAGACGGGGGTTGTACTCCTCCATTAGCTTCCTCCTCACCATCTTCAATCTCGACGATTTCTGGATCTTCTTCAGGCTCAGTCTCTTCCTGGGGAGGTGCTGGTGCTTGGACTGGTGCTACAGGGGTCTTCTCTTGTTCCTGAGGTTCTGGCTCTTGTGGCTCTTCAGTTGCAAGCAGGGCACGAGGTGGGTAGTATCCTCCCAAGCTGATGCGGGCAGTCTTACGGTCACGAGTCATCTACAGAATTTTTAGATGAAGTTAGAATAGAGGCAAAATTTCATAATAGAATGAGACATAAGAAGCATAAAAATTTATCAAATAACAAGAGCAAGATAGTGAGCATAAAAAATAGTGTAAAGATGACACTACTTCGACCATTGCTAGCTAGGCTTACGTCCTACAGTCAACAAGAGCTCCGATACCAATTTGTCACACCCATTTATCGACCAAATGGAATACTTACCCTTATGTGCGCCCAGAGATCAATCACACATAAGTTCACAAATTATAACAAAAGTATCATGGCAAATGTTATTACATCACGATATTTAAACACTTAGTCTTAACACAATGTAGCGGAAGTATAAATAAAAATCTCTCGTGGTAGCTCCAGTCACAGGTACATTGACTGGTTGACAGCAAGACTAGTAATCCTCAGGGAAGTAGGCGTAGTAGTCGCTATTACCTCCATCTGTTACCCATCCGGGATTTTTATCCAAATAAGAAGAATAAACAAGCGTAAGTACATCTCGTACTCAACAAGTGTAACATGGGGTTCATGAGGCTCAAAAAGGCATAATCATTGGTTTATCAGCATGTAGCTTTTAGTTAACATGATTTTAGCATATCAATAGCATCAAAAAGGATCTCAATGTAAACAATAAACATATGATCCATGTGAAATGATTAATGAATAGCAAAAACATAAACATAAACAATTATTCAACTATTCCATAAGGGTCCAAGGCCACTCGTGACCGTGAGCACGGCTGTTATAACAGTTCTACACTCTGCAGAGGTTGTACACTTTCACTGTGAGTCGTGTTACCCAAATGCCCGGGTTAATTACTCCCAAAACACTACCAAGGTGAGCAGGCAGGGTAAACACTATGAACTCTTTCGAAGATTCGTCTAACAAGTTAGGGCCATTAGATTCACTCGGCAAATAGATGTAGAGCCCCTCTTCCAAATGGCACAATAACTCGCAGCCTATACACATAAGGACAGAGGCCGCACTATACCCGATTCGTCAAGCCATTCTTACGCCAAAAAGGTTACCTCTAACAAGCTAGAAAAGGTCCTTCTATATGACTAAAGCCAGAGCCATATAGCCCCCACAGTTGTACTGTAAATCCCGGATTGTCGCTTATAGATGAGTCCTTAAGGAGAGCAATTAGAGCATCAAAAGCAACACACATGCTCTAATCCCCTTTATACAATAATCAAAATCATATTTTAATGTTTATTGCATATTCCTCTAATCAATTTACATGATCATAGTCTATGTTTAAGCACTAGCCATACTAATCAATGCATCATAATGGGTATCAAGGTATAGGATCAATCACTAAGTCATCCTTAACAAGGAATAAATGCATAATGACATTAATTGCATAAGGTGGATAGGACAACAAGGACAAGCCCATGCTATACTTGCCTTGCTCAAACTGGTCCTGAAGATCTTGCTCGTAGTAAGGCTCTTGATCTCCAACGAATTGCTCACCGTCTATACTCGATCAACCATTATCAACAACACACATCCAGAGGCAATCATGCATAGACAAACAAGGCTATAATTAGAACAATACACCAACAGTAAGAAAATAAGATAAAAAGTCTTTAAAACGAATCTACAACTCGTTAGGATCACACAGACGCGAAGATCACGAAAAACGGAGCTAAAACGACAAAGTTATGAATTTCCAAAGATTTCCTATAGAAAAATAAATACTTTAATTAAAACTCGAAAATAAATAAATCTAAACCTACTGTACAGTTACATCATTAAATAGAGCTCGCAAATATGAATCTAACGCAATTTGAATGGATCAAATCGGAGTTAAAACGAAGATTCTACGGCTAAAACAATCTGAGTGGCAAATCTGTAAATATGAGAAAGCGTATTTTTCTTTTTCCGAAACGAATTACGTTTTTATTTAATCAAAACGTATTTTCCCGGTTTACGCTTTGGATTGCGGGTTACATATTTGAAAACCCCAGGGTCTCTTTTGCAAGATTACCAGCCGAACCGTTATTTACAAATCTCGACCGTCGGATCTAAAGCGAACGGCTCAGATCAAATCAGAGGAGAGAGAGAGAAGACGCCGGCGTACTCCGGCCAATCTTTCGGCCGCCGGCGAGCCTCCACGGCGGCGCCATGGTCGGTTTGCGCCAAAACTTCGCCCCGGCCACCAAACAACGAAGGGAAAACACCGGAAGAACGTGCGGCTCACGGCGAACTTACCCCGCGCGACAAGAAGACCGGAGGGTGACTGGAAGGCGGCGGCTAGCTTGCGGTGGCGGCTATGGCGGCGGTGGCGCGCGCGGTAGCTCGAGGAGACGACCAAATCGGCCCGAAGGAGGTGGGATAGATGCGAAATAGCTCGGGGGTCCCGTTTTTATAGTCCGGAGAGGTCGCTAACTAAGGAAAGAAAGAGATTCGAGGATCCAAATCGGATCGGGAGAGAGGGAAAGCGGCGTCGGCCAGAGGAAGAAGAAAGGAAGGCGAGAACGGTCACTGACCAGTGGAACCCACGCGTCAGCGACTCAAGGCGAGACGCAGGCCGCGCGTGCGGGAGACGGGCTAGAAGGCCGCTGGCCGGGCTCGGCCCAAGGAATGCGGGCGCGCGGGGGAAGAGAAAAGCTGGGCCGCGGCTAGCAGGCCGAGCTCAGGGCTGAGGGAGGAAAACGGCCCGGTAAGTAAATTCCTTTTCTTTTTCTTTTCCAATTTTTCAAATCTATTTTTCAAATGATTTTCAAATCAAATTTGAATTTGATTTAAACCACTCAATACAAAACTCCCAATGCAGCAGCATGAATGCTCAATCATGTTTCTACCCTTATACTTGATTTTAAATTTATAAAATTATTCTTATTCTAAAGTTGCATGCTTCACAAAAATAAATATAAAAATCATATTTTTTCCTATTTTTCTTTTCTTCAAATTTTAGGGTGTTACATAAATACTGGAGGGGACATGTAGGGCCCAAAATTGAAAAAAAAAACAGCGAAATTTCAATCGAAATTTTTTAGTCTTTATGAAATTTTGGTTGAAATTTGACAAAAACTGAACAAAATGGAACCGAAATTTCCGGTACATATATTTATCAGAGGTCATTAGTAGGATAGAGAAAATCGATGAAAATTGGCTGATTCCAAACTCTGTTTGCCCTCGTCGAAATTGCATGGCCACTGAAAGAAAATAGAAAAAATAAAGGAAAAAGATATGACGATAACTCCAAGGCAACTTGTTTAAACGGTAGCTATAGAGGTTTTAAACCCATCCATAATGCTGGCGCACGACGTCCATCCAGGCAAATTCTGTCTGGACGGCTCGTTCCCGTGCCTGCCCAATGATCGGGCCCAACAGGCCTTCTTCGCTTCACCTTCAGTACAGCGTAGTTTGTCAAAAAAAAAACACAGCTACATTTCTTTCCCCACTGCCACACGCACGCAACCGCTACGGATGCATCCACCGCGCCGCTTGCCCTCTGCTAGGCTTCTCCAACGCGGCGGTCTTCTCTAGCCGCGGCCTTCTCGTCCGAACGCTGCAAGCCCACTCCACCTTGCTGCTGTTTCGTGCCCACTCCGCCTCGCTACTACCGCGTGCCCATCCGGCACCGCTCGCTCCTGCCCGTCGCGCTCACCCATCCCGCCGCCCGCCCGGGCGAGCCAAGCCCGGTGCTACTAGCGATGGCAGTGGCGGACGCAGGAATTGGAAATTGGGTGTACAAGCTATATATATATATATACATATACAGAACCAAACCATTGTGGCATATATTAAGCTAAATGTCTATCAATTCAAAGCAAACAGTATTAAAGCAGAGTACATTAGTACAATTAATTAATACTTTCAATATTTGTGAAGTTTCAACTAATAAAGGAACATTACAAATTTATTCAATGAGATGGCTTTTGGAATCGAGAGATGATGTCTTCATCGGCAACACGTAGAAAAGATTGCTTCTCAATGAATGTAATCAAGCAATCATTCAAGTACTGATCCCCAATCCTATTGCTTAGCTTGTTCTTTATGAAGTTCACTGAAAATGCTCTTTCAACACTTATAGTCTATCAATCAATTACAAATTTTCAACAACCAATCTAGATATCTAGAACACCAACCTGTGGTGGCTCTCAACTTGCTGTTTGAACTGTTGCCGTTGCGTCTGTGTGTGGACCGTGCCGCCTACTGGTGCCGGTTGTGCCCCAATGCCGGCCAAATCAAACCCCAGGCCATGGTGCGGCGGAGGTGGGGAACAAGACTTTTTGGTCGATTGGGAAAGGTGAGCCGAAGCTGGTGGGGGCGAGCCCTGGAGGCGCCGTCACGGATGGACAGAGGGCATCGCTCCTGGTTGGCTGGTTCCCTCTGTGTGTTTGATTCTTAGGCTAGCAAGCCGGCCCAGCTGGATGGTGGACGGGAGGAGGCAACAAACGTGGCCTTTTTACTCTTGCTTGGATCAAATATACAGAGTTTGGTCTACTTATATGTATAATACATGTATATGCATAGTACCTATAATTTTTTCTCAAAATTATTGGGTGTACATCTGTACACCCATGTCCATATACTGTGTCCGCCCATGAGCGATGGTGGTGGAGATGGTGCTCGCGTGATGCCGGCTCCAACCCCAATGGCTGGAATCGTCCGGCCCCGGGCTTCCCATGTTGGAAGCGCATGTTTCAAGTGTTTCAGATGTTTCGTAGGTATGTTTCAAGTGTTTCATGCACGATGTTGCATATGTTGCAATGATTGTGTACGTATGTTGTAAATGTATGTTCCCAATGTTTCATCTGTTTTTTCAGACGTATGTTGCAAGTGAACTATCTGGATGTTGCATATGTTCACACATATGTTGCAAGTGTTTTGTCTGGATGTTGCATGTGTTTGTAATTGTTTTTCAAGTGTTTTTCATGTGTTTTTGCATGTGTTTCGGGCGCATGTTTCAAATGTTTCAGCTTTTTTGTACATATGTTGCAATTATTTCATTTGAATGTTTCAAAATAGATCAAGGGTGTTGTGCATGTTGCAATGTGAGTCACTTGCCGCAGCTGTCTACTGCAACTGCTGGGGCACCGTGCATGGGGGGAGCGACGCAGCAGGCGTGGTGGGACACGGGAAGCCAGGAAGTATAGGGGAGTGGCGCAGGCAAGCCCCGCCTGTGCGTGCAGCAGGCGCTGGCGCGGGCGTCTGGACGCGGGGGCTCCGTCCGGACGTCCGGGCTCTAGTGCTGCCATAAACCCATCGATGTAATGGAAGCACCGAGATAAATCCAATTAAATAAATGAAAACTATTTTTTGTTTTAGTCAAAAACAAACTATAATAAATATTATAAAAAATCAGCTAGCTAGTGTAGCGCAGTGTCCACCGTGAATACCCGACCGTTCCGTTGCTTTCATGCCTCCAAGCTTAACTTGTCCACGGAAAGAAGTGTCCTCAGAAGAACAGGAGGTCGCTAGATGCAAACAGTAGTACTGTTTTTCCGGCGACCTCTTCCACGGAAAGAAGTGTCCTCGGAAGCTCAATTTGATGCCACTTCCACACACAAAGGCGATCCGGCGACCCCTTCGCCGGCGGAGTGGCCGCGCAGTCAACACTCTGATGCACCCGTATGCGTGCATTCAGTGTCTCGCCAGTGCGACAGCCCGTCACTAAGGCCAGTCTCAATGGGAGTTTCATAGAGTTTCATGAGCATTAAATATGCTGATATGACACTGTATTGATGAAGAGAGATGATGAAAGTTTCATGGGAGCAGAGAGAGTTTCATGGGGATAAAACTCTTCTGCACTGTTTCCAAAATATGAGTGTGTTAGAAACTGAGCCATAAAATTCCCACTGAGACTGGCCTAAAATGTCACGAACAGAACAGGAACTATATACGAGAGACATCGTCAACACCGTCCCTGGCGTGTCTCTGCTTCTTCTCACCAAACTGCTTGGAAGTTGGAACGACTTGGTAGTCTCTGCATCCGATCCGCCGCCTCCGCTTTAATTTGATTTGATGCGCTGCACCACCTGTTGATCGAGTCGCTCGGCACGGCAAAACTTGCCGGACTTTCGCTGTCGATGAACGTGACTGTTGTCGCGATAACCCAGCCGAGATTACGCTCGCCGCCAACAATGGCGTGTGGTCTGTTGTGATCTTCTGATCGACCAGCTGCTTAGCTTCTTCGAATAAGTTGCGGCGTTGCGTCCGGTGCATGGGCGTGGGCAAGACGTGTCATGCATGGAAACCTCAAAACTTTTGGTTTTTCTTGGCTGTACGTGGCCCGTAGGTTGTCACGAGGTGACCCGCCCGCATGGCTGGTGAAAAGTGCGTGCCGCCGGCAGCAAGCGAGGTCCCTTGAGCAGTTGGATGAACCAGTTTGCCGCCGCCGCTCGGCTGTTGACTGCATGCATGCACAAAATTTCTTCGGCGGCTTGAGGGCAGTGAGCCACGTTGGGCTTGGACGAAGAACCCAACCGTGTGCCCAACCAAACTTGGCTTCGTCTACCAGGCAGGTACACTGCTGCTTGCTATCTTGCTCATGCACCTGTGCCACCCTATGGCCTGTATATATATATATATAAGCGTCAGAAGCTACCACCTTTTAGGGCCTGAAAAGAAGGCAAAGTTAACGAATAGATTACATAGCCGCCGCCGCCGGCGTACTTCCGCCACAGGCTCACAAGTCCGGCCCGGCGTACGTGCTACGGCGCGCCGGCTAGCGCTCGCAAGACACACATGGCACTAGGGACATCGAAGAAGGTGGCGGCGGCGCCGGTGGCCTGGTCGTTCGCGTCGGTATTCATGCACGCGGACGCGGCGGACATTGCCCTGATGGTGCTGGGCCTGGTGGGCGCTGTGGGCGACGGCTTGTCCACGCCGATGATGCTGTTCCTCGCCAACCGCATCTTCAACGACATTGGCACCGGGCCTGACCGCCTCCTGCAGTTCACCTCCAAGATGAACGAGGTAGTATTCTCTCTGACGTGCAATAATCCTAGCAAATTAAGCCAATGTGATGTGAACACCTTCGCTGATGGACGCACGCGCCGGGTCTCTATCAGAACGCGCGGAACATACTCTACCTGGCGGCCGGCAACTGGGTCATGGCGTTCCTAGGTGAGCTCGCACTCCACTGCACGCATGCAGCTGCGCCCTGTCCGTGCTCAACATGTGTTCTTCTCGCCGCGTCTGACGTGCATGCAGAGGGGTACTGCTGGACGCGGACGGCGGAGCGGCAGGCGTCGCGGATGCGGCTGCGTTACCTGTGGGCGGTGCTCCGGCAGGACGTGGAGTACTTCGACCTCAAGACCGGCTCCACGTCGGACGTGATCGCCAGCGTCTCCAGCGACAGCCTCGTCGTGCAGGACGTGCTGAGCGAGAAGCTGCCCAACTTCGTGATGAACTGCTCCATGTTCCTGGGCGGCTACGCCGTCGGGCTCGCGCTGCTCAGGCCGCTCGCGCTCGTGCTGCTTCCGTCCGTGCTGCTGCTCGTCGTGCCCGGCTTCCTCTACGGCCGCGTCCTCATCGGCCTCGCGCGCCGGATCAGGGAGCAGTACATGCGCCCCGGCGCCGTCGCCGAGCAGGCCGTGTCGTCGGTGCGCACCGTGTACTCGTTCGTGGCGGAGAGGAGCACCATGGCGCAGTTCTCCGCCGCGCTCGAGGAGTCCACCCGGCTCGGGATCAAGCAGGGGCTCGCCAAGGGTGTCGCCATCGGCAGCAGCGGTGTCAGCTTCGCCATCTATGCCTTCAGCGTCTGGTACGGCAGCCGGCTGGTCATGTACCACGGCTACAAGGGCGGCACGGTCTACGCCGTCTCCACTGCCATTATCATCGGAGGAACGTACGTAACTTACACTAGCTAAGCTGCAAACCTTACCGTATTATTTTTGTTGGTTAACGAACCATGTGCATGCAGAGCACTGGGGTCCGGGCTGTCGAACGTCAAGTACTTCTCGGAGGCGAGCGCCGCGGCCGAAAGGATCCAGGAGCTAATCCGGCGAGTGCCCAAGATCGACTCGGAGAGTGACGCCGGTGAGGAGCTCGCCAACGTCGCCGGCGAGGTGGTGTTCAGGAACATAGAGTTCTGCTACCCGGCGCGGCCAGAGAGCCCCGTCTTAGTAAGCTTCAACCTGCACATTCCGGCGGGTCACACGGTGGCACTGGTCGGCAGCAGCGGGTCAGGGAAGTCGACGGTGATCGCTTTGCTGGAGCGGTTCTACGACCCGTCGGCTGGGGAGGTGAGCCTCGACGGCGTGGACATCCGGCGGCTGCGGCTCAAGTGGCTGCGCGCGCAGATGGGGCTCGTCAGCCAGGAGCCGGCGCTGTTCGCGACGTCTATCCGGGAGAACATCCTGCTCGGCAAGGAGAACGCGACGGAGGAGGAGGTCGTCGCCGCAGCGAAGGCGGCCAACGCGCACAGCTTCATCGCCCAGCTGCCGCAGGGCTATGACACGCAGGTACTGTGGCGGTTTCCTGTACGTGTGTTGTCGTGCTCGTGCACATGTCCTCCCAAGTCCCAAGTCCAAATCTAACAGCAGCTTTTCTGAATTGAATCTGAAAACAAAAGAGTAAAAAACAAAGTTGAATGGTTCAAACTGAAATATTGATGCAGATTTCCATTGACGATCAAAGAACAATCCAAGAATAGTTTCCTCAAAAAAAAGAACAATCCAATAATACTAGTGGCATCAAACTCAACAATAATGCCAACTATGTGTAAATACTGCACAAATATTTTTTCTATAAACATGTTCACGAAGGATCACTTCCAACAATCTAATACTATCAATCCAAGATGTTTACTTATATCAGCTAAATGTGGTGTCCATCCCCAGCGAACAGAGTCCGACCATTGACAGTACTCGGTTTTTTAGGCAACCTACATAGGGAAGGCAAATTTGTATACATATCCCTAAACAGTAGAATAACTGAGATAGAAGATCGAAGTTACCTTCGACATTGAAATGGCAGAAATACATGCCAGTTCTGCACAAGTGTCGTACCAACATTTCAGATATATTATTCTAATAACCAGGGGAGGTCTTGACCAGTTTATAACAGTTGTTAATAATGCAATGCAGATATTAGCTGCTATATATAAGAAAGTTTTTGAAACAGAAAAAAGAGGGGAGACATACAAACCAAAATTTGCAAATGAAAATAATGCTCAATTCTTTATCTTCTTGCTACAGCAAACCTGAATTATGTTTTTTTTATCACACGAAATTACAGACTTTTACAGTGGTTTGTCGAGAAACTGTTTCGTTTTGATCTATTGAAATTGCCCAAATCAATGACCTTGGAACTAAGTTTCTCTACTTCTATGAAATGTAGGCCATCCTTTAGTAATTTGACACTAACCATGTCTGGAACAAAAAACAGGTGGGTGAGCGTGGTGTCCAGATGTCTGGAGGACAGAAACAAAGGATTGCAATTGCCAGAGCAATCCTAAAGTCACCCAAGATCCTTCTCCTTGATGAAGCCACCAGTGCATTGGACACTAACTCAGAGCGTGTGGTACAGGAGGCACTTGACCTGGCCTCCATGGGCCGAACTACTATTGTCATTGCACATCGGCTCTCCACTATCAGAAATGCTCATTTGATTGCTGCCATGAAGTCTGGTGAGGTCGTGGAGTTGGGCTCCCATGATGAGCTCACTGCAAATGAGAATGGCCTCTACTCATCTCTTGTCCAACTTCAACAGACCCGATATTCAAGGGAGGCTACAGAGGTTGGTGGAACTGAAAGTACATCTAATATGGGACAATACAGCAGCCACAGTGTGAGTAGGAGACTCTCTGCAGCTTGCAGCTCAAGCTCAAGGAGGTCAGTGGACAATGCAAAAGATGATTACGACATAGACAAGCCAAAGATACCAGTGCCATCCTTCAGAAGGCTACTTATGCTTAATGCACCGGAGTGGAAGCAGGCATTGATAGGAGGCTCTAGTGCAGCCATGTTCGGTGGCATACAACCTGCGTATTCATACGCCATGGGGAGCATGATCTCTATCTACTTTTTGACAGATCATGAAGAGATCAAGGACAAAACAAGAACCCATGCACTTTTCTTTGCCGCCCTTGCAGTGCTCACATTCCTGATCAATATTGGGCAGCATTACAACTTTGATGCTATGGGGGAATACCTTACCAAGAGGATTAGGGAACGTATGCTTGAGAAAATTCTCACTTTTGAGATTGGGTGGTTTGACCGTGATGACAACTCAAGTGGTGTCATATGCTCACAGCTTGCCAAGGACACCAACGTTGTAAGTATAAGTATTTTGATTGAAGCTTATGAATACTTAGAAAACAAGAGTAACTTACAGGACATAATATTTGTGTTGTAGGTGAGGTCACTAGTGGGTGATAGAATGTCTCTGGTGATCCAAACAATTTCTGCGGTTCTCATTGCCTGCATCATGGGTCTGATAATTGCCTGGCGTTTGGCCCTTGTGATGATAGCAGCCCAGCCTCTTATTATCATCTGCTTTTATGCCCGTCGTGTCTTACTAAAGAGCATGTCAAAGCAATCTATACAGGCACAATCTGAATGTAGTAAGCTAGCAGCTGAGGCTGTCACTAATCTTCGCACCATCACTGCTTTCTCATCCCAGGAACGCATCTTGCGCCTCTTTGACCAAGCACAGGATGGACCACGCAATGAAAGCATCCGGCAATCATGGTTTGCAGGTCTTGGCCTCGGCACGTCCATGAGTCTTTTGAGATGCACTGCAGCCCTCGACTTCTGGTATGGTGGCAAGCTCATTGCTGAACAATACATTGCTGCTAAGGCCCTCTACCAAACCTTCACGATTCTAGTAGGCACAGGACGTGTAATTGCAGATGCAGGTAGCGTGACAACAGACCTTGCTAAGGGTGCTGATGCAGTCGCTTCTGTGTTTGCTATTCTTGACCGGGAATCAGAAATTAATCCTAGCAGCCCTGAGGGATACAAACCAGAGAAACTCATGGGTGAGGTCAACATTAAAGAAGTTGATTTTGCATACCCATCAAGGCCAGATGTGGTCATCTTCAAAGGATTCAACTTAAGCATACAGCCAGGCATGTCGACAGCCCTTGTTGGGCAAAGTGGTTCAGGGAAATCAACAATCATTGGACTTATAGAGCGGTTCTATGAGCCACAAAGGGGGGTGGTAGAGGTCGACGGCAGAGACATCAAAACATACAATCTCCGAGCCCTGCGACGGCGCATTGGCCTAGTCAGCCAGGAGCCAACATTATTTGCAGGTACCATTAGAGAGAACATTATGTATGGAACAGAAAGAGCGAGTGAGGCAGAAATTGAGAATGCAGCAAGATCCGCCAATGCACATGTCTTTATTAGCAACCTAAAGGATGGATATGACACATGGTGTGGTGAGCGGGGTGTTCAGCTGTCAGGAGGGCAGAAGCAGCGCATTGCAATCGCCCGTGCAATCTTGAAGAACCCTGCTATCTTGCTACTGGATGAAGCTACAAGTGCACTGGACAGCCAGTCGGAGAAGGTGGTGCAAGAGGCGCTGGACCGAGTATCAATTGGCAGGACTAGTGTAGTTGTGGCACATAGGCTAAGCACTATCCAGAACTGCGACCAGATCACCGTGCTTGAGAAAGGAATTGTTGTGGAGACAGGTACACATGCATCCCTCATGGCCAAGGGTCCTGCTGGAACATACTTTGGACTGGTTAATTTGCAACAAGGAAGCGACCATCACTGAGATTTGGCAATTTGCATGATAAATTGATAACTAGGCACTACTTTCCAAATTTGTAGCCCCATTCAAATAAGTTGCCGATTTGGAATGACAGGCAAGCAAGAATGCTCAACAGACAACTGAAGGGCCTTTTTTTTCCTTTCCCATTGCTATATCAGTAGTTCAGCACCTAGCATGTGTAAAACTTCTAGTTCCTCAGTAGTGCTACTTGATATGTATTGCAGTGATGCAAAGATCAGGTAATATGAGAGGAGATGTACAATAGGTTGTATTCTTATCATTCTGTGACTTTGAAATGATAAAGCCTACTTGCCAAGCAGATAAGTAAATTTTTAAACCACAAACAGAGTATTCAGGTAGCAGAGTGGACACCAACATGAAGGATGATAAAGCAGAAAAACAGTAAGAGTTGAGGGGGAGTTATGTTTCCATGTATTAGCATGTAATTTCTTGGTTTAAACATGAATATGCAATGCACACTCTGAATGAACTGTATTTAAGCAGTTGGTGTGTCATATAGGACTGTGCTAAACAATACCCTGGGTACTAAACAATATTCGCTACCCGACCCCACGCCCACGGCCGACGATCCCCCGCGTCCGCACGGAAGAGATCTTTTCCCCTTTTTTTTTTCTCTTTCCTTCACTTTGACGTGGTGAGCTGGTTTTTTTCCTTTTTTTTTTTGTCCAGTTCAGGTTTTTTTTTTGTCTCGTGGTCCGTTTTGTTTTGGACTAGTAACGTAAGTCCATTCTCTAGGGTTGTCATAGATTTGTTTTCCTCTGTCTGCGGCCGATTTTTTTTCATTTTTTTTCTCTCGTGGTCAGTTTTGCTCTTGGCTGTCATTCTTATTTTTGAAATATAGATTTTAAATTTTAAGATAGATGAGGCAACAAACAAATAAGTCTGCAACTGGAACATCAATAGATTTGATGCATTTATTATGGTACTATTCATAAATAGATTTTAACTAAAATGAATCATACAAAATGTATTTGAAACCATAAATCTTTTTTCACCAACATAATTTTTTAGATAAATGACTCGTGAAAGAAGATAGCAATACACTTTGCAACTTGAATACACATAGTTTTGTGGCTCCATCTTAGTCCACAAAATCACATATAATTTATGGCAGCTAAATAACCTTCGTTGGGATCACAAATACTACGGTTTCAACAACTCATAGGCCAAATTATATTACTTTTTTTTTATCTAAAACAATAACATTTGAGGAAAAATAACTAATGCATCCCTCTCCCTCTCCCTTCTCTCGCGCCTCTAGTGGTCGCCAATTGCTTCACCTGTCAAAAGATGTGGAACAAAAGAAAACATTAAAAAATAACATTCATGATTAATATTAGGGTCTGTCTAGACATCTGATGACAGATTTATGCTGTCAAAATATGTCGGTTTTTTGACCAATCAGATCAATACAAAATCTGATAGATATACGTATCAACAAATCTGTCGAATCCCACAAAACTAGCCAAAGATCATTTAACGGGTATTGTGTGTACCCTCTCTTTTCAGAAGGATTCAGAGAGGCAGGGACCGATGATTGCTTGAAAAGATAGTTCCCTTATTGCATGAACATGACATAACAAAAGGATGAAACCTTGGTAACCAGTTGGTACACACAAACTGAGCAAAGTCTCATGCAAACTTGACAAGCAGCACGAAATTAATTCATAAAGAGCAAGATTAAGGCTACAACTATCACAAGGATTAAACAAATCAACTAAGTGCTTGCAAAAATATTCAAGTCCTAAACATTGTAGCAGGAGAAAATTACTTTAGTAACATAAGCCCATGGCCGAACTCTGAATATGCTTACCTGCCACCTGATGCTACTTACCTGCAGAGAACAGCCGAGCTTCTATTGTAGTCGTTGCCCTCTCAATAAGCAACTCAGCAAACTGCTAGTGTTTAAACTGTATATCGAACATGGCTGCAGCTACTGAATAGCTAACAAACACCCTGTAATTCGAGCTCTACCTGCATGTTGAACTAAACTACCAAAGTTTGTAGAGAACATGCAGCCTAGTACCCACATGTTGCTCAAGCTGTTACTGCTACAACCTGTCAAAAACATTTTCAATGCAGATAAAAAAAACCATAGCACACAGCAGTGAACTCAAACAAAGAACAACTGTTGCCAAAAGGACCGGAAAGCTGTGGCTGCTGAAAATCACTGCAGCTGGAACCAGGATATTAGATCATCCAATTTTGCCTCGTTCCAGAAAGCTAAGTGCACGAGCTCCGAAACCCAAAAAAAATTCAAATCAACTCCAATTGACATGATATTCGAAACACAGCTTCACCAGATCATGCGCAAACTTCTCAATTACAGACAATTGCTAGTCCACTGCACAATTTGGGACATAGGGTAATTACAACTACGGACACATACTGCAGCCATTTTTAAAAAAATGACACGGCTTACAATTGATGCAACCAGTTGCATTATAGTTGCAGCGGGTTGCAGCCAGGTTATATAAATAGTTGCAGGCTTCCCATATAAGCTAGTCAATGAAATCCAGACCCACTAAATTATACGTGCCCACACAGCACACAATTACATAAGAAACTAATTAAAAGATAGTTACAAGAATTTCTGTAGTGCAATTACAACTTGGAAAAAACAGCTAACAGACAAACACACAAGAGGCCATGACTGGAAGCGCTAAAAAGCCAAAACCTGAATGAAACAACTAAAAAGGATGTTCCTCTTTTTTTTAACAACTTTACCACTCCTTTACAGGATCAAACCTCCAACAAAAGACGAATTTCAAAACAACTAAGAAAAAGGACCAGTCAGAAAGGGACTCACATAGTGCCAAATGTAGCATATGCATTCTGGGATAAAATGAACATTAACAGCTTCATCACTCACATGGAGAACAAGGTTGTGAACCTGACCACCATCAAATTGTCAAAAACTATATGGTGTCTAGTCAACATGCAGTCAGAAATCACTTTTGGAAATCATACATCAGATTATTCTAACAATGGTATAATGTCTAGGAAGTTACACTCCAGCTATAATCATACATGAATTACATCTTTGTTCTATAAGGAAAAACCTGCACAATCAGATTATTGCCATCTTGCTTAAAGATTCACACAGATATACCAAATCTCAACTTCTCAAGTTTATTGTTCTAAAACAATTAGCTAGCCACGCCAAATCACTTCTAGTTAAACACTTAAATACAAGAAGTACAAACATTCTCACATCAGTATTCAGAAAATACCAGCAGAGATTTTTCTCTTAACCTATCTTGCATTGGGTGAAAAAAAAACAGTCGCTTGCATGCCAATGAAAAAAGAGAAAGGACACACCTTTTCTAATCACATCAAAACAAGGCCAGCATGCATACTCACATACTTTGGCAGAGACCAAATGTTGTGGTGAACATGTGCAAAATAAATGCTAAAGCAAGAAGAACATGATGTTAATGATCACAAAATCATATATACAGTCTGCTCGCTAGTGTTAATGATTAGGAAGCTAACTAGTGTAAAAATGATAAAAAAAAACAAATGTAACTAGTGTTAACTAGTGTTAATGATTAGGAAGCTGTGGCAGCCATAAATTAAATGTG
Organism: Saccharum spontaneum; assembly: GCA_022457205.1. Taxonomy (NCBI): domain Eukaryota; kingdom Viridiplantae; phylum Streptophyta; class Magnoliopsida; order Poales; family Poaceae; genus Saccharum; species Saccharum spontaneum. The sequence goes on from CM039608.1 coordinate 39,541,661, forward strand.
TAAAATTGGAAAATTAGCAAGACGGAAAAAGAAGCTAATTTCCAATGGAAACAAATGCAAATTTATACTCTTGTAAATCTCCAAGCATAACTAGCCACACAGCCACACAAACAAATAAGTAATAGTAGAATATACTACCTATGTGAGTAATCATGAGGAGTAGATGGAGGATGCTTTGATGGTGAGCGCCTGGGATCTGCACAAAAAACAAATGAAGAGAAAAGAGGATAAATATAGCTGATAAAACTATTAGCTCCAGTACATGATGTACTCCTCTATTTTATTCTAGGCTGAAAAGAACTATCACAATTCAAGATCTAATACAGGTATCATGTTTGATTACTGATTAGATTCACAAATTGAAGAAAGATTGCATGAAAAAAATGAAGAGACATATATGTTACTATACACTGAGATGCCATGTAAAACAGGGGAAGAATATTCAAAAAGAACTGCTAGCACACTAGTTGGCAATACCCTGATTTTTCTACATGCATGTATGTACACATCAGGCCAATATATTAATGGATCCAAACCAGATGCAACCATATGCGAATAGGGATGCAATCTAAGCTATGTTTCCAATCTCATTAATTTACTCTGTTTTTTATCTTACAAGTCTAGGTTTTTTTTTAAGTTGCCTGACTAATCAGCCTACAATATGACCATCGCAATATCATTTCAAAAACCCCACATTACTAATACTGCAAATCGCCTACATAGTTCTACTAGCAGGAAAAAAAATCTAGGCAAGCACTGTGTATCACTTCAAAAACCCCGCATTACTAATATGGCTGTGAATACTCTATAAGCAAGATGGCCAGAGACTACTGCAGCCCCTTCCAAAATATCCACTTCTCACATGGTCAGGTGTATCTGCTAGCTTCAATTTGGTAGAACCTGGGTGGATAACATACACTGCAAGCCTGCTGCTCTCCCAAAATATCCACCACACTTAACATCTCTAGTCACATGATTAAAGGTTCAATTAGGCTACCAACTGCCTGTAGAATGACTATGAAGACACTAGGATAAAGGGGTATATGCAAGAGTGCTTTAGTTGATTAAGGGCACCAGAAAATATATCATCCATTCAAATAACAGAACTTGTGGATAGGGCAGTAGAGGTTTATGAAAGAATAACTGAACATAGAACAGATACTACATATTATGAAAAATTAACACACATAAAGGATGGTAAAAACATTTTGTGCTTAAGGTAGCAGCAGGGGCAGATCCAAAAAATTTAGTCATTGATGTCATAGTGTAATAATCTTACTAAACTCATAGTATCATCTCTTGCACAAGCAGTGTTTACAAGCTAATTTGTCCAAGTTCATTGCTGTCAGATGACAGCAATGCTTGAACTGTGGCTCCGCCCCTGGGTAGCAGACTTTTATTGTTTAGGACGTACTTAGCAAAAAGAGTCGTGAAAAGCTGCTGGGGAGCTAAACAGATAAGGAATTGTCACAGCCGTTGAATAGGCCAAACAGGCCAAACAAGGGAATGGGTAAAAGAGGAGTCACAGGAGGAGTTGAATGGATGATTGGAGCAGTATGGAAGCCAGTACTGCCACCGCTAAATACACGGTGAACCTGCAGAGGAGGTAGACTACAGGCACCATGAGAAATGAACTGCCTCTGCAGGCGAGAAAAAAGGAGTAACCACCCTCTTCTCCCTGTCCCATGACCAAAAAGTTGAGGAAGAAAACTAACATAAAAAGGAAGAAGAAAGGAGGGGCGGTGGAAACAGACAAAAGGGAGGCGTCGAGGCTGTTTTTGGTGGCTTGGGAAATAGCTTATTGAGCATCCACAAGCCCTTGTGACCAAATTTATTTGTAACCACAAAATTTCATTGTTCGAACAACAAACACTGTTTCTTTTCTTGGATGCACATATACTTGTGACCATATGTATTCTTAGACGTAAATAGTTGATTTTCAGACCACATTGTTTCCTGTGTTCATCCACAAATACTTATACCTAAATTTATTCCATAAAAATTCGTTTGTCAAACCACAAGGAGTACTCTGTTGAGTAGATAAAAGATCATGCATCGTAAAAAGGCAAAACCAGATCGACTACTCAAGAAAATTATATTTAACCAAAAAACATTAATTTGTAGCATATAGGTAATAAGATGCACAACTAAACTGAAAGATGTTTACTTAACTAAGAAATATTAGTGAACTAGAACACAAAATAAGACTGTTGTGAGTGTCTACAGCTGTTTATTCTGAAGGCACAAAAAAACAAAAAAAAAAGAACATGATATGAGATCAGGACCTAGTGTTCCTACTAAAACATATTTCATATTTGTACTGAAATATTCTCAAGTGGGCAATAGCTAGAAGATAAAACAACAACATGATAAAGAAACACCAAACTACTTGCAAACCAGCCCTGAAATTCACAATCTACAAGATAAGCCTGAAATTAGCCTATCCAAATCCCAAAAAATATAAGGATTGTGCGTGCCTCAATGAGGCACAAAAACGGGATCTTGTTAGGTCAAGGTTGCTGGTGAGGGAAGCACCGCGCAGCAGCTCAGTGAGCAAAGAATTACTGAACCTAATTTTTGGACTGGAATAATCAATTTGCTTAACTCAAAAATCCAATGAGCATATAGTTTGATTCACGAGGTGGAGCAGATGGGTAAGTTGAAATTGCCTACAATATCTTCAAAGTGAATATGAAAGTTAAATCCAATTTGGTCAAGAGCAGCCTCTGGGCCAGAATTGGAAGATGCAAATTAACTCGATTAGTTTTAGTCACACAAATATCACTGATTGGTGGCTGTAATTTTAGTGGAAGAAAGCAAAGGCAGAAGAAAACTACCTGCAGGCGCTGCATTTGGGTTCTAGCCATGACTATCAGGCACGGCTAGCGTGGGCGGGTTGACGTGGAGCAGGCCAGCATCTAACGATGCCTGGTAGCACTTGTAGACACAGACCACGTCCGGCGACAACAAGGCAGTGCCACTGTCATCTTCGTTGAGGAGGATGCGAAGCAGGGCAGAGACAAATAGTGGCGGTGGTCAACCAAAATTTAGCTGGGGCAGAATATGAACACATAACTAATATTATAAAAAATCACATATAAAATTCTATTGAAAGAATGATGCCAGTTGATTTTAACAGTGCCATTACAAGGCATTTACAGAATCCAAGCTGCAGATAAAAAAGAAATTTAAGGATGGTACTGATGAACTACCTAGCACTATTGTCATAAGTGATTTAAGGGATTAAGAGTTTGTGACTACAGAGATGTAACATGATCCAACAGCAGGAGCACTGTAAAATTCAACTTTTTCATCATAAAATTGTGTTGGACATGATCAAATTAGCAACAGAAGTTATACCTATTGCATATAATCACAAATAATTATGTGTGAAAGTAGCCCCAAAATAGGAGAAAGTAAATAGCAAAAGATCCTAACGTCCCAATACAGAATGGCATCTTCTTTGCAGTTGCAGCTTCACAAACTAGCAGAACAGAGATAATTGTGCCACATTATTACAAAGGTATTTGTCCCCACTTTCAGGCCATGGCATGTAAAATTAAAATTCAGAAAAATGGGAGACATACCAACTAACAGATGGCTATACAAGACGGAATGGTATACTAAAAGTGGATATGGTGATAACTTGCGGATTTGGTTTCTAATCAAGCACTTTAATAGTAGAAGCAATCTGGTACTGTTAAAAAAACTCATTCTTGACCAGCTATGTGAGAGAACTCAATAATAGTAACATTCACACAAAGACGGAGCATCCAAGAGACTTGCTATTTACTACCCTATAATCTGATTTGGATAATTCAAGTCTGAAATCAAGTAGTGATGAATGATCAAAGGTATTTTATGAAATTCCTCAATTATACTGGAATCTCACCTATGGTTGATGCATTCAGTACCATGTTGCCACAAAATCTTCTAGTTCATTGAAGCATGCCTGATTAGAAAAGTGTGTGCAACAAAAAAGATTAATAAGTGCACAAAATCACTAAACAAAATAGAAACCCTAGTGAACATGCTGCAACAGGAATTATAATAAGCTGAAAACTAGAAACTTCTAGTTAATTTGCCTGATAAAAGTGTCCAATAAATTTAGGAAAGATGGCATCATCATAGTTCATGGAGTTTGCATCATGGACTAAAACAACCAAACCCTACCGTTAAGAAAAAAGAAGGAAAAAACATCAAATAGAGAAGGAAACAATAATTATAATACACGTTTATTGCCACCTTCACTAACATGATGAAATTTGGCTCAAATGTTTGCTAGAGCATGTCCTATTTCATATAGTAAATCTAAAATACATAGTATCCTGCAGGAGATGTAAGCTTATGAATTACATGTATTGAAAGCATAGCTTTATGTTCGTGCATGCATATTAGTTTTAGCATGCTGTGATTCCTACCTACAGGCATCCTGTAGTTCTCCGTGGAACCAAATGGGCATTGTTGTTTAGTCTGCAACTACAAAAATTATTACAATCAAAATTTTCATATTGGTTTGGTCGCTTCATTCCATAGTTAAACAAACAAAATAACAGCACTCATAATCTGATGAAACAACCTACATTGTTGTAGGCAGATCATTAATCAACCTACATTGATCTTGCACCAACCCTCCTCATGTCGATCCATCTATAGAGACAGAAATTGCATGCAACACAAAGTATCAGGCATTTCTCTAGAAACGAACAGCAAATTATCAATTGGGAGATAAAAAAAATGAGGGGCTGAAGAGTGAGACATTACCTTGGGCTTGATTAACGATCTGCCTCAGTTATTCTCCTCCGGAGAAACATGCCTGCGTCCACCTCCGGATCCAGCTGAGGCAGAGGAACTTGCAATCCCTGAGATTTTAGGGCCAAGATTCAACCCATTTGAAGTTCAGATAAGAGGACGGGTTAGCTGCTTACCGTAGTGCAGAGAGAGATACACGCCACGTCCGGAGGAGAGCTGCGAAGATGGGGCCGAGTCGTGAAGGTCCGGCCACGCCATCACACATCGCAAGGAGGAATAGATCTGATGCGGGGCCGCAATGAGGAATAGATCTGATGCGGGGCCGCCTCCTCAACAGGCACACGGTTCTGTGTCGTGGTCACCATGAGAGCCGCGCGAGGGGCCGGGTTGAGGGTTGAGATCTGCTGGCCGCCGTCCACACCGCCCGTAGTCGCGCTGCCATCCTCGAAGGCTGTTGAGGAGTAGCGCCCCAGATGAGGCCGCCGCCGGGGCTATAGAGGCAGCAGTCGAAGGCTGCGGAGGCCGCCTCGAAGGCTGCTGAGGCGATGGGGCACGATGAATGAGAACGCCAGGACAGACGACGAGATGTGTTTGCGGCCGCACAGCGCTGGGCGGCGGTGCGGAACGCTGGAAGAAGGAAACCGAGCGGACGCCGGATGGGAGGAGGGCGGCGGCGAGGTGAGATCTCGTGCGGCAAGGGCGGCGGCGATCTGGGGCCTGCGGCCTTCGGAGCCGTCGGAGGCCGGGAAACCGCCTGGAGGCTGCGGGGGACGAGCTAGGGTCGTGCGGGGGACGGAGAACGAGCTGGCTGGGTCGATATGGACGGGACCGTGGGAGTGGGGGGAACCGACGCTCGGGGAAAGCCGGCGCGGGCAGCGCCTGGCTCCGTCAGGCTCGGTGAATTGGGCTCGGGTAGAGATTATAATTTAGTACCCAGGGTAATATATAGAATACATACATACATATATATATATATATATATATATATATACATACATACATATATATATATATATATATATATATATATATATATATATATATATATATATATATATATATATATATATATATATATATATATATATATATATATATATATATATATATATATATATTTCGAGCCTTGACTCCTGCAGCTGCAGGTTGGTGCTTTCCATATACACAAAATGTATATCCCCCAAATTGGACAACAACCCAAACAGCTCCCCCAAATCAGACAAATTGGCGCCAGAAAAACAGCAGTGACTGAGTGACTCCATATATACAAAATGTCAAGATGGATAACCAGCGAAACATGTAATATATCAAAGTTTATCACCAGAAATCATGTCCGTGATTGGGGTCAGCAATTCGCAACTGCATATTTGATATTTGCATGAGGAAGATGTCCATGGCTCCATGCGTCTATCTACTTGAGGGAGTTTTTTTACCGGTGGCAATTCTCAGGAGTTGGGATCGTAATATAAGTGCATAATAACCCTACAATTTCACTGAGGGGGCTGCTGAAATGTGATGCTGCTCTGAATCTACTCGCGCGGGAACTAAACACAAGTAGTACGCTACTCTATTTGTTAGCGTAGTAGAGGTGGAGTCCGCACCTCTGCGACGCATGGTCGGAGCAAGAGATGAGCCGGTGTGGCGCCGCCGGACGAGTTTGTCGGGCCCACGACGACGGTGGCGGCAGCCGAATCGAGCGGGGACTGGCTCACGCGCGTTGGCGTCGACCGTCGAAGGATGGTGGAGCGCAATGGCACATCACTCGGCGACGCGACACGCCGCGTTGGTTCGCGGCGGCGGCGGCGGACTGACGCAGTGACGCGGGCGGAAGTCGGGTTAAACGACTCCGATGCCTTCCGCAGCCGTTTACGGATTCTAATCCTGCGTTGACATATTAATATTTAGAGCTAACTTATTTTTATTCGATATTATATGGTTATTCTATTGACGTCCATGAAATTACGTCAAGATGGAGATGATGAATCGCAAAAGGTCTATTGACATTTTAAGCAGAGTAGATTATAGCATAGAGGTAGAGCAAACCTTTTTCTTGTCATCTTTGAATCATATATATTAACTAATAATCAGTAATAATATTATCAGTTTCATCAATTTTTTTTCGTTAGTTCTGCACTTTATAAAAATAATTTTTTCCACTCTTGTATAAGCTTTTTTTAGGTACGAAACTTTTAGCCAGTGTACCATATAACAGATCTGTTGATGGACGGCGAGGTTTATTGCCGGTATATGTGTATTTGTAATGTATTACTGTATTTATTTTTCTAAAGAAAAACGGCCGTATTGTAGGCTTGCCATCTTGTGACGTCATCAAGCTAAGGCAGAGGAGGCTCCCGGCCGGTGCTTGCTCCGCGCCGTGCTTGCACGGCTGCTCGCTCGCCCGTGCGGGTGCGTACGCCGAGGAGTGGCGCAGGAGCGCCTGCAGCTTGCCTCGCAGTTCCCAGGACCGGGGATCGCCGGAAGCAGCGCAAGCGGCGGCACCATGGACGGGATTGGGCCATTGGGGAGACCTCGATTTCAAAGTCCACGGATGCATTTGAGTAGCTGGGGAGGGTGAGGGAGGTATGTTAGAAGCTTGCCATGGACTCTGCTTGGGCAGAGGAGTTGCGGGGTCGCCGGTGGGAGAGGAGAGGGCACTGTGTTCTGGTGGCTGCCCGGCTGCGGCGGGGCAACGGCAGTCGGCTGCTCTGCATCACGGCGCAAGACGACGGTGGCACGGGCGGCCTTGAGAGCGCCAAGCAGAGAGATGAGAAGAGGGGGACAGAGCTCTGGCCTTGGCGCGGGTTTGAGCTTGCTTTGCCGGCAGAGCAAGGCAGAGAGAGATAAAAGAAGACGACGCGAGGAAGACATCGTCTGCGCAGGCGTCGAGACGAAGGTGTAAACGGAAGGCTCCGGAACCCTGTGACGTGGCCTTCTCAAGAGCGGGATACATGGCAGAATAATAAGCTGCATCTCTTGGTGCAGATTTCGTTATGTAAAGATGTGCATAGCTATTATGGTATTGGCAGCTAGTAAAGCAGTAACATATGCCCATCAGACAAATTTTGTGGTTAACAGTTCTTTTCAAAATTACCAAGGGGTCTGCATAAATCCAATTCGCATCAGGTTTTTGTATGGCAAGGCAGGGACTTAACAGGTTCGATTGCATATTCATCAACCAGTCTTCCATTTGCTTTGATAAGTAGTTGTACAATAAGCATTTACCTTCTTCATCTAGCTCACACAAATAATTTCAGCTTAGCACCTGTTTTCTGTCCAAGTAGATGGCTTCTACACCTTGAGTGTTACCTGTATTGCTACATTAGATGTAGTACCATCTTATTTGGCAGTAGCCGTAGCTGTATGAAATGGGGAAGACAATTGACATTGTTTGTCACGAGTTGACTTGTGTAACTGCACTACATGCCTCAAGTGTTCTAGGCTGTCTGCGCAAAGCACTGATTCTTAGGTTGTGTAGGATGTCTCATGTGTTACTTGGGGGCACATAGTTAAACAATGTTTGTAAGAACGCTGTGCCAGACACCATAGGCGAGCAAAGAAGATTTTATTCGCTTTGTTATCAAGTTTTAGCTTGGTTTGTTTGTTAGGATTGTAACTTGGTTGTCAGACAAGCTCACAAGAACATCTTTTGTTGGCTTGGATGGATTTTAATAAGCAGCTATATATATGAGGAATGACTGAACTAGGAAATCAAGCTTGAAAAGAGCTATCTCCTTTATCTCTCACCCTGTGTTCCATCTAATGCAGCTCAGGGGCTGGAGCTGTTTGTCCACCCCAGCCCAGAACTTTTTAAGTAGTGTTTTTTAAGTCTTCTGTTCTTCTGTTTAGATTCGAACTAGATGGTGTAAGGTTCCTAGATAGTATATTAGAACCGACTTTTGACTTTGGTATTTCTGTGTTTTTTATGTCTAAGTGGCTTAACTCTGCTGGTGACTCGGGTAAGAGTATCAGTATGATGAAACTTGGTGAACAAATGGCTTTCTTTAACGAAAAATGTGGACTGTTTTCTGTTCCTATAAGAGATGAAGAATTGGCACCAAAAAGAGTTCAAAAGATGTATTTGACTCAATTGTTGTCACCCTTTTGGTTTCTACTAGTGCACAATATATAGTTCAAAGTAACTTCCCTGAGTGCATTGTTTCATGATATGCTGACATGTTCACCTGACAGCCAATGCAAGTGCTCTTAAAGTCAGCTGCGAACTTGTTCGTATATTTGGGGCTGGTTTAGTTCGCGAAAAATTTAGCAAAATGCTACTACAGTAGTTTCGTTGTTATTTGGCAATTAGTGTCCAATTATGATCTAATTAGGCTTAAAAGATTCGTCTCATGAATTTCGTCTAAATTGTGTAATTAGTTTTATTTTTTATCTATATTTAATGCTTCATGTATGCGTCCAAAGATTCGATGTGACGGGGAATCTTGAAAAATTTTAGGAACTAAACAGGCCCTTGTACAGGTTTGCACCTCTGGAAAATGCTACATCACTGCAAGCTAATTATGTTGGGGGAAGCAATTCCATTTCTGGATTTTAACTGATTTCTCTTATAGAGGCTATTCAGCGCTCTGCTTTTATTGCTGAAGCAGAGGATGGTACTGTCATCGAGCCCACCCACCTAGAGCGGGTGTTGCCACAACTGCTCTTAGGCTATCTGCACTCATGGATCTCTATATTCATTCTCTAAAAGAAATATTCTATCCTAGTCACCACAAAATATACAGTTTCCCCGCATCCAGCCATCCTCTATATCATTCTCTATCCACTATGGGGCCCACTTGTCACTTTATCTAAATATATCCATGTGATATCTTGTTTTGAAGTATTTATTGAAACGAATTTAATGGTACAATCGGAATTTAATTTGGTTTTTTGTCTGGGAGTTATAACATTTTTTTCATCGTTCATCAAGTGGGGCCTGCGCTAGATACTCTCTCTCCTGCTCTCTCATGCACGCCACACATAGCGGAGCCTCGCTATCCCGCTGGAAATAGCGGACCTGCTCTGGTAGCGTACTGGATGCAGTACTCCGCTGCAGCTACTTCTTCCGCTAAATCCTCCTAAAAAAACATAGCATACCGGATGCAGGATACGAGTGCAGACAGTCTTAGACTTTTGAGGTACCCTTAGAGCCTCCAAATCCATTTATCTGGTGGAATGCATTTATCTAAGCTTGTGAACACACTTGGCTTCTACATCAGCTAAACTTGGAAAGCAAAAGGCTAGATTTCATCATACACATGATATTTTTCTTGTTTGCTGTAACACGGACTCTGAACTGATAACTGTTTATACTGGCATGTAGCCCTGTTCATGGTTCGCCAAAATCGGCTACCTGCCCGCACCTAAACCTCGATGGAACCATAACACGGATTGAATTGGTTCGCGTGTCCAAACCGAGTAAACATGGGTAGATCCGTCGGTTTGCCGTTTCAACTTGATAAACCCAGAATCAGATGCAAGGAATGATGAAAAGGAAAGGAAGAAGAAGCAACGGCGGCAAAGATGTCGCGTGAGCAACCACAATGTTCAGAGAAAGTAGTCCATAGGGAATAAAAAAATAGGTACCAGGTAGCTGATACATTGTAGCAGCAGTCCATAGCAAAGAAATAACAAAAGTTACCCATTTCTCTATGGCCAGCCCACAAGGGAATAAAAAACATTATTTTAACTGTTCATCTGATACAGCACATTAAACATACAAGGAGCCGTTGGCTCAGGAAGCTAGCCATTGGCCTCCTCTTCACGTGCCTGCTTGCTCCTCTACAAAACTGAAGGGCGTTGGCCTCATCTTCACTTGCCTGCTTGCTGCCTCTACGAACTCAAACTTGAAGCTTGTTGCTCAATTCTCAGTACCTGAGATCCACTCTAGAACACAACCTTCCAATGGAACCTCCCCCAGATTTTTTTCAAACCTCCTGAATCAAGACTCTCCATCCCAGTACTCATCAGAGGGTAGTGGTCAGTTCTCACCTCCTACACCCCAATCTCAGTTTCCCTTTGGAACATCCAATTTTCTACAAAACTTCAATCTTTTGGTCCTCCGGGAATCCACCCACCATATGGCCAATCTGCTCCCAGATTTCAAGGTGTTCAACAACAAGGGAGTTGGCTTGAAGCACCTCCACCAGGCTTTCAAGGATTTCATCTCCATGAAAGTGTTGATCCATTGGGTGCAACTGTAGGCAATAGGCCACCATCAATGCTGCAATTCGTCCATCTTGGTGGAGCTGCAGCCAACACTTCTTCTCATGGGCGACCAGGGGGTTCACCCCCAAACCCCACCACCATTGGCCCTTGGGCCCTCCATTTTCACGTAGCACCTGGTCCACTGCCCACGGACACAGCAACAGGTTGTCTCGTTGCATTTGCTCATTGTTAGTTACGGAGTGGGTTCATTGATCCATGTGATGTGCATCATGAGCCATTGTCATGGGTTCGTAACCACGAAATGATTACTGATCAGGTAGTTTGTCTTTTGTATCTCTTATCAAACTCTTAAACTTTATGAGGACTATATATACGTGAGATCTCTATATTGTCATCATTAATTTATTTCAGAGAACAAAGAATAGTTCCCTCTATCTTGTATCTATATGTTCTATTTTTATCTACTATGTTGATTATGAGAAACGGAGACGAACAAGTCCTAACATCTAGCATCGTGTTTAAATACATTATGACTTGTACATAATTGTGTTGCCTCGTTGCAATACACAGATACTCGTTTGACCATTTCCACATCTTTGGCTAAAGTAATCTCTAATCTTTACATTGAAATTAAATATACGTTGCCCAACTACCCCAACTCTGCAGTGTGTTCTCGTCTTCCTCTACTGGGTTCAATGTTATCCCAAGCCGTAAACGACTAATAGTTAGTCACTTGCTATTTAGCCATTATTTAGACTAAATTAACCTGTAAACGGGTAGAATGAATGTTTAAATGGTAGGAACAACTAATTAAACAGAAACGTGCATCATTGTGTAGCGTTTAAATAGTGTGCAAACAGACTAATTAGCCATTTAGGCAAACAATGGCGGTGTAAAGAGAGACAGCAGTACAAGGCTACAGGAGGGACGTTGCAAGTGAGCAAGAGAAATAATAAACAATACAATGTTATTTTTTCTTATGGACCGACCATAACTATATGGATGGCTCGTAGTATGGCCTATGGGCTGCCTTTTTTTTCCCCACATTTTAGACGCTCAGCTCACACATTGCGCGGATTGTTTTAGCAAAGGCCGATCATATGGTCAGGTTTGAGCTTCCTCGTTGTGCCACAGCAATTGCGTCTGCAGGACAAGTCAAAATAACCAGCCCATGCCGAAGCCCATGGTTGTGAGCATGTACCTTCGAGACTTGTGTTTCCTCATCCGGAGCACCCCTCCTCCATCAAGGTCCATCACAAATCCAGTTAAGATGACGAAGTTCTCATGCTGCGAGAGGACAAAGCCATCCTTGGACACTTGATTGTATTCCCTCTGGAAGAACTTGGCGACACAGAATTTGCCAGAACCCAGGTGCACAAGGTACGGATCGATCAAGTAGCATCCGCCACACTCTGGCATCGCCTCCTCCAGCACGCTGGACACCACAGGCCTGGTCCGCCGCCGCCTCTTGAGGTCCGACGAGCAGAGCAGGCCGGTCTTGGACGAGAAGCCAAGCCACGAGTCCAACTCAGGGACGTAGTGAGCACGGTCACGGAAGGGAAGCACCCATTCGCCGGCCTTGCTCCAGGTGCCAGCCGACGTGTCGAAGGAGTAGGTGCCGATGCCCGGCGTCGATATCCAGATGTGCGAGCTGCCGACCACCGTGTAGGCAGCGATGCGGGTGGGTTCGTAGCTAGTCTCAAGCACATATGGCGGCGGCTCAAGGCAGCGCCAGCGCCAGTCCTCGATGTCCTCCATGCACCTGGTGGATGGCTCCCCGTCGTATACGAGGGATTCGAAGCCGCAGCGGCTGTGGCTAGGCAGGAGCGGCCACCGCTCCATGACGTAGAGAGCGTCCCCGATGGCGACGGAGACCGTTTCGAACTGCTTTGGCTCGTTGAGGCGGCGCTGGTTGTAGACGGTTTGATGGCGGAGGTCGTAGACGAAGGTGAATCCATTCTCGTCGGCGCCGGCGATGAGGCTCTTGTTCTTGCCGCGTCCAAACAAGGTGAAGAAATCGAGGACCCGACTGCCACAGTCGGAGGCGGGCGACGCTGTGAAAGAGATGAATGGTCGCGGCAGCCGAGCATCCTCGATTCCTGCTGTTGCTGTGGCAGCCGCAGGAGCGATGTTCTTGTGGTTTGTGGTGGGGAAGAAGAGCGTGGACGCGTCGATGCGGCGCAGAGCGTAGTTTCCATGGTCGAAACGATCCACCAGGAGGTACAGGTACCTCCTCCACTTATTACTCATCTCCAACCTGGACGTGGTCGATTGGGGAGTGTGCGGCGGCGAGGGAGGTACAGCAGCGGCGGGGCGAGGTTGGGACACGATCTTGTACCGTCCGGTCCCTTTCCCTCTTTCCCTGCCTTGAGTTAAATAGGGACTATGGGCCAAATACTCTGGGCTGCGTCCTGCAGCCCACACCTGATGTGAGGGGGTCGGTCGTTACAGCCACAACGTACCGGGCCGGTTTCACAAGCTCGCGACATACGGCTTCTGCGGGCTGTAATGTGGTAGTAGGCTAGTACGCCGTTTTAAATTATAATTCGTTTGATTTTTTTTTACTTCAAGTTTGACCACTTATCTTATTCAAAAAAAAATTATATGAATATAGTCAAATTGAAGAACTTTTTTTAATAAAGCAAGCCACAGCAATAGAAGTGATATTTTGACTTCTACATCAGCTAAACTTGGAAAGCAAAAGGCTAGATTTCATCATACACATGATATTTTTCTTGTTTGCTGTAACACGGACTCTAAACTGATAACTGTTTATACTGGCATGTAGCCCTGTTCATGGTTCGCCAAAATCGGCTACCTGCCCGCACCTAAACCTCGATGGAACCATAACACGGATTGAATTGGTTCGCGTGTCCAAACCGAGTAAACATGGGTAGATCCGTCGGTTTGCCGTTTCAACTTGATAAACCCAGAATCAGATGCAAGGAATGATGAAAAGGAAAGGAAGAAGAGGCAACGGCGGCAAAGATGTCGCGTGAGCAACCACAATGTTCAGAGAAAGTAGTCCATAGGGAATAAAAAAATAGGTACCAGGTAGCTGATACATTGTAGCAGCAGTCCATAGCAAAGAAATAACAAAAGTTACCCATTGCTCTATGGCCAGCCCACAAGGGAATAAAAAACGTTATTTTAACTGTTCATCTGAGACAGCACATTAAACATACAAGGAGCCGTTGGCTCAGGAAGCTAGCCGTTGGCCTCCTCTTCACGTGCCTGCTTGCTCCTCTACAAAACTGAAGGGCGTTGGCCTCATCTTCACTTGCCTACTTGCTGCCTCTACGAACTCAAACTTGAAGCTTGTTGCTCAATTCTCAGTACCTGAGATCCACTCTAGAACACAACCTTCCAATGGAACCTCCCCCAGATTTTTTTCAAACCTCCTGAATCAAGACTCTCCATCCCAGTACTCATCAGAGGGTAGTGGTCAGTTCTCACCTCCTACACCCCAATCTCAGTTTCCCTTTGGAACATCCAATTGTCTACAAAACTTCAATCTTTTGGTCCTCCGGAAATCCACCCACCATATGGCCAATCTGCTCCCAGATTTCAAGGTGTTCAACAACAAGGGAGTTGGCTTGAAGCACCTCCACCAGGCTTTCAAGGATTTCATCTCCATGAAAGTGTTGATCCATTGGGTGCAACTGTAGGCAATAGGCCACCATCAGTGCTGCAATTCTCCCATCTTGGTGGAGCTGCAGCCAACACTTCTTCTCATGGATCCGAGTCAAGTTCTCGATGCTCTGCACAGCAAGAGAAACAATCAGTCAACATTGAAGAGTTAAGTGATAGCAGCGAAGAAAAACCAAAGAGGCGTCAATGCATCAATTGGAGTGAAGAAGAAAATGATAGGCTATTCAGTGCACGGACAAAACACTCCACTGATCCCATTATCGGCAATGACAGGAAATTTGAGTACTATTGGAAAGCTGTAGCCGCTGAGTTCAACGACAACGCGCCAAATAATAGCCACAAGAGGTCAATCAAACAATTGAGGACACATTGGGGTGATGTCAAGAGGGATATCACAAAGTTCAGTGGAGCCTATGCTAAAGCTATGAATGCACGCAGTAGTGGGCAATCTGATGACATGGTGAAGAAAGCAGCCCACGAGTTTTTCAAGAATGACAACAAGGGTAGGTCTTTCATATATGAGTACCTATGGGATGTGGCCAAGGAGATACCCAAATGGCGTAGAATCATCCAAGAGGAGAGCACACCAAAAAGGACCAAGCTATCTAACTCAGGAGCATACACTTCTTCGTCCAACCAAGACACAGAGGGGGAAACCATGAGTAGAGAGGTACATCCTGAGGGGCAGAAGAAAGCGAAGGCAAGGCTGAAAGGGACAGAAAAATCTGCTGAGCCATCTCCTTTGAGCAGCCAACCAAGTCAAAATATGGTTATGTATCATGAAGCTATGTCAATAAAAGCAAAATCAGCAAGGGCTAAAAAGTATAACACCTATTTGAAACTGCTGGAAATAGATACCTCAAACTTCAGTGAAAAAGAAAAAAATAGGCATGAGAGCATACTGGATCAGATTGCAAAAGACTTGGCTGAGGAGTAGAAAAGCAGCAAGAGATGCATGTATCCCTAATATTTAGTGTAGTTGTTTTCAAGTTTGGTCAGTGTATCTGTAGGCCTATGTATGTAAGCTTTAAGTTAATTAGTTTATGTATTAGATTGCATGGCTGTACCTCTAATATTAGTGTAATTGTTAGTATTGGCAGTGTATTTGTAAGCTATTGATGGTTGTACCCCATTATTAATGAAACTAGCAGATGAATGTTGACAAAAAAACTTGCTGTTGTGGGTAAATGTAGCTGTTAAGAAAAGACAAACATGAATATAGCTGTTGAGAACAAAACAAACAAGAATATAGCTATTGAGAAAAGACAAACAAGAATATAGCTGTTGAGAAAAAGACAAACACAAAAACAACAGATGGCTGTTGCATACAAGTGGATATCAGCTACAAATACTGCAATCCCTCATTCACTAGACACCAGTCCACAGTCACTCCCCCATTCACACTCACTGCACTCCCTCATTCACTAGACACTAGTCCACAGCCAGTACAAATAATGTCAACTGACTCAAGTGATTCTACTGAGTCTGAGCTTGAAGCACATATTGAGGCTGAGCTTGAGCAGGAGATTGAAGCTGAGATTGAAGCAGAATCAGCTAGGTCCTCTATTCGACGTGGGGGTTATACAAGGAGGTACATCAACAAAGATCATGAAGGTGATCACAACAGACTAATTGCTAAATATTTTTCAGATAATCCCTTGTACAATGATGATCAGTTTCGTAGAAGATTTCGCATGAGGAAGCATTTATTTCTATGCATAGTCCAAGCTCTAGGTGTTTGGTCTCCATATTTTCGTCTACGTCGAGATGCATTTAGCAAAGCGGGTCTATCACCATTACAGAAATGTACTGTTGCCATTAGAATGTTGGCTTATGGTTCACCAGTAGATCTTATGGATGAAACATTCGGAGTTGCTGAGAGTACAACAATGGAGTGTTTGATTCATTTTGTTACTGGTGTTAGAAGCCTATGGATTTGGCATGCATTTTTTGGAGCTGCTGGTTCGAACAATGTTATTAATGTGCTTGACCAGTCACCATTATTCACAAAATTGAGTTAGTAAAAAAGGGAAAAACATGCCTAAAAGTAAAGTTGTTAAAGCAAGACACGATTGAGAACGAAGAGGAGCAGCTGACATGGCATCAGTTCATTTCGCATCCACATCTCGATTGAGAACCAAGAGAAGCACCTGACATGGCATCATTTCGTTCCCCATCCACACCTCTGCTGGACCCATGCCCGGCTTCAGCTTCATGTTCTGGACCCATGTTGCTGTCCATGAGCACACATACTAGTTCAGATACATTGTGGGAAAAAAATTCCAAAGGAATCCCCAAAGCAGGGGCAGGACAACAGGCCAGCCGACTGCAGGAAGCAGGGGCCAGAGGCACCGCACGCGGCCGCTGCCTGTTGTTGTCGTTCGCCTGCTGCCTCCTCGCGCTGACGAGGCGCGCATAGCGCACCGGCGGACAGGGGCCAGCAGGCAAACGTGGGCGTGCAGCGCAGGCAGCCACACGCTGCACGCCAGCCATGGCGGCACAGATGCCTGCCGCAACCTGCACACCGTCAACCGCGCATCCACGAGGGAGAAAAGAAGGGGGTTACGTACCGCCAGATCGAGATGACGAGCTGAGACGCCGCCGCTGCCGACGAAGGAGCAGCTAGGGTTTCGTCGAGCACGTGCGGACCGGCGGGAGGAGGCAGCGAGGGGGAGGAGGAGGACACGGACCGGGGGGACACGCGCCGGCGACCAAGGGCGCGAGGGGGAGGAGGAGGAGCCGACCAATCTCCACCCGATCTGACTCTGTAGGCTTCATCAGGGCAGGGAAGTTGCACATCCTAGTTGATGCAGTACTTGAGGAGGTAGATACGGAAGGGCATGGTCGGATTTGGTGGAAGGAGTGAGATCGGGGAGGGAGGTGACAGAGGCGGCGGTGGCGGCGGACGGAGCTCTCCAGCAACTCGCGTGAAGGAAACGGGAGGTTGAGGACCGAGATTTTTATTTCGTCGTGGACCCACTCCTATGGACGGGATGAGCCGGATACATTGTGCCGTGTGAAATAGCTATTGTCACCTGCTGTGGGACCTAGTCCTATGGACTGGTTCACCCATATACATTGTTGTTGCTCTGAGGCCACGGTCGCTGCAGGTAAAAAGCAGCTGTTTCTGCCATCTGCCACTGCTAGTACAGTGTTTCACTGAGACAATAACAGCAGCAGCTGCAGCTGCTAGTAAAACAGCTGTGCCAAACACCCTTGAAGCTGAACCTGTTACTTATGAATATCCATTGTTACTTATGAATATATCCATTGTTGTTGTAATTTTATAAACTTGTTCGCACTACGAAGCACATACGGTCACTTGTAGTTATCGTGTTCCTACTGTGTTTGACACAACCTAAAACACAGCGGAGTCGTCATAAAAAATATTGATATATTAAAATCTAATTAAACTAAATATAATATTAGTACTAGTAATAATAATAAACAATATATATTCTATATCTACATATCTATAATATTAAAGTGTAAAAAAATGTTTGGATCATCGTCTCTAACTTTCTCCCTAGTTTGTCCTTTGCACTCCTCTTTTGTCCTTCGGTTCCCGCGCTCTCATCCTTGAGATCACGCGTCCTTTGCGCTCCTCTTTTGTCCTTTGGGTTCGTGCAGTTTCATCCTTTGGATCATCATCTCGCTCTCATTCTTATTGTTTTAAAGTTTGGAGCTGCAAAACCTTCAACGGCGTCACACCACTAGTGTCATGGTACGTGAGCCCCTGCGCTCACCTTTATTGCTTTAAGCTTGGCGTCACATCGCTTGTGTCATGGCTTGGTCACTTGAGCCCGGGCTCTTACTAAGTTTAGAGTTGCAAAGCCTCCATTGGTGTCACTCCACTCGTGTCGTGGCTTGGTTACCTGAGCATGTACATTTTGTGGCACGTGTACGAACATGTTGCTCACCATCCATCTTTCTTAAACTTACAAAAGATGCACACAATAGTTACTACTTAACTGTCAATTTCCCATATGAGATCAATCCTTAAATATATTTGATTTAAAGTTGGGCTAAACCTAATTAAATTTAATAAAAATAGCTAGCAAATTATAGGTACAAACACCACACAGCAAATTATACGTCCCATTGCAACGTATGGGTGTATTTGTTAGTAATAGTAATAGTTATTGTCGTTGTTATTCTAAACTTGTCCGAACCACATAGCGCCAACCGTCACTTGTAGTTTCTTATATATATAAAAAAATTAAAGTACGCTGGTTTTTGTCGACAGCGCAGCACTGATCCAAGCATGAATGAACAGATATATCCCATATTTTTTTTAAGAAACAGGAGGGTTTTCAGGCCCCTACGAGAATATATTAAAAAAGATTTGAAAGTACAGAAACAAATACAAAGGGGACAGCTTAGGCTGTGGAAAAAGCTAGGACTAGAAAGGAGATCCCATATTTATTTATATCATATATCAAGAAAACGCCACCTCTTCTTTTTATTTCCTTATGATAAATGACAGGATTTTCACGGTCTCTTAGATTTAGGGCGCATGCAAAGTTTTGCTGCAGCGGCAAGTTGGTCAAGCTCTCTGGCAATCCTCGCTCGTCGCATAACAATTTTCTTGTGAACAGCAGTAGCAAACAGCTTCAGATATTGCTCCCGTTTTGCAGGTCTGTTTCTGGCATGGGCACAAATCAACAACATTCCGAGCTGCATGCACATAAGGGCATTCACTTAAACAATTAGGTAAAGTAAACCTAACTTTACAGTACTTTAAGGTTACCACCCCTACTTTGCTTACCACAGCCGGAAAACATGATCCGTCCGTCCACTAGTCCACATGGCGATCGGAGACATGGGTACCTATCCCCCATTGTAGAAAATCCACATTGACACACACACACACACACACACACACACACACACACACACACACACACACACACACACACACACACATATATATATATATATATATATATATATATATATATATATATATATATATATATATGTGGGTTTTTATACTCTCAGGAGTAGTTACTCCCATCTCATCTAGTACTAGCTGCCTCTAGATCCCATGAGGCCGAACGGGTTATTGGATTGGGAGGAATCCATTAAGGATTTAAATTACGGATTGTTTTAGTTACAAATTATTTAATTTGAATTATTTAATTTGAATTATTTAATTTGAATTAATCGGCCAACGGTGCCTTGATTCTCGGTTAGCCTGTTGTTCGCTAGTTTTGAACGTGCCAAGTCCTAAAACTTCGCATGTTCTTGAATCCGTATGTGCCAGTACAAGTTCTTGGGAGTATTATTGAAGTAGTAACAGAGTGTGTACGTAGACAAGGGAGTTTATACATATACTATTCTGAGTGCTATTTGAGTAGAGTACGTGTATATACTATTTTAAGAAGGCTTAGGTGTATATAGTTTATTTTTACGAAGGTGTATGTCTGCATACTATTTTTTTTTTTTGAAAGGGTCTACATATTATTTTGATATTTTGAGTAGAGAGTAGGTGTACATACTATTTTAAAAAGGAGTACGTGTATATACTTTATTTTTACAAATAAAGAAGTATGTTTACATACTTTTAAAATATTTTAAGTAGAGAGTAGGTGTACATACTATTTTAGAAAGGAGTACGTGTATATACTTTATTTTTTACAAAGGAGTATGTTCACATACTTTTTTGATATTTTGAGTACAGAGTATGTGTTCATACTATTTCAAAAAGGAGTACGTGTACATACTATTTTCTGACCTTGATGTATGCAGGGGGTATATATGTATGCCGAAAGAAAGTACACGTGGCAGAGAAGTATATATACTTTTCAACAGGTAGTATGTGTACGCAGTATACTCCTTTGAAGTGTTAGGAGATACTATAATATAATAATCGGAAAAAAGTATCAAGTGAATTATGCATGACTTTCATCTTGCAGGAGCTGCTTCAAGCAGTAACACGATTGAAAGATACATCCATCGGAAAATTAATTTCACATGTAACATTTTATTAGTATGTAGGTATCAGGTGATACTCTAATCTAAAAAAAAAACGGTAATTCTAGTAGAAGGACGTCCGGACGGGATCGGACGCGGCTTTCCGACCCACGCGAAACAACGGCGGAAAGCGTGCCCGCGTCGACCCACGCGAAACAACGGCGGAAAGCGCGCCCGCGCAGTCTCACGCACGCTACGCTGACCCGCGCCTGTTGCTCGACCTGCAATCTAGAGTACCGTACTCGCCACAACATGCTGCTGGAGACGTCTCCGCCTGCTGAGACTGATATGCTGGCTGTGCGACCCGTCATCATTCGAACGATCTGTCCAGAGTTGTACTCAGGCTGTGCCTGCATGCATGGGCATTGCTGAGCCCGGTCCCCACTCAAAAGGCAAAATTAGGAAGCAAAATATTTTTTTACCATGTAACCAACTACAGTAGGCCCGGTTAGTTCCCTTCCAAATTTCAATTTATTTACACTCTCTCTATCACATCAAATCTTTGGATAGTTTGGTTACAGGGTATTTTTCTAGATGTTGCAATGGATGTTTTTCAATATTTCATTAGATATTTTTCGACGTTGCAATATATATTTGCATCTGTTGTAGTAGATATTCTTTCGTTATTGCAGTAGATATTTTTTCAATGTTGCAATGTATATTTATCTATATATGTTGCAGTACATATTTTTCATTTGTTGCAGTAGATATTTTTCGATGTTGTAGCGCACGTTTATCAATGTTCCAATATATATTTTCCGTTTTGTTGCAGTAGATTTTTTCCGTTGTTGCAGTGGATATTTTTTATTTGTTGCAGTAGATTTTTTTTCATTGTTGCAGTAGATTTTTTTCGATGTTGCAGTAGATTTTTTTCGATGTTGCAATATATATTTATCTATGTTGCACTACATATTATTTATATGTTGCAGTACATATTTTTCGTTTGTTGCAGTAGATATTTTTCGATGTTGTAGCGCACGTTTATCAATGTTCCAATATATATTTTCCGTTATTGCAGTGGATATTTTTTGTTTGTTACAGTAGATCTTTTTCATTGTTGCAGTATATTTTTTCAATGTTGCAGCACATATTTATCAACTGTTGCAGCATATATTTTCTGTTGTTGCAGTATATATTTTTGGTTTGTTGCAGTAGATATTTTTTTCGATGTTGCAGTATATGTTCTTTCGATGTTGGATTAGATTTTTTCCGTTGTCACGGTAGATTTTTTAGATGTTGCAATGAATGTTTTTCAATGTTTCAGTATATATTTTTGATGTTGCAGTATATATTTTTTAGTTGTTATAGTAGATATTTTTTTCATTGTTGGCTTGTTGCAGTAGATATTTTTCAACGTTGGAATATATATTTATCTATGTTGCACTATATATTATTTCTATGTTGCATTACATATTTTTTTCGTTTGTTATCGTAGATATTTTTCGCTGTTGCAGTAGATATTTTTTCGTTGCTGCAGTGTGTTGCGCTACGTATTGTTTGGTTGTTGCAGTGGATAAAGCCCGGCACGAAGCACGATGCCAGCATGGAGCACCGAGTTGCATGCTGTTCTATCTCTTGGCCGGTCAGCGTACTAGCAGTCGTGCAGGCAGAGTATTCAAGGCATGTGCCTTGCGTGCGTGAACAGCGTGACGTGCGTCCAATCCTGGTGCAGTGCTGGATGCTAGAGTACTCCAACCAACCATCCTGTCTGCAACGCAAGACAAAGAAAACTACAGTACTCCTGGCAAGATGCTACTGTTGTCTCGCACATGCATGTCACACTTTGAGCCCACACCGAGTGACTGGCTACTCATCAGTGAGATATGAGCACGGCGCGGCGCGGACTCGGGCGGTTGTACCGTGGCGATAACGACTGGACGACGAAACATGCAGGTCACGGGGCTGCGCAGTGGTCAAATTGCTCAGCAGGCGCGGCCACGTGGGGCGTCCGGACACGCCAGTGGCGCCGAACGTCCGGGCGCAAGACGTCCCGAGTATTTGGTGATACACTAAAATAACACTCATCTATCTAAAAATAAAAGAAAGAAGTAGTAGCGTGATGACACTGCTGCAGATCTTCTCCTGGACGATCGACGTACTATTCTTTTGATTAGAAAAATGTAAGAATTAGGAGGAGCACCTCACGAACCAGAATTTGTTCCTGGTCATCCGAAAGGAAATAATCAAAATTTGTTTGAGTAATTAATGTAATTTTGATGTGTATCAGATCGGATTTTTTTACCTGCTGGGTGCATGGCGAAGTGGTGATGAACCGAATTCTGGTTCACCGAGATGGCGAGATCACGAATTGACGTCGTCCGCTCCACAGGATCAACAATCTTACTAATAACGAGTAATCTAGATTATGTATCCATCGAAAACTCTCTTACCAGCACGTTTCTTGCCATCCATCCGCCTGCTCCCGGTGTTCATCTGGATTCGCAAGGATGAGTCTCAGATCCGGGGCGCCACGCAGGGGGTGGGCTGGGGCAAGCCACGCCACCGCCAGGGCTGCCGCGCTCGGGGGAAGGGGAAGGCAGGGGAAGTCGCGCCGCCGCCGGGGGTGGGCTGGGGCAAGCCACGCCGCCGCCAGGTGCTCCGCGCGCCGGGCTTGTCGCGCCATGGCCGCGGGTTCCACCGCTGCCATGGGGCCACGAAGCGAGTCGAGGGGGTGCTGCCACCTCTGGACAGGAGAGGGCTCGCCGCCGCCGACGAGATGGCAAGAGCAGTGGCAGAACCTCCATTCGTGCGTTTATGTTGGTGGGCACGGCAGCGGCCATCTCGACGGGCACGGGGCACCCGGCTGCAAATAGCGTTGAAAAGAAAATAGATCCAACTAATAAATAAATAACGAGACTGTATTTCAGATCCGGAAAAAAGGACCGAATTATTTTTGTCCATTCAATTAACGGGTCTGCTCAGGTAACCCGCTACATAACCTGACGCCCGTCTCATGTGTAGGAGGAAAAAATGCACATGTACGGGCTCCTTTGGTTCACAGGATGAGTAGAGGAATTTTGTAGGATTGGCTTTCCTAAGGAATGTTTTCTTTCCTAGCCTTTGGTTGATAGGAAAAACAAGGGAAGTGTTCCATAGGATTAAGTCCTATAGCTTCATTCCATAGGAAAAAAAAGCATGAGGTCAGACTTTATGGAAATTTTCCTGGCGGGAAGAAAGCGCGCGCCGGCGCATCCGTCACGCCTATGCTTTTTTGGTTCGCAGCTTTTGGTGGGCCTTGCGAGTCTGGTTTGGGTCTTCATCAGGCAAATAAAAACAAAAGCACAGGGAAGCTAAAAAAACAAAAGGCCGAGGGGGTCCTCCAGTTCGCACCAGGCGTGGCGGCGTCTAGTGATTCATTCTGTGTTTCACCTGTGTTCTTGCCAAAGGGCTTCCTTTCAACTTTCCTATGTTTTGAATTTCCATAGGAATAGACAAGTATGACATCTCAATTCCTAAGGTTTTCCTATTCCTATATATATATATATATATATATATATATATATATATATATATATATATATATATATATATATATATATATATAGCTATTACTCTACAGCTGGCTACAAAATAACTTATTCTGTAGCCACTTTGAGTTACGATAATTGCTATGCTAATTTATGAGATTACAGTAACTCCTTACTATGTAATTTACTATAACATTATGGTAAATATCCCCATGTGTTATAGTAATTCAACTATCGTAAATATATACTGACATTGTCATAAATTAGTATATAAAATTATCGTAAATAGAGGTGGCTACAAAATAACTTATTATTTTGTAGCTAGCTATAGAGTATACTCTCCCTATATATATATATATATATATATATATATATATATATATATATATATATATATATATATATATATATATATATATATATAAACGGATGGCGAAATACGGCACCTTGCACATCTGCTAAAGCCCTATCGTAGGGGCCCTGGTAAAACCGACCCGCTAAAGGCGCTGACAGCGTGACAGTCGCTCGAAGCCAAAAGCTAACCTCCGTTCCGCCCGAACCTCGCCCGAGCCCTATGACGTCATCAAAGCGCTTGAACCCCTTGACATACTTTCGCCTCGCCCGAGGGATGCGTGGAGCCCTCTGGCAAGGCGGGGAGCCACAAAGGCCCTCACCGCGGCGACCATTCCCGCCGATGGGACGGACATAACCGTGCACAGTAAACAGGAACGTGCGAACCACGCTCTGATCCAAACATGACCCCGGTCATTCCACCACGACAACATCCATAAGGCTACAGTGACGGGGGTAATGGCAACTATACCACCTAACCCCCCTCTCTACGCAAATCCGGGCGCACATACCGCACATCCTCGACGGCACAAAAGCACACAAGACAAAGCATAGCCACAACACGTTGCACCAGCAGATGGAGAGACCAAAAGATCAACGTCCATAACGTCTCTGCGCTACAGGGGAAGCTGCTCACACCGGATAAGGAGGAAAACGGCCACACTCGAGGCCACATTTTTTATTTTTCTCTTTCGTCTTTTTCTCATTTTTACCTTTTTACCGCAAATGTAACCCAAGCCCTACCCTTGGAAACTATAAAAATGGAGGCAGAGGCCACATCTAGAGACAACGGACACACCTCGGTAAACAACACACACCCCTCTAAAGAGACCTAGGATTTCGTTCCCTCTCTCGAAAGCTTGTAACCCCTACTACGAGTACTCCGGTGCAAGGCAACATGAGCAACAGTAGAATTCACTGGACGTAGGGTCATTCTTGCCTGAACCAGTATAAACCCTTGTGTCCGCTTTGCACACCATCTGGACTTAGACGCGCAGATACAAGTTCACTCGTCGTTCTGCCTAGACCCCCATTTCTAGACACCGACAATATATATGAAAGATAACTATCTATATCTAGCGAGAAGCGATAATACTTAGCTGCTAATTGTTAATAGGTCATGATTAATATTAGCTAGCTGGTTTGGTCTAACCAGTAGGATAGTTATTAGTTAGGTATTAGCTAACAATTAGCTAAAAACTATTAGCTAGATGTTTTGATCTAGAGGAGCTAATTATTATAACTAACTAGCTATTAGTTGCTTGGATCCAAATAGGACCTATATTGGGTCAAATTAAGGTTCCATTTGGATCTATTAGCTACTGATGGTTAGCTGGCTAATAATTCACAGCTAATACTCCCTCCATCCTAATATATAAGGTGTAACCACTTTTTATTTGTGTCCCATGATATAAGGCGTGCTCTTTCTATATGCACATACGTCCATACAGTAGTACTAGTGTTGATAGAGATAATTAAATACGTTCCTTAGTCTTTGAACCAGAGGTGGTTGTTATGCCCTATATACTGGGACGGAAGGAGTATTAACTGCTATTAGTTAGTTGGGTATATACAACTAACAGTTAGCTAAATACTTGGATCTAAGCAACTAATTAATAGCAGCTAACTATTAGCTCCTCGGATCCAAATAGTTAGCTGAAATTAGCTCTATTCAATCAAACACCATAGCTAATAGTTCAACCAGTAGCTCAAGATGAACTATTTAGCTAATAAGAAATTATTAGCCACCATTATTGAATTAAATACTACTCCATCCATTCCAAATTAGCTGGTTTTCTCCCAACTAGCAACTAATATTTAGCTTTTTGAATCCAAATAGAGCCTAAATCTAGATGGATATAAGTGCAGGACCGCCATCTGGATTCAGGAGGCAAGCATGATTTGTTTTTGGACAAGAAGACCAGACCAGCCATTTTTTGATTCCATAAGTGGCACTGTGGCAGCATTCGAGTTATAGCTTAGATACAGAATTCAGATGAAATGCCTCGAAACATTCTTTGCTGGGGCCTGTCGATCCAAATACCTCAGCTTATAGGTCAACTAATATCTCAAGAAGAACTATTTAGCTAATAAAAAAATATTAGCCGCTGCTATTTAATTAAATACTACTCCCTCATTCCAATTTAGGTTCTGTTTGGATCCATTAGCTACTAATAGTTAGCTAGCTAATAGTTTATAGCTAATATTAGCTAATTTGGTCAACTAGCAGTGAAATAGTTGTTAGTTAGGTGTAACAATTAGCTAAATTGTTAGCTAGATCTGCTTAGATCCAAATAAGCTAATTATTATCAGCTAACGACTATCTTTAGGATCCAAACAGGACCTTAGCTGGTTTTCTCCCACCTAGCAGCTAACATTTAGCTTTCTCAATCAATAGAGCCTAAATCTAGATGGATATAAAAGTACAGGGCCGCCATCTGGATTTAGGAGACAAGCATGATTTATTTGGTTTGTCAGACAAGCTCACAAGCACATCGTTTGTTGGCTTGGATAGATTGAGCTATCTTGTTTCTATCTCACCCTTTGTGTTCCATCTAATGCAGCTCAGGCGCTCGAGCTGCTTCTCCACCCCATCCCAGAACATCATGAGTAGTGTTTTTTTTTAAAATAAAATAAAAAAAATCTTCTGTTCTTTTGTCAAATTGGAACTAGATGGTGTAAGGTTCCCAGATAGTATGTTAAAACCTGCTTTTAACTTTGGTATTTCTGTGTTTTTTATGTCTATGGCTTAATTCTGCTGGTGACTCGGGTAAGAATATCAGTAAGATGAAACTTGGTGAACAAATGGTTCTTTAACAAAAAAAAATGCGGACTGGTTTTCTGTTTCTGTAACTATAAGAGATGAAGAATTTGGTAATAGAAGAGTTCGAAAGATGTATGTGACTCAGTTGTTATCACACTTTGGTTTAATGTGGACAATATAGGGTTCAAAGTAACTTCTCTTGAGTGCATTGTTCATGATATGCTGACGTGATATGTTCACCTGACAGCCAATGCAAGTGCTCTTAAGGTCAGCTGCGAACTTCTTAGCATATTTGTTACAGGTTTGCACCTCTGAAAATGGATGCATCACTGCAGGCTCTAATTGTGTTGGGGAATCATATCCATTTCTGTAGCTTAACTAAATTTCTCTTGCAGAGGCTTTTCAATGCTCTGTTTTTATTGCTGAAGCGGAGGATGGTACTGTCATCGAGCCCACCCACCTAGAGCACGTATTATTGCCACAACTGCTCTTGGATTTCTGAGTACCCCCGTAGATGTCCAGATGCATCAGCAGAATCGTATAGCTGCCCAATGTCTCGTAAACACACGCAGCTTCTAGTTCTACATCAGCTAAACTTGGCAAGGAAAAGGCTAGATATCATCATACTGTAACATGGACTCTGAAATGGTGACTGTTTATACTGGCATGTATCGCTGTTCATCGGTTCGCCAAAATCGGCTACCTGCCCGCACCTAAACCTCGATAGAACCATCATCCGACGCTTGATACGGATTGGATTGCTTCGCGTGTCCAAACCGAGTCAACATGGTCGGATCCGTCGGTCTGCGGTTTCAACTTGAGCAACCAGGAATCTGATGCAAGGAATGATGAAAAGGAAAAGAAGAAGAGGCAATGGCGGCAAAGATGTCGCGTGAGGCCACGGTCGCTGCAGCTAAAAAGTAGCTGCTACTGCCGTCTGCCGCTGCTAGTACAGTGTTTCACCGAGACAATAACAGCCGCAGCGGCAGCAGCTAAAGCAGCTGTACCAAACACCAAGCTGAATATCCATTGTTGTTGTAACTCTATAAACTTGTTCGAACTACGAAGCACATATGGTTACTTGTAGCTTTCGTGTTCCTACGGTGTTTGACAACAAAACACAGCCCGGTCGTCATAAAAATATTGATATATTTAAATCTAGTTAAATTAAATATAATAATAATAGATAATAAACAATACATATTATGATATTAAAGTAAAAAAAAGTTATATCATCGTCTCAAACTCTCTGGCTAGTCTGTCCTCTGGGCTCCTCTTTTGTCCTTTGGATTCGTGTTCCCGCGCTCACCCTTTGGATCATCCATCCTTTGCACTCTTCTTCTGTCCTTTGGGTTTGTCTTCCCGTGCTCTCACCCTTTGGATACTCAAACCTTCGTCGGCGTCACACCACTAATGTCATGGCACGTGAGCCCTTGCGCTCACCTTTATTGCTTTAAGCTTGGCATCACATCGCTTGTGTCATGGCTTGGTCACTAAGCCTGGCTCTCAACCTTATTACTCTAGCGAACAAACAATGTTTTTCTCTTACAACAAACCGGCATAAGCTAAATTTCAGCGAGACGTGTCACCCCACTAGTGTCGTGGCTTGGTTACCTGACCATGTACATTTTGTGGTGCGCGTACGAACATGTGGCCCGCCATCCATCTTTCTTAAATTTACAAAATATGCACACAATAGCTACCTATTTAACTGTCAATTTCCCGTATGATATTAATCCTTAAATATATTTGATTTGAAGTTGGGCCAAACCTAATTAAAGCAATTTATTATCGCTACAAACACCGCATAACAAATTATACGTCATGTTGCAACATATGAGTATATTTGTTAGTAATAGTAATGGTTATTGTCGTTGTTTTTCTAAACTTGTCCGAACCACGAAGCACCAATAGTCACTTGTTACTTGTAGTTTTCTTCTTATATAAAAAAAATAAAGTCACGCTGGTTTTTGTCGACAGCACAGCACTGATCCAAGCATGAATGAACAGATATATCTCATATTATTTATATCATATATCAAGAAACGCCACCTCTTCTTTTTATTTCCTTATGATAAGTAACAGGATTTTCACGGTCTCTTAGATTTAGGCCTTGTTTAGATGACAAAGTTTGGAGGCAAACTTTGCATAGTAAGTGTCCCGTCACACTGTAGCAATTTTGTTTTTATTTGGTAATAATTGTCCAAATATTGATTAATTAGACTTAAAATGTTCGTCTCGCAAAGTACAATAAAACTGTGTAATTAGTTTTTGATTTCATCTATATTTAGTACTCCATATATGTGCCGATATTTTGATGTGACGGGGAATAGGAATTCTGCATAGTGAATTTGGAAGGCAAACTTTGGAATCTAAACAAGGGCTTAGGGGGGCAGCGGCAATCTCTGTAGCAATCCTCGCTAGTCGCATAACAATTGTCCTGTGAACAGCAGTAGCAGACAGCTTCAGTTGATCCCTTTTGGCAGGTCGCGATCTGGCATGGGCACACATGAACAACATTCCGAGCTGCATGCACATAAGGGCATTCACTTAAACAATTATGTAAAGTAAACCTAACTTTACTGTACTTTAAAGGTTGTTTCTCTGTTTCTCCAACTGGACACTACAGGAACCATTTATATTTACTGAAAACTACTCCCTTCATGTCTAGATGTACAGTGAAAGCAATATATTTAAAAAAAGCTAAAATATCTTATAATTTAGAATAGAGAGTAATAAGTAATTTTATCCGAATGCACCTGGTTGTATGATGTATACTTACAGTGTGTAGGAATCATGAAACATCCCAGGATCAACATCAAGAACAGGACCGCCTTGCTTCCTTCCATTGTAATTTTCACCATATGAGGAGTTTCTCCAGATCAGAGATTAATGTATGTATATATGTTTGACTACCGAATGCTTGCTGCAAGGTTCATATATATACCCCTATATATATATGTGAAAGATAACTATCTATATCTAGCAGGAAGTAATGAACCAGTACAATGTTTGGATCCATTAGCTGCTAATACGTCATAACTAATATTAGCTAGCTGGTTTGGTCCAATTAGTAAGATAGTTATTAGTTAGGTATTAGCTAACAATTAGCTAAAAACTATTAGCTAGACCCGTTTTGAACTAGAGGAGCTAATTATTACAGCTAACTATTAGTTGCTTGGAAGCTGGTTTGGTCCAACAAGTAAGATAGTTATTAGTTAGGTATTAGCTAACATTTGGCTAAAAACTATTAGCTAGACCCATTTTGATCTAGAGGAGCTAATTATTACAGCTAACTATTAGTCGCTTGGATCCAAATAGAACCTAAATCGGTTCAAATTAAGGTTCTATTCGGATCTATTAGCTACTAATAGTTAGGTAGTTAATAATTCATAGCTAATATTACTGGCAGCTAACTATTAGCTGCTATTAGTTAGTTGGGTATTTAGCTAACAATTAGCTAAATATTAGCTAGACCTGTTTGGATCCAAGCAGCTAGTTACTCGCAGCTAACTATTAGCTCATCCTTGATCCAAAATGTTAGCTGGAATTAGCTCTGTTCAGTCCAAATACCTTAGTTAATAGTTCAACTAGTAACTCAAGATGAACTATTTAGCTAATATGAAATTATTAGCCACCATTATTTATTTAAATACTACTCCCTCCATTTTAAATTAGCTTGTTTTTGGTTTAAAAAAATAGCTGGTTTTCTCCCAACTAGCAGCTAACATTTTAGCTTTTTAAAAAATAGAGCCTAAATCTAGATGGATATAAGTACACGGCCGCCAACTGGATTCAGGAGGCAAGCATGATTTGTTTTTGGACAAAAATACTAGACGAGCCATTTTTTTATTCCATATGTGGCAGCATTTGAGTAACAGCTGATATAGAATTCAGATGAAATGTCTCAAAACATTCTTTGCCAGAGCCTGTCGATACAAATACCTCGGCTAATAGGTCAACTAATAGCTCAAGATGAACTATTTAGCTAATAAAAATTATGAGCCACCACTATTTATTAAATGCTACTCCCTCATTCCAACTTAGGTCCTATTTGGATCCATTAGCTACTAATATTTAGCTAGCTAATAATTCAGATTTAACATTAACTAGTATTAGCTAATTTGGTCCAACTAACAGTGAAATAGTTGCTAGTTAGGAATTCAGCTAAAAATTAGCTAAATTGTTAGCTAGATCTGTTTAGATCCAAAGAAGCCAATTATTATCACCTAACTACTATCTTTAGGATACAAATAGGACCTTAGCTGGTGTTCTCCCAGCTAACAGCTAACATTTAGCTTTCTCAATCAACGGTGCCTTAGATGGATAAGTACAGGGCCGCCATCTGGATTTAGGAGATAAGCATGATTTATTTTTGGACAAGAAGACTAGACGAGTCATTTTTTTATTATTCCATAAGTGCCAGCATTCGAGTATTAGCTTAGATACACAATTCAAATGAAACGTCCCTGCCGCCGCTACTATGGCGCTAGCTCGGCTGTCCGTCCCTGCCGCCGCGCACGGCTGCTCCGCTCCTACCTCCGGTTTCCCTCTCTCCTCCAGATCTCCCTCTTCCTCCATATGCTAAAGAACGAACCTGCCATCGCACCAACGCAACGCCCACACAGCCACCTCGCCCTGCTAATGGGCCGGGGGGAAATGGGTTATTTGGGTCGGGTTTTGATATGGGGTGTGTGTGGATGGGTCAAAATGGGCTTTACTAGCTTGCGGGTTGAGGCGGGTTGGGTTTATAGGGAGATGGATTGGGACGGGTTGGTACGCCCTCGGACTCAACTGTCAAATCGGGAATCCTGTGAAAGGCCGAGACCCTCTGCCGCCAGGGGCTCCCACGACGGGGACATCGCCGCCGGGGACCTCGGCACCCGAGATGCAGACCTCGCCGCCGGTGGTCTGCTTGAGGAGGCGTGGAAGGCGTGGCCGCACTGGGGCAGCACGTGCATGGAGCCATGGACTCGCCTTCCTCGAACTCCGCCAGGCAGATGGCGCACTCCATCGCCGGCTCCCCTGACTCGACGTCCCTTTCACTGCAGGCAGCGGCGGGCGGAGCACCAATTTCTTTACGCTCCTGTTGGCGGCGGAGGCCGCCTACACGCGAGGCCAGCGCCCGCACGCGCATCGCGCGACAGGAGACCGATGCCAAGGACGGTGATGAGCACGCAGAGCAGCCAGGCGAGTCGTCGTGGTCGTCGGGCCTGTCCGACCTCGCCGGCCGTCGTGCCCACCGAGCTGGTCTTCCCGCAGGCGCACGAGGAGTGCAGGTGGGGCGGGTTGGGGTGGGTTCGCTCAGATCGGCTTTGGGTGGGGTTGAGTTCACATCACTCATTCTCCAACGACGGGTTGGGGTGGATTTGGATTGGGTCTTCCCCCATTAGCAGAGTGACAGCCATCTCCGTTCGCCCCGCAGCGGCAGCCACGCCCAAAACAGCCGCCGGAGAGGGATCGACTCCCTGCTTCCTTGAATCGCCGAATCGGCACCGTGCCGGCAAAACGCGAAGAAAAGGTAAAGAGGGAGAGAGAGTCACCGACTGGCAGGTCCCATATGTCAGGGGCTGTTTCCACATGTCAGAGGCTGTGGGAAGGAATTCAGAGGCCTTTATTTGGGTGCTACTGCTGGAGTGCAAACATAAATTTAGGCCAACAAGAATGGGGGTAAGCACCCAAATCAAAAATAGAGGTCCTGATTTTGGAACTACTGATGGAGTTGCTCTTACATAGACTGGTTTGGCACTGGTGGTTGTCCTCATTGCAAACAATTCAAATTCCCTTGTTCTTCCGTAGGTACAACATTGAATCGGGGCAAGGGTACAAGTTTTCATCCCAACCATTTGGTGATTGGTCAAATAGCCAATTTTAAGGATGATCCGATTTTGTGGTGTCAATATGTAGTACTTTTGGGAAAAAATAGAGTGTGTGTGCCACTACCATGGCAGCAACGCCACCGAAAAGAATATAGTACCCTTATGTACAGACATGGAAAAATTTTCCACACAACTACACAAGCACGAGATGAGGATGGAGCAATTCCTTGTGGTTCCCGAAAAAGTCTTAAGCAAGTCATCTCCGGAAGCTAGTATGATACTTAGGCAATGCAGGTGGATGAGGTCCACTGGTTAGTGAATTTGAGTGATGTTCGAAATGCTGGGAGAAATGATTTTGGGCCTGTTTGGCGATTTTGGCTCCTTTGAAAAACAGCTATTGCTCTGGTTTCTTTGAAAAGTCACAAATCCTAGCTCCCCTCTAGTACAGAACAGAGCATTCTCCTCCATGTTTGTTTGGTAAGTTTTCTTCACCAGCCGGAACCGGAGGTTTCTTCGGGCTTGTTTGATTATATTCAAATCCACTCTAATTCATATAGGAAGGCTTGTCTGGATGCGTTTAAATTCACTCTAATCCATGTGGAGGCTTGTTTGGATACACTCGCAACATCCATATATGTTGGAGTGAATTACGGTGAAAATTAATTAATTTTGCACACTCCGATCCACCGGATATGAACACATTCAAACAAGGTTTAGGTTAGGAGGGATTAAGGTGTAAAATAAACAAACTTTCCATCTCAATTTTCTTTAACCAATGTAGATTGAGATGGATCAGCCAAACAAGCCCTTCTGGTTCTGGAACCACACCAAACGGCTTACTACTCTATTGTGAATGGTAACTATGTAGAAATAAACAAAGAATCTGTAGCCTATTGGAAAGAGTCCAGCAAAAGGGGAAAAAAAAGCAATGACCATCATAGCTGAAAGCATCTAGGCCCCAAGGTTTGGTTTCGGCAATTGATGACAACGCTTTATTACCATGACTAACGTGTGTTTTGCAGAAACGTTGGTAAGTTAGGTCATGGAGGTTATAACTGCTTTGGGCACCATGGTATTCGTGTCCCTTTGTGGAAATCGTTTCGGTTTTTAAAAGAGTAACGTCAAGATTAAGGACGGTTAGTTCCGGATGTCGAGGTGTTGAGACACATTCGGAATAGTCGTTAGGATCTTCGTTTTTCTCTTTTGACCGTACTATAAAGGGGGGCATGAACGGGTAGCTTGACCTAGGCGAGTCCTATGTTTAGGTGTGGTGCACACTTGTTAAACTTGGCGCTAGGCAACCCTAGAATAGCTCAAAGTTCAGTTGGAAGCAACTTGGTTGAAGTTGCGACGCGTTTCGGAAAGTTTCAGGCTGTTTCCCACTGACCGAACGCGGTCTTCGGCATGACCGGACGCGTCCGGTCAGTACGTTACCGCGACTAGGGTTTCGGCCCTGACGACCGGACGCGGTCCTCGCGAGGACCGGACGCGGTGGTCAGAGGCCGACACGTGTCACTTGAGGGAAACACCCGTCGGACGCGACCTGGGTGTGATCGGCACGTCCGGTCACAGTCCAGTAAGGTCCAGAGACGACCGGACGCGTCCGGTCATCAACGATCGGACGCGGCCTCGCGTTCGGTGCGAGTACAGTAAGCTCCTTTGCACGATCGGACGCGTCCGGTCACCCCTGACCGGCGCGTCCGGTCGTTCAGTTGAAAATCGGGTTTTGACCGTTACGGGCGACCGGCGCGTCCGGTCAGTTCGACCGGCGCGTCCGGTCAGCCCGTGTCAGAACATAACGGTTCGTTTTCTTTGAGGGGTGTATAAATACATCCCCTCCACCTCTTTTAGAGGTCTCTTGCTCATTCAAACATCTGAGAAAACCCTTTAGAGTGCAAGGGAGTGCAAGAGCTCTAGTGAGGATAGAGATTTGAGAATCAAAGTTTGAGAGTTCCTCACTAGTGATTAGAGAGTAGCAAGTGTGCATCCATCTCCTCATTTGGGCTCGTTGTGGTCAAGTGAGAGTTCTAGCTTGTTACTCTTGGTGATCGCCATCACCTAGACGGCTTGGTGGTGATTGGGAGTTTGGTGATCATCCGGCGGAGCTTGTGGATGACCCAACTCATGTTGTGAGCGGTTGTGGGTGATTCACCGCGACGGAGTGTCGAAGAATCAACCCGTAGAGAGCACTTGATCCTTGCGCGGATCAAGGGGGAGCTACACCCTTGCGCGGGTGCTCCAACGAGGACTAGTGGGGAGTGGCGACTCTCCGATACCTCGGAAAAACATCGCCGTGTTCCTTGCCCTTTACATTCAAGCATTTATATTCTCGTATTTACTTTCATTGTTTGATTTACTTTCCTAGAATTGCCATGCTAGACTAGGATTGGAAACTAGGGTGCAAAACTTTTATCGGTAGACTCTCTAGGAACACAACTAGGCACTAGGGGTGAATTCCGGCTTGTAGGATTTAATTCTTGCAATTAATTTTTAGAAAAGCCCAATTCACCCCCCTCTTGGGCATCTTGATCCTTTCAATTGGTATCGGAGCCGTGTTGCTCCTAATTTAGGCTTTACCGCCTAGAGCAAGATGTCTAACGGGGAAGGACCACCTCCCACCTTTGAGGGGGATGATTTTCCATATTGGAAAATCCGCATGGAGGCGTATCTCGAAGCCATAGATGTCGGGTGCCTTAGAGCCGCAACCCAAGGGCTTCCCGCTATCAAGGATCCCGTAAACCCCATTGGTGACGAGGAGAAGTACGATCGGTGGAATGCAAAGGCCAAAAATGCACTCTACCGGGGCTTAGGCAAAGATATCTTCAATCGTGTGCGTAATGCAAAGAACGCTCATGATTTGTGGGAAAATCTTTGTGCTCTCCATGAGGGAACTAAGAGTGAGCGTGAGGAACGCTATCATATTGCTTTAAAAGAAAATTAATTCTTTTGAGATGCTTCCCAAAGAAAGTGCTAATGACATGTACACTCGCTTGAATGTTCTTGTAGAGGACCTCAATGCTCTTGGGCTCACTCAAATGAGCCAATCGGATGTTGCAAGGAGAATCTTGAGTGTTCTTCCCGTTGAGAAGTATGGTCACATTGTCACCGTGCTTCATCAAAGTGATCTCTCCACCGCAACACCGACACAAGTATTGGGGAAGATCAATGCTCATAAGATGTACATGCACATCACTCCGGAAGAGGGCTCATCATCTTCCAAGAAGAAAGACTTGGCCTTCAAAGCTAGCCATGACAAGAAGAAGAAGAAAGGCCAAGCCATGATTGTGCAAGAAAGCTCAAGTGAAAGTGATGTCGATGATGAATCACTTGCACTCATGGTGAGAAAGACCACCAAGATGCTAAAGAAGCTCAACAAGAGTGGCATCAAGTTCGATGGCAAGAAAAAGAAATTCTTCACAAGTAGCAAGAGAAAGCCCATCTCGGAGATGGATTGCTACAATTGTGGTGAACTTGGCCACCTAGCTCATCAATGCCCTAGACCACCAAAAGACAAGTTCAAGAACAAGAACAAGGGCAAGAAAAATGATTCAAGTGATGAAGAAGATGAGAAGAAGAAGAACAAGCCATACAAGAAGAAGGATGGCAAGAAGAAGGAGTTCTACAAGAAGAAGAAGGGAGGAAAGGCATACATTGTTGGTGATTGGCTCACCGACATTGAATCATCTTGTGATTCCTCCGAAGATGAGAGCAATGATGAGAAAGAGAAGGTTGCCGCTTTTGTGATGGGGCCATCATCTTCACCGACATCTGTTGATATTTGGTAACGCAATTAGGAAATAGGATCCGCAAGCGCACGGATATCGGTGAGCACTTCACCCGAGATGTTATCCTGGGTATCGTATTTATATTTTTACCTTTAGGAGAAAGAGTGCATCTGACTAACCAAATCTATTACTACTAACCTTTAGGCTACAACCACTATGATTCGATGTGAGTGATGTATAGAGAAGACTACAACCGCACTCTTCTTCTAACCTTGGTAAGGATGATCTACTGTTCTATTGGGGAGGTTTACGGAATCTAGACACCACAAAGGATGTTCAACCCGCACCTATAAACCATATCGATCCTGCTAACGGGATATGGAATACAAAGGTAACTCGGAATTGTCACGTTCCTCGCTACTACCACGGTCCGGCTAGACGAGGGGATATCTATGAGTATCCTAGCTTAAACACCACGTTTACGCTAGAGATGATTACTCTAAACTCTACGCGAAGAGATCAAAGTAAACTCATAAACCAAAGAACAATAAAACAAAGAACTTACTAGAATTTAGAAGTCGAAATACTGAAGAATCCTGAGAACAAGCCTCGGGTTAGAAGAACTTGCTCCCGCAGGTACAACCTCGGAGTAGACACCGACAGGCCGGCTTCCTCCGATCTACACCTCCACTCTATCTCTCTCAATCTAGTAGAACTAATTCTACTTTCACATTGGATGCTAAGCCCTAAGAGGTGGGAACCCTAGAGGGAACCTCTCTCTCTAAACCCTAACTAGAGATATGCAACTGAATAATGAATTGGGGTCTTCTCCACCAGGGGTCAGGGGCCTTGCTTATATAGCCCTTTTGGATGAATCTGGACCGTCGGATCAAACCGACCTTCATCCTACGGTTTTCCTTGATCCTCAAAGGCGGTGGAGCATAATCCGCGAGACTCGACCTGATTGGTCCCGGGGGCAGGGCGGGCGCCCTAGGGCACAGGGCGGGCGCCCTGTGTCCTGGCCCGTTACGGCTCCCGTTCGTTCCCGTGGCTTCTGGAATCTTCTAGATGTAAGATAATTACGTGTTCGGTTAATATCCCGTCATTAATCCGACATGTGGGCCTTTCTTCCGTATTTCCTGATAACCCCCTGCAGAAATAGATAAACAGCAAAACTCATGGAATTCTGTTAGATCAAACCCTAATTCTAGGTGTTGCTTGCATATAGGTCCTTTTCTTTATTTATTTTATGGTTATAATTGATACTTAAGAACCGTCAACAAACACCCCCATACTTAGGCTTTTACTCGTCCTCGAGAAAAGGTTGGTTAATAAAACATCTAGGGTTGAAACATTCTTTCATACCTGCAGGGTGTTGTAAAAATCCACTGTGCACTTATAGTCAGGGAAATATATGGTCAGAGTAAAGAGCCTTTCTTCTTCTTAATCCCTATCACTTGGAGTTTTTACATATTTTTGAAAAGAAAAACTGCATACCTTTATCCTCATAGGTGCTCTCAGAGTCACTCATTATCTTTTATATATATCTCACTGAGGATGTTTTGATTTTGCAAAAATAATTCTTTAAGCATACATACCTTGCATTTATTGTATGGTCAAAACCGGATCCGAGGAGAAGAATGCTATACTCTTAGATCAAAGATTTTGAAAATTAAAAACTTGTCACTCTTACTGGCATATTGCTTATTAGAGGGACCATGGGCTATCATTTTCTTTCCATCATATTTTTATCATATCTCATTTTTTTCATTTTGGGTGGATACCGAGGTACCCCTAATTCTACTGCCGGACACTTGTCCATTTTTTTTCCACGAGGTTATCGAGCACTTGCTCCTTTTTATTTCCTCGATATATTCATAATTTTGCATAGCCCATGCCTCTAACGCAATAATACTTCGGAAGAGTGAATCTTTCTGAATAAAAATGTCTTGATCTTAGGAGTATGATAAATCTCTCAACAAGGGTCTAACTTGTTTTGAACAAACTCAATCCAAAGCAGATAGCTTTAATTAATATTTTCATGTTTAGCAGGCATATAAAACTTGAGGATGGTAGCTATAATTTTGAGATTTTTAAAACAAATTCTCCAAGCAATAAAGATACTAAGAATAAGGTACTCATACCCTTACCATCTCTTATTCCACAATGACTTTTAGCAACACAGTGGTTTTGAAATAATTTTAATAATTGCAGGTTTCCAGGAAATATCACAGAGTGAGATTGATCATGATTATAAGCATTTTTATCCTTTTAATTTATCATGTTTAGAGAGATAAAATTCTGCACAAACTAAGGTGAGTGTGTAAGTGTGTAATAAAAGTGTGCAGAGTGTGTACCTGGTTCATGGAGTGGTGCGATCGAAGTGTGTGTGACATGTCAGGGAATCTCCCCCATACTTGTTTTCTGCTTTCTTGCACAAAAGTAAAGTAGAGACACACAAGACATACTAATAATAATCTTTATTAATCTTGAGGCATTTATTACAACCGAATAATAATAATAACCGAATATAATAGATCTAAACTGATTATAAGCGAACCTAATCGAATCTAATAATAACTAAGACATATATAGCCCCAAGATCTAATCTAGATAGCTCAGCGACGCTCACGCCTCCTAAGACTAAAAGCGTCGGGCTTTAATTTTTAATTGGAAGGTAAAAATTGATCACGTCTATTTCTTCTAATTCTTTATTGGGCTCTAAAAATAATTTAAGACGTTGACCATTTACCTTGAATAACGTACCTTCGTCATTTTGAAGTGTGATAGCTCCGTGGGATGATGAATGAATTACCTTGAATGGTCCTTCCCATTTACTCCGGAGCTTTCCATGCCCGAAAAGCTTCACCCTGGAATTAAAAAGTAATACCTTATCTCCGGGTGAGAACTCCTTCTTCTTGATCCTCTTGTCATGCCATCTCTTGACTCTTTCTTTGTAGATCTTTGAATTGTGATATGCTTTCTCCCGCCATTCTTCTAACTCCGATAATTGCATTCTTCTATGTTTTCCGGCGATATCTAGGTCCATATTCCATTTTTTATGGCCCAGTGTGCCTTGAACTCAAGTTCAACAGGTAGGTGACAGGTCTTTCCGTATACCAATTGGTATGGAGACATTCCAATTGGGGTCTTGTATGCTGTCCGGTAAGCCCAGAGTGCATCGGGTAACTTGTCCTTCCATGCCGTTCCCATCTCGTTCACCGTCTTCTGAAGAATATTCTTGATTTGCTTGTTAGAAGTCTCTGCTTGGCCACTTGTCTGAGGATGATAGGGAGTAGCGACGTTGTGACGGATTCTATGTCTTGATAGATAGTGCTCGAAGCGCTTGTCAATGAAGTGTGATCCTCCATCACTTATCACTATCCTGGGGACTCCAAATCTTGGAAATATGATTTCCTCAAACATCCTCTTCGAACTGATATTGTCGGCATGTTTGCAAGGTAGTGCCTCTACCCACTTGGAGATGTAATCAACCGCCACCAAGATGAACTCACACTTCTTTGATGGGGGAAATGGACCCATGTAGTCTATTCCCCAGACATCAAAGAGTTCAATCTGAAGGTTGTTGGTGAGTGGCATGGCATCCCTTGTATTTATGTTTCCGTGCCTTTGACATGGCCCACATCTTCTGATATATTGCTTCGTGTCATCGTACATCGTAGGCCAGTAGAATCCACATTGCCAGATCTTTGAATGTGTACGGAATGCTCCATAGTGTCCTCCGTATGGTGATGAGTGACATCTGTCGATGATCTTCAATCCTTCCTCAGTGGTCACACATCTTCTAAGTAGGCCATCAGCGCATACTCGGAAGAGATATGGCTCATCCCATATATGTGAACGACTTTCCTAAATAAGCTTCTTCTTGTTTGCTCCGGGTGGTACATAACCTGAAACCATAAAATTAACAATATCTGCATACCAGGGGTCAGATCTGTTAATCCCGTAAAGCATGTCGTCCCGGAGTGAGTCATTAATGGGGGGTTCCTGTGAATTCTTAAAGTACATTCTAGACAAGTGATCAGCAACAGAATTTTCTACTCCCTTTTTATCTTTTATTTCTAAGTCAAATTCTTGGAGTAATAAAATCCATCTGATTAAGCGAGGTTTAGCATCTTTCTTAGTGAGCAAATATTTTAGTGCAGCATGATCAGTGTAAACAATTATCTTAGCTCCAACTAAATAAGATCTAAATTTATCAATGGCAAAAACAACAGCCAGAAGCTCTTTTTCAGTGGTTGCATAATTAAGTTGAGCTCCTGTCAAAGTTTTACTTGCATAAGCAATTGCATGATGCTTTTTATCTTTAGTTTGTCCCAAAACTGCCCCCACAGCATAATCACTAGCATCACACATAATTTCAAAAGGCAACGACCAATCAGGGGGTTGAATGATTGGTGCAGAGATGAGTGCTTGCTTTAATAAATTGAAAGAATTTAGACATGCATCATCAAATTCGAAAGGAGCATCCTTGGCTAGCAAAAGAGTAAGTGGTCTCGCAATAAATGAAAAGTCTTTTATAAATCTGCGATAAAAACTAGCATGGCCAAGAAAACTTCGAATTCCTTTTATATTCACAGGTGGAGGTAGTTGTTCAATTACTTCAATTTTAGCTCTATCTACCTCAATACCTCTTTCAGACACTAGGTGTCCTGGCACTATTCCTTCTCTAACCATAAAATGACATTTTTCCCAATTAAGGATTAAGTGCTTTTCTTCACATCTTTGCAAAACCTTATCTAAGTTCTCAAGACAACTATCAAAAGTTTTTCCATAAACTGAGAAATCATCCATGAAAACTTCCATAATCTCTTCAATCATATCAGAAAATATAGACATCATACATCTTTGAAAAGAAGCTGGTGCATTACATAACCCAAAAGACATTCTACGATAAGCATACGTTCCATATGGGCATGTAAAAGTGGTTTTGCTTTGATCATCAGGATGGATAGGGATCTGGTGATACCCTGAATATCCATCTAGAAAACAGAAAAACGAGTGTTTTGCTAACCGCTCAAGCATCTCATCTATAAAAGGCAAAGGAAAATGATCCTTTTTCGTGGCTTTATTAAGTTTTCTATAGTTTATGCACATCCGCCACCCAGTGACGGTGCGTTGCGGAATTAGCTTATTCTTATCATTAGTAACAACAGTCATGCCTCCCTT
The DNA here is from genome assembly GCA_022457205.1 of Saccharum spontaneum. Taxonomy (NCBI): domain Eukaryota; kingdom Viridiplantae; phylum Streptophyta; class Magnoliopsida; order Poales; family Poaceae; genus Saccharum; species Saccharum spontaneum. Next base: position 39,583,521 of record CM039608.1, read on the forward strand.
TTTAGGCACAACTTGAATAGGGCTTACCCACTCACTATGCGGCACAGGATATATAATCCCTGCATGCAGCAACTTTATAACTTCTTTTTTAACTACCTCTCTCATCGCGTTGTTAAGTCTACGTTGAGGCTCTCGAGAGGGTGTAACAGTAGGATCTGTCGGAATACGATGGGTACAAATCATAGGACTGATTCCTGTGAGATCTTGAAGTGAGTAGCCGAAAACAGAGTGGTGTTTTTCAAGAATGGTCATTAATCGCAGAGTTTGCTCCTGAGTGAGTTTATTACTAACGATCACAGGAAACTCTGGATTATTATTTAGGAAAGCATAGGTAAGACCGGGTGGTAAAGTTTTGAGTTCTATGGGGGGTCTAGGTGTTTCTGCAAACTCATCTAAGGGTTCAGGTTCAAAAGGTTTGGCCTCTTCTTCAGTGAAGAAGGGGGCTTCCTCTTCTAAGTCTGGATCATCTAAAAGTTCTAGAGATGCAGCCTTTACCTCCTCCATAGGATCAGGCAAAAGATATGGCTCGGTCTTATTATTCAAGGAGTGAGTTATTGTAATTGGAAGTTTAAAATCCTTTCCCAAGGAAATGTGGAGCTTTCCAGTTTGACCTTCATAAAGGAGTCTTCTAAAAGGTTGTCCAATCAGTAGGTCGAAACCCCATATATCAAAGATATAAAAGTTCAAATGAACCATGGAGCCTTCTACCATAAAGGGTAGGACATTAATAATTCCAAGACTGGGGACTAATCGTCCCGAAGATTCCTTTATGACCTTTGTTGTGGGGGTTAAAATCAATTTTCCAAATAATTTAAGTGCAAAAGCTTCAGACATGATATTGATCCCCACAACAGGATTATAGAGAGTGTTAAATTGATCAGAATTATAAGCACAGCGTATAGTTATAGAGGGTGTGTCCACTCGGATTACTTCAGAGGAAAGCTCTGACTCCTCTAACCATTCGCTACTCATAACCGAGATAAGCTCTCTCAATTGACGTTCACTTGGTAAACAAATGCTAAATTGGCCGTTTTGGGGTCGGTCTATAGAATGGTAGTTTGAAATGTTTCTAAAATCGGCAAAGAGATCGGATTCTATGTCTAGCATGAAATCAGATGGTAGAATTTCTTCCTTTTGTGGCTCAGAACCTGGGATAGCTAAAGTAGATAAAAAATTTGGCAGAGTGTCTACTTCGGCTTCGTAGGTTTTATCATGGAGGGCATTATCCATCTCAGCTTCTAGGATTCTATTCAAGATCCCCTTAGCTTCATCAGTAGGGATACAAAAGAAAGAACCTCTAGCCATAGTATGCAGCATTTGTTTATTATCTTTCTGAAGACCTCGAAAAAAGTGAAATAAAAGAACAGTGTCTTCAAGCAAAAGTTTTAGACCAGATTCTCAAAGATCAGAAAAACGTTTCCAGGATTTCCCCAAAGTTTCATTATCTTTTTGTTTAAAAGATAGGACTTCGAGTCTAAGGTCACCAGTACGGTCAAGGGAATAAAAATCTAGACAAAAGTTGGCTCTTAAAACTCCCCATTCACCTTGTTGTTGACTTACCTTCTGACTATACCATCGTCTAGCTTCTCCTCTTAAAGAAAAAGGAAAAAGCTTCCAATGTAAAGTCTTATCAGATATGCCATCAATGCGAAGACAATCGCATGTCTGCTCAAAATCTCTAATATGAAGATAAGGGTTTTTGTCTTCCTTTCCCGAAAAAGATAAATTTTGAATCATCGCAATCAACCTTGAACTTAACTTATACTGGGATGTTTGGATAGGCTGTGATGACTCCCATGGTAAAAGGTCAGTTGCTGAAGGTGTTGCGGCATCAAAGATAGATATAGAACCTTGGTTTTCCATTTTTGGTAAAAAGAAAAAGAAAGAATGAAAAAGATAAGAAAATAAAAAGTATGAATACAAGCTAGTAGTAAGACTCAAGGTTATCTCAGCAAACCGTCTTTCTCCCCGGCAACGGCGCCAGAAATGCTTGTTGATATTTGGTAACGCAATTAGAAAATAGGATCCGCAAGCGCACGGATATCGGTGAGCACTTCACCCGAGATGTTATCCTGGGTATCGTATTTATATTTTTACCTTTAGGAGAAAGAGTGCATCTGACTAACCAAATCTATTACTACTAACCTTTAGGCTACAACCACTATGATTCGATGTGAGTGATGTATAGAGAAGACTACAACCGCACTCTTCTTCTAACCTTGGTAAGGATGATCTACTGTTCTATTGGGGAGGTTTACGGAATCTAGACACCACAAAGGATGTTCAACCCGCACCTATAAACCCTATCGATCCTACTAACGGGATATGGAATACAAAGGTAACTCGGAATTGTCACGTTCCTCGCTACTACCACGGTCCGGCTAGACGAGGGGATATCTATGAGTATCCTAGCTTAAACACCACGTTTACGCTAGAGATGATTACTCTAAACTCTACGCGAAGAGATCAAAGTAAACTCATAAACCAAAGAACAATAAAACAAAGAACTTACTAGAATTTAGAAGTCGAAATACTGAAGAATCCTGAGAACAAGCCTCGGGTTAGAAGAACTTGCTCCCGCAGGTACAACCTCGGAGTAGACATCGACAGGCCGGCTTCCTCCGATCTACACCTCCACTCTATCTCTCTCAATCTAGTAGAACTAATTCTACTTTCACATTGGATGCTAAGCCCTAAGAGGTGGGAACCCTAGAGGGAACCTCTCTCTCTAAACCCTAACTAGAGATATGCAACTGAATAATGAATTGGGGTCTTCTCCACCAGGGGTCAGGGGCCTTGCTTATATAGCCCTTTTGGATGAATCTGGACCGTCGGATCAAACCGACCTTCATCCTACGGTTTTCCTTGATCCTCAAAGGCGGTGGAGCATAATCCGCGAGACTCGACCTGATTGGTCCCGGGGGCAGGGCGGGCGCCCTAGGGCACAGGGCGGGCGCCCTGTGTCCTGGCCCGTTACGGCTCCCGTTCGTTCCCGTGGCTTCTGGAATCTTCTAGATGTAAGATAATTACGTGTTCGGTTAATATCCCGTCATTAATCCGACATGTGGGCCTTTCTTCCGTATTTCCTGATAACCCCCTGCAGAAATAGATAAACAGCAAAACTCGTGGAATTCTGTTAGATCAAACCCTAATTCTAGGTGTTGCTTGCATATAGGTCCTTTTCTTTATTTATTTGATGGTTATAATTGATACTTAAGAACCGTCAACAACATCTTCACCACCACCTTCACCGCCTCCTTCACCATCATCGTCCACTACTCACCTATGCCTTATGGCCAAGGGTGAACGAAAGGTACAAAACCATGATAGTGATGATGATGATGATAGTGATAGTGATGATGAATATGACGCACCTTCTTATGATGAACTTGTAAAATTGCTAAATAAATACACTAAAATCATAAGAAGGACAAGAAATGAAAATGATGAGCTTCAAAATGAAAATGAATCACTCTCATCAAAGCTTGAAAATGCTCAAAAGACTAGTGGTGAGCTTAGAGATCAAAATGAAGTTATGTCTTCCACACTCAAGGAGCTCAAAACCTCAAATAAAGAGCTTAAAGATCAACATGATAAACTTGAGAAGAGGCATGATGAGCTTATCACTAGACATAACTCTTTGAAAGACAAATACACCACATTAAAAATTGACTATGATAGTCTTGTGGTTGCTAATGAACTTGCTCTTGAGACACATGATGCTACTAACAATGTTGTTAAGTGTGATATAGCTACATCATGTGATGATTTGATCATTGAAAGCATTGAGCAAGGTTCTAGTAGCAAATGCAAGAGTGTGGTTGAGTCAAACAACTATGATGATTATGCCAAGATCAAGTGTGAGAATGAGAAGCTTGCAAATGAGAACAAGAAGCTTAAAGGTTTGATGGCTCTTGAGAAGCAAACAACAAATGAGTCACTCATTGAAGAGAACAAGAAGCTCAAGCAAGAAAAAGAGCATCTCAAGACCGGTCTAAGCAAGTTCACAAGAGGCCAATACTTGCAAAGTGAGCTCCTCATGAACACCGTAATGAAGATGGATAGAAGTGGTATTGGGTACTTGGCAAATCAAGAGAAGAAGGCAAAAGCTCAACAACAAAGCAAGTCAAAGCCCAAGCCAAAGAGATGTGTTGAGTGTGGTCAAGAAGGTCACTTTGCTCATGAATGCAAAACTCCACCACCACAACCCTTGCCCAAGCATGCTAGACCCTTTGCCTTCAATGCTCATTACATGCTAAGAAAAGATTCAAATGGAAAGATGAAAGTCATGTTCTTGGGTCCCCCAAACAAGAATAGGCCAAAGAAAATATGGGTTGCCAAGTCACTAGTTGAGAAAGTCAAGGGCCCCTCTCAAGTTTGGGTCCCTAAACAAAAAGCTTGATCTCTTGTGTGTAGGTGAACTACAAGACCGGTGGATCTCATTGGGTTATTGATAGTGGTTGCACTCAACATATGACCGGTGATCCTCGTATGTTCACCTCCATTGAAGAGAATGGGCTATGTCAAGAGAAGATCACATTTGGGGATAATTCAAAGAGCAAAGTCAAGGGTATAGGCAAGATTGCAATATCAAATGATCACTCACTCTCAAATGTGCTCTATGTTGCTTCATTGAGTTTCAACTTATTATCCGTCGGGCAACTTTGTGACCTTGGCTTCCAATGCTTGTTCACACCAAATGAAGTGGAAGTTTCAAAGATAGATGACAAGCAAGTGATATTCAAAGGCTTTAGATACAACAATCTTTATCTTGTTGACTTCACCTCCGAAGATACAAATTTGATGACATGTTTGTTCACCAAGACCTCACTTGGTTGGCTTTGGCATAGGAGGCTTGCACATGTTGGAATGAGCACTCTCAACAAGCTATTGAAGAAAGAACTAGTGAGAGGATTGAAGGATGTGAAGTTTGAAAAGGACAAACCTTGTAGTGCATGTCAAGCGGGCAAACAAGTTGCAAACACTCATCCAACCAAAGCTTTCATGTCAACCTCAGGAGTGCTAGAACTTCTACACATGGATTTGTTTGGGCCTACAACTTACAAGAGCTTGGGTGGTAATCTCTATTGTCTTGTGATAGTGGATGACTACTCAAGATATACATGGACTTTCTTCCTTCATGACAAATCCGAAGTGGCAAGTTGCTTCAAGAAGTTTGCAAAGAGAGTTCAAAATGAATTTGAAGTCAAGATAAAGAAAATTAGAAGTGACAATGGCAAAGAGTTTGACAACACCAACATTGAAGCTTATTGTGATGAAATTAGAATCAAGCATGAGGTCTCTTCAACCTACACTCCTCAACAAAATGGTGTAGTTGAGAGAAAGAACCGGACCTTGATCACCCTTGCAAGAACAATGCTAGATGAGTACAACACTCCGGAAAAGTTTTGGGCCGAGGCAATCAACACCGCATGTTATGCTTCAAATCGCCTCTTCCTCCAAAAGTTTCTTGGCAAGACCCCCTATGAGTTGCTTAATGGGAAGAAGCCGGACGTCTCATTCTTCCGGGTGTTTGGTTGCAAATGCTACATCTACAAGAAGCGTCAACACCTAGGGAAGTTTCAAAGACGTTGTGATATTGGTTTTCTTGTTGGTTACTCATCAAAGTCCAAAGCATATAGAGTATTTAACCATACCACCGGTTTGGTTGAAGAAACATATGATGTGGAATTTGATGAATCTAACGGCTCCCAAGGAGCAATTGAGAATTGTGATGATGTAGGTGATGAACCCTTGAGGGAGGCCATGAAGAACATGCCCGTGGGAGACATCAAGCCAAAAGATGATGAAGACGATGTGCAAATTATTGATCCACCATCTTCATCACGTGTGCCTCAAGATGATGACAAAAATGAGAGAGTTGAAAATGAAGACACCTATATCTCTCATGAACAAGCCAAGGCACAAGCTCAAGATGTTGATGCTCCCCCTCCACCTCCTCAAGTGGTTGATAGAAGAAATTCACCTCTACTTCAAGCACATCCACAAGAACTCATCATAGGGAGTCCTACTAAGGGAGTGATGACCCGATCTCAAAAGCTTGCTTCTTTTGTTGAACATCACTCTTTTGTCTCTTGTGTTGAACCTAAGAATGTAGAAGAAGCTCTTCAAGATCCGGATTGAGTGAATGCTATGCATGAAGAATTGAACAACTTCACCCGCAATCAAGTATGGACACTTGAAGAGCATCCTAAAGGTGCAAGAGTCATTGGAACCAAGTGGGTGTTCCGAAACAAGCAAGATGACCAAGGCATAGTAGTGAGGAACAAGGCAAGACTAGTTGCAAAGGAGTTCTCTCAAGTTGAAGGCCTTGATTTTGGAGAGACCTTTGCACCCGTTGCAAGACTAGAAGACATTCGTATCCTCCTTGCATATGCATCACATCATGATATGAAACTATATCAAATGGATGTGAAAAGTGCATTCTTAAATGGCTTTATTAATGAACTAGTCTATGTCAATCAACCTCCCGGGTTTGAAGACCCTAGATATCCTAATCATGTTTATAGGTTGTCCAAGGCGCTATATGGGTTCAAGCAAGCCCCTAGAGCGTGGTATGAGCGCCTCCGAGACTTCCTCATTGAGAAGGGCTTCACCATTGGGAAGGTCGACACCACACTATTCACCAAGAAGCTTAATGAGGAGATCTTCATTTGTCAAGTGTATGTTGATGATATCATCTTCGGGTCAACAAATGAAGATGATTGCAAGGAATTTGGTGAATTGATGTCGAAGGAGTTCGAGATGTCTATGATTGGTGAGCTCACATTCTTCCTTGGGTTTCAAGTCAAGCAAATGAGAGAAGGGATCTTTATCTCTCAAGAAAAGTATACCCAGGATCTTCTCAAAAGATTCAAGATGGAAGAATGCAAACCAATCAAGACCCCAATGCCATCAAATGGACATCTCGACCTAGATGAGGGAGGTAAACCGGTTAATCAAACACTCTACCGTTCTATGATTGGTAGCTTGTTGTACCTTACCGCATCTTGGCCCGATATCATGTTTAGTGTGTGCATGTGTGCTCGCTTTCAAGCGTGCCCTAAAGAACCTCACTTAAGTGCCGTAAAAAGAATCCTAAGATATCTTAAGCACACTCCAAGCATTGGTCTTTGGTATCCCAAAGGAGCTAGATTCCAACTAGTTGGCTATTCCGATTCGGATTATACCGGTTGCAAAATTGATAGAAAGAGCACATTCAGAGGGTGCCATTTGCTTGGGAGATCCTTAGTATCTTGGTCATCTAAAAAGCAAAATAGTGTGGCTTTGTCCACCGCCGAGGCGGAATACATTGCCGCGGGGGCTTGTTGTGCACAAATCTTATATATGAAACAAACCCTCCTAGACTATGGAATTGTTCTTGAAAAGGTGCCACTTTATGTGATAATGAAAGTGCCGTTAAAATTGCTAACAATCCGGTACAACACTCTCGCACCAAGCACATTGATATCCGCCATCACTTTCTAAGAGATCACGTTGCTAAAAATGACATATCACTAGAAGGTGTAAGAAGTGAAAATCAATTAGCGGATATCTTCACTAAACCTTTGGATGAGGCCACTTTTGTAGGCTAAGAAGTGAACTAAATGTGCTTGATTCAAGTAACTTTAAAAGATGAGCGTGTGTTGTCCCTTGCATTGCATTGTATTATATGTCACGTTTATTTTATCGCAATGCATTTAGGGCTTGGCTAACACGGTTACGATAACCCTCCTTTGGAGGAGTGAAGAAGCCTAACCGTGGATCAAACTTGACAAGCAACCTAGCTTTACTTTCTTGTATTGCATTGCATATGCATGGTTGTTTGTTTGTCGTTTATTTTCGGTTTAGCTTTGAGCAACCTCTGTGTTCGTCCATGGATAGAGAGAGCTTTTTGACGCTCCTAAAGGTCCAAAAACTCTATTGCATGGCCATACGTTGCTCCTCGGGTGTTTTTTGCCTATTTTCCTAAAAATAATACTAGCCTAAGGCAAAATATTTTGAAAATTTTGAGGGTTTGAGTGAGGTCACTCATATCAGGTTCCAATTGGTGTTTATTTGTGTCTCTTTGAATTGGAACTTGATTGGGAGAAGTCGCGTCGGAGTTTGGAACGAAGAAGGGCGAAGAACAGCGACCGGACGCTGGACCGGACGCTGCACCGGACGCAGTGATGCTTCACCACCGCGTCCGGTCCCGGCGTCCACCAGCGCGTCCGGTCATCCAGAAGACCAACTCCAGACCTAGTGACCGGACGCTGCACCGGACGCGCCTGTGTTGACCACCACGTCCGGTCCCGGCTACCACCACCGCGTCCGGTCATCCGCGATGAATTTCCGAGCTCCCAGCGACCGGACTCTGACCGCGTCCGGTCAGTCCGCACCGGACGCGTCCGGTCACTCCAGGAGCTTACTGGAGTGTGACCGGACGCTGCACCACCGCGTCCGGTCATAACGACCACCGCGTCCGGTCATCGCGCGTCAAGCGGATCTGAGCCCCTCATATAAACTGTTCGATCTCGTCCGTTTTTCTCTCACCCGACCGAATCCGCCGCCGCCAACCCTAGCTCGCCGAGTTCGCCGTCCTCCGCCGCGCCCTCGCCGTCTGCTCGCCGCCGGCGACCTTGCAGTGCTCCACCGCGCGCGCCCGCTCTTCCTCGCGCCATCTTCCTCGCGCCCAAGCCGCTCGCCCGCTGCCTCACCGCAGCCGCTCGCCACCGCGCGCCCGCCGTTCCACCTCGCCACCGGCAAGTCCTCCGCCGCTGTGAGCCGCACCAGCCGCAGCTGCAGCCCCTCCCTTCGTGCCTAGCCACCCGTGCACCTCGTTTTCCAAATCTCGGCCGAGCTACCTAGGGTTTAGCCCAAACCCTAACCTAGGGTTTGCCCTAATCCGTTCTCAAGGTAACGAAATCGATCGTTCTCGATTCAATCTCGTTTCGTGTCGTTGCTAGGGCTAACCTTGACCGTACTCATCCATTGATTATCTCGACTCGGTCCTTTCAGAGCTCGATCGTCGAATTCGGGGATTCTCGCGACCTAGGTCACCGTATCTTGTCACCGTCGTCTCGTCGATCCGAGGTAGCTTCGCGTCATGATTCACTTCGTATCTAATATGCTTGCTATCTCTAGAGTTTCGCACCTTTTAGTTATGTATGTGCTTATAGTATATCCTTCTATTCCATCGGTGCAGCGAGTCAGTCGGTGTGTCAGGGTTAGATTTGTTCGCTGAATCCGAGGCCAAGCCTGCGGATACGGATTGAGGCCAAGCCTCTCGAGTGTCAGTTCACCATCTTACAGAGGTTCTCAGTCAGTTGATCAGCATGGTGCGTTGCAAGAACGCCGGTGGTGCTCCTGGTGACGGGGACGACAGTCCTCCTCGTCGTGCTGAGATTGCGCGTGGAAAGCGCATCAAGATGATGGCCAGGAAGAAGAAGAAGACGCTTACAGAGGCAGAGGTTGCTCAGGGCGTGGCAGATGCTGCAGAGCAGGCAGAGAGAGGTGGCAGACGCAGTGGCATACACATAGGCGAGCGTTGCTTTCACCTTGAAGGTCGACAGCTCGGCACTGAGGCCACTGAGGGTACCGAGGATACTGGAGCTACAGAGCAGATGTCAGTTGATCCACCCACAGAGCCGACAGAGGCTACAGAGGCTCCACAGGCTACCGAGGCTCCACAGGCTACAGAGGATACAGGGGAGCAGCCAGCTCAGTCTCCACCACGTCGCCGCTCCACACGTGCTCGTACTCACGTGACACCTAGGCCAGAGGGCCAGCGTCGTGGAGCACGTCCTCCTCCCAGAGCTAGAGGTTCACCCTCGGTCGAGCACTTTGACCTAAGGGGTGCTACAGCACGTCAGGTGCAGGGGTTGAGGTTTGTGGAGGTCAGCCGTTGGTTCCCACCTGTCAGAGATCACAGAGTTTCAGAGGGTTTCTATACCCCACTTCAGGAAGATTTCTACAGGGCCTTAGTTGACAGTGGTATTGCTTTCAGACCACAGAGGGTGTGTCGGATTGAGGCACTGGTTGCTGTTGTGGGAGAGCAGCTTCGTCCGCACCTGTCCTATATGCCTGGTTTGTCGGATCTTCTTGGACGGATAGGTGCATACTGCGGCACATGGGTCAGGGAGTTCTATGCTTCACTTTGGATTGATCCTGCCCATGAGTTCATTCACTTTGCATTCAGAGGCCGCGATCACAGACTTTACAACTCCAGAGCTCGAGAGATCCTCAGACTACCAGCTTCTGACACGAGGATCCATCAGCTATGTTATGGTCAGACTCCTCCACCCAGACGCCCTCACGGCGGAGCAGTGCCACCTACTGACTTGGTTCGACCCTGCTTTCGCGAGCCTTTTGGCGAAGGGTCTCGTCGTACGCCTGCTAGCCTGACGCCACTTGCCAGGGTCTTGGATGCTATTCTCAGACGTACTCTACTTCCCAGACTTGGCTACAGAGAGGGACTGACACGTATGCAGCTTTGGGTTGTTCACCACCTTCTCTCACAGACACAGTTTGACATCTGGGATCTTATACTTAGTGAGATGGAGGACACCATTGCTGAGGGCTTCAAGGGTAATCGTCAGCTGCCCTACGCACACTGGATCTGCTTTATCATTAGATCTTCTATTCAGATGCCACCAGAGATCAGGGCGGAGATATCAGACACTACCACTGCGTTCCCTGATTATGATATCCGACAGCTTTGGGCCTCGGTTACTAGAGATCAGGCCCCAGTGCCAGGACAGCGTGAGCGCCCAGACGTTCCTGAGACAGCAGCTGAGCAGGATGCCAGAGTTGACGAGCTTGCTGAGGCAGAGCTTGCGGACCTTGAGGCTCAGACTGCTGATATACCTGAGGATGTGACTTCTGACAGCACAGATGAGGACTACCAGCCCATCCCCAGGTACCGGTCTCCTCGGTCTCACGACCACGAGGCCGGTGGCTCTGGCTCAGCCTCCCGCTCAGACCCAGCCATGGTGGCTATTCTTGAGAGGTTGACCCAGGCTCAGGAGCAGCAGCAGCAGCAGATTCAGCGACAGGCACAGGACACAGCTGCAGCACTTGCACAGATTCAGGCTCGTCAGGACGAGTTTCAGCGACAGCAGCTTGAGATCCAGAGGCAACAAGTTGAGATGCAGCGACAGAGTCAGCAGCAGTACATGGATCTCCTGCGCCACCTTGTCACAGTCGGGGTTCCTCCGCCTGCTTCTGTCATGACTCAGGCTTTGCATTCCAGTGGTCCGTCGAGTCAGGGACAGCCGAGCTTCCAGTTTACATCTCCACAGCAGCAGGTTCCCCAGTCTTTTCAGTCCCCGAGCTTCACTCCTATTCATACGGGGTTTACACCATCAGACCAGCCTCGCCCGCACCTCCTGACAGGCACACCTATTGGTGATTTCAGTGCTACCTACAGCGAGTTGACTGGTCAGCCGACACCCTCGCACACTACTACGTTTCATACTTCATCAGGGTTGTCAGCTCCCGAGGCAGCTATTCCTCCAGTGACAGGGACCGGGACTACAGAGACCATCCCCTCTTCAGTTGCCTCGACAGATCCCCCTGCTATTGGCTCACTACAGGCTCAGGTCACTCAGACAGATCCACTTGTTGCTACTCAGTCAGTACCTGTTCCTGCTCAGACCTAGACCGCTTCACAGCCACGTGCTTCTTCATAGGGTCAGCCAGATAGCTCAGACTCCGAGGGTGATTCGCTACACTTCGTGATTACTCCGCGCACCTCGGCACCCGACACGACTCCGTCTGTCCCCCGTCAGATCATTAGATTAGTTTTTGGCGCTTGATGCCAAAGGGGGAGAGAGAGTAGTTTCAGGAGGAGTTTTGATAGAGGGTTTTCGATCTTTGTGTGCTACATTCATGCATATCATGTTTACTTTTCAGCATTGCATTCGTGTGACATTGTCGTCGAGTCGTAAACTTTGAGTCTTAATGTGTTTTCTCGTCACAGTTTTAATATATGTCACCGTTTTAGTTATAGCTCTAAGGTTGTGCTTCCGTGCCTTAATCCGATTTCTTATGAGCTATATCTTTATGTGTACTAACTCTTTTTGTCTTATCTTATGAAGTACACTCTTTTGGCTTGGGGCACATAAGCAATTCCTAACCCTTTGTGCTTATTGCTTTTTGCTTATGTGAACCTGTAAGTGCAATCAAGCCCTATTTGTGGGTTTTGATGATAATGACCACACGATTAGAGGACTAATGAGATTTATCGAGATGACAAGCAGGCAAAATAAGAATGAGGATAATGCATGAGATGGTGAAGCCCGAGTTACAAAATGACGCGGTAATGGACTCAAAAGCGTTTAAATTCTTTGATATTTGATCTTGAGTTTAGGTTATGCCGCACTATAAAGGGGGATGCAAATCTAGTTGGTTTGAGGAAGATAGAGTGCTCAAGTATTAAAACTAAATCATAAGAGAGACACTCTAGCACTTCACGAGCACATATAATAATTTGTAGTGACTTTTGGCGTCGGAAGTCCCGACGTACGTCGGAAGTCCCGACGTATGTCGGAAGTCTCGACGTATGTCAGAAGTCCCAACTGTCAGCAGTCCCGACGTACGTCAGCAGTCCCGACGTACGTCAGCAGTCCCGACATACGTCAGAAGTGCCGACGTACGCCAGAAGTTCCGACGTACGTCGGAAGTTCTGACGGTCAGCAGTTCTGACGTAAGTCGGAAGTCCCGACGTTGACTTTGCGCAGTGTTTATAACCTTGCGTGAACAGTACTTTCTCTCTACGTCGGAAGTCCCGAGATCTACGTCGGAAGTTCCGACGTAGATCTGAACGGTTAGATTTCTTCTAAGAGTATAAATAGCTCTCCCCTCATTTCTAACCGTTGACCAACTCATTTCACTCGACCAAACCTTCAGTGAAAGTGCTCTCTAGCTCTCAAACTCCCCCCTTCTTCTCCTCTTTGCTCCTAGATTCAAATCTTGCAAGAGATTGAGTTGAGAGAAGGGATTTGGTGAGAGAAACTTGATTCAAAGCTTGAGCACTTGATTTCTTCGTCAAGCCGGTTGGATTTGCGTTTGTTACTCTTGGGTTCTTGAAACCCTAGCCGGCTAGGCGTCGCCCAAGAGCTCCCGATCTGTGGGAGAACCTTGGGAAGTTTGTATTACCCTTGATTTTCTAGTGAAGAACTCAAGTTTACCTTTGTGGTTGCTTGAGAGAGGCAAGGAGGTGAAAGAGACTCCGACCTTAGTGGTCACCTCAACAACGAGGACGTAGACAAGCCTTAGTGGCGAGTTGAACCTCGGGATAAATTCTTGTGTCCCGCGTGCTTATTGTTGTTGTGATTACTTGAGATTATTTGGTCTTTGTTGTCTCTCTCTCTCTCAAGCTATTTCTTAGGTTTTGGTCCCGATCTACAAATTGGTGGCGCTCCAAGGGCAAGGAAACACTTGGACAACCTCATCTTACCACTAGGAAGTGGGGTTGTAAGTTATTGGCTTCACAAAGTTCATTTGAGCACTTGTAGTTTATTCCACGCAGGCGTCGGAACTGCTGACAGCTGACGTCGGCACTTCTGACGACGTCGGGAGTTCCGACATAATCTGTCGGGACTTCCGACAGTTGCTGACAAGTGACTTTGAGTTTTGTGTAGAATTTTTTAGATATGCCTATTCACCCCCCCTCTAGGCTTACCAGGGATCCTTACAAGTGGTATCAGAGTCGGTTACCTCGCATACGCTTCACCGCGTGAGGTATGAAGCCCGGAGGAGGAACTAGCGGTGTGAAGTCGGTGGATGTCGATCCGGAGCGAGTTGAGCTGCATGACACCGATAGCAGCGAGCTAAGTGTGTCGACAGCAAGTGTCTCCACGCTCCTACATCTTGAGGCTACCGATGCCGAAAGAGTTCTTAATGAAGAAGAGAAGAAAAAGAGAAGAGAAACAAGAAAGCTCAAAAGAGAAGCACGAGAGAAGAAGAAGGAGCAGCAGCGGCTAGATGAAAAGAAAGCAAGAAAAGAAGCTAGAAGGCTTAAGAGAGAAGAAAGAAGAAAGAGAAGGGAAGCTAGAAGGAAGAAAGAAAAAGAAGCCAAAGCTTCCAACACATCTTCTAGTGAGCTCTCTAGCAGCTCCGAAGACGGTGATGATGATGAGTCCTATCAAGTGCATAGCAAGAAGGACAAGAAAGGAAAGGGCAAGAAGAACAACGACAACAAATATGCCGCCGTATCCTTTAATTACTCTTCTATGTCTATGACTAACCATGATCGCAAGTCTTTCATCAATGTGCCCGCGGGGAAGTTACCTCATTTCGATGGGACTAACTTTGCCAAGTGGAAACACTTGATGAGAGCTTATCTTATAGGTCTCCACCCCGGCATTTGGGAGGTTGTTTGTAATGGATTTGAGCTACCGGTTGATCCCAAGAATCCAACACTAGAAGAGATGAGAATCATTCACCTAAATGGTCAAGCCACAAGTGTGTTGCTTAGTGCTTTGGATGGTGATGAGTACAATAGAGTGATTGGTGTGGATGTTGCCAAGCAAATTTGGGATACTTTGCATCTTGCACATGAAGGGGTTGACAAAGTGAGAAAGGCAAGAATTGATTTGATGATGTCCAAGCTCAACCGGTTTGTTATCTTAGATGGAGAAGGGCCACAAGAAATGTTTGATAGGTTGATGACCATGGTGGGCAAGATTAGAGGCTACGGGTGTGATGAGCTAGATGATCACAAAGTTGTCAAGATTATGTTAGAAGCTTACTCACCAAGAAATGAGACCGTAGTGACTCTAATTAGAGACAAGAAGAAGTTTGAGTACTTCACACCAAATGATGTACTTGGAAGGATCTTGACATTTGACATGCAAAGAGAAGAAGTAAATGAAAGAAAGAAGCTTGGTGAGTTGCAAGCAAAGCTAGAAGGCATCAAGATCAACGATGATGTAGCTCTCAAAGCCAACAAGTCAACCAAGCAGTCCTCTACAAGCAAGTCCAAGTCCAACAAGCAAGCATCAACTAGCAAGCCCAAGGCACCGAAGCAAGTCAAAGAAGAAGTAGAGACAACATCATCAAGTGAAGATGAAAGTGATAGTGAACAATATGAGAAAGTGAAAGATGTTGCTCTCTTTTTGAGGAGATATCAAAAGGGACTCAAAAAGCAAGGCTACAAGGTAGTGAAGAGGAAGTTCCCAAATAAGAAGAAGAGGCTATGCTACAACTGTGGAAGCACCGAACATCTCATTGCTCATTGCCCTCATGAAATCGAAGACAACAATTACAAGAGAGACAAGAAAGAGAGCAAGACCGACTACAAAAAGAGCAAAAGGAACATGGGAGAGGCTCACATTGGACATGAATGGGACTCAACAAAAGATAGCTCAAGTGAGGAGGATAAGAAGATTGCAACCGTGGCCATTCACAAGCCATCCTCCACACCAAGGCTCTTCAACAACATATCCGATGATGACTACTACTCCCCTCACATTTGTCTCATGGCAAAGGGTGAGAAGGTAAAACCAAAGGCTAAATCTCCTTCACCTCCTAGTGACATCTCTAGTAGCGAACTTAGTGATAGCTCTAGTGATGATGAACCTAGTGATGAAGAGATTGATAATGTAATTAAAAATTTAGATCCTAAAACCAAACTCTTCATCTCTAAGCTAATGGAGGATTTAGAGAGTGTCCAAGTTGAGCTAGAAACTAGAGATGATGATCTTATTGCACAAGAAAATATTTATATTGCTAGCAAGGAAGCTCTTGCATTAGAGAGAAGTGAGGTGGCCTCCTTGTGCAAGGCTTTGGCCAAAGAGCAAGAAGACCATGCTCTCACAAAGAAGGTAAATATTGCTCTCAACCAAAAGTATTGTGACTTAGATGAAAAGCACAAAGAACTTGGGCAGCAATATATTCTTCTTTGGGAGAGCACCCCACATCCCTCTAATGCAAAGGACATCTCTACTCCCTCCACTAGTCAAGGTTGTGGAAAATGTTATAATCTTGATTTAAATGCTTATTCCACTAACCTTGCAAACATGGAGGCCATGAGAAAGGAGATTGCTAGGCTCAATGAGATCATTGGCAAGGGATGCTTGAATGGTAAGGCTCAAGTAAGTGACAAGAAAACAAATGATTCAAGAGTGCCTCAATTCAAGCAAGGGAGACACCCCTCAATCAAGCATGGGCTTGGGCACACTGCAGGAACCAAAACAAATGGAAGAAAGGTCATTAATGGATATGAGTGTGTCCAGTTCATGAGCAAGGGAAAAGTAGGTACAGAACAGCCTGCACAGAAGGTGGCACAAAAGCAGCCCCGAGCAGCACAGCCAGCCCAGGGCAGCAGTGCTGCTGTGAAGGGCGGCAGTGCCACCCCCCATAGAAAAGGGAAGGCTACCTCTTCTTCTTTTGCTCTTGTCAAGCCCAAAAAGAAGGTGTATCAACCAAAGCAAGAACCCCAGAGACCAAAGAAATCGATTTGGGGTAATCCTAACAAGTATGCTTATCAACCGAAGGCTCATGCACCTCGACAAAGCTTGAGTTCTTGCTTTGTGTTGAAGAACAACAGCAAGGGAGAAGTGATTGCCAAATATGTTGGCAATAATAGAAATGTTTATCTTAACACTTCCATTTGGGTTCCTAAGATTCTTGTGACTAACATGCAAGGCCCCAAGAACATTTGGGGACCTAAATCAAGGAACTAAACTTGTTTTGCAGGCATACTCCTCCGGTGGATCAAGTTAGGTGCTTGATAGTGGATGTACAAATCATATGACCGGAGAAAGAAGTATGTTTCAATCATATTCCCCAAAGTTGGACTCAAATGAAAATATTGTCTTTGGAGACAATTCTAGGGGGGGATGTGCTTGGTCTCGGTAAAGTTGCTATAACCCTTGAGCATTCAATTATAAATGTTTTACATGTTGATTCGTTGAGTTACAATTTGTTGTCCGTTTCTCAACTTTGTGAGATGGGCTACAATTGTCTCTTTACGGATAAGGGTGTGGAAGTCTTTAGAAGGGAGGATTCCTCTATTGTCTTTACGGGTCAATTAAAGAATAAGCTCTACCTAGTTGATTTCAACAAAGGGAAACCTAATCTTGAGACTTGTTTAGTGGCAAAATCTAGCATGGGTTGGCTATGGCATCGCCGGCTAGCTCATGTTGGGATGAGGAATTTGGCCAAACTTCAAAAAGACGAACACATCCTTGGACTAACAAATGTTCACTTTGAGAAAGATAGGATATGTAGCGCTTGTCAAGCCGGAAAGCAAGTTGGTGTACCTCATCCACCAAAGAGCATCATGACCACCACTCAACCATTGGAGCTCATCCATATGGACCTCTTTGGACCGGTCGCCTACCTAAGTATCGGGGGTAACAAATATGGTCTTGTTATTGTTGATGACTATTCCCGTTTCACTTGGGTATTTTTCTTGTTTGATAAGTGTCAAGTCAGGGACAAGGTGAAGACATTTGTTAGAAGAGCTCAAAAGGAGTTTGGTCTCCCCATCAAGAAAATGAGAAGTGACAATGGGACCGAATTCAAGAACACTCAAGTTGAGGAGTTTCTTGATGAGGAGGGCATCAAGCATGAGTTTTCAACTCCATACACCCCTCAACAAAATGGTGTAGTAGAGAGGAAGAACCGGACACTCATTGATATGGCTAGGACAATGCTAGATGAGTACAAGATTTCAGATTTATTTTGGTGTGAAGCCGTCAACACCGCTTGTCATGCCATCAATCGCCTCTACCTACATAAGAAGTTGAAGAAAACTTCATATGAGCTTCTAACCGGTAACAAACCAAAGGTGTCTTACTTTAGAGTGTTTGGGTGCAAGTGTTTCATACTTAACAAGAGACCCAAAACCTCTAAGTTTGCACCTAAAGTTGATGAAGGTTTTCTTCTTGGTTTTGGATCAAATGAGCATGCCTATCGTGTTTTCAACAAAACCTCCGGTAGAGTTGAAATAGCGGTAGATGTGACATTTGATGAATCTAATGGCTCTCAAGTAGAGCAAGTTGATGCAAGTGTTGTAGGAAAGGAGGATCCACCATGTGAGGCAATCAAGCAATTAGCTATCGGTGATATAAGGCCACAAGAAGATAAAGCCACTGATTTGGTGGTTCCCCTAGCTGCTGATGAAGAAGTTTCCGCTGACGTACCTGATGCTGAGGGGGAGCAAACCCCTGCTGCAGTCCAGCAGGGCGGCAGTGATGCACCTAGGAGAGACAGTGCCACACCTCCTCTAGGAGCAGCAGCAAGTCCAACTCCGATTCGAGGACAGAACCAGCAACCAATCTTTGAAGAAGAAGAAGTTGAAAATCTAGAAGATAATCAAGAGGCCATTGAGCACCCAAGACTCAAGCAAACCATTCAAAGAGATCATCCCGCTGACAATATTCTAGGGAGTCTTCGAAAGGGGGTATTGACACGTTCACATTTAGCAAATTTTTGTCAATATTACTCTTTTGTCTCTCCTGTGGAACCAGTCAAGGTAGAAAAGGCACTTGAGGATGAGGATTGGGTGATGGCCCTGCAAGAAGAATTGAACAACTTCGAGAGAAACCAAGTGTGGACATTGGTGGAAAGACCCGAGACAAACGTGATTGGCACCAAGTGGGTCTTCCGCAACAAGTAAGATGAGAATGGCGTGGTGACAAGGAACAAGGCAAGATTGGTCGCTCAAGGTTTCACTCAAGTGGAGGGCTTAGACTTTGAAGAAACATATGCACCGGTGGCAGGACTTGAAGCAATCCGAATGCTTCTAGCCTTTGCTGCCCATCATGACTTCAAGCTATATCAAATGGATGTCAAGAGCGCATTCCTCAATGGCCCTATACAAGAACTTGTCTATGTCGAGCAACCACCGGGTTTTGAAGATCCCAAGTTCCCCAACCATGTCTACAAACTCCAAAAGGCGCTCTATGGACTTAAGCAAGCACCAAGAGCATGGTATGAATGCCTTAAGGAATTCTTGCTCAAGCAAGGCTTTGAAATAGGCAAAGCCGATCCTACCCTCTTTACTCGTAAAGTCAATAAAGATATATTTGTGTGCCAAATATATGTCGATGACATAATATTTGGTAGTACTAACCATGAATTTTGTGAAGAGTTTAGTAGGATCATGACCAAGAGATTTGAGATGTCTATGATGGGTGAATTGAAGTTCTTCCTTGGTTTTCAAATCAAGCAATTGAAGGAAGGGACTTTTATTAGCCAAACAAAGTACACCCATGATATGCTCAAGAAGTTTGACATGGCGAATGCAAAGCCCATCAAAACTCCTATGCCAACCAATGGACATCTTGATCTCAATGAGGAAGGGAAAGCCATCGACCAAAAGGTATATCGCTCCATGATCGGCTCTCTACTCTATTTGTGTGCATCTAGGCCCGATATTATGCTTAGTGTGTGCATGTGTGCTAGATTTCAAGCTAACCCGAAAGAGTGCCACTTGGTGGCCGTTAAGAGAATCTTGAGATATTTAGTACACACTCCTAACCTTGGCTTGTGGTATCCTAAGGGCTCTAAGTTCGATCTACTTGGGTATTCGGATTCCGATTACGCCGGTTGCAAAGTAGATCGAAAAAGCACTTCAGGGACATGTCAATTCCTTGGACGGTCCCTAGTGTCTTGGAGTTCTAAAAAGCAAAATTATGTAGCCCTTTCCACCGCCGAGGCCGAGTATGTTGCAGCCGGTGCATGTTGTGCTCAACTACTTTGGATGAGGCAAACCCTTCGTGATTTCGGATGTCGCTTTACCAAAATTCCATTATTGTGTGACAATAAAAGTGCCATAAAGCTTGCAAACAATCCCGTAAGCCACTCAAGAACTAAGCACATAGACGTCCGACATCACTTCTTGAGAGACCACGAAGCCAAAGGAGATATCGAAATTCGCCATGTGAGCACCGATAAGCAACTAGCCGATATCTTCACTAAGCCTCTCGACGAGTCAAGGTTTTGTGCTTTGCGTAGTGAACTAAATATACTTGACTCTCGTAATGTGGTTTGAATTGTTGCACACCTTGTTTGATCAACTAGCATCTAGGCAAAAGACTTGAAAAAGTTCATAATGTGCTTCAAAATGCTTTTTCAAAAGAGAACTTGCATTTTATGGTCATTGCTTGTTTTGGTTATCTTTTGTTGACCATATTATGTCAAGTTTGTTGTATCCCTCTTCGTTCTTTTCTCTCTTTTTGGTGCTTGTTGCCAAAGGGGGAGAATGAGAAGGGAGAAGAGAAGGGGGTACAATTTTTTTTAGTCACCTTGGTTGCTTCTGTGCACACTTGTCATATGCATCACGTATATTCTTATGACACTATGTGCAGCACCCCACAGAAGCATGGATGTAGGGGAGCCCCATCACTTAACTCTATATGTGAATTTTGGCCTCTTATGCCAATTTGAGAATTCATTTCTCTATTCACATATTTAGGGGGAGTCTCTACACCCATGGCTTGAAAATCTCAGTTTCATTTCAAATATTGTTGTAAGCTCTAATTGTGTTGTCATCAATCACCAAAAAGGGGGAGATTGTAAGTGCAATCAAGCCCTATTTGTGGGTTTTGATGATAATGACCACACGATTAGAGGACTAATGAGATTTATCGAGATGACAAGCAGGCAAAATAAGAATGAGGATAATGCATGAGATGGTGAAGCCCGAGTTACAAAATGACGCGGTAATGGACTCAAAAGCGTTTAAATTCTTTGATATTTGATCTTGAGTTTAGGTTATGCCGCACTATAAAGGGGGATGCAAATCTAGTTGGTTTGAGGAAGATAGAGTGCTCAAGTATTAAAACTAAATCATAAGAGAGACACTCTAGCACTTCACGAGCACATATAATAATTTTTAGTGACTTTTGGCGTCGGAAGTCCCGACGTACGTCGAAAGTCCCGACGTATGTCGGAAGTCCCGACGTATGTCAGAAGTCCCGACTGTCAGCAGTCCCAACGTACGTCAGCAGTCCCGACGTACGTCAGAAGTGCCGACGTACGCCAGAAGTTCCGACGTACGTCGGAAGTTCCGACGGTCAGCAGTTCTGACGTAAGTCGGAAGTCCCGACGTTGACTTTGCGCAGTGTTTATAACCTTGCGTGAACAGTACTTTCTCTCTACGTCGGAAGTCCCGAGATCTACGTCGGAAGTTCCGACGTAGATCTGAACGGTTAGATTTCTTCTAAGAGTATAAATAGCTCTCCCCTCATTTCTAACCGTTGACCAACTCATTTCACTCGACCAAACCTTCAGTGAAAGTGCTCTCTAGCTCTCAAACTCCCCCCTTCTTCTCCTCTTTGCTCCTAGATTCAAATCTTGCAAGAGATTGAGTTGAGAGAAGGGATTTGGTGAGAGAAACTTGATTCAAAGCTTGAGCACTTGATTTCTTCGTCAAGCCGGTTGGATTTGCGTTTGTTACTCTTGGGTTCTTGAAACCCTAGCCGGCTAGGCGTCGCCCAAGAGCTCCCGATCTGTGGGAGAACCTTGGGAAGTTTGTATTACCCTTGATTTTCTAGTGAAGAACTCAAGTTTACCTTTGTGGTTGCTTGAGAGAGGCAAGGAGGTGAAAGAGACTCCGACCTTAGTGGTCACCTCAACAACGAGGACGTAGACAAGCCTTAGTGGCGAGTTGAACCTCGGGATAAATTCTTGTGTCCCGCGTGCTTATTGTTGTTGTGATTACTTGAGATTATTTGGTCTTTGTTGTCTCTCTCTCTCAAGCTATTTCTTAGGTTTTGGTCCCGATCTACAAATTGGTGGCGCTCCAAGGGCAAGGAAACACTTGGACAACCTCATCTTACCACTAGGAAGTGGGGTTGTAAGTTATTGGCTTCACAAAGTTCATTTGAGCACTTGTAGTTTATTCCACGCAGGCGTCGGAACTGCTGACAGCTGACGTCGGCACTTCTGACGACGTCGGGAGTTCTGACATAATCTGTCGGGACTTCCGACAGTTGCTGACAAGTGACTTTGAGTTTTGTGTAGAATTTTTTAGATACGCCTATTCACCCCCCCCCCTCTAGGCTTACCAGGGATCCTTACAGAACCAAGCATGCTCGAAAACCTCAACTCAAATCTTTTGAACCTTAGTGTTGTCATCAATCACCAAAAAGGGGGAGATTGAAAGCATCTAGGCCCCAAGGTTTGGTTTCGGCAATTGATGACAACGCTTTATTACCATGACTAACGTGTGTTTTGCAGAAACGTTGGTAAGTTAGGTCATGGAGGTTATAACTGCTTTGGGCACCATGGTATTCGTGTCCCTTTGTGGAAATCGTTTCGGTTTTCAAAAGAGTGACGTCAAGATTAAGGACGGTTAGTTCCGGATGTCGAGGTGTTGAGACACATTCGGAATAGTCGTTAGGATCTTCGTTTTTCTCTTTTGGCCGTACTATAAAGGGGGGCATGAACGGGTAGCTTGACCTAGGCGAGTCCTATGTTTAGGTGTGGTGCACACTTGTTAAACTTGGCGCTAGGCAACCCTAGAATAGCTCAAAGTTCAGTTGGAAGCAACTTGGTTGAAGTTGCGACGCGTTTCGGAAAGTTTCGGGCTGTTTCCCACTGACCGGACGCGGTCTTCGGCATGACCGGACGCGTCCGGTCAGTACGTTACCGCGACTAGGGTTTCGGCCCTGACGACCGGACGCGGTCCTCGCGAGGACCGGACGCGGTGGTCAGAGGCCGACACGTGTCACTTGAGGGAAACACCCGTCGGACGCGACCTGGGTGTGATCAGCGCGTCCGGTCACAGTCCAGTAAGGTCCAGAGACGACCGGACGCGTCCGGTCATCAACGATCGGACGTGGCCTCGCGTCCAGTGCGAGTACAGTAAGCTCCTTTGCACGATCGGACGCGTCCGGTCACCCCTGACCGGCGCGTCCGGTCGTTCAGTTGAAAATCAGGTTTTGACCGTTACGGGCGACCGGCGCGTCCGGTCAGTTCGACCGGCGCGTTCGGTCAGCCCGTGTCAGAACATAACGGTTCGTTTTCTTTGAGGGGTGTATAAATACATCCCCTCCACCTCTTTTAGAGGTCTCTTGCTCATTCAAACATCTGAGAAAACCATTTAGAGTGCAAGGGAGTGCAAGAGCTCTAGTGAGGATAGAGATTTGAGAATCAAAGTTTGAGAGTTCCTCACTAGTGATTAGAGAGTAGCAAGTGTGCATCCATCTCCTCATTTGGGCTCGTTGTGGTCAAGTGAGAGTTCTAGCTTGTTACTCTTGGTGATCGCCATCACCTAGATGGCTTGGTGGTGATTGGGAGTTTGGTGATCATCCGGCGGAGCTTGTGGATGACCCAACTCATGTTGTGAGCGGTTGTGGGTGATTCACCGTGACGGAGTGTCGAAGAATCAACCCGTAGAGAGCACTTGATCCTTGCGCGGATCAAGGGGGAGCTACACCCTTGCGCGGGTGCTCCAACGAGGACTAGTGGGGAGTGGCGACTCTCCGATACCTCGGAAAAACATCACCGTGTTCCTTGCCCTTTATATTCAAGCATTTACATTCTCGTATTTACTTTCATTGCTTGATTTACTTTCCTAGAATTGCCATGCTAGACTAGGATTGGAAACTAGGGTGCAAAACTTTTATCGGTAGACTCTCTAGGAACACAACTAGGCACTAGGGGTGAATTCCGGCTTGTAGGATTTAATTCTTGCAATTAATTTTTAGAAAAGCCCAATTCACCCCCCCTCTTGGGCATCTTGATCCTTTCAATAGCATAATAGGCACAGGAGACGTAGTCAAAAACCGAAATGTTCTGCGATAACACAAACTACAGTGGTGCTATATTCTGAGCCTCAACTCCATGCAGAGAATACGGAGTAACATGCCGCCAGACACCAGACACATTAAACCCTGCTGCTTCCAATCACATGAAACCACTCTCTCTAGTCTCGACCCTAATAGGTGGCCCCACCACTCCTCAGGCCAACATCGGACCCACACCCTGGCGCTGCTGTGCTCTGCAGAAGGGGCCCACAAGCCAGTCAGCCAGAGAGGCGAGTCAAAAAGTGTAGCCAGACACCAGACACATTAAACCCTGCTGCCTTCAATCACATGAAACCACTCTCATGAGTCTCGACCCTGATAGGTGGCCCCACCACTCCTCACGCCAACATCGGATCTACACCCGGTGCTGCTGTGCTATGAAGAAAGGGGCCCACAATCTAGTCAGCCAGAGAGGCGAGTCGAAAGTGCATTGACCACGCGGTTTGTTACTTTTGAATATCCCTTGTTATAAACTTGTTCTAACTACGAAGCACATACGGGTCACTTCGCTTGTAGTTTTCGTATTCATATGGTGTTTGACACAACAAAATACAGCCTAGCTATCATAAAAAATTATTATTATAATAATATCTAATATCAAAATGTAAAAAAAAGTTTTTGTCTATCTCTAGCTCTCTCCCAAGTCCGTCCTTTCCACTCTTGTTTTGCCTTCCCTTTCTCTCACCCTTTGGATCATCATCTCGCTTTCATCCTTAGGCTTTCAACTTGGAGTAGCAAAACCTTCATTGGTGTCACACCACTAGTGTCATGGAACGTGAGCCCTTGCTCTCACCCTTATTGCTTGAAGTTTGGCATCACACCACTTCTGTCATGGCTTTGGTCACTCTTATTGTTTTTAGTTTGGAGCTGCAAAAATCTTCATTGGCATCACATCACTCATGTCATGGCTTGGCCATATGGTGCGTGTGCGGACATGTGGCTCACCTTCTACCTTTCTTAAACTTACAACATATGCACATTATAGCTACACATTTAACCTGAGTTAGTCTCATCTCAATTTCTCATACAAGACTATTATTGAACTAGAATTTAATATAGGCCTTGAATATATTTGATTTAACATTGAACCGGCCTAATTAAATCCAACAAAAATAGCTAGCTCTTTATAAAAGCTAGCTCATTGTTGATGCAAGCACCACACAATATATTATGTATACATCATACATATTTGCTAACAATAATAATTGTTATTGTCGTAAACTTGTCTAAACTATGCACTACTACTGTAATCTTAACCGAGGCGGGCAAAATGGATTAACCCAGGCAGGCATCATGTCTGCCTCTAGCTAAAGGTCACGGTTATTCGTGATTTACCGAGGCGGTCAAATGCTTGCCTCGGTAAATCAAATAGAAAAAACAAAAAAAGAAAATCCTTGGATAGGCCCGCCGAACCCATCCAAGGCTGCAGGATATGTGCGTGCACACCGTCGCTCGTCGGGACCACCCTTCACCGGATTCGCTGCCAGGAAGGGCCCGCCGCCAAATCTAGGCCCCTGAAGCCGCCGTCGCCGGATCCAAGCGAGAGAGGCCGCTACACCACCAGATTCGCCACCAGGAGGAGTGCCGCCACTAAATCCGGACGCTCCACCGCCGGATCTGCTGCCGCCGCCCCAGCCACCGCCCGAATCTAGCCTCATCGTCGCGCCAAGGTGAGGGAGGGGCATCGCCGCGCCATGGGAAGGGAGGAGCACGCCACGGCATGGGGATGGATAAGCGCCGCTGCGCGGCCTGCTCGGAGGGTGGGGAAGGACACCGCCGCTGGCGCTGCTAGGGTAGGGAGGGGTTGGGTGCCGCTGTGGGGACAGAGAGGGGCAGGCGCCGCCACTGTGGGGAGGAGGGCCGGCGTCACGCCGTGAGGAGGGAGAGGAGCAAGCACCGTTGCTGTGGGAGAGGGAGGGGGCGGGCGCCGCAGTCGTGGGGAGAGGGAGAGGAGCCAGCCTGAGAGAGAGAGGGGTCGGGAGTGAATGAAATCCAAGACCCTAAGTTCACGAATTTATACTCAAACGCGACTATCAGGCTTCCGTCTGGGCCTCCTGGGCCTCGGCCTTTTTTCCCAGGTAGGCCATTTAGGTGGTCCGCCTCCGAAAATGGGCATATTTTCCCAGACGGACCTCTTATAAGACCTACCTCCGTTAATAGATTTTAGGAGGTGTAAATCGATTTTGCGAAGCGGTTGACTGTGACCGCCTCGGTTAATCGTCCTAGGCATTAACCGAGGCGGTTCAAATGCCCGCTTGCCTCTGACCCCATTTGCCAAACGCTTCGGTTAATTTTTTTTTAGTAGTGATGAATTATCAACGGTCACTTGTAGTTTTCTTCTTATATAAAAAAAATTAGTCACGCTGGTTTTTGTCGACAGCACAGCACTGATCCAAGTATGGATGAACAGGTATACTCATATATATTTATATCATATATCAAGAAACGCCACCGTTTTTTTATTTCTTATGATAAATAACAGGATTCACGGTCATTTAGATTTAGGGGGCATGCGGACGAACTCTGCGGCAGCGGCAATCTCTCCGGCAACCCTCCATGGTCGGATAACAATTGTCGTATGAACAGCAGTAGCAGACAGCTTCAGATGATCCCTTTTGGCAGGTCGAGATCTCGCATGGGCACACATGAACAACATTCCGAGCTGCATGCACATAAGGGCATTCACTTAAACAATTAGTTAAAGTAAACCTGATTTTTACAGTACTTCAAGGTCGTTTCTCTGTTTCTTGAATTGGATATATTATGGAAACAACTCATATTTACTAAAAACTAATAAGTAACTTCATCCAAATGCGCCTGGATGTTTGATGTGCACTTACAGTGTGTAGGAATCATGAAACATCCCCCGATCACCATGAAGAGTATGACCGCCTTGCTTCCTTCCATTGTAATTTTCACCATACAGGGAGTTTCTCCAGATCAGAGATTCTATATGTTTGGCCACCAAATGTTTGCTGCAAGGTTCATATGTACCCCTATATATGTGAAAGATAACTATCTATATCTAGCAAGAAGTGATGAAAAGCAAGGCTAGTGGCTTATCTTCCCAAGTTACGTAGAGTATATAAATCAATGTCGGGTAGCAGAAAGAGTCTACTCCCTCCGTCCTAAATTATAAGGCATTCCAAGAATCTTGGAGAGTCAATGAATTTCAAGTTTGACCAAATTTATATGATAAGATAATAATATTTATGACACCAATTAATTATCATTAGATTCTTCATTAATTATATTTTCATAGTATACCTATTTGATGTTATAAATTTTTGTAATTTTCTCTATAATTTTGGTCAAACTTAAGATGCTTTGACTTTCCAAGATTCTTGGAATGCCTTATAATTTGGAATAGAGGGAGTACTTTCTAGTAGCAACTAATTACTTCCAAGTTTGTGGTAACCAGAACAACCTATGTTCCCATAGACCCATTTTGATGACAATCTATGTTTGCTCCGGTTACGATGTCCAGCATAATCAAGAGTTTGAGATGACTAAACTTTAGTCATTTTTAGTCTCTAAAATTGCCAAACATGAGTAGTTTGGTCCCTTTAGTCCCCAAGGGGTGACTAAAAAAGTGACTAGACTTTAGTCCAGTGACTAAAGGAACCAAACAGGGCTTTAGCATGGGTCTTCATCTAATAAGTCCGTAACAAGTACAGTACTAGTATGAAATTACATTGGGTTTTAGATCCCATGATAGCTGAAATGAGCTCTATTTAATCAAAACACCTCAGCTACTAGTTCAACTAATAGCTCAAGGTGAACTATTTAGCCAATAAAAAAAATGAGCCGACCTAAGTACTACTACCTCCGTTCCAGATTATAAGACGTTTTTTTCTAGATATACAATGCTTTTACTATATATCTAGAGTTCTAGACATAGTGTATAACAAAAGTTACTTGTGTAGAAAAGCTAAAATATCTTATAATTTTGAATGTAGGGAGTATTAGCTATTAGCTAATAGCTCCTCTAGTAAACAACTATTAGCTGGTTTTCTTTCAACTAGCAGCTGACATTTAGCTTTGTGGATCCAAATACAGCCTAAATCTAGATCGATATAAGGACAGGGCCGCCATCTGGATTCAGGAGGCAAGCATACCGTGCACGGTGGATTTATTTTTGAACAAGAAGTCTAGACGAGTCATTTTTTGATTCCGTAGTGGCAGAATTCGAGTATAGTTTAGATACAGAATTCAAATGAAACGTCTGGAAACATTCTTTGCATGGGGGATAGTGTAGTTTCGCATCACACCACTTCTTTCATGGATTGGTCACTCTTATTGCTTTTAGTTTGAAACTACAAAAATCTTCATTGGCATCACAACACTCATGTCATGGCTTGGTCATATATATGGTGTATGCTTGGACGTGTGGCCTCCTTTCCACCTTTCTTAAACTTACAACATATACACATTATGGCCCCATTTGGGAGAGCTCTCCTCTCTGATTCTTCAACTCTGCTCTTCAATTATCTCATGGAGTGATTCCATTGGATGTCTAGGAGGGATCAGGGTGGAGAGTTGATGAGAATTGATTTTCTGCTGATCTCCATTAGAATATAACAGGGAGCAGAGTGAAGCATGTTTTTTTAGCTCCTAGCTCCTAGTGTAAATGGTAAAGTGATTCTCTTCGGATCCCCACCTGAATCAGTTAGCATTTTGTGCGTTTGGCAGGTTAGGAGTGATTCTCTTCAGAGAAGCTGAAGCTAGTTGCAGCTCTGCCAAATGGCCCCCTATAGCTACACATTTAACTTGAGTCAGTCTCCTATCAATTTCTCATATAGGATTATTATTGCACAAGCATTTATTATAGGACTTGAATATATTTGATTTAAGGTTGAACCGACCTAAGTAAATTCAACATTATTATTATTTTTGATAAAAGCTAGTTCATTGTTGGTGCAATTGTGGAAGCACCACACAATATATTGTACATACCGTTGCGACGTACGTACATGCTTGCTAATAATAATAATAATAATAATAATAATAATAATAATAATAATAATAATAATAATAATAATAATAATAATTGTTATTGTTATTGTCGTTTAGTATTCTAAACTTGTCCGAACTACGAAGCATCCATGGACACTTGTAGTTTTCTTCTTATATAAAAAATTGAAAGTCACACGGCCCTGTTCGCTTGGTTGAAAAGTCATGGCTGAAAATACTGTTCGCTGATTTGTTATGAGAGAAAAATATTGTTCGTTCGCTGAAAAAGTACGACTTATAAGACAAGTGAACAGGGCGATTGTTGACAGCACAACACTGATCAAGCATGGATGAACATGTATACCTCATATATATATATATATATATATATATATATATATATATATATATATATATATATATATATATATATATATAAAATATTTATAAACACCACCACTTTTTTTATTTCTTATGATAAAATAATAGGATACACGGTCATTTAGATTTAGGGGGCAAGCGGAACTTTGGGGCAGCGGCAATATGTCCAGCAATCCTCCATCATGATATAACAATCGCGTGCTGAACAGCAGTAGCAGGGACCCCAAGAACAGGTCTCCAACTTGCATGCGCACAGATGAACAACGTTCCGAGCTGCATGCACATAAGGGCATTCACTTAAACAATTAGTTAAAGTAAACCTAATTTTTACAGTACTTTTAAGGTCGTTTCTCTGTTTCTCAAATTGGATATTATGTAAGCACTTTATTAATAACTAATAAGTAATTTCATCCGAATGCGCCTGGATGTTTGAAGTGCACTTACAATGTGTAGGAATCATGAAAAATCCCAGCATCACTATCAAGAGTATGACTGTCTTGCTTCCTTCCATTGTAATCACCATAATAATGAGTTTCTCGTATATGTTTGACTACGGAATGCTTGCTGCAATGTTCATATATACCCCTATATATATGTGAAAGATAACTATATAAATCTAGCAAGAAGTGATGAAAGCAAGGCTAGTGATAACTATCTTCCCAAGTTAAGTAGAGACTGGAGTATAAATCAATGTCTGGTAGCAGAAATGATCTACTTTCTAGTAGCAACTAATTACTTCCAAGTTTGTGGTAACCAGAACTA
Organism: Saccharum spontaneum; assembly: GCA_022457205.1. Classification (NCBI taxonomy): domain Eukaryota; kingdom Viridiplantae; phylum Streptophyta; class Magnoliopsida; order Poales; family Poaceae; genus Saccharum; species Saccharum spontaneum. The sequence goes on from CM039608.1 coordinate 39,613,364, forward strand.
CCTATGTTCATATAGACCCATTTTGATGACAATCTATGTTTGCTCCAGTTACGACGTCCAGCATATCCTATCATTAGAGATACTTTAATAATATTTTTTTATTATTTTATTATTAGTATAAAAAATAAACAAGACAAATGGTTAAATAAGAAGTTTAAAAATAAAAAGGTCACTTATTACGGGACAGACGGATACAAAATTCAAATGACACGTCTCGAAACATTCTTTGCATGGGGGATAGTGTTGGCCTTCTCCATCTCGAATAAAATAAGCCAGCAGCAGCAGCAGCAGAGTTTGCCCACTGTGACCATCGGCAGCTTCCAAGACTGTAGCCGTGTACACACTAGCGTGTTTAGTTACAACGAATGTTTTATGGGACGTTGAAAGAGGTTTTTGAATAGTGATTAAAAAACTAATTACATAACTCACCTATTCCACGAGACGAATTTATTAAGCCTAATTAAGCCATTATTAGCACATATGTGTTACTGTAGCACATAAGGCATATGTCTAAATATTCGATGTAATGGCTCAACCAGAGATTTTTGCCAACTAAACTAGGCCTACGTACACAGGACAAAGTCTCGATCATGGAGAGCAGAGCACTGCCATCAAATTAATTACAGAGGCTGGTTTGGCACTGGTGGTTGTCTTCACCGCACAATTTTAATTCCCTTGTTATTCCGTAGGTACAAGGGTACACAAGTTTTCATCATCCCAACCATTTTCGTGATTGCCTGATTGGTCAACTAGCCAATTTTAAGGATGATTTTGTGGTGTCAGTATGTGTGTAAGACTGTTTTTTTTGAAACAAAGGGGTGGCTCTATGGCCCTAATTAGGCCTGGGCATTCGATTCTTCAGTTTAGTTCTTCGGTTTTTGACACAAATTTGGTTCTCTATAAATAGGAACCGATCGGTTCTTCGCAAATCTCGGAACCGAGCAAAATCGGTTTCGGTTAGTTCGGTTCAGTTCCGGTTCCGACCGAACTAACTGAGGATTTACACAAACAACAAAAAAAATAGAAAAAATAGGAAAAAAGATTTTTAAAAAAGCACGATGTCGAGATTTTAAAAAATGTGAGGGCGTGAGGGTATGGGGGTGTCATTCACCTTTTATATCTAGGGTTAAGGTGGTATTAGGCCTAGGTTGTAAGGTTTATTGGGTTTGTTTGTGAATTTCGGTTGTTTCGGTTAACCGAGCCTAGAAACCGAAATTTGATCGGTTAGTTCGGTTCCTAAGAACTAAGAACCGAACAGCTAACTAAAATTTTCGGTTCTGGTTCTTTCGGTTTCGGTTTCAGTTCTTTCGGTTCGGTTCTCAGTTCTTGGTTATTTTTGCCCAGCCTTAGCCCTGGTATTGAACTCATAGTCTCGACAAACTCGCAAGACAACAAACATCTTACAAATTCTGTGAGGGGGTCTGTCCAAACACATGACGTACCCAGGTCTCAACTCATCCCCAATCTAGCTCGATTATGCGCTACGGCATTACAATTTCTAGGAATTAAGAGGACATCATCAGAAACAAAGTGATCACGTAACAACTCCCTTATATCACTAATCAACATACCACAAGCTGCTAGGTCCATGGCCGATGATGTAATTGCTTGCTTCAGGACTGAAGAATCAACTTCAATTTGGATATGAGATATTCCAAGATCAGTTGCTGAAGAGAGCTTTGCTGCAAGCCACAGCTTCGGTCATTAGTACATCAGGTACCGCAGCAAGACGTCCTGCTCCCGCTGCCACAACATCTCCAAGATGATCTCTGATAATGAAACCCCACCCGCCACTCAATGTCTCCTTAATGAAAGCACCATCAGTACTTATCTTAAGCTTGCCCGGCGGTGGAGCCCTCCAGCCCTGCTGTTTTCTATTTCCCACTTCTGGGTTCACTTGCAATTTTCCATACTTGAGATCACACATCAGATTCAATACTGCACATGTGACTTCATCTCTTGATAGCCCACGCTCTCCTTTGTTCATCTTATTTCGGACAATAGAGTGTGTGCAATGGCAGCACCACCAAAGAGAATACTACTATGTGCAGAGTGTGTGTGCCTATTGCAAAGAGACTTAAGCCCCGTTTAGGTGTAAAAATTTTTTAGAAAAAAATCCTGTAGCACTTTTCGTTGTTATTTAACAAAATTTATCTAACCACAGACTAGACTCAAAAGATTCGTCTCGATATTTACAGACAAATTATGTAATTAGTTATTTTTTTTACCTACATTTAATGCTCCATGCATGCGTCAAAGATTCGATATGACAGTTACTATGCAAAAAAAAAATTTTGCCTCTTTTTAGACATCTAAACACGGCCTTAGGCTGCATTTAGTTTCCAAAGATTTTCAAGATTTCCCGTCACATCGAATATTAGACACTTTTATAAAGCATTAAATGTAGATTAAAAAAAACTAATTACACAGTTAGTTAGAAAATCACGAGACAAATCTTTTAAGCCTAATTAGTCCATCATTGAACACTAATTGATAAATAAAAAAACAAAAATATTACCGTAGTCAAAGTCAAAAATTTTCATGAACTAAACTTACGAAAAAGAAAAATCAGCAATGAGCATCATAGCATAATAGGCGCTGTAGAGGTAATCAAACATGAAAATGTTCTGCAATAACACAAAATACACCGGTACTATATTCTGATGAGCCTCAAGTCCACGCAGAGAATAACGTGCTGCAGTAGCACAAAATACAGTGGCCAATGTACTCCAACTCATGAAGACACGAGACAATGCTCCCATCATATCACATCAAAACAACTCTCTCGACCCTGACAGGTGGCTCCACCACTCCTCACGCCAACATCGGACCCACCGTCAGCGACACGCCCAGAACCAGCACCAGCACGGCCGCTGTCCACCCGCCGCGGCCCCGCGCCGCTCCGCTCTGCAAAAGAAGAGGACCCACAAGCCAGTCAGCCAGAGAGCCGAGTCAAAAGCGCATTGACCACGCAGTTGAACGCACAAGCCGACGAACACCCGAACCCAACCCGGGGCCCGGCACGTCCCGCGGCGGAAATTATTGGTGCACCTACACGCGGCGCCGTACCCACGCCCGAACGGCTACTGCCTCCGCCTGGGCCCACGAAGCATCGAGTAGGGGTGCCGTCCGCACGGGTGCGCGTGCGCGGGTCCGTCCGGCGGCCTGACATGCGTCTCGCTGACGCGTGGGGCCCCGCGCGGCGCGCGTGCCTCGGCCTCCGTTCCCGCGAGCCGGTGCCTGACTGCCTGTGCCCGTGGCGGTGGTGGTGGGATCAAATGCGCCCGGGTTGGGAATCCCCGACGGCTGCGGCCGTGACACGTGTGCAGGTGCGGTGGAGCTAGCCTGCCGCGACTCTAGCTACGAGGGACAGAGAGGTGCAGGGTCACGTACCATCATGTCGGCGGTGGAGGGGCCGGGGCCGGGGGCGAGGCCGGCGCCGGTGGTGGTGGCCGGGGACGCGGCGGCGAGCGGGGAGGCCGCGGGGGCCGCCGCGTGCTTCTTCTTCGTCGGCTTCTTGCTGGGCGCGGGCGCCGTGACGGCCGGCGCGGGTGCGGCGAGGAGGACGGGCGCCGGGGCCGGAGGGGACGACGACGGCGCGGGGGCGAGCGCCGGGGCCGGGGGAGGGAGCGTCGGCGCGGGGACTGGTGGGGAGGACGCGGCGGGCTGAGGAGCGCTCGCGGTCACGACGGGCGCCGGCGCGGCGGTCGTGGGCGGCAATGCGGGCGGCTGGGAGGAGCTGATGGGGGCTGGGGTCGGCGGCGTCGGTGGGGACGGGGAGTGGGTGGGAGCGGGGGAGGCGGCCGGGGAGGTGAGCTTGGTGCCGCCGGTGTGGGACTGCGACGGGGACGCGGCGGGCGAGGTGGAGATGGGGCTGTTGTTCTTGGAGGAGGAGGGGCTTGGGGCGGCGGCGGTATAGGAGGAGGATGAGGTGGGGGAATGCGCCGCGGCGCCGGAGCGGGAGACGGACGGCGCGGCGGCCGGCGACTGGGACTGGGACCAGGCGGTGGTGATGGCGGCGGCGAGGAGCAGCAGCTGGAGGAGGCGGTGAGGGGCCATGGGGACGGCGGGCCGGAGCAACCTGCTCGCCTGCGCTCCGCGGCCTGGTCTGCACTCGAGCTCTGCAGTGTGACTGTGTGAGTGAGTGAGAGAGAGAAGAGAGAAGTGTGAGGGGGAAGAAGGGCAGAGAGCAAGGTGAGCTGGTTTCTACTGGCCTTGGCTTTCAAGGGAGCAGAGGAGCAGCGTTAAGGCTGTGTGTGGGCATGTGAAAGGGCCTGCCTCTGTGTAGTGCTGTCTCATATGCCTGAACAAAGGCTGATGCACTACAACACGACTGCATGAGAGAGAGATATGAGTTCTTGGGGAACTTTTTTTTAAAATTGTTTAGTTTTATTGAAAAGTGCATTGTGCAAAAAAAGATTTTTCGTCACATCAAACTTACGATACATGTATGGAGTACTAAATGTGGATAAAATAAAAAAAACTAATTGTACAGTTTGGTTGTACTTTGCGAGACGAACGTTTTGAACCTAATTAATCAGCGGTTGGACAATTATTATCAAATACAAACGAAATGCTACAGTGAATTTTGGTACTCCAAATTTAGAAACTAAACACAGCCTGAGTTTTCTCCGCCACAAACTTCAAGCGTTGTGGAAGAGGATGGAGGAGAAACAAACTTTCGAAAATTGAAAGAGCGTGGTCAATGAATCCGATGCTCAAATGTATGATGGCGATTAGTACATGGTTAGCGCAAAGATGACATAGCTAGTGACTCCTCACAAAGCTCCAAAGAGATTCATGCTAATGAGGCTCCCTCTACTTTGACTCTAACCTTTGTCTGTTCATCTCTGTTTTGTCCTCTTTCAATTTTGAGAGGATCTTTGTTGTTCCTCTTTTAGAAAGAAAATTGGATCTTTGAATTTTCTTAAGTGGCAAGCAATGCCAAGATGCTCTTGCTCACGAGGTAACAGTACAAAAGAGGAAAAGGCTTGCAATTGCCTTAATGGGCCCATCTAACAGTTGGAGCTGTCCAATTGCGGCCCAGAAAAAGCATGCCTGTGGAACATTTCTTTGCGGAAAAAGTAGAATTGAACCCATCATATTCTCTCCTCCATCTATAAAACCTGAGTTTTACCTCTCCTTAACTTTTTAAAACCATTTTTTCACCTTCGTGGTTTAGACGACATTTTTATCTACGGCAATGATGCTTATAGGTCGTTCGTATGTCCGGACGGACCCCGTATAAGTCACTCGCTCGTTTTGCGCCTCGCCAGCGCCGCCCCCGCCCGGTTCGTCTGCTCGCTCAGCGCGTTGTGTGTCTCTACTCCGGGATAGACCCCGCCCTTAGCCGTGCCGCCCCCGCTCGCACCAGGGGCCCCACCCGCACTCGCGCCTCAAGCCGCGTCCGCACTCCAACCGCCTGCCCCTACCCTTACTGAGGTCCATGCCACCGACGAACTCCACACTAGCGACCTCCACGCCATCTCTGTGGCATCGAGTTCCGCGCCGGCGTCGAGTTCTGTGTCAATGAGCCTCCATTCGTCCGAGCAGCGAGCAGATGGTACGCTGAAAGCGCATGTTGCAATAGTATGTTTCAAGTGTTTCAGATGTTTTTCTTGAGTCTTATATAAGATTGAGTTTTAGACGGTTACATCTTATAAGATGTAAGATCACGTATGACGAAGGGCCCATATATCACGAAGTCAAGATCCAACGGTTATTACATTGAGAGATCCTCTCAAGAAAAACTCGCTCTTTTATAATAGGGACTCAAGCTCACGTATGTCGGTACATCAATTAATACGAAAACGTTTCCACACCATCGCCGAAACCAAAAAAAACTACCCACAAAAAAAATACCGGACTCTAGGAAGTAACCGGAAAAAAAATATGATGGGACTCGGTACACTCTTGTACGGAACTGGTAGATAAAATTACGTTTTTTTCCGGAAGTCAAGCACGACCGTTGTTTATTTCATTTTTCTTGTGTTCTCCGTTTTCATCAAAGCTCCAACCGACATTTTCTTATTTCCTTTTTTTCTTTTTTCCAGTACAACCCCCGTACGTACATATCCGTGAGGCAAAATCCAATTCATTATTTTCTTTTCAAAGAAACTCACGATCATCCAAAGTTTCTTTTTTTCTGTTTCGGTACACTCCTACACGGATCCGGTAGAAAAAAATTACGTACTTTTTTCCGCAACTCAAGCACGGACGTTTTTTAATTCGTTTCGGTTAGTTAAGATTACACATTATAGACTATCGATTCTAAAAAAAGATATTCTAGACTATTAATAATAATATGGATAATAATATGTTTTTTCCATTTTTCTTTTCCACCTCACGTGGTCGGCTCTTGCAGCCGATTTTTTTTGTTTGGCCGTTTTTCTTTCCTTTTTCTCTGGCTAATTTTCTTTTTCTCTGGCCGATTTTCTTTTTTCTTTTTGGTTCGTATCGTGGTAGGTCCGCCTGCTCTTGATCTGATTTTTTTTCATTTTTCTTTGGCCATCACCCTCTCCCCTTGGTTCGTATTGTGGTAGGTTTTCTATCAGGCTGTTGGTTATGTTTTGACGGATGAACATTCTAGGAACATACTGTTTTCTTTTTTTTTGGAAGGACGGATTGACAAAACTATGGAAAAGAGATAAGATAAGGCCAACACGAGCTAAATCAAGATGCAGCGATATATGTACCTGAGGCATCCTAACAAACAAGCAATTTGAACTTTGTTCTACATGACCAATCAAATCGATCGAGCACTTGCCATCTACTTTTATTGTACACCGATAATTCAATTAACATTTCCATTGTGTTTAAAATAGTTTTTACAAACACGTGCGTGGTGTATATAATTTTCAAGTAAATCGATGAGACAGCTAAGGAGGGAGATGGAGAGAAAGAAGTGGATCGATCGGACCGAACACTGAAGGGCATGCATACCGTAGCACACCGGCAGCGTGCTTAGGGCGGGTGCCGGACAGGCTGTTCCCACGAACCGCTTGCACACCCCTCGGCTCGGGCCTGCCGGACAGGTAAGGTAATAAATAGCAGCGGTAGCGGCTGCAATTACACTTGTAATAGTGGTAGCAGTCTATTACCGCTACCACTATGAGGTAACGCTCTGAACTTTGCATCCTGGAACTTTGCGGCCGCAATTCTGAATAGCGAGCCGATATTGCGACCGCAATTGCGCGTAGCAGGCCGCAATAGCATGGAACCAAATATCCCTAATTAGTCTAGCCCACTATAACTCACACCCCAAATTCAAATACTCACGCATCGGCTGTGAAATTTAAAATTATTCATGATATATGCACTTAAAATTATTTATACTCATTATTCATGATATACGTACTTAAAATTATATGGGACTATTGGATGCCGCTATTGGAACTTATCGTCCGCAATATCGCCCGCTATCCGTAATCCGCTACCTCGACGCCAATCCGCTACCAACCCGCTATACGCTATTTATTACCTTGGGTGGGAAGCAACGCGAGGGCGGTCCAGCTCCAGCTGGACGGCACCGGAGAAGACGAAGAGGACTTGGTCGCGAGCATGCGCATTCTGGTCAGGAGCAGCGCGAGGACTCAGGACGTTCACGACGGAGTACTCGTCGTCGAGCAAGAAGCCACGGAACTGTGCGGCAATGGCGCAGGCGCCGAAGACGATGAGGAAACAACACCAATAGTCCAGCCAGTCGAGGCGTAACGGCGGCGGCAGCTCCGGCCGCCGTCCCCACCCTGCGTCCGGTAAGCAGGAACCCAGCCGAAGGGCACGTAGACCGCCGCCCACTAAGCTTGGGCGTCGGGCGCCAACATCGTCGATCTATCGATCCCGGACGAGGGATCGATTGGCAACGAGGATGGTGTCGCCAGCGTGGGTGAGTGGAGGGTGAACTTCACTGAACCGGCGTGGGGACATCAAAGAATGAGAGAGGCGAGGAGGAGGAACCTACTAGTGAGGGATGAACGTGAACATATGTTCAGAATTAGTGTCGCCGGCGACGAGGGTGAACTCAACCTGCTAGTGAGGGTGAACTCAACAGGCCGTGGTGATGGCGCGTCGAGGAGGAGGCGAGGGGCCATGGGGTGGACGGACCAGAGGAACCTACTCGCTTGCGCTCCGCGGTCCGTGGTCTGCAGCGTGAGTGTGAGTGAGAGGGAGCAGTGAAGAAGACGAGAGAGCGAGGTGAGCTGGTTTGCCACTAGACTTGGGTGGTGTTTAGTACGTGGGGTGAAAATTTTTGGGTGTCACATCGAATGTGTCAGAAGGATAACGGGATGGATTTTCGGATATTAATAAACAAACAAATTACGGAACCATTCAGAAAACTGCGAGACGAATCTAATGATACTAATTAATCCATCATTAGCATATTTTGATTACTGTAGCACTTAAGGCTTTTCATGGACTAATTAGGCTTAAAAAATTCGTCTCGCGATTTTTTCGAGAATTGTGCAATTAGTTTTTTTCGTCTACGTTTAGGGTGTGTTTAGTTCCCGGGTGTAAAGTTTTTTGGTGTCACATCGGATATTTCGTGGGATGTTGGAAGGGGTTTTCGATACCAACAAAAAAAACTAATTACGGAACTCGCCTGTAAACTGCGAGACGAATTTATTAAGCCTAATTAATCCGTTATTAGAGCATGTGTCACTGTAGCATTTAGTGTCTAATCACGGCCTAATTAGGGTCATTAGATTCGTCTCGCAATTTACAAGCAAACTGTGCAATTAATTTTTTATTTCATCTATATTTAATCCTTCATGCAAGTGCCGCAACCATTCAATGTGACACTTTTGGAATTTTGAATTTTAGATCTAAACATTGTCTTAGTACTTCATATATATATGTTCAAACGCTCGATGTTGTTATAGAACCAAAAAAATTTTAGGAACTAGACACCCCCTTGGCTTGAAGGGAGCAGCAGAGTGGCAGGGTGTGGGCATATGAAAGGACCTGGCTCTGTGTGTCTCTCATGTCTGAACAAACGCTGATGCACTCGCTGCAACACTAGGAGAACTTCAATTTTACTAGAGTTTTTTTTCCACCACTTGAACCGGTGTGGAAGAGGATGGGGGAGAAACTTTTGAAAATTGAAAGAGCGTGGTCGATAACTCAAATGCACAAATGCATGATGGTGATTAGTAGTACATGATCAGCGCAAAGATGATCTAGCTAGCGAGTACCGACCCCTCACAAAGCCAAAAAAAGATTCATGGTAATGACTAATCAGGCTCCCTCTACTTTGACTTCACCCTTTGTCTTCACTTCCATCTCTGTTTTGCCCTCTTTCAGTTTTAAGAGGATCTTTGATGTTTATCTTTTAGAAAAAAAAGAAGGATCTTTGATTTTTCTTAAGTGACAAGCAAATGCCAAGATGCTCATACAGATACAGTACAAACAAACAAGAAAAGGCTTGCAATTGCACATCGAATGACCTCAACCACACTCGCAGGCCTTAATGGGCCCAATTAACAGTTGAACCTGTCCTTTTGCGGCCCACAAACAGCATGCCTGTGGAACGTTTCTTGGCGGAAAAAGTCGAATTAAACCCATCAGATATTCCAAGTCAGATTTCATCCTCCATCTGTAAAACCAGAATTTTGTCTCTCCTTATTAACTTTCTAAAACTGTTTGTTTTTCACTCAGGATGGTTTAGACACATTTTTGTCCAAAAATTATAGCGCTGTCAACCATTTTATATGGCGCCACGTTAGCCGCCTATTGTTGAACCAGACTATGTTGATTTCTAGGATTACCAAATGCCAACAAACTATGTAATTAAAAATACCAAATCTAGTTTGGTCTTAGAGAATTTATTCAATTTTTTGTTTTAGCTTGGTAAACATGAAATCAGTTTCATATTTTTGTAAAATTATGCTCTATCTTCTAAAGTTTATAGGTTGGACTTATTTATATATTTTATGGTTCTATTTTGGTATTTTATTTGTCAATAGATGCTCTCACTATATATTATAATTAGTCGATGTTGATCACCTAGACTATATAGAAGCTAAGTTTAGAAGACATGCTATCATATCATGTAACCACATCATACTTGATTCTATTTTGTATACTAAGTATCACTTGATCATATTAGTGTCACACACTTGATTTTGTGTACTCCTATGATCAAGTTAGTGCAGACAACATGTGTGACACTTGTGTTCACACTAAGGAGAATCAAGTATGAGATAGTTACATTAAACATGTTTTGTTGCCAAAGTTACTTGAACTTTTGATTAGTCCAGATCGCAACGTAGAGTATTATACTCCCTCTATCATCAAATACAAGATTGAAGGTTCAAAGTTTGTCCCAAATTATAAGTATCGTGAATCGCCTAACCCTCTCCATGTATGTTCGCCTGTTCGCCTTATAAATCTTTTTTGTGCATGTCTTCTAAACACCATCTTGCCCAAATATGTCATGTAATTGGTGGCCTAAATCAATGACACACATACCTGCCTTTATAAACTTTCTCACCAGAAAATGAAGTAAGGTAACAACCAAGCTAACTAATTTGTGAGGATAAATTAGCCTTTTACCATACTCCTTATTTAGTCCTAAAACTATGTAGTTACCTTGTATTGCAGGGCAAAGGGAGTAAAAGATAATGAGAGCATTAACTAGCAAGTAACACCAAAAGTAGTATATAGAAGATTCAAATAAAATTCCAAGCTTTTTCACACAAAAAAATCCAAGCTATACGTAGCTTGATTTTAGGAGATCCGAACCGGTTTCACCTTTTTTAGCTAAAACATTTTCTTAATGAATCTTCTAAGGTTAAACTACTTGCACAATGTTTTCAAAAAAAATATTTGAATAACTTTTTGAAAATAATATTTGTTGCCTGATTTACTTTCTAAACTATCAATATATTATGATTTACCCACGACTTTACCCCCTCACGACTCACATGGTGTTACGTAGAACGGCTGATATCACCCCACATCCGACAAAACTGCTGTTTAAATTGCCTAAGAAATCGTTTAAACTGCCTTTTTAAAAGTCAAGAGGGGAGGGACAAAAATCTTGTTTTCTATGCACCCCAATATGAAGACTGAGCCCAAGAAGGCAAATGGGCACGGTTATTTTTTTTCTTTTGAAATATTTTAATAACACGACCGGCTATCATTTATCGGAAATGCTCTCCTTAGGACGTCTGATGCTCCGGACGCACCCTTGCTGAGCTTGCAGAGCCCAATACAAAGCCTGCTCCTGAGTGCTCCATAAAAAAATCTATTCCCCATTCCTCCCCATCGCGGCCTTCTTTCACTGCGCACATGCGTCTTCCGCAGCCGACTCCACCGCGCCGCCCACCCGCCGCTCATCTTCCTAGCGCGGGGGACGCTCGCCGCGGGAAGGGCAGTCGCCCGGCGTTGTCGCCTCCACCGCGGCGGACGCACTCGCCCGCCCTGTCGTCGAGAGCCACGCAACAGCTCATCGGTGGCCGCATAGCCGCTCGCCGGGGCCGCGCAATCGCCCACCAGTTGGCACCCTCCCCCGCGGCGCGCGCGTCACTCCGCGGCATTGAGCTCCATGTCGACGAGCCTCCATTCGCCCAAACAGTAAGTAGATGGTATGCTGAAAGCACATGTTGCAAGGGTATGTTTCAAGTATTTCATATATTTTCAGAGGTATGTTGCAAGTGTTATATATTGATGTTGCAAAAGTAGATCGGGATGTTGCACATGTTGTAGTGTCTATACACATATGTTTTAAGTGTATATTCCAAATGTTTCATCTACTGCAAACGCATGTTGCAAGTGTTTTGTCTAGATGTTGCAAAAGTAGATCTGCATGTTGCAAGCATATGTTTCAAGTGTTTCATACGTATGTTACAAGTGTTTCATCTGGATGTTGTTTATGTTTGCAATGGTTTTCGAGTGTTTTCAGATGTTTTCGCAAGTGTTTTAGACGTTTGTTTCAAGTGTTTCATTTGCCTTCTTTTGTATATTGTACCTGTTGCATCTGGATGTTTCAAATGTAGATCGGGTGTTGCATATGTGATGCGTGTGGAAGGCGAGTGGCGGCACGGGCCCGCTGTTGTGGCGCTCGTTCACTCGCTGTGCCGTTCGGACGCTCATCATTTATTAACATTTCGATCAAAACTTCAACCATTCGATTTACTTAGCGATTTGGGCTTGCACCGAACTCGTATAGCACTTCGCTTGTGTTTTGTCGGCTCCATTTTATGTTTCAGCCCATCTTGTTGTCTAGGAAAAATTCTAGCCTTTCTGTCATATGCTCTTCTCTGTACTCTGTAGGCTTCGGCTTTGTTTTCAGCCCATTTATGTCTTCTCGTTCTTGTTTCCGTTACTTTGGCTTTATTTTTTTTCTTTAGGCCCAGTTTGTATCCTGTCGTTCTATTTTCCTGTTCTTTTCTTTCATTTTCATTTTTCTTTCACATAAATTGTTATTTCATTTTATTTTAATTTTTCCATAATTTTTCTCTTTGGCTGTGCATTATAAATTTACAATGTTCATGTTGTGGTCATTGGTGTTTTTTTAATCAGTTTGACCATTTTATATTAGAACTTTTGACTCTAAGTCTGAATTTCTTTTCTTACATTTGCTTTGCTTTTATCTAAATGGCAGTGCCGCAGTGGGTTCTTCTATTGGCCTAGGCCTTGTTTAGATACCAGATTTCACCTCAAATTCCACTGTGTAAAAAGAAGATTCCCCGTCACATCAAAATACCGTCGCATGTATGGAGTACTAAATATAGATGAAATAAAAAACTAATTGTATAGTTTTGTTGTACTTTACGAGACGAACATTTTGAGCCTAATTAATCAATGTTTTGACAAAAATTTACAAATACAAACGAAATGCTACAGTGGGGAATCTTGCACTGTACAAAATCTGCACCTCCTGATTCGGCCGAACTAAACACGGTTTAACCCGTTACAAACGAGAACAACCTGGACTTTAGCTTTCAATTGTTCAACTGTCGATTACTAGCTATTTCCTTGGAACAACCTGGACTGTAGGGTATCGATAATATCCCTAATGTTTTAGTTTGACTGCATATGTGTATAAACAGAGAGAATTAAATGAACTAAATAAATAATCAAATTACTAGTTTACAAACCTTTTAGAATCATGGATAAACTCCAACTTGTAATTCCCTGGATTTTCTCTCTTTCTTTCTCTGTTCCTTGATCTTCTTAGATCTCTTTAAACCTCTGTCTGCTATTTCTCCCTCTCTGTTTTAGCTGTAAGTTGTACTTTGTACTCTCTTTTGTTTAATTTATCCTGATTCCTCAGAAAAAAGAACTAGTTTACAAACCACCATTGAGGGTACTATCTCGCGCCCCTATTTATCACCGAGTCTATGGTTGGCACTCTGTTTTCGCTAGCTGAAGCTAAACACTCTTTTCTTCTTCATGGACCTCTTCACTTGATTCCGCAGAAGAAAACTCTGCCGCCGGCCACCGTACCACTGCACTATACTGCCGAGAACAACGCTCATCTTAACACACTGTCACAATCAGATGAACTGAATGGGATCCAATTCCCGGCCAGACACTCATCAGATATATATGCTGCATCATATCCGGCCTACGCACAAGCACTACACTGCTCAGCTGAACAGCAAGCTAACGCGGCATCTCATGCAAGAGCAGTAGGTGAGGCCTTGTCTTTCCTGACGTAGACACCAGTAGCTGCATTGCATAGGATGCTGCTCTACGACGGTGGTGGTGGTAGTGCTATCCAGTTGCCAAGGAACCTGTTCTTGTTCTTTCAACTGCGTTTGGTGCGTAGCGTAGGAGTGCCGAGTGCCCTGTCCATTTTCATTCACCAACCAACTCACCGCTCGCTAAAACCTGGACACACTTGCAGTAAATCGTAAATACGTAGAGAAGACAGCCTCTTGGCTACCACTACCAGTACCAGTGATCAGTGAACAAGGCGTGCTTGTTGGAATTGATCTCCCACCGATTAGGCGCAACGGCCTAATTGGGCCTTGTCTCACGCCCTGATTGAGGGCGCTCAACCTTATGTGGTTGGTGGACCCCGTCACACTACGTATAGAGAGAGGTGGGGACGGCAGGCTCGAATGACGAGGTTCACTAATGAGCTGTCTTTCCCCACTAACCTAACCCTAACCCGATCGAATGAGGGAGGCAGCCAGCGATGGGAAAGAACCCACCGGCGACTACACCACCGGTACCCCGACACCGTCTTCACCACCAACGTTCACGCCGTCGCCGTGGATGCCGCTGCTGCGCCTCTACACCGACACCTGCAGCCAGCCCTTCGTAGGCTGCCGACTTGGTTTGCTCCAAGTTCATCACAGATAAGTAAAGACTCACTGATCTACACCTTGATGGTCACACTAGATTCAACAGTGCTTGCTTCCAGACTCCTCGCCCCCACATGTAGTCACACACAGAGCTACCAGAAAAGGCAGGCAGGCACGAGCACGATAAGATTCTTCTGCATCTTTCCCCCAATGAAAACTCCCAAGACATTCTCACTCTGCAGCGAGCGAGATTAGACCGACCTTTTCTGCTGCTGCATGCGCTTTACAGCCGAGCGAGTGCCTGCACAGCACAACGCTTCAGGCTTACTCACTCACTCACACTCACGCTTTGATTTGTTACAATAGTTTTGTTACCGGACCACCTTTAGCTGATAACCACTCTTTACTTACTTTACCCCCGGAGGGCAGAGGCTGGAGGCATCTCCTGATCAGATCTCTGACTAACTGTCCGTCCGGGTCACTTTGATTCACAGTGACCTCAGAAAGATCACTCTGCTGCTCACTCACTGTCACTGCCCAGGTAATTTCTTTCTGTTCCCGCCATGCCACCACCTCACACCTTCGTCAGTCACCACACCAGCAACGACCGACCTGAACAGAACTCTGTTCAGTCGTGGCTAGCAGAGACGCCATGGAATGGGAGTGGGATGGAATATCAGCTCTGAACAAAGCGCCCTACAATTGCACTAGCACGAGCAGAGGGGAGGACCGGCTAAAGGTGGCGCCTCTTTGCCGGGGGACCTTTTGCAACTTTTTCCATCCGGACCTTTACGAGCAAGACTTTTGCATTGCCATGGCGGTGCCACCACCCCCAACAAGTCAAAAGGGTGAGCAATGCGGTGCCCTACCCTTCCTCTCCAGTCTCCACTGCATGATTGATTGATTCATCCGGATTTCTGCCGTCCTTCCGGTGCATTGCAACTGTCTGAAAGAGTGGTGTGGCGGTCTTCCCAACAACCTTCGATTGCTCCTGTGACAGTGTGACCCCGTCCGTTCGCTCGGTCGCGGCGTGGTCCTTGCGCGGTTGAGCCCTTCTTTGCCCTTGGAAACGCAGCGAAACCGTTTCGCGGAAAGCTGCGGAATCTTTGCTGGATTCATGTGAGTGGGTCAGTGTGGTGGATTTTGGTGAGGCGTTGGCGTCTCGCTGAATTGGGCTTTGTTTTCTTGCGTTTTCATTCACATTCGGATTGCCCTGTTGCACTACGTAGCAACAGCTTCCATGAGCCGGTGAAGGCCAAGAAAGTAGCTTCACCGGCTTCCCATTGTTTTGAGACAAGAAACAGCAAAAAATAGATGCGGGAAACAGCATGTCGTGAAGATAAGCTGAAGAAGATAGCACGCACGGCCATGTGAAAGCGAGTAGATTTGATTGGCATTGCTCTTGCCCTGTTTTCTGCAATTGGTGTTAAAGCGAGTAGATTTGATTGGCATTGCTCTTGCGTGCTTTCTTGTAGCATCCTTTTGTAGCCTTTGCGCGTAGGAGGGGGCGGCTCATTGTCAGACTCGTAGGAGCCTGATGAGATCATGGCTTGCTCGAACCTAGTACTGTTGCACCATGGAAGTGCACAGTTTGCAGTTCGACGGCCTGAATTTCGTATGAAATAGTTCATTTTCCCGTAAGATTCAGAAAACGAAGAAACTTAACAAGAGTTTCAACGCCCTGATTTTTTTTGTATGAATTTAGTACAGTAAACATGAGCTAATTAGGGTTAATAAATTCGTCTCGCTAATTAGTCACTGCTTATTCAATTAGTTTTGAAATTAGTTCACGCTTGGTTCTTCTAATTAAGCATCTAAACATTGTGCTAATTTTTAACAGCTGGGATCCAAACAGGCTCTGATCCATTCCCAACTGATCCTACGGTCATTATGCAAGCTAACACACTCAGCAAGACCTCTGGGGTAAAATAAATAAATAAATAAAAGAACTTCTGCAAGTATTGATGCACAGCTCCAATCTTCAAGAATTTGACTGAACAAGGAGACAGCGAGGTGAGAGTACTCGTACAGCTACTTTTTTTTTAGTTTATTAGACAATGGTCCCTTCCCCTCAAGGAGAACACACAGCCCTAAGCATAAAACTATTGCTTCCATGAACAAAGATGGGTGCCGCGCAGGCAAGGCAAGGTCATCAATGCATGCAAACGGCATGAGGGTGATAGTGATAGCAATAGACATGGTGCTGGAGCTGGAAGCCTGAAGCTTCTCAGGGAATGGAGCCACAAAGCAAAGTGGCAAAGCTAGCTAATCACAGCTCATAAGGAAGACAAATACTTGTATATACATGCACCACCGCACCTGAGGTGAAGCACATGGGACCACATGCCATCATACTAATGAATCATACCTCCCCAGCATACTCCAGACCAAAGTTGAATGCAAGCTGGGGGGAAGAAAATGATACATTGATGCAACATTATGACACTGATGACAGTATAACATTTCACAAAAGCTCATATCACTGGCTTTAGCATGCAACAGCAAACGGCAGAAAGATGAAAGGAGCGGGCAGCCAACAAAAGAAAAGAAAAAAAAAATAAATTCAAGCCATGATATTCATAGAAGTTTTGGCTTACATCAAACTTCTGTAGAATACAACCACCATCTCATACTAAATAAGAGAGATGTGAAGGAAAAGGGTACACAGCCTGACCAACCCCGGTCAGGACCACCCACAGGTTACATAATTTGCCTCCCCCTAAAAGTTAGTTTGACCACAGACTAATCACCAACCAAAGCATACTGGACTGCTGCTAATAATTAGACTCAACGACGATGACGACAACGGTGAAAAATCACTCTCAATTGCCCGCAAAGAAATCCTTCTTCTTCGCTGGCCTCCGATGATTAGTTTTGGCTGTGACAGAAAGAAGCACCGCCCACCATGATCCATATCATGTGGCTGGACGGAGAAGAACGCCACCCTCTGGTTCTTCCGTCCACGAGGTACCGACAGAAGAAAGACACAAAGTTACAGACAAGACTACCTACTACCAAATCTCCGGATGAGATCAGATAGGATTCTTCACACAGGGCCTCCTCTGGGATATGGAAGGCCATGTGAGTGCCTTAGCTTCCTATTTACAGAGGAAATTTGGAATGGTAAAGCTCCAAATCCTCCTTAGCTCTCTTGTGTCTCTACCCTACATCCATCAAAATCAGTCAATTGGAATGCAAGAAGGCTGAGTATGAGCGGGCTACCAATCACTTGCAATCTAGCTGTAGGGCTCCGCTCCACGCGACGTTATCATCTGCCTTCTCTAGAGCCGCAACCTTAGCACGATGACATGGGAGAAGGCCGACCTTGCTCTTCTCACCTTGTGGAAGCTCAACAGTCTCACTGATAGATCCAGACTTGATATCAGTGGGCGGAATGAAGCAATCCATGGAGAGGCCGGGGACATTGAACGCAACCTCCTCGATGCTCCATGCCTCCTCCATTCGGGTCTTGGTGTGGCTCATAGCCGCCTCCCCGAAACGGAAGAGGGTCACAGCTGAGCGCCCAGAATGCGCAATCATAATACCCTCCACCGGACGGTAGTCCTCGATGAATGAATTGATGGTAGTCTCCCAGTAAACTGCATCTCCGCCGGTTGTTGACTGGATTCGGGTGAGGTGTGAGTCCTCAAGATGGACAAGAAGCCCAGTCTTCTGGCTGAAGTACCCAAAGAGGACGTGCCGGATGATCTCCGCAAGCCCCTCGCTGCGGGATCTCAGCGTCTCAGGATCGGCACAAAGCTTCAGAATGAAGCAATCCTCTCCATTCACCTTCCTCTCGCCAATGCACCTTGCACCAGCAAACATGCTTGCTGCAGTCAATGGATCCAGACCCTACAAACACAAGGAAGAGCAAAGTTTCAGTCAGATTTACATTCCTTTGAAACAGAGAACACAGCTACACACATGCTGACCAAACCGGTTTACACTGCCGCTATACCTGAAGAGCTCGGCGGAGTGGGCGAACAGGGCCCTTGGCGGAATGTGCGCCGAGCCACGGGGTGTGGCGCCACACAAGCTTGCCATTGCAGCCGGCGTGCACCTTGCTCCCACCGACAGCCAGCTCAATGTACCACATCTCCGGCGCCATCTGCCACAGCACGAAGCGGCCAGGCTCGGCGCGCTGCGCCGCCATGCGGTTCCTCACGACGCGGCCACCGGTCTCGAACTCGGTAGCCACCATCCTCACCTTGCCCATGGCATACGAGTTCCGGATGGAGGAAAGCAGCCTCTGCCCGCCGGAGGCAGCCAGGTACTGCTGCAGGATGTACTGCGCCGACGAGGTCTCCTGCGTAGAACACATCAACACCGTTACACAGCTCTAATCGGTACACTAGTAACAAAGAACCAAAATTTACAGCTAATCATTATTTACAGCAAATAATTTCCAAAAAAAAAACAGTTACGGGAAACGTCCGTTGCATGTCATATCACAACAGGTAAGGAAGGCCACCTTTACAGCTGCAATGTGCTCAGATGGCAATATTTTAGGAAATGCAAGAACTCTCCAAAACATATCAGTGTCACATCAAGAGCCCCCATTTTTTGCAGCAAGTGTTTCCCCTAGAGAGCCAAGCAAAATGTCAGAGGAAACATGGGACAAAAGCTTCGGACGGCAAACTGGAGCAGGGAGCTCAGGAACACACAGTACTACAGAAGAAGACAGCAATCCGAGCCACAAGGAGGCGCATTTAGTAGCTACAAAGAACCCAAATCTCGACGCCGCGACCCCAAAACGCACAAATTTTTCGGCTCGGGAATTTCACCGAGCACGCACCCGGTTCGGTCCAATCTAGAGCAAGAGCAGGCAAGCGAAAGCATGGACTGGGCAGGGGAGCTTGGTTCTTAGTTCTTACAATGGGGGTGTCCTTGATGCTGAGGTGCGGCAGCGGCTCGGCGGCGCAGACGTGCACGGGCGCGAGCGGCGCGCCCATGACGCCGAGCAGCAGCCTGAGGTCGTTCCGCCTGGCGGCGGCGGCGGCCCCGGTGTCCGCCCCGGCCCCTACCGCCCCCGCCGGCGCGCGCGCGAGCTGGAGCTGGCCGCGCACCCACTGCCCCCACCCCTCCCTCCGCGCGCTGGCGCCGCCGCAGTTCGCGCCGGGGCACGCCTCCGGATCCGGGCCCTCCATGAGCGGCGCGAGCGCCTCCCCCGAGCCGCCGAGGCGGCGCAGCGCCGCCGCCACCTCCGCGGCGTTGGACGCCGACCGCCGCCGCGCGCGGCCCGGCGACAGCCCGCGCGCCACCTCCTCCCGCAGCGCGGAGAAGAAGCCCTGCTTCTTGGTGTCCATGGCGGGCGGGGATGGCAGGGACCTGTTGGCGAATTGGTGGAACCTCGAGCCCCTCCTTGAGAAGGAGCCCCAGGCAGGCAGGCGCTTGCAGTGTGAGAGCCGAGCGGGAGGGCGTGGAGCCGCGCGAGAATATATGGGAAGCCGAGGGGGCTGCGCGGAAGAAGACGGGGAGCAGAATGGAGGCGCCGACTGCGTGAAGGAGCGGGAGTGAGGACTGCGAGAGGGTTATACGGTTACCAGTGGACTGCCAGGTTTCCCGTCACCGCCATCGGTGAGCCTACCACCTCCTCCTCCCCTGCACTGCTGCCAGACTGCCAGTGCCAGTAGTAGTGCACTAGTGCTAGGCTCGTTCGGCTGGAATTATAAGCTGGCTGAAAAACACTGTTGGCTAATTTTTTTGAGAGGATAATACTGTTTCGGCTGAAAAAACAAGCCGAATAAGACGGATTATAAGCCAGATGAACGGGGCCTTCTTGGGCTTTTGGTGTGTGAGGCTGTTGCACACTTCCTACTTCTAACTAGGGTTGCAATCTGCTTTAGCTCTTTTTTCCCTCTCTTTTTTGATGTGGCTTTGGGTTGGTCTAGGATACCTTGATGTGGATTTAGGGTTTGGTTAGAGGATAGTATTAGGCGCGAGACGTAGTAAGGAGAACGGACGATGGAATGGAAACTGTATGTTTGTATAGAGAATTTTTGCTTGGATGTTTTGTGGCGACAAAGGAGGAAAGCATGACAACGACGCTTTGTAACATTGTGTACAGTACAGCTGCAATGTTCCATATCTCTATCTGCAACAATCCTATCCTCATAAAACTCGAGAAATGACGAAATAGCTTGCATGAAATCTTTAATATCTCCGCTTTAAATTTGTTAACGACGACCATTATCGATTGCACAGGGACAACTTCATCGCTGTTGTAATCCACAGTCAGCTGTCATCTTGGTAATGCAAAGAAACAAAAGTGAGATGATCGACGTCAACCTTGTCCACATATTCTTCATCGCCCCAATCTAGATGATACACAAGATAACATGATCGTCTTCCGGCACTCTTTGCAACGAACAGCTTTGCTCGGATTTTTCCTAACACAAGTGGCAACAGCAAGCAACCATGTCTATAAAGAAAAGGAAGCAAAAATTTTCCAAAAGGTTCTAGACCTACTACATGAGTATAGTATCTCTGTCCCCGGGTGAGGTGAGCACATTGCACACAGCGGTAGCACAGCCACTCGCCGGCCCTGGCATGTGGGCCTGCGCCGCCTGACGGCGCCATTAGCGAAGCTTCGGACACCCTGACGGCGGCTCGCGCGGGAGAGCCATCGCGCCGTTAGCGCACGTGATGGTGCTTTCCTCTGTTCCCATTGGCAAGTCTGGAGATGGAGTAGACACCACTTCTTCTAATCCGGCTTAGATCAGATTCACACACACACTCTAGTTAGCTTTATTAAGGAAGTGTTCCTAATCACCTTTAGTCCTCTTTAATCACCGCCAAAGCTCAAAGAGGCCCATATGCCATCATGCCCTTTTATTACCCCCTTTAGTTTCATGGAATTATGCCGTCTCACCCGGAAAATATAAAGAAAATGCATGTTAAGTTCCCCTTTCTTTTTTTCTTTTCCTGAAGCTAGTTTAGAGTGAAATGGTTTTAAGAAAGTTGATAACAGGCAATGCAAGCAAGTAAGAACATGAGACGGCAAGGTTGAATTTGCAACTAATCACTGTACCTAATGCTCTTGGACTGTAGTGTTAGTAGTAATATAGTACAAGTAACTGTGCATTACCTTATGATTCTTTTTTCTCCTACTAGTTACACACAGTATAGAAGTTGCAAGAGGGCGTGCTGCGTGCTTCTTGGAACTTCACTTCCGACCGTTAGAGGGGAACCAAATCTATTTTTCAGCGACCTCGATGCGCACACATCAATTGGCGTCAAAACTATCTTGGTCGTCGTCGGCGCCGGCTGACATGTGGGGCCGGTAGCAAAACGACATGGGCGACACACATCTGACAATTGCAATTACTTATGGTTCAGTCAGATTATGTTCGTAGTATGCACTGAATCAATTTAGAATTGGCGACTTGTACGGGTTGTTGTGTTGTATATGCATGGATTTGCGTATTTTCAGGGTCTTTGCCGAAATGTACTGTAGTTTCTCATGAGCATATGCACGCGTGTGCTATGCCAGTCAGTCTGTTTGCATTGGATGCTGACGTTATAAGTAATTGCACTTAACAGCATGATGACAGCACGTAGGGTCGCTCGTGGATTCAGGGTCTGTTTAGATATCCCAATCCCATGGTATAAAGTTTAACTGCTAAACTTTAGATCATTTTAGCTATCGAGTCTTCAAAAATGATGGTTTAAAGCTATGTCTAAATTTAGTTAACCTCACAAAAAAATATTAGTGTATTAGACCTCAAAAGTGAGTGGTCTAAAAAGTTAGCCCTTTTAACCAACTAAACTTTAGAGTATGTGACCCAAACAAGACCTTAATTCTATAGAGAGGCTGATATAGTTTAGTTTAATATGTGATTATTTTTGGGACTAATAGGCTATACATTTTTAATGCTAAATTAGATGTCAGTAGACAGGGCAATCAGATTTGCATATAAAAACAATTAATTAAGTTGTTTAGTTGACTACGGAGGAATTAAAATACACTGTATGCAAAATTGCCAACTGATAAATTAATACACTGTATTCTTCATGTGCTTATTTTGTTGACATATGGTAATCTGTATTTGTTTTAGCAAGTGTACATTGATTGAGTTTAGTTTACTTATTATAGTGTTACTGTGAATACATGTATAAGTGTCTTTGTATATACTGTGATTTGGAAAAACAAATAAAGATGAGAGAAATATATAAGAATTCACAGAGATTATGGAAGAAGGAGAAATTTCAATATTTGACATTCAATCTATGTGTCTCACTCTTTTAATACTCAATTATACGTCTTCCAATATCTAACCCTATGGTTATGATGAATTCTTTCGATTCAAGGATTCTTTTTATCTTCTCTTCTTTTCTATTTTCTTTATTCACTTTTCTTATTCCAGGCCAACTGAAATGACCAAACTGCCCCTAGCATGAACCAAGCCATCATCTAGACGCACCTTAGCTGCCACTCACATGTGACGTTAAGGCTCCGGACGCCGGCGCCTGCTCTGCTCCTCTTTTCCCTTCTCTGTTGGCCTATTCATGGCATTGGCTAGGTGTACTCTCCTAGGACAACCTTGAGCTTCAGAGGAGTGGTGCTCGATGGACTTGAATGGTGGCGTTGAGTGGTGCTAAGAATGGCCATAGCATTAGGTGGTGCCGGTGGATGAGGCGAACAAGAGGTGGCAACGGGCGGACCTGATCGGGATGCAGCGATGTCAGGTGTGTGACCAAGATGCCTGAACCCTAGTGAGTCGATTCCACGATTTGGTTAGAATAGAGACAAATAAGTGCAGTCTAGTCATTTCAGGCGGTCTAGAATAAAAAATGATAAAGAAAATAGAAAAAGGAGAGAAAAGAGGGAAAACCCCTTGAATCAAAGTAATTCACAACTACAAGATTAAATATTGAAAGGTGTGCAAATTGTGGGGTTAAAAATAGTGAGGCGTGTGAATTGGATGTCAAATATCAAAAATTCTCATGGGAGATAGAGATGGTGGCGATTATAGTTTTGGAGAAGAGTAAAATTCTATGACGGTTCCTAAACTTGTGACAAAGTGTCATCCAAGTCTGAAACATCCAATTTTTGTTTATAGGTGAACGAACTCATCTAGGGTCTCCCCTCCCTAGATGAGTTCATGTATCTAAAACTAAAAAGGGGCAGACCCGTGCCAGAGGCTTCCACACGAGTGGGGTCTAGGGAAGGGAATAACCGAAGCAAAGTCTTACCCCCGCAGAAATTCTGCAGAGAGACGGCTTCGAACCCAGGACCTGGTGACTCGACGAGCTAGCACTCACCAACTGCACCAGGCCTGCCCTTCTCATGTATCCAAAACTAAACAAAAATAATAATTTCGTACCTAGACGACATCATATAACAAGTTTAGGGACCACCACCTGATTTTACTCTCTCTAAAATTTCAGTTTCACGGCCAAAACAAAATTCATGCTGGCTGACAAGTGGGTCCCCTATAGCAGAGCTGACTTGGGCGCCATGCCATGTCTGACAATAGGACCGGAGCTACTTATTAATTTAGTAAGATCGTATTCGTACGCACTCTTAGAATCAGTTCAGAATTATTTAGGCGAACTTTACGGGTTGGTGTTTGGCGTGCGCCTAAATATATTTACTTTATTTCACTGGGCATTACCTATGCGTTTCAGTGGGTCTCCTTAATCTCTTAGAAGCATGCGTGGCTGGTTAATCAATTCGTTTGGCTGTTGTGCTGACTAAATCACGCTCAAGAGCATGATGACAGTGGGATCGCAATCACTACCAAAATGGTAGAACTCTTCTAGTGTTTTTAAGTAGTAGTAAAACACTACCACTACTCATAGCACTTACGAATCTCACTAGGAGGTATTTGGTAGGAAAAGTTTATACTAAATTTTGAATACCAAAACACGAGAACCTCACCTCACTTGGAGAAATTGAATTTTGTGGTTGTGAATGCAAGTAGCAGGATCGAGAGAGAGCGCAGTTCGTGGATCTAATCATCCAGCAGGCCTACATATACATATATATAAAACATAGCCACACTCTTTTTTTTTGGCATCACTAGAGTGCAGACTTTGATTAACAGCACACACATGCTCTCTAAATATGGCAGAAATAAATAGTAGTAAATAATAGAGTCAGTTTTGCTAGTTGACTACTGAACTTTTTTTTGGCATCACTAGAGTGCAGACTTTGATTAACAGCACACACATGCTCTCTAAATATGGCAGAAATAAATAGTAGTAAATAATAGAGTCAGTTTTGCTAGTTGACTACTGAACTAATAATGTACAACAATGTATTTCCCATGTGCTTAATAATTAATCCTGGGAACATATAGTTTACTACTGTAGGTCCTGGGAACATATAGTTCAGTGTTGTATTAAAATAACCATAATTCAACAATTGCAACGTTCACTGTAGGTCCTCCAATCAAATAGTATCTCTGTTTCAAGACCATTTTAAAATATAATCCGGTTTTTCCGATTGTTTTTTATTTGTGTATTTTATTTTGGCTAAATAACAACATGATGATGAGGGTAGGATTACAACCAACGCTCCACGAGTTTTTTTTAATCTGTTTATGGCAGAGTCCCTATATGTAATAATCTAATAAGGACACAGACTTTGATTAATAATCAAATATCGCTACAATGGTCTGATTTGATAAATATGATCATATATAGTTTAATTACTCTGATGTATAATTGATTCTGCAAATATGTTAATGACAACTAGTTAGTCGCTCAATGTATAGTTGTATGCTTCTGTACCCTTTCTTTATGCGAATGTATCACTGTATTTTTCATCTGCTCTCTTCTAGAATCCATAAGTTTCGAGTACATCTTTCTCTTCCAGGCACAATTTCCTTGCATCTAAGGCTGGTCTTAGTGCATGCGTTTTTATAGGGGTGTCCGTCGACAACGAGGTGTCCATGATGACTTCGTCAATCTCTACATCTATCGACTTGATCTTATGGAAATACTCGTGGGGTAGAATGAGCATGCACGTTCATACGCGTAAATATACATGTATGTATGAGTATTTGCGTAAATATACGTTCATACGCCATTAAAGGAAAAATAGGTCATTTCCCTACCGTTTGTCCAAATAATTTCTCTGTTTCACCGATTATTTGTGAAAAAAAGCAGATAAGTATCTACCTACCATCTAGAAAGCGACAAGCCATATACAATGTGTTAGAGAAGAAGAAAAATGACCGATTATTTGTAAAAAAACAGATGTATCTACCTACCATCTAGAAATAGTGACAAGCCATAGATATGTTGGAGAAAAGGAAAAATGCTAAATAAAATAGTTAACATCCAAGATTCTTTTAATATTAATAGAGAAGATAGCATGATGGGTCTTCTTCATAATTAATGAGCAATTGTTGTAATGGAATGGGGGTAACTTTCCATGTGGTTAGTCCAAGCATTTCAATCAAATATCTATGAACATTATTTTGCGAGGATATGAATATGAATGAACATCTAACTAAACATCATACAAAAAGCAAAACCAAGTAAAGGAATATATATATATATATATATATATATATAATGAGCACACCAAACTATGACACATTCATACCATTTTTCTCACTAGCCATGTTTTCATTGGCAGACTTTTCTCTTATGTGTTACAGTTCTTGCACATTGTATCAAGTGATGAGCTACAACTGAAGAAGGTAATTAATTAAAGTTTTAATGGTTCTCATACATTCAATATGTAACTCATTCTAAAAAATCTTACTACTTGTTTTCATAAACAACATTGAGTCCATCACAACATAAACACAATTGGGCCTGTTTGGATGGGAGCTGGCCAAATTTGCATGGATGCATTTGCCTGGCAGGGCTGCATCAAACAGGCCCTGATTCCACCGGGGACGGGATGACGACGTAAAACTTTTAAAATTTTCCACGCGAAAATTACCAATCATTTGACATCAGCAATGACAGATGGATCGACAACGATCCATCATGTGTAGTTTGTGTGGGTGTGCGTGCTCATGGGCATCATTGAGGTTAATTAGGTTTCTTTCAGTCCCAACTGTATCAGATTTTGGTCGCGCTCAGGCCATTAATTAGCAACAGTGACACCTCGGGGTGGAATGCTCTCAAGAGTGTTGGGAGGCCACTATCAAGCTAGCTAACCGGGAGCGTGCTACAAGATGAGTAAGCAGACCATAATGACGACGCTCTTAGCATGCATCACAGCTCCATCAACCCTACACACACAAAAAAAATTTGTAGTATACATATACTGTTGCGTGGGCCAAATTTGTATAGGGACCAAAAGACGGTGGACCACACATATATATATTATATATATGCAAATATGCATGCATGCAACTAACCAATATATGGACGTACGATAATTGTATATATGTTGTAGGGGTAATTAAGGACTTAAGGTAATCAATTCGGAAATCTAAATTGTCCATGTAGTGTCACCATTCATGCGCTGACAACACACATATATCCTCTTCTGTGTGCCATATGTATGTAAGTATGTTCTATGGAATTACTCCACCGCTCATCATCAACACTTTTTTTTTCATTTTGGTCTTCCCAATATCGTCATTCTGAAAATCCTTGATTGTGTAAACTTTTCTTTCATCATTGCTGGCCTTCGCCAACAAATTAAATTCAACAAACTGATGATAAATGATTCGCCTTTTGTTTCTTTTTTCGCAAATAATGATTCCCTTCTCTGAACTGAGCATATATAGATTAGAATTAGGTTACTTGTCATGGAACCTGCCCACTAGGATTCAAGTGGTCCACATGGCATGAGCGTTCGTATTTTTTTTTGGGATTTTTTCTAGAATTCAAAGACACTATTGTTCCAATGATAGGTGACATGCTTGTTGAAAGCGAGACATTTGTGGCGACTTTGCCAATTTGAAGGTTTGCCGGTCTAGTTTTTAAAAAGTGCTCATATGAGTAGGATTTGCATGCATGCATCATTATATACGTGTTTATGGTCTTCGGAGGTTCTTTGTAACTAAGGGTAGGGTTTGTTTATGAGCATCATTCATAGGGGTGAGTGTACGTACATGTTTGTAAATGTCTATGTCTGTGCTTTGTATTTCACAAAAATAAAATGGATTTGTCTTTCCATGTAGGTTAAACACTATGCCATATAACTACCGATCGCTGCCAGTTGAAAAGTAGCTTTTATTGCCGGATTTTGATCTGCCAGTGGGCAATTGGCAGTGATGCCTATTTTCACAAAACAAAAAAGGAGAAAAAAAGAAAAAAACACTATTAGAAAATTGATTTTAGGAGACAAGCTCTCTGATTAACGGAGAAGGACACATCTGGCGACCGTCTACATAAATGGTCAAGGGGGCCTCCAAAAAACTGTATGCCTCTGAAAATCATTTACGAAGGTGGGCATCCCAAGGTGACGGCCTCTGAAAACCATCGAGACAGCCGCCACAACGCTCGCCTCTGTAAATTGATTTTCAAAGGTGGACATCTTAAGAGGTCCGTCTCCGTAAACCAATTTACAGAGGCGGTCGTATTAAGATGCTCATCTTTATAACTTTTCATTTAAGCTCCGATGAAGAAAAACTTTATGTCAAAATTGTAACACTTGACGCGATCTACAACTTTGTAGTTTGAAATTGTTTAGAGTCTCAAAGTATTATTTGAAGTTGATAGATTTTGAAATTTAAAATTTTCAAATAGCGATGGATGTTGACAGTTTATACCAAAATTGTAGTTCTCAATACAATCTACAACTTTTTAGTTGAAAATTTTTTATTTAAAGTTGTTTAGTGTGGCCGACATGATCTAAAGACACTATTTGAAGTTGTTTATAATTTTTGCAATTCAAAATTTAGAATTTCTAAATGACCTTGAATGTTCATATGGTTAATACTAAAGCTATAGTGGCCGACTTGGTATACATTTTTCTACCGATCAGCTTTTGATTTGAAGTTATTTAGTGTCTCAAATATTTGTTTTAAATTCACATATTTTGAGATTCAAATTTTTGATTTTTTTTCAAATAATCTCATATGGGACACGTCATATACCAAAGTTGTAGTGCTTGACAAGATTTAAAACGTTGTTGTTGAAACTTTTTTCTTTTGAGTTTATTTAGTAATTAAAATATTCAATACAAGATTGTGGAATGTTTATACATTAAGATAGAATCATATATATACTCATAAGTGATTTAGTGGTGAAGTGGTAAGGTGGTGTAAGTGTTAAATTGTAGGTCGTGAGTTTGAGTCCTGGGAAACACTTCGTTAACTAATTATGGTTTTCGTTAATCGATTTTCAGAGGCGGACATTCCGATCGCCTCTGTAAATAACGATTAACAATGATGTTTGGTTAGAAGCGGACAACCTGCCCGTCTCTGAAAATGATTTTAGTAGTAGTGAGGCACCCGTGTCGGTCCGCCACACGTGCCGATGTCGGTGCCAAACTTGTGCTCACACTGTGTCCCCGCCCGCGCCATTTCGCCGCAAGTGTCATATGGTTAGGTGAGGAGGAGAGGAGAAGGGAGGGGAGCAGAGGAGAGGAGAGGGAGAGGAGGGAGCAGATCCGATCCGGAGAGTTGTGGAGTGAGACAAGATAAGGCTAGAGGGTGAGGAAGAAAGGAGATAAGAACACGGACGTGAACGACACTAAGAGTTAAACACATTGAATAGAAACTTGAGGGTTTAGGATCTATGTATTACTGCCAGTTGGTAATATAACCCGATAGTGATACTTATCACTTTCGGTGCCAGGTTATATTGGCCCTGTTCGGCAGGCTGTTTTTTGGCTTATAAGCCGGCTGTGGCTGATTTGCTGTGAGAGAAAAACACTGTTCCACGGTTGATAAGCCGTGCTGATAAGCTCAGCCGAAAAGGGGGATTACCATCCGGTAGTGATAATTATCTACCACTGTCGATTGATTTTAAATCCAAAAGTGATTGTTCTGTTACTTATGATTAGCAGGGATACACCTGTCACGATTGGTTTAAAATTGTCCGCCAATGATTGCTCGTTCTATATAATAAAATAATAAAAGACGGCAAGGCAACAGGACCATATTATCATTTTTAGGAAGATTACCGGAGAGGATTGGGAGCAAAAAAGAATTCACACATTTTCTCTAACCAGGGAGAATAATACGCTAGATAGAGCTAACTTGCGGTTAGTTAATACTAGTATAGGACGTGCTAATTACTAGTAGGAGTACGTATGCAGGCAGACTTGTATATATCTATCTATCTATCTATACACGGCATGTTACTGTAGAGGAAATAGTAGTGAGATTCAATCGATCTAACCAACTTGGTACGTTCGATTAATTAATCAAGTTACCGGCGCATAGTGAGTTAGTGTGATGCTTGGTTGTTCATCCTGTACGTGCCAGGGCCGGTTAAGTACGGCCAACTCATAATTCAGCCGAAAAGTAGCTAGTACTAATAACTAACTGGACCGACCTCTTTTCTGTTGCACCCCAACGAGCGAGTGTTTCCTCCGCCATTGAACAGAGAGCTTAACTTCTCCGCTTTTTTTTTGAAAGCAAACTTCCCCACTTTTTGATTGAACAGAGAGCTTAATAACTTCTCCGCTTTTTGGCTTTTGTTTAATTATTTGAGAAATAAAACTGTTAGTGTGATACTGTGGCTGGTGTCTAGGCAAATTTAAATTCGTGTTTTTTTTTGCGAGACACACTGTGCTGCACTCTCACGCTGCCACACATACATCAACCCTTATGAGCGAAGGCTGTTTATGAAAAAGATCTTAAAGTCACCACAGTTATGTGTTTTTAGAAACACAAGTAACTGTTACTGTTACCAACATTTCAGAATATATAGTGTGGTCATCAGTGGTGGTCTGCTGGAATAACTAGACAAGATAGATCGGAGTAGTGCTGGGCTAGATAAAAGGTTCTTATAGAATTAATTGAAAATAGATTGAACTTTGATTTTTAGGCTTATTTTATTTTCTGCTGAAAATGGTTTTTTAATTAGACCTAGGGCCCATTTGAATCCTTGGAATTGAATTCATTCTAATAATTATAATTTAGACATAGATTAATTAAGCTAATATAATTATATATGGAATATTTGTATATTTATTGTTAGACATACTATGGACGCACTTATCACTACAGGAAGACGGAGCATTAGTGATAAAATGATGTGGCGAAATTTATCTTTGCCACTAATGCCTATACTATTTGTGACAAAACAAATTTTCGTCACTATTATGTTGGTTATTAGTGACAACATATTAATTCGCCACAGAAAGCATCTTTAGTGGCAAATCGAGTGGCGAAACATTGTTTTGCCACTATTTAACGAGGTATTTGTGGCAAAACAATATTTACCTCACTGATATGACATTTATTAGTGGCAAAAAAATATCACCACAAGAGACACAATTAGTGAGAAAATATTGTGGCGAAATTTAAATTTGCCTACTATTTGTGAAAAATCTAGTTTTTTCACTCTTATGTTGGTTATTAGTGATAAAATATTAATTTGCCACAAAAAGCATCTTTAGTGGCAAATCGAGTGACGAAACATTGTTTTGCCACTATTTAAATATGTGGAAAAACATATTACCTCATTGATATGACATTTGTTAGTGGCAAAAATTATTATTGTCACACGACATACAAATAGTGAGAAAATATTGTGGGTAAGCTATTTGTCCAGAACTTAATCTAAAAATCTAGAGAAAAATTATCTAAATTCTTGGTTCACATGCGTGCTTTGTGGCTGGCAAGATTCAAACCCACAACGTCACCATCGAGCAGTACTCCTCTAACAACACTCGCTTATGTTTATACTGGATTTTCTTTCTCCTCGTATTATCCTCAACCGAATTTAAATTGAGTGTTTGAGACCCTAAATGAATTAAAATTAAAAGGTTGTTAACTACAAAGTTGCATAACTTTTCAAGATCTACAACTTTTGTTTTTGATGTTTGTTCATCCGAGGTCATTTAAAAAATTTGAATTTCAAAATTGAGAAATTCAAACTTAATTTTCCTTAACAAAATGATTTCAAATTAAAAAGTTGTCAACTATAAAGATGCATAACTTTGAGATCTACAACTTTCGTTTTTATTGTTTCTCTGTCCGAGGTCATTTGAAAAATTTAAATTTTAAATTTTAAAAATTCAAATATAGTTTTCTTTGACAAGATGATTTCAAATCAAAAAGTTATCAACTACAAATTTGTATATCTTCTTGAGATCTACAACATTTATTTAGGTTGTTTCTCCATCAGAGGTCATTTAAAAAATTCAAATTTGAGAAATTCAAACGTAGTTTTTCTTGACAAAATAAATTCAAATAAAAAGGTTTTTGACATCTATAACTTTTATTTTGATCATTTATTCATCTTATGTAGTAGAGTAACATTGTTCACAAATCTTACATATCTCTCATATAGTTTCATAAATTATACAAGAGATATGTAAGATTTGTGAACAATGTTACTACAACTTTGTTGGATGAACAAATGACCAAAGAAGGAACACGTCAACACGACTAGAAAAAGGACCGAATCTTTTCTTTAGAATAAAATGACTGAAATTTTAACGCAACGCAAATTAGGTAAGTATAATAATCAGTGCTACCCCGATCAAACAGAAATACTAGATCTCGGGCGCCCCTTCATTCGCTTGTCTCCTTTCGTCTTCCAACCTCCAACGAGGTCCATTGTCTCGATCTGGATGTGCGTCCGTGCGCCTCTCACCGCTGCCGCTGGGGCCTGTGCCCAAGGCCTGCGGCGGTGGGGCTGGCAGGCGGCGATCTGGTGGCGCGCGGCCCACCGGCACTACGTCCGGGCGGTGGCGGCTGGTGGCCTGCAGCTGCGGCGGCGGCTCCAGTTGCTCGTCCGGGCAGCAACGGGAGGAGTGCACCGCCGATAGGGCTGAGCCGCGGTGCGGCCAGGCAAACACGCACGCACGTCGCTGTCGTTCCACACTGCACGAGCTGGTGATCTGCAGGTAGATTGCGCATGGCAAGACCATGTCCAGCACATCCCCTGCATGTCTTATTTTCATTTTTCTACTGCTATTCCTTGATCAAATTTGCTGCTCACTGGATTAATTCTTATCCCTTGCCGTAGCTAGCTAATTCGTGCTATTTCTTCAGAGGTGATCTGCACGTATACAGAGATGTGCACTGCACAATTGGTATTTTTTTGGCCTGTAGGTAATTGATAAACACGTATATGCCCTGTTGTTTTTTTTTTCCCGAAACTTGACTTACGGTTTCTGGAACTTGTTTTCTCTATTTGTTATCAGTCATAGCCTATCCAGCAAATTACGGTGCCCTGAATTTCCCATGGTCATAGTTTTTTTTTATATTAATCCTGCAAATTTCCCATACGAGCATATATGCCGTGGTTAGATGGAATGGACCTTTCTGTAATCAACATCCCTAGTGATAGTATCAGACAGATGTCCTTAGTTCTGACGTCAAATGATCAAGTCTATTTCTTTATATTAAGGTGTAAATTATGTTTCTTTGCCGAACAATAAACCTGTTACGATGTTGTGTGAAATGAGCATACCGTTTCTTTGCTGTTGTGGTGGTAGTACCCTGTTCCACTCTCCATGGCTATTGTCTATGGAATATAGTTTTTTGTTGCACCATTATTTAATTCACTTGCAATGTAAATTCGGGAAACTGCAATTTGTTTTCAATATATGACATGCTATATTACTAACCATGAATAATACTAGCAGAACATGTTTGCTTGTCATCTGATATATTCACTTGATGAACCATCCTATTATTAATGCCTGTTCTTATAATTCATTAGCTGAACCTATTTTCATGTCATGTGATATATGATTTCTTACTTTGATTCATGCTTTGTAGATAAAACTACATGAAGCTTCTGCCACAGATCAAGAGAAGATTAATTCTGCACTTGTGCCAATAGTGGAGCAGTTCGCACTAGTTCTTCGTAAGAAGCCAAACCATTCACTTGGTGTTGGCATTCGTGCAGTTAATCGAGTTGCCGAGGAGAGGATCAGTCTACAGGTACAAATCGAGGCTTCTGAGTAGCGCGAAGCTGCAGCTCAAGCACGTGCAGATGTTGTTGAGCAACGTGCACAACCACTGAGCGCGCCCTTTTGTGGCTAGACTATTTCCCGGAGTGGCTTGTGGGATTAGCGGCCGCTGATTGTACTCCTGTCATTGATTAATGAAGCTCTGCATTGCTCAAAAAAAAGTTTTGGAAGGCTAGGTCTCGATGGTGGTTGAAACAAATGCATAGTTGCAAGAAGAGCAGTGATCCCAACGTGATGAGCTTAGTTCTTTGTGTCGAACACGAATGCTATGTTTTTTGTGATGAAATTATTGCATGTCTTACATTTCTGAAAAAATCATATTGTGAGGAAAACTATTGCCTCTATAATATATAGGTGAGGATGAGTTACATCACAAACAAAATGTATTTGTGTTGATAAGGTGCCACTTTTTCCAATATAAAATGTGGTGATCAAATTGACACAGTTGTAACTAATATAGTGGGAACAAATATGACACTGTAAACTTGTATAATGGCGAAACTTTGGTCATTGATACGTAGTCTCTAGTGACAATAAAATTCGTCACTTTTACAATGGTAACTGTGATGATCAAATTGCCATAAATATTCTATATTCGTGTCAACTATTCAAATTACCATAAGTGGCAATTTTTTTTGCCACTAATGCATATGTTTTTTGTGACAACAAATGGTGCCACAAATGGCCAATTTACTAGTGACACCACAATTCGTCACTAATAAGTACAACCATTTGTGGGGAACAAAAAATCATCACTAGAGTATTTGTGAGGCGAGTATTTGTGGCGACTAGTGGCGATTTAAAAAGTCGCCACAAAGGTTGGTTTGTGGTGAAAAAACATTCTTTTGTGACAAAAATTTTCGCCACAAAAACCCTTTGCCCTTGTGGTGTATATGTTGCATTTCTATTGTAGGGAAGTGAGTTGAAGAGTATGCTATAAGTAGGAGAATAAAATTATAGCATAGTGATCTATAGAATACATTTTCATCTCCTATCGTATGAATTTGAGATACACTTATTTGTGAGCTTAGAAATGTTATGGAATGAAATTCCAACTCAAATAGTCTAATCTATTATATAGATTTCAATTTCTCCAAAATGAAGGGGTCCAAATGACCCCTTATATTTCTCTTAGCCATTCTACTGCCAATGCAAGGCCGACACAGCAGCCTTGATAGCACCGGTCCTTGCTCTTTCTTACAGTCATCAACTATGTTACTCCCTCCGTCTATATATAAAAGATGCATGCAATTAACTATGAGATTTATAGAAGTCAAAACGAGCTTAGCTTTGACTAAGTTTGTAGTGAATAATATTAACTTTTATGCCACCAACTAGGTTTACTATAAAAATATATTTTATAATTAATTTAATAGTACTTATGACTTCTATTTTTATTTAAATGTCGTATTAGCTTTGTCGTAAATCAAATATTTGTATTTTTGACCATTGATTTTTTTTAAAAAAAATTATAGAGATTCATGACATAAGATTTATATTTTAGATTCATTATGAGAATGGAGACATATAATAATAAAGAAATTTTATAGATAAATAAAAAACTAACTATTATATAGCTTGATTCTTATAACCACTTGACTCTATTATTGACCTCGCTCTTGTGTCATGGCGGAGCCAGACGCTACTTGCCATTAATTAGCGCGCCACAGAACACTATACTAGCAGTAGCACGATCCACAGTTACTATATATGTCAAGACATATACGGAGCCAAACACTACTTGCCATTAATTAGCCACACAACACTAGTACTAGCAGTAACACGACAGTTAGGGTGTCTTTAATAGTACTCCCTCCGTCCAACAAAATATACAATTTTAGCACAGTCTCATGGTTTAGTATCTCAAGTTCAATTAATTATAGATAAAAAATATCAATATTTATGATATCAAATAAATATCATTAGATTCATTACGAAATGTATTTTCTTAATAAATTAATTTGAAGTCATAAATGTGAATAGTATTCACTAGAAATTTGGTCAAACGTAAACTACTTTTACCGGCACGCAACCCGTAGTTGTATGTTTTCTTGGACGGAGGGAGTATTGCTTAGAGCTAGCTGGATTAATTTTTCAATCACCGAATAGTGTAAAAAGCAAACGACTAATATCGACTCGAGAAATAGTTTCGTACATTTTATAATGCATCTCGATCACTTTTGCAGCTCGGTGTTCAAGGTTGCATGCATGTTGTGGTTTCTCTTCATAAAACTAGTGCTAGGTTGCATGCATGCATGTTGTGGAAACGCCCTTTCTACTGCATCGCGGGCACGTAAAGATAGCTTAATGCTTAAGCAGTGGCCAGTGGCAAATAGTAAAAGTGAACCCTAAGGGTACGGTACTATGAATAATGCAATGTAAGGAAAGGGCCTCACGCACGCAGCTGATTAGTGCAAGTGGTTTTCGCCCCTACTACGTACGTACGGCGGCGTAAGAGTGACTTTAATCACTGCGTGCGTC
This sequence comes from Saccharum spontaneum, assembly GCA_022457205.1. Taxonomy (NCBI): domain Eukaryota; kingdom Viridiplantae; phylum Streptophyta; class Magnoliopsida; order Poales; family Poaceae; genus Saccharum; species Saccharum spontaneum. The sequence goes on from CM039608.1 coordinate 39,649,118, forward strand.
TATAGTAGGCGCACCAAGCACGCACGTAAGGGTTCATTTATCGTAAGAGGACGACGACGTACACGTACGTACGCCAGGTACGTACGTACCCTGGTACTAGTACTAAGCTTCAGCTGGGCACCAGCCAGCTAGCTACTTAATTACTCCAGCTGATGGACCGGTCAAATTAAGGTCATTCATCATCAGGTTGCCAGAGGTGCAGGAGAGGTCGGTGCAGGAAAAATAAATCTAGATGACGGTCGTTAATGAATCATCGTCGGTCACTAGCTCCTGGATTCAGTGGTGTTTTAAACGGTGAGTTCATTATATAGCGGATCAGTTACAGTGGCTGAGCTACAGCGGATCAGTTACCGTGGCTGAGCGTTATACTAAATAGCGGGCTTTAGCGGCCGAGCAGGGCTCTTCGCTAAATGTTATAGGCCGCTATCTGAAATATTGCTTGGAATCGATGAAAAATCAAATTATGGTAGATATATACATACATAGAAAGGACGTACGATTGCTTACTTTGGGGGGCTGTAGTACTTAATTAAGTGCAGCAAAGCAGAAATGAAATCACAGCTAGCACAGCGCGAGACAGGGAGCAGCAGGTCGTCCTTTGATCATTGGATTCGCGTACATATATCCAACACACTCATCACCGCCTATGGAGTACACATGTACGTGCCCACCCACACGACCTTTATTTGTTGGCTTTTGCAGGGAAACTAAATCTTCAATCTGCATGGCGAGCCTTCATTTCCTACATCATATATTATTCAATCAAGCCAAAGCTTAGATTTCCTGAAACACCAAATTATTCAGTCGACATTGCCAGCGAGACATCTTTATTCAGGTTTCGGGAGGGTTTTTCTTTTGGTACGCCGGTTTGTTTTTTCCCTTGGCTTATATAATTATAGCCACATAGTAGGGATTCGCTAGGTAGTGAATGGACTAGCGGTAGACAGTGGTATGGAGGTGCGTCGAAACAATATACTGATGCCATAGATGTCAGGAGAACGACGGGTGGACAAGGGTTTTTAGTGGTGGCAGAGGAATATATAAAACAAATTGGTAACTCGTGTCGAAGCTGTCATGAGATGGATCAGGATGGGGACACCATTGGAGAAATTAAATGGTTGAAAATATAGCTATAAATGGATCGGATATAGATGATGGCCCTGTTCGGCAGGCTGTTTTTTTTTGCTTATAAGCCGGCTGTGGCTGATTTGCTGTGAGAGAAAAACACTGTTCCACGGCTGATAAGCCGTGCTGATAAGCTCAGCTGAATAGGGGGATATCTATGATACAAATTCATATAATTATTTTCCCCTCAAATTTGGAGTCAGATCATACGAATAGTGTCGGCTATACACCCCCTATATATAGATACAGTTGGAAACACTGACTGAGCCGTTTCTCGGATTCAGATTTAGTTGGAAATATTGACTGAGCTTAGATTTCCTGAAATACCAAATTATTATGTCTACGTCTCCAGCAAGGTATCTTTTTCAGGCTCCGAGAGGTTTTTTCTTGGGGCAGGTTGTGTTCCCTTGCCTTTCATAGGGATTCCCAAGGCAATGAACAGACTAGTGGTAGATAGTGGTATGGAAATTGCGTCGAAACAATGACACCATAGATGTTAGGAGAATGTCGGGTGGACAAAAGGATTAGTGCCCGTGGACGCATATATAAAACATATTGGTAAGTAGTGCCGAAACAGTTGCGAGATGGATCTAGGATAGTGACACCATGGAGAAATCGAATGGTTAGAGATAGGGATGTACATTGATCGGATATGGACAGACATCTACAATTACAAATCTAGATAGTTTCCTTTTTCTCGAATTTAGAATCGGATATGGATAGTGCGAGGACTCAACATCTGACCGTCCAACTGATCCCACGTATTGTCCTCTCGACCAACACGGAACCAGTCAAACACCTGAAAGGGTCCCTGGAGTCGCTATGCACGAGCTCCACTAGCGCAGTCAACTAAGGTTGACCAAAGACTAACATGCAATCCATGGGTCATTCACGGATAGTCCATGGATCCACTTTAATTTGAACTCTGGTTTGAAGCTAAACTTGAGAGAAAAATCAGCTCTAGGGTTCTTCTCCAATATTGAGAAGGCCTCTGGATCCTTAGTGGGACTTCTCCTTCCATGCATCTTCCATGTTTGAGTTGCACCCAATGTCTATTGGTTACACCTTAACTTAGGGTTGACCATTGCTCGGAAGCTTCTTTCGTGGTGATTAGGAGTAGGAAATGGTGGGTTACTTAGCGATTGAGAGAGTTCTTGCAGTCAGAGCTTGATTAGAGATATTGTAAGAATGAGCACAACACCACAGTATGTCCTTCTAGATTTAGGATGCTTTGAAAGAGAGATGTCCTTAGGGGTGAAACTAGAGAGCATATGATACAAGGCTAACGATGAGGATGTTTCTCCTATGCGTTCACCCTGCTTTGGAGCTCAAGGTAAAGGGGGATGGTTGGGTTAGGACTTTGCGGGGAGGTTGGGGGGAGGGGGTGTTGGTGCAAAGTCTTATTTGGAGCGACTTTTGGGTAGTCACAGATCGTACGTGTCAGATATACACCGCCTATAGATACAACTAGAAATATATATTGATTGAGCTATTTTCTGGATTCGAATACGATTTTAGTTCGAAGCATTGACTGTGTTGTTTCTCATATTTGTATTTGCACTGGGTACACATAGTGCTTGCTATATCCCTAGTTGGAAACATTGATAGAAGCATGACTCAAATCTGCTTATGGCTCAACTCCTCTCTTGCAATTGACTTCCATATGTATAGCATATCTCTTACATTTTCATTCTCGCTATGTATAATAGGATTATCTAGAGATGCTGCGTTTAGAACAAGATGGATTATAATATGTTTGAAACATATTTATTTGAATAGCCAAGGTGTGAAGGCAACATTCTCTCATAGGTCGACATCTACTTATGACAGATGACAACATTCTCTCGTAGGTCGAGAAAACCTCCGAACACTACCCCACTTGTAAGATATATTACAAATAAATTCTCACTCGTGAAAACAACTTTATTATATATTAACGCGAACGAAGTTAGCTACACCTATTCTGTATATTTATTTGAGAAACACGTTGATGAGAGATGATCGCTCTGTCGGTCCATCATCAAAATGAGGGTGGTTCGGTTTGGTCCAAAGGTTCTTCGAACCGGCCCGAAAAAATGACCCAAATGGGCTCCATTTCTGATCCATTAAGTCAGCTAGGGTCAGTGGGTCGGAATCAGTCGATCCATAGGTTCGACCCACTCCTTGCCTCCCGTCCGTCCGGGGGCGGCGGCGGTGGCGGCGCCATCTGGACCACCGCATGACATCGTCCTGCCCGTCCGTCCTGCCGCATCCCCAATACCTAGCGCAGCTCCGCGCATCCACTGAACCCGCTCCCGCTCGTGGCATCCGCACCAGCAGCCAAGAAGAAGGACACTGTGGACAGGGGCACAGGACGACCGACGCCATCCAAATACGCCAACCCGCCATTTGCGAGGTCGGCCCAAGGTATGATGCCGTTTCTCCCAACCCCTTTCCTCGTGCGGCCTCGTTTGGTGACTGTGTCCGCCGACCCATATGTGCTGCTGGTGCCTGGCCTCCAGATCGGGGACTACCCGCACTTATGGACCTCTATATTCATCCTCTATACGTCCTAGTCAGCAAGATTCTCTCCTCTATACTTAATTCTCCCGCACCCATCCATCCTTATATCATCATCTATCCACTCTATCCACTATGGGACCCACTTATCACTTTATCTAAATATATCCATGTGTGATCTAGTTTTGAAGGATTTATTGAGACGAATTTAATGGTGCAATCGAAATTTAATTTGGATTTTTGGTTTGTGAGTTATAACATTTTTTCCTTTGTTTAGCTTGTGGGGCCCGCCACTATAGAGTATAGAGTAAGCACTGTACTACTCTAAATATAGAGTAAGAGAAAAGATAGAGTATCGTTTTAGAGTACCCAGTGCAGCAGTTTTTACTCTATATTCATACTCTAAAGCTTTAGAGTATCGTTTTAAAGTATCCACTGCGGGTAGTCTAAGGGTTCTGCAGGCTGTGAGGATTGATGGCCCCAGTAATTGGAGCTAGTTGTGTATGTCAGACCGATTAGCAGGATTCGACATGTTGACCAAGTGCACCTAGTGGTTGAGATCAGAGATTTTGATCGACTGCATTTTTCTACACAACTTCAGATTCTGGCGATATGTTGACTTTGCCAAAGGATTAGTCTTGTTCAGTTTATTTAGCACAACCGTACACAAATAGTGATACCGAGGAACATTGGTGCATTCAGGGAATCCAGATTCAGGTGGTCGACATCATGAATCCCATACTGGCTGCGAAAGAAATTAATCACTCTAAGCTTAATCTGATCACCCTTTAGATAATCATTTAGTAGCAAACCTTCAGCCAGCCAATAATCAACTAGTTGTTTCTTACTAATAGATCCATGTTGTGGGAAAAAAAAGAGTGCAATATAGAAAGCACTGTTGTTGGGTGGGTTTCAGCTTGTCGTAGCTGTATTTGAGTCGATAAAATATTTCATCACATCTTCATTGTTGAAAATGATGTCATTCCTTGATATTTTATTCTAATTACATTTTATAGAGTTCTCACTAACCTGCTGCATTTTGCTCTTTCTCAACTGAGTTGACAAACTTATTTCTTTCAGTCTGTGGCCTGCTTATACTTGGTAGAATATTAGAGTCAAGCATCCAGCTATTGGAGCTCATGGTTGTTTACTAGTCTTTTAACACTGCATATGTTCAGTGTTGCTCTTAATGCCATCGTTATTGGAGCTGCTAATTACTGGCTTACTGCTACTTCCTGTGTTAGTTTGATGTTAGTATCACTTATGACTACTTAGATAAGTCAATTATGCCTTATTTTGAGTGTCGATTGTTGTTGTGTATTCATCTGCTCCTGCATGCTCCTCTGAATCATGAACGGAAGGACAAAGCTCTGCAACAAATACTGAAATACGTTCTTTCAGAATTGTAGTGCTATGTATGATTGTAGCAAATTGTAGTGCTATGTATGATTGTCGCAAATTGTTGTTCAGGATCTTGATCCTGCTTTTATCTTAATTTCTATGTCCTTGTCTTTTATCATCGACCACACCATTGTTCATGATTTGTTGGCCTTCGTCAGGAGTTCTCATAAGTCGGCTTCACTGTGTTATACCTAGGTTTGTTTTGCATCAGTTGAGATATTGATAGAGCTTAGCACTGTTGAATTTTTAATCTCGTCTTCTGCGATTCAGATTTGTACATAGTATAGTAACTGATACTTCCATTCTAGAGCTGTTTTTTGCATCAACCTTCCATAAATGTACTAAATGATTCTCAATTGCTGGCAACTCATGCATGTTGTCCTGAATTTCTCTTCATTCTTCACCGGATGTCTTATTTCCAACATTTTCCCTTTTTTCAGAGGAGGCCAAAGAAGATGCTGGCTTTCAAATAGGCCTGAAACACTGTGGGAAAGAGATTAGTCCAAGTGTGGTTCATCAGTTGAATCAAGCCTTTATTAGCATCTTACCAGTTTTAGTGTACTTTCTAATATATATATAAGTTCTATCTAGTTTAAGTTCGTGCTGGAATACTTATCTGAAGCAACAGAGCAGTACCATTCCTAAGAAACTGCTTGTCAAAATTTCCTACCTGTTGTTGAACCTTCCTTGTAAATTTTCGATGTAAGTGAACATGGGAGCATTAATGTTACTTTGGTCTAGAATGATTGGTCTGTTTCTTGCTTTTTCTTCTTTTTTTGTACGTACACTTGCGAGAGCTATCTCGTCTATAATGATTGTTGATTAACTCCGACAGGTGCACTTGCTTAGTCTGTACGTACACTTGCTTAGAGAGCTATTGCTTGGTCTGGCAATGGGATAGAGCCGTATGATTTCTTTAAATTTGCTTAGGGAGCTGTTGTACGTACACATCGCATTTGCTTTTCTGCACTTGCTTTGTATGTACACGTGGGGTGGATCGAACCACGGTATCCATTGGTGCACCGCGGGGCAGAAAGTTATTTAAATGGAGTGTACGGTGCTCCTGTTGACAGCAAATGGATCGGTGGATCGGCTGCGGTTGGATCCACGGTTGAACCACCCCCTTGAGCAAAAGCGTGGTGTTTTGCAACCAAATTAATATGTGCGTGCCCATGAGCTTTCACTAGACTACTAGACAAGGCTCTCTACTCTACATCGTGGGCGGCCCTAACTAGATGGGCGCATGAATGCATATATGCAACGTACATCACGAACGTACACGTACCCGATCGTCTGCCTCCTCCGATCCCATTTCAGCACACACATATAACTACAGATTTGACGTGCAGTACATGTGCTGATGTACAGTTAGGTACGTGCACCCCTCTCATGCGTGCATGCATGCATATGGTCCTGCATATGTTGGTGCATGCGAGCGATATGTACGTACGTGCACGGGCCGGCCGGGCGTGCATATGTGGTTGTTTAGCATGCATGGTCCTGGTCCTCCATGGCCGGAAAACGAAGGCTGAAGGGACCATTCTGTGGACACAGAAAGATAGGTGCCGGCACGTACAAGAGGAGGAGGAGAGAGAGAGACAGCAGGTACAGGTATACGTACGTCACATCTCCGAGCTCGCTCGCAGCTCACTTTTTTTAACCGAATCAGGCACGAGAGATGCGGATAATATTAGAAAGCGGATGAAGCCTAGACTAGGCAAAATAAAAAAATAAAACAATTATGGTCGGTTGGATTGGGTCATCAACATACCCAAACTTAAACTCAAGAGAAGAAGAAAAACAACTCTGACCGATCGGAACGGGATATCCACACGAGCCACATAGGATGATGTTGAACACAAAACACCCGTTCACTACTACAGCAATCTTAACCGAGGCGGGCAAAAAGCCTTAACCGAGGCGGTTGGCCGCCCGCCTCGATTAATCAAATAAAAAAAGAAAACCCGTGGACAAGACCAGCGAGCCCATCCACGGGCCCGCTGAGCCCATCCACGGGGCGTCGCCACCGTTGCTAACCAGAGGAAGAGCGCTGCCCGCCTCGCCCGCCGGATCCGCCTCCCCGCCACCAGATCCGACCTCACCGGCCATGGATCTGCGCTCGTGGAGCGCGCTGGCCCTGGATTTGCTGCCAGGAGGCAGGCCCACCATAGATTTGGTTGCCCTCCACCGAATCCAGCCACCCTCTACTGGATCCAGCCAGGGGGCGGTGGTGGGAGTGAGGGAGGGGCCGCCCACCACCGAATCCAGGTGAGGGAGGGGCCGCTAACCGTGCTTCCGCCGTTGAAGGAGGGGTCGTGCACCCCACGCTGCGCTGTCGCCGGAGGAGGTGTCACGCCCATTGCGCCATGCCGTCGCTGGAGGAGAGGCCATGCCCCCCGCGCCGCGTCGCAGCCGGAATTGACACACCCCAGGCTCTGAAAAGGGAGAGGGAGGCCAGAGTGGAGAGGGAGAGGGAGAGGGAGGCTGGAGTGGAGAGAGGTGCGCTCGGTCTCGGTCTCAAGTAGGGAGAGGCGCGCTTGGTCTGTCGGTCTCTGGGAGAGGAAGGCGCACGATGAGACAGAGAGAGTGAGGGAGGAGCCAAGAAACCCTAAGAGTTCTGTATTTATACTTGAAGATGCTATCGGGCCTCACCTGGGCCTATTTGGGCCTTTGCCTATTAACCAAGGCGGGCCTTAGAAGTGGCCCGGCTCTTAAAATAGAGGCATTTTTGGAGGCGGGCCTCTTATAAAGCCTGCCTCGGTTAATAGATTGTTGGAGGCGGTCATCGGTAAATCGATTCTGCGAGGTGGTTGACTGTGCCCGCCTCGGTTAATAAAAAATGACCGCCTCGGTTAATCACAGGCATTAACCGAGGCGGTTTTAAAGCCCGCCCACCTTCGAGGTCAATTTCAGAACGCCTCGCAAAAGATTTTGTGTAGTAGCGCTTCGACCGCCTCCGAAAACCACAAGCCGGTCGCCACACTACCCACCAACAACCGGACGACGGAGTCGTCAGGATGAAAACGTCATCATCATCGCTTGCGCTGATGTTGTCCCACACCGAGGTAGCCCGCTGCCGAGCAGGGCTAACCGCCGTAGTCTGCTATAAGCCATAGCTGTCTCTGAGGTCTCCAAGCCAACCCCGTCTATCGAGATCTAAGCCCGCACACCGTGGTTTCCAAGCTTTGAGCTAATAAAGCTTAGCTAGCTAGCTGTACGTACGACAAGAATAGAGATGCATGTGTACGTTTTGTTGGGCCCAGTGGTAGACGTACGTACATTCTGGTCTGCCATGCATGCATGCATGCATCACCGGCTAGCTAGCTAGTAAGCTAGTAGCTCGCTCCAAGTGCAGTGATAGTAGTAGTGCAACCGACAAATTTATCCAGGGCCTTGTTTAGATACCTAAAATCATCCCCAAATTCTACTATGCAAAAAGAAGATTCCCTGTTACATCAAAATGTCGGCACATATATAGAGTACTAAATGTAGATGAAATCAAAAACTAATTGCACAGTTTTGTTGTACTTTGCGAGACGAATATTTTAAGCCTAATTAATCAATATTTGGACAATTATTACCAAATAAAAACAAAATTACTACAGTGTGACGGGACATTTACTATGCAGAATTTGGTTTCCAAATTTGGGATCTAAACAAGGCCCAGGACAATATAAACCTCTAAGCAATTAATGTACGCTAGCTGTTGCATCTGTACCTAACGCGGTATATATATGTCCGTGTTAACACGGGAGATAGAGATCGACCGGAGATCCAACAGCATGCCTGGCGATGATTTGTCATGTTCGATATATCGGATTTGTTTGATCCCAACTCGTGAACGAACGAACGAATGAATTAAGCATCTAGTTAACCACCCCTTAGAGAAATACAAATACACTTGCGGCCTTGCATTGTTCTTTTGTACGTACTTATGGCCCCAGCTACTGGTAGTGGTACCTACTAACAACATGTAAAATGTAGTTTAACGCAAGCCTAAAACTAAAGTTTGTCAGACAAATGTGTTTTCTTGTAATTTTGGTTTACTAAAATTTGGAATTTAACTGAATGAACATATAGAAAACAACATATGTATATAGTATTTGAGTAGCTCCTCGAGGAAAGGGGAAAAAACACCACTTGGTCTAACAACATGCATAGTCGTCGGTCTGTTAGCTAGGTTTGGCGCTATTCATTATGCACGTGCAGGCGTGCAGCTGCCACAATACCGGCCGGGAATAACACTGCAGACAGGATGATTACAAAGAGACGTTAGACGTGGTGTATATATCCAAAATTCCAAACTCAATATAATAGTCCCAGCACTACCAAAATGGTAGACTTCTCCTAGTATTTTTTAAGTAGTAATAAAACACTACCACTAGTCATAGCACATGAGAATCTCACTTAGAAGGTATTTAGTAGAAAAAAATTTATACTAAATTTTGAATACTAAAACACTAGAAGAAGCTCACTTCACTAGAAGAAGTCTAAAATTCTGATTGTACGGCTGACATTCGTTGGATCCCAATCAATATTCCCATAAGGTAGTGTGTGTGTGTGTGTGTGTGTGTATATATATATATATATATATATATATATATATATATATATATATATATATATATATATATATATATATATATATATATATATATATATATATATATATATATATATATATATATATATATATATAACAGCTAGCCAGTCTTGGGTCCACTATATAGAGTACTTACGTCGTCGTATTAGCTAGCGGTGCTCAAATTTTGTGAAAAAATATAGACCAGAGGGGGGGACTGCTATTATCTACTTTAGTCCAACCAGTAAAATAGATGTTAGTTGAGTATTCAGCTAACAATTGGCTAAAATATTAGGTAGACCTATGTTTGGAACCAAAGAACTGATTATTAACAACTAACTACTATATTTGGATCCAAACAGGGTCTAAACTAGGTTAACATCTAGTATATCAAATAATTAATTTTCGGATTCATATAATAGAGCAACGACGTTGCACACACGTACGTGCGTGCCCTTGTGTCTCGCGATGGCAAAAAAACCAAAGAAATTCTTTTTTCTGTGAGGGGAACACACTTTATTCACCGTCAGTCCATGACCAGGCTAGTCTTGAAGACAGTGGTGACTGTAAAGACAAACTAAAGATCAGACGACTGTACGTGAATGTGATCGTACAGCTTGCGTTCTGAGCTACTGCTGGAACTAAAAGAAAAAACGATCGAGCAACATGTCTCACCCGGCGTCGTCTCTAAGGCTATCTGCACCGCAAATCTGGAAACAGGCCTAGCGTAGCGCGCGCCGCGCGCCTGCAAAGGACACGGGAGCGTACCACGCGCACAGGACACCGCCAGAGACAGCGCACGCGAGGGGCAACGCTAAACACTGTAGCGCGCGAGAGAGTTGCTGAGAGAGGAAGGGGGAGGAAGGGGAATAAAATATGGAATAGTGGGTATAGAGTATGGGATAGAGATAATACGGGTGCGAGAGAAATTGGTATAGAGTAGAGAATATCGATAACTAGATAGAATATTCTTTTTTAGAGATGAAAATAGAGATGGACGAGTGCGGATAGCCTAAGCACGACATGCACGCAAATACAATCATGCATGGCAGGATATCTGGTGACGTGGCACCGGTAGTGCGTACTGTACATGATCACATGTGGTACTGTACGGCGGTGTGCGTCCTACTGTACTACAACATTGTAGATCCATGATCCCTGCATGCAAATGGATCGACGACAGTGCACTTCTAGTCCTGGCGTACGTGTACGTACCATACCATGATGGCAAAACAATATGTGTATAACGAAGAAGCTCTTTTGGGTGAGGGCCGAGGACGATGCATGCACACAAGCAATATATGCAAGCAAACGCTTTTTTGCCAAGTCCTTGTTTAGATGCGAAAAGTTTTTGATGAAAATATCACATCAGATGTTCTGTGCGATGTTAGAAGGGTTTTTGAATACTAATAAAAAAACTAATTACATAGCTGCCTAGAAACCGCGAGACGAATTTATTAAGCCTAATTAATCCATCATTAGCATATTTGTTACTGTAGCACTTTAGTGTCAAATCACGGACTAATTAGGCTCAAAACGTGCGTCTCGCAATTTACACGCAAACTATGTAATTAATTTTTTTATTTTGCCTATATTTAATACTCCATACATGTGCCACAAGATTCGATGTGACAGTTTTAGGTGAAAAGTTTTTAGATCTGAACAAGGCCCAATCCTGTAGATGAATGTAGCTATAGTATGTAGTCAAGATCTGGCTGATTGCGAGCTGAAAGCAAGCAAGGACGACGACACTGTAGTACCTAACCATATGCATGAATGAATAGGAGTGACCGCACTGTAGTAGTGCCGATGCAAAAGGGCGACGGCGGCACTGTAGTAGTGCCGATGCAAAAGGGCGACGGCGCTGGCTGTCTTTAGTTCCGGTTCCTAACCTTTTACTCCTGGAGGAACCGAGACTAAAGGTCTCAATTTTTTTTTCCTAGTTTCTACAACCGGACCGGGACTAAAGGTGTTTACTGGGTAAAAAAAGATGTATTTGTGGAGATTCGAACCTAAAGACCTCTCACTTCAGCCCTTGCATGCGTTGCCATCTCAACTCTCACCACATATCTAACTTAGATAAGATACGCTCTCCTTTTAAATTCACTCTGGGGACACCTTTAGTCCCGGTTTGAGACACAAACCGGGACTAAAGGTACCTTTAGTCCGGGTTCGTGTCTAAAATCGGGACTAAAAGTCACACTTTTAGTCCGGGTTCGTGTCTCAAACCGGGACTAAAAGTTTTTCGCACTGACATGCCTTGGTAAACCGGGACTAAAGGTCTGGTCATCTTTTTAGTCCCGATCTGGGTTACCAACTTGGACTAAATATCTTTTTGTCTCGAACGCAAATTTCGCTGAGACTATTACAAATTTTGGACATCGACCAAAGACATGTTCTCTAGTAGTGTATATTGTTATCTAGCTACACAGGACTCAGGAGGTATAGCTTAATTAGCCTGAATCACGAACACACTACATGCTAACTGCTAGCTACAGCCTGCAGGGTAGCAATATATATGAGGAGGTTAGTTGCGTCTTGTCGTTGCGATCGAGGATTCGAGGGCCACACCTACACCCACGGGGCCAGCTACTCTATCTATGGATGCAGCTAGCAGCATGCTAATCAGCGCGCATGCGTGATTTGACATTTGAGCCAAGGCCCTGCAAGGTCGTGGTCGTTGGTGAGGACGATCCGCATGTGTGTTTACACTAAGGCCTTGTTACAAGCTCAAATTTTTTTTTAAAAAAAAATCTATAGCAGTTTCGTTGTTACTTGACAAAATTTATTTAACCATGGATTAACTAAGTTCAAAAGGTTCGTCTCGATATTTACAGACAAACTATGTAATTAGTTATTTTTTATCTATATTTAATGTTCCATGCATGTGTCTAAAGATTCGATGTGACGGATACTATGTAAAATTTTTTTAGGTGTTTTGGGAAACTTAACAAGCCCTAAAGGGCTTTTGGTAGGGTCCCGGTGCTCCAGCTCCCGCACTGTGCTGTACACGGAGCCGGTGAAGCTTAAAAAGTAGCTTCACCAGCTCCCAAAGTGCCATGTGAGGGAGAGAGAGGGGCAGGATGGAGAAAAGTAGCTCTAATAAACAGTAACCATACAGTATCACTACATTAGCGTGTCAGTGGAACCGGACCACACAAAATCTGTACCAAATGGGCCCTAATAACACTGGTGCAACGGAGTCAGGGACATTAGCTTTGCATCCATGCACAAGATCAGACACGTACTGTACATTATTTGTAATGGAAAATTTTAAAGACTACGTAATGGTACACTAGCTGCAAAGTACCACCTCAAAGAGCGAGCTATACGACGATCTGCTCCCATGCATCTCTCTCTCTCTATATATAGTTCTTAACTATTGAGCATGAACAAAAGTAGTGTTCATTGTTTGCTTTGGGCAATATGATGAGCGATCGAGGGGCGAGCAAAGAGGGAGCTCAGTGTATGCATGATCGATATCGCGTTGGAGTGAGACATCTCAGGTGAGTGCATTCAGATCATCATGCATGGAAAAAGATGGAGCCGGGACATTGCATGCAGGCACGTACCACGTACGGCGGTGCACGTGGCCATGTTGGAGCGATTTGCATCCAGCAGGCCGGCCATTTCCCATCTGCCTAGCTAGCTTTTCCCGTCCTCCGATCCTCGCTCGCTCTGCGACCCAACGCAACTTTAACTTCCTTCCTCTCATGGTGCTTGGTCTGGAAGCAAAACTGAAAAAGAAAAAAGAGCTAGCTACGTGTATGACAACACAACACGTGCGTCCCGTACTACTTACACTGTGGATGTGTCACGGACAGACCTTGGGCTGTGCAACGTTATGGGCTACACTAGCTGTACTGGGCCTGTAAGCCGGCCTGCGTGCCGCAAGGGTGTATCTACTGGGCTTGGCCCATTTCGTTTTACTGTGTAGAATAAGACTCGCTATGAGGGAGGATGGGTGGTCAGCGAACAATAGAACTAATTAGGGTGTGTTTAGTTCGTGAAAAATTTTAGCTTTGGCTATAGCACTTTCGTTTGTATTTGTCAATTAGTATCTAATCATGGACTAATTAGGATCAAAAGATTCATCTCGTGGTTTTCTACCAAACTGTATAATTAGTTTTTTCATCTATATTTAATGCTCCATGTGTTGACATTCGATGTGACAGGAAATCTTGAAAAATTTTGGAAACTAAACACCCCCTAAGATTCCCAAATTCTTCTTCCTTCCCGTGCTCGTCTGCGACCGAGGCGGTGCCGCCTTGCTCCTCGCCGTTCGCGTACGCTGGCAAACTCCTCTATCCTACCTGTATCGTGACAGTATGCGTGCATCATACCAAGCCAGGTCGTTAGCCTGCCTGATCGATATGTTGAAATTTTTGTGCATGGATCGGAGACCACACTGATGGTGAGTTTTAATTCGACAAACTATAGTCTTTTTTCAATTAATTATAGTCGATCGGACATTGCATGCATGCATAGTCTATCTACTATACTAAGGTCTTGTTTCGATCTCCTAAGAAGAAAGGAGAATATGGTAGAAAAATGAGAATGGAATCCAAACACTTAGATTCTCTAAAATCCAACTATCAACAGTTTGGAGATTTTTGTATGCAAAAGAAATAATCACTATGAAAATGAGATACAAATAACACCCCCCTTTTTTTTTGTCCAGAATCTAAATTCCACGTTCAGTATATATATCTAGAATCCAGATTCCCACTATAGGTGTGTTCACTTCCCATGCAAACCCAAAATATTTCCTTTTCCACCCATCACATCAAATATTTGAACGCATGCATGGAGTATTAAATATAGGTAAAAAATAACTAATTACACAGTTTGTCTGTAAATGTCGACATGAATCTTTTGAGCCTAATTACTTCATGATTGGATAATATTTGTCAAATAACAACGAAAAGTGCTACAAGAACTTTTCACATTCTTTTCACCAACTAAACACACCCTATGTGTGAATGAGATCCAACGAGGCCTTCTTAAACCTAGCTTACATATTCAAGTGATATATATGATTAGTCATAATTTCAAAAATTCATAATCTCTTCCCACCGAATTAATGGTTTTTTTTCCTATATATTGTCAGCTTATTTTAGCCTTAGCCCTAAAGATCTGTTAGATCTATCAGCTGCTTTATTTAATACATTTGGCTAGTAGAAAAAGCCAAAGCTTAATAAACAAATTAAATAGCCTCGTTCCGAGAATTGATTCTTAGAATCAGAGCAAACTCTACCATTAAATTAAAATATTAAATCTAAAAATAATCACAGTCATCTCACGAGAAATAATTGCCAAACAGCCACAGCTTTCAAGAATTCGTTTCTGTAAATTAAAGCAACAAGGATCCATAACCAGCTTTTCCCTTTTCTTTTAAAGATCACTAATAATAAGCTTTGTCTGAACCTCCAGCTAGGCCCCTTAAACTTACTTACAATCCAGCTGCTAAATTTGCAGATCAGCACAGCCAGCTGTTGTGGCTGGCCCTGGCCGGCATTGTTGTAAGCTGAGGTACGTACTAGCAACTTGCAAAGCTGAGGTACGCCCGGCGAGGCCGGTGCTGTGGTTAGGGCATCTGGGCATGCATGCAGGAGCTGTATCACCCGTACGGCCGTGTAGGAGAACGAGGTGGCAGCAGAGCACCCAGGTGTAAGCAGTGAGGTCATGCATGCACGGCCATGAGCTCAGGACTCGAGATCTCAGACGACGGTGGAGTCAGGAGCCTTTGATGACCAGCAGGATTGCAGGACTGGATGGAGTCTCTACAGACAGTGAGCTGCATGGAGCAGTGTGTGGACTGGGGAGTGAAATGCAAGTCTGATGCATGCATGCTTGCTGTCGCGTTGCGCGTGATGGATTCATCGACCGGTCCGGTTTGACAGCAAGATTTAACGCCAAAGTGGCGCAGCAGGATTTGCTGTTTACTGCGTGGAGTACTCTACCTATAATAATAAGTAGTGGCAGCAGTATTATTTACTATTTAGGACTACATTTCACTCGTGTTTCTCCCCATGCGTTTGCATTTGCATGGATCGATAATACGTATGTTCAGTATCTAAGCACATGCATGCATTATAAGCCACCCGGAAAAGTCGGATTCGATCTTCTTGCCTTTTTCCCGCGAGAAAAAGCATCACTGAAGGTGACGACTGATGAGTTTAGGAGTAGTGTACTGTCTGCTTATCTGATCAACAATGCCTTTTTATAAAGCGATCTCTGTCTGAGTGGAGCCCAGCCCGCATGAAACAATGAAGCCCAGCCCATCTAGTTACGCTTCCAGAAAAAGGCCGTGCACTCAGTTCGTCGGCAGGGGGAGAGAGAGACTGCATTATTATTTTTGTTATTGCTTGTTGGTGTAGTGTGAGACCAAGGTGAGAAGTGCGAGACCCAGGTGAGAAGTGTCTTGGGTCTAGTAATGAATTATTGACACGAGAGTAGAGATGTTTGAGTTTTTTTTTAATGCAACGGCAAGAGCTCTGCCTTTTAATTAGGAGAGGAAAAAAGTTTATGTACAGGTGGAGGGGGCACGGCCCGCCTCACAGAGAAAAAGAATGCAAGAGAGTGATTATAAATTTTTAAGGGTTTTCCGGTCTAGACCATCATATGCGCTAGATTATGCTAACGGCTAAACGGAGGTGTCGTGTTATGTTCTATTGAATGTGTCGTGCAACATGTCTCTTGGCTTGTGACTTTGTGAGTATGAAGGTGTTGAGTGCGCCAAGACGTGTGCTTGCATTTTCCTAGATTTATTCCATCCTTATTCATAGGTGACATGTCCATCGACAACCAGAGTTACTTATGGTGATTTCGACAATCTTGAGATTTGTTGATCTAACTTAATCCTTCAGGGTGGTGTGTGCGAGTGTGCTCGTGTATCGGTGTTTGTACTGGATCTCGCGAAAAGAAAGCAAAAAATTAATTAGCTTGGGTCATTAAATTTAGAGGCTTAGTTCAGTCTCAATGGGGATTTAATGAGAGTTTCATAAACATTAAATAAGTTGATATGCATAGTATTGATGAAGAGAGATGATAAAAATTTCGTAGGATTGAAACTCATCTACACTATTTCCAACACACGTGAACTTGGAAACAGTAACATGAAACTCCACTAAAACTGGCGTTATAGCTGTTCCTTTGATACATGTGAGTCGTCGATGGAGCTTTGGCAGCACACTCTTCCTCGTGCCGCAGCCCGCAGCAGCCGCGTGCTGAAACTCTGCAGCTCCGGCCTCCAGCTCTAGCCACCTGGCCTTCTCCGGCACCGTACTCATGTTTTTCCTTAACAGTGAGGACCACGACAAAAATAGAACCAACATTATTATCATGCCATGACTAATTTAAATGTCTTAAAAAGTCAATAGTAAGAATAAATCATAATTATTTCCTAATATGTTTTCTGGACATAATAAATTAAATTTATTACAGCAACATATTCTATTAATGTGGTGTCCTACTAACTAAATATAACTTTTATTATGTTGTAAAGAAAAACTAATATAATTTTGTTAATATTTATTAAAGACAAGGATCGGACTGCATTAACATATTCTAATAATAACATATTCCTAACTATATGGAAAACACCGGACCACAAATACATGATTTGAAGTGTGTCAAAAATTCAAGGCAAACTTGATGGTAGTCATATTGTATTGAAATGAAGCCAAAATTATGTATTGTTGTGGAAACAATATAGTTCAAGCAGAAGAAAACAATGCAAATCAAATTCATGAAATGGTTTATATGTTATGGAATATCGTAGCATCATGTGAAAGCAAATGAGACATGAGGTTATGCACATGAAGTGGTGTACTTGGGTAACTTGCTTAGAACATCAAAAAAGATGAAGATGGATTTGATGAAAAGGATTTCAGTGCATGCTTATTGTTTGTTCAAATCACCATGTATCTTGGGATAGCTTGATAGGGTGATGATAGCAAAGAAGAGCTTTGAAGGACCAAGCAAGGGTGAAGGGAAATCAACAGCTTGGGCGTCGATGGACCACGACTGTGGTGAAGAAGAGAGTACTTGCACCAAGTCTTAGCGGTTGGCACTAATTAAGCTATGGGGAGTCATATTGTAAGGAGGATCGAATCATTCTAGGATTTTATGCAAGAAGTAACTTGATGTCATAAAGTGAATTCATATGGCTGGAAATAGTTCAAGTCACATGTTCATTGTGGATTTGATCAAATAATTGACACAAAGTTGATTGCATCCCTTGGTGAAGAATAATATGAATAATCGCATATGTATACTTTTGGAATGTCAAGTGTGTCTATTAGTTAGAACAGCCACCCAAAGGGCCGAGCACACCCCTATTTATAGCCTCACAAAGAGACTAGCCATTGAGAGCCAAGAAAACAATTTCTGCGGTGTCACGGGAAAACTCCAATGACCACCGGAGAAACTTCTAGAAAGATCCAACGGCTGATATTTAATAGGATCTAGCTGTTGCACACCCATTTCTCCGATGCCTGAAACAATGCATCAACAACCAGATGTTTTCGGTGGCCTGTCAGAGTGCGAACATAAGGTTGACAAGTACCCTTGTATGTTCATTTTGTGATGAGTGATTATCAATGTGATCCACGAAGTAGGTTGAGTGGTGACTAACCCTACCATGGCAAAAGCTATGTGTGCATGTCTCTTGGCTCGTGGTGTGCAGGTGTGGAGCACGGAGGCGATAATCGACGGTGAGGTGAAGGTTAAGGAGGACGTGCCGTGCCGACAAACCGGGAATGGTGAAGGGCGGACGTGAGGCTTGGACCAAGGGACCAAGAGGTCGGGTGACTAGCCGCGGTGGCTGACACTTGGGACATCGACGAGTGCAAGTGTACATGGTGATGAAGACGGTGTCGGCCAAGTTAAGATGGAGACGATGGCGTCGTGGCACTTGGGGGAGGCCGGTGGGCCAAGTCAAGGAGGAAGGTGAAGGCGTCATGCTTGGCGGGAGGTCGAATACGCGTCGACATCGGGGGTTTGGTGGTTTCGTCATCAAAACCATCGGTGGGGGACGTGTATGGAGTACGCTACTCGTGAGCGGTTTGGTGGTTTGGGCCTCAAAACCATCGGTGGCAGGTTTACGGGTTTGGGCCTCAAAACCCGGGCAGAGGTTCCGAGGAGGAACAGACGGCACGTGGCGGCATCGGGGAGTTCGCGTCGAGACGAAGCTACCGCTGAGGAGGCACGGTGGGTGTCGGATCAAGATGAAGACCGGGTTAGACCTTTACGCCCTTGGGCTAAATGGTTTGGCTCATTTATATCCAGGGGCAAAACTAGGATTGTATAATAGCCCTATTAAATAGGATGAGGGGGGCCCATCTCCCTCACCTCCTCCATTTGCATTTTTCCTTCATCCTTGTTAGGGTTTCCCCTCCTCTTAGGTGCTTGTGAGAGAGAGGTCCACTAATCCATGTGTTTAGTGTAAAAACGAAGACTTCAAGTGGGAAAGGAGGTCCCGAATCCTCCTTGTTTCCTTCGGGATTTGGAAGAAATTTGTTCTTGTGATTTGTGATGTGTTCTTTGCATTCTTCTTCTTCCCGCTCTCGTTCTTGAGCTGATTCTTCGTTTCTAGACCATTTTGGTTCGTTCTTGTTGCTTTGATTTGAGCTATGACGTGAGTTGAGCCTTTTCACCAAAGGAAATCAACCAATTCCTCACGAGCTCGCAGATCGGACGATTTCTTGGTCTAGGTCTCAAGAACCGGTGTTTTTTTCGTTCTTCTTCAATTTCTTGTGATAGGCTTGAAATTGGGTGTTGATGTCCGGAAGATATCTTCTCAATACTTCCAAGAACCTACCTGCAAAGTTTCAAGTCAACCCGAGTCGTTTTGATCGAGTTTTGACCCGTTCTTCCTCGGTTCGTGCTGCTGTTTCTGGACAGCGCGGAGCCTCTGGGAAAAAACGCGGAACCTCCGGAAAAAAATGCGGAACCTCTGGGAATCGCCAGACCGCGGAGCCTCCGCACCTGCTGCTGAAAATTTGTGTTTGGGCTCTCCGAGTGCTCGTTTTGAGATCCGTCTTTTGCTTTGTCTTTCTAGCGTCTCAAGGATCTTTTTCTAAGTACTCTTGTCACCAGTTGACATGGGTACTTTGGGTCGAGAACTCGCTTCCTGTTGAGTATCTCTTTTTCGTCCCTCGGTTTAGTTCTTGTTCCGTGCTCGTTTGTGGTGTTCCGCTGTGTTCTTAGGGAACATCCACTCACTAGTTGGGTCATGGACATCATGGTGTTTTATTTGTGCTTTTGGTGGTGATTTTGAGACAGTAGCCAATTATTTTCGAAAGAAATTTTTGGCTCTCATTCACCCCCTCTGATCGCCATTTTCGATCCTTCACAGAGGCATAGCTCAAGCTAGCCATTATTGCTAATAGTAAGCAGCTCTTTACTCTGGTGCTACTCGAAGATCCAACGACTGATATTTAAATCGGATCTAGCCATTACACACCCGTTTCTCCAGTGCCTGAAACAATGCAACAACCAGGGCCTTGTTTAGACAAGAAGTTAGAATTTTTTCACTCTCTCTATCACATCAATCTTTGCACGTATGCATGAAGCACTAAATGTAAATAAAAAAATAACTAATTGCACAGTTTAGTTATAAATCACGAGACGAATCTTTTGAGCCTAATTAGTCCATGATTGAATACTAATTGTCAAATACAAACGAAATAAAGTTTCAAATTTTTCTAACATCTTCATCTAAACAAGGCCCGGATGTTTTCGGTGGCCTATCAGAGGCATAGCTCAAGCTAGCCATTATTGCTAATAGTTAGCAGCTCTTTACACTGGTGCTACTCGAAGATCCAACAACTAATATTTAAATAGGATCTAGCCATTGCACACCCGTTTCTCCGGTGCCTGAAACAATGCAACAACCAGACGTTTTCGGTGGCCTGTCAGAGGCATAGCTCAAGCTAGCCGTTATTGCTAATAGTTAGCAGCTCTTTACTCTGGTGCTACTCCGATCCGGTACCCCTCACCATATAAATCCAGCGAAGAGTAAAATTCCCGGTGTAAAACCACCAGTGAAGGGCACCACCGCCGGATAGTAACTCTAATGTTTGAATTTTCGCCGCCATCATCCTCGCGGCCACATAGAACTCCGGTAATCCACTCCGGTAACGGGGAGGCGAGAGGAGTGACAGAAAAGGGTGAGCGGCAGCGGGGGCTGGGTTGCCCCCCCGTGTGCCGTGTTGCCCTGCCCCGACGACGAGGGATGCATCAGCAGTTGCACGTGCACTGACTGACGGAGTCCGCGGCCCATCGTGCTGAAGCCCACTCTCGCTGGTGCCAAGCCCGTCATCAGTAGTAGCTTGATGATGACACGAAACCAAACCCGCCACCGCCATGATGCTCGCTCCCCTCTCTCAAGTCTCCCTCACTCACCAGTCACCACCGCAGACGACGACGCAGTGAAATGAAATGCTGGCCCCGTTCGTTCTCTCAAGCACGTGCATAACAGAGGCGACGCGCGCCAGAACACCGAGCCGCTTTGCTTGCAGTGTAGCACAGCAAGGACACGGAGCGAGGTAGCGAAATGAGCATACCCGTGCTGCTGGCGGTGGCGGCGATGGCGGCCCTGGCGCCGCCGGTGTGCGCGGCGAGCTCGACAGGGACGAGTTCCCGCCCGGATTCCTCTTCGGGACGGTCACGTCTGCGTATCAGGTGCGCGTGGCGTTAGTGTGTCGTCGTCATGGGCGGATTTACGGGTATTCCTCGGTATTCCCAGGAATACCTCAACAATTGGGATGTCTTCACCCACACACGTCTTGCTTCGTAACTATCGCTTATCGGACGATTCAAGATCTCGATCGCATTCTTCGGCTTTATAGTGAGAAGAGCTCGCAGACACGTGGGCGGGGTCGTAGGAAGCCACAGGGATGGGGGATCAGGGATCCCAATCCCAACAGACAGGAGCCCAGGTTCGTCGGAATCAAGCGCTGCCACACGTACCGGGATGAAGACACGGCGACCGACCATGGAATCACCGTGTATGAGCTGGTCAACGACGACGACAACCGTATCCAGGTAAATCGATTGTGTCATCAGTATCTCGTTCTCGTATATAGTTTTTGAAAGTGTTTGCATGTTTAGTTAATTCCCGCCTGCTTATGAGTTTGCACTCCATATTTTCACGCAGAAAGGGGTCGTGCTGTGCCTTGTATCCAAGGACAACTTAGCTGATCCATCCCACGGCGCCGAGAACAACTGGCCGCTAGAGCCCAACTATGCCCCAGAGAACAACTCAGTCCATCTCGAGATTGATGCAGATATCGATATTGATCGGCAAACTCTGTCGGCTCTGGCTGACTTACCTGCAGAAAACACGGCTGCCACGGGTAAGTTAGTGTGTGCTGTGCGGTGCGTGCTCAAGTACGGCTTTTCAATATAATATATATACGGCGTGAAAACATTTCTTACAAAAATACCTTTCTTTCTTTGTTTGTTTTCCCATTGTATGATAAATGTAACGACTGATTCTATTGGCGAAGTGTCTGCACTTCGGCTCTTGAGTTATCATCTCCAGCGGAGATGGTGAGGGGTAGGGGCCCGCCGGCGGCTCCCCCGACGCCGTCCGGCCCCCGGTATGCCTCCAGCAGCCCCACGCTGTTGTCCTCCCGTGCACCTCCGCAGCCCTGCCGCCGTCCGTCCGCTGATTCGGCTTTCGCTGCGCTCAACCTTCGCCCGGGGTTGGTGGTCCAGGCGGAGATCCTTCGGCGTTACGGCTCTCCGATCAATTTTGATCCTTCTTCATCAGCTAAGGAATTCTTCCTGGTTCTCTCTGTTGGTCGATGCAAGTTTCGTTTTTCTGTTCTCTTTGTAGAGCATCTTCTTCAATCTGTCATTGGTGGTATTGGTTCTGCCTTCCGGGTTGTTCAGCTCGATGACAGAGTGTTCAGGTTTTCAGTAGCCTGTCCGCAGGTTGGATTTCATGTTTACAACCTCCGTTCTTATGAATGTCAAGAGTTCAAGGTCTTCTTCCACCTCTGGCATGGTGGAGGCCCGAATTATATTGTTGAATATCGTAATTGGTGCATTGAGCATGATGCTGAATGGGAACAGGTCTCCAGACGCAAATCGGTACGTCTCACTGGTGCCAATGCTATTCCTGTTAGTCGTTCTGATCTTCGTCTTCCTTCGTCGAGCTCCAAATCAATGGCGTTTTCAAATTCAAATTCTTCTTTCAATAATATTCGTCACTATCCTTTATTTCCTGGGCGTAACTCTGTCTTTAAGAGGCTCATTTATCCTCTAAATAAGTCTTTCAAAAAACCTACTGTTTCTTTTCTAGATGCGGGTGTTTTAGGCCCAATACCGGATTTGCAAAGGTGTTTTAGGGGCAATGGGCCGCTGATACAATTTTGCTCTCATTGTTTGTCCCCGGATCATGCCTGGCCCAATTGCAAAAATTTAGTTAGGTGCCGCAGATGTCTCCTCCCAGGCCATGTTTCGGGAAACTGCTGTCACTCGCCTCGAATGGCGCGTTTCCACTCTCGGCCATATGCCGCTTCGAATTCTCGTGTCTTCCGCTCTACTGAGTCGCTGATCACTGGGCCTGCAATTTCTCACGCACCCAAATTATATCCCTCTCTCACTGAATACATTAAAGAGCTTTCCGGCATTCTTTCACCTCCTCCCCCCTATCACCGTCTCCTGGAGGCGGCCTTGGAGGATTCAGGCACCGGAGTTCGTCGACGACGAAGGTTCGCCGTCACCTGACTCACCATTGTTTCCGATCACCTTTTCGTCCTTTCGTGAGTATGCACGTCGCGTTCTTGGTTTTCATTCTCTGCCTCCCACTGTTCATGTGTCTTGGCTTCTGAAAACCCCCTTTGTTGCTACAGTAAGCCCCAGCCTGACTGCAATGGCTTACCGATTCATTGATCCAACTCCGTTTATGCCACCTTGGGGTCAGCGGGTCTTTGTTCCAGGTAGACCTACAATGCGTAGAATGGTTACTGGAAAACTCCGTCATGTGAATAATGATTTGGCGATTGCTCATATCAATCCTCTGCCGCATGCTCAAATGGATTTCAATGTTATTCGGGAAACTCTAGCAGAATTTCTGAATGTTCAGATGGGTATGCCGTATCATTCTATCCAACCGTGCCCTTTTGGTCAGGCATATGTCACCTTCAGTCGAGTTTCTCACAGGGATGCTATGGTCAACAGTGGGCCTCACCTTTTTGGAAATGCCCACATCACTTTTATTCCACATGACAAGGCCTGGAATAACAGAATTTCAGTTTATACTCATGATGCATGGTTGATGTTGTTGGGTCTGAACATTGATGCCTGGTCTTATGCTCTGGTAGAAAAGGCAGTTTCCAATTTTGGCAAGCTTATAGTGTGGGAGGAGGATCATGACAATATGGCTAGAGCTTTAGTTAAAGTCAGAGTTTCAGGGTTGGATGAGATTCCTTGGTTCTTCAATTTCTCGGAAGGAGAAGACCCTGAATCAGAAAGCTGGACAGTTCAGTGCGAGATTATCTCAACAACTATGCTTGGTGCTCAGGCACAAGATGAGGATTTCCCTCCAGATGATCTAGACCCTAATCATTTTGAGTTCTATGGTTATGGACAACCTGGACAAGGCCCTCAACCTCTTCCTGAGGGCCCTAATGGACCTGCACCTGCAGCTCAGGGGAACCAAGCTTGGGCACCTTGGGATCAACATCCAGCAGATCAGCAATTGCAAGTTCAGCAGTTACCAGATAATCTTGATGTTGCTCCACCACTTATTCCCATTCAGCCTGTTGAGCAGAATAATGTTGTGAATGATGAGGGTCTAATTATGCCTCAAGAAGAAATTATTCAAATTGGCAATCCCAATGCTGTAGAACCTCTTGTAGCTATTGAGCAATTACTGGCTATGGATGATGACACTGACACTGATTCCGATTTTCATCCTCAGGCTCAGCTACCCATTCCTTCAGTGGAAATTGTGGATTTCCCAGATTTAAATAATTTACAGCCACTTATGCCTGAAGAGTTTCCAGAAGGGGAACTAATGGGCTGGTTAAATGAAGGAGGTAATGAGTTGGAACAAGTTGCACAACAACATCTTAACGATGTTGATCAGTTGGAGCAGAATCAACAAGTAGAGCAGGCACCAATACCAAATCATTTCAATCCAGATCAGATCCACCTAGGCTTTGTGCAAACCTTTAGCCCCCCAATATTGAAGGATGCCAACAACATAGCTCTGGGCTCTATTTCTGACAAACACGTTGGGCTTTCTAAGGGTAAAGAAATTTTGGAGCTCAATGCTGATAGTACCTCTTCTTCCAGCCCAAGCCCAATGGCTATCAGATGCTGGGCTAAATTCTTTGCAAATATGGATGATAATCTCCCAACAGTCACTATACCCGCTGAATGGGTTAACTTCTTCACTTTGCTTATGCTAAAGCAAGGTTCATATGATTGGGCTAAAGATTTCTTGACTTCAGAAGCTTGGTCTCTTCTTCAGAGTTACTCTGGTAATCACAACCTCTTCTCCTTTTCTCTGCCTCCCAAAAAGCCTTCTATTGTTATTTCTGATTTTTCCTGCTCCTCTTTAGAATCCCTGCAAGCAGATGTTGTTGCTGGAATACCCAATCCAGCTTCTCCATGGATATCATCTGCTTCTGGTGACCAAGAGTTTTCAGAGGAACAAGCTACACCACCTCCTTCATCTACAGTCTGCAAAACTCCACCAAAAGGAAAGAGAGGTAAAAGAGTTCCAATTTCGAAGCTGATCTAAGAAGAAGTAGTAGGCTACATAATCAGCATAAAGGATTTAAATCCTCTATTTACAAGGATAGAAATTGCCTGGGATGTTCCCCTAATCCCCCTGTTCTTTCTCCTTCTGTAGTGCGAGATCTAGGAGTTTCCTTTTGCAGTGTGGATCCAGCAAAGCTAACTGATGACAAACTCCATGCGAAGGCTCAGAAGGGAGCAATAGGCAAGTCCAAGAAGCTTAAGCTGACCATGGATCCAGAGGTTGGCACATCCAAGCAAAGCAAACCCACCTCCAAGAAGAGTAGCAAGTCTAGCAAGACTGACTGTGATAACAGTCCAAGGACTGGGTCGTCTAGAGGCCCAACAAATTGATGCTTTCCAGCTGTTTCGCTTTCTCTTAGTATCTTGTTATCATGGGTATAAAACAATGGAATATTTTATCTTGGAATATTAGGGGGATAAATTCAGACAAAAAGTGGAATGCTATCTATGATCGTTTGTGCAATAATAACTGTGATGTCCTGTGCTTGCAAGAGACAAAACATGAGAATTTTGATGTGTCCTATCTCAGAAATTTTAGTCCTGCATCTTTTGATTTCTTTGTATCCTTGCCATCCGTTGGTGCCTCAGGTGGCACTATAATTGTATGGAAAAGTTCTGTGCTCAAGGGCTCTTTGATTTTTCAAAATTCTTATGCTTCCTCGGTTGAGTTCACGTCCCTGCATAATAATGTCACTTGGGTTCTAACAAATATTTATGCCCCTTGCACTCCACAAGGAAAAAGAGAATTCCTTCATTGGTTCAAGAACATATGTATGCCAGATCATGTGGATTGGCTTATAGTAGGAGACTTTAACCTTTATCGTAGTCCTGCTGACAGGAATAGAGAAGGAGCTGACTTGGCTGAAATTTTCTTATTCAATGAAGCTATAAGTGCTTTGGCTTGATTGAGCTCCCACTGAAAGGTAAAAGATTTACATGGACCAACAAACAACATCCACCTCTTTTGGAGAGATTGGATTGGTTTTTTACATCACCTAGTTGGACTCTTAACTACCCTATCACCTCGGCTTTCAGTTTAACTGCAGAAACTTCAGATCATGTGCCTTGTCTCATCTCTATCTCTACTGCTATCCTAAAAACTCATATGTTCAGATTTGAAAATTACTGGTTGTATCATGAAGATTTTATGAATCAAGTACATTTGGGGTGGCAAACTGATTTCCATCATGCTGATGCTGCAAAAGTGATAACTGCAAAGTTTAAGAATTTGAGGAAGGTCTTGAAACAATGGAAATTGACTCTCTCCAACCTGAAACAGAATATTACAAATGTTAAGCGTATTCTAGACTTCCTAAATCTTTTGGAAGATTTTAGAGACTTATCTTTGTCTGAATGAAATTTCAGAATCATTCTAGAGGACAAACTTATATCTCTTCTTCAGCAGCAAAAAACTTATTGGAAACAAAGGGGAACAGTAAATTGGGTAACTTTAGGTGATGCTAATACAAAGTTTTTTCATGCAAATGCAACAGTCAAGTACAGAAGAAAATTGATTACTCAACTTTTGAATGATCAAGATGAACCCCTTTTTAATCATGAAGACAAGGCTCAACTTATTTGGAATTCCTTTAAAGATAGACTTGGCACTAGCAACTTTACAAGAGTTCTTTTTGACTTGCCAAATTTATTGCAAGGCTCTGTGGACCTCTCCAGTTTGGTAGCTCCTTTCACTCATGATGAAATTGATGTAATTGTGAGAAATTTGCCTTCCGACAAATCTCCCGGCCCAGATGGTTTCAACACAGATTTTTTGAAAAAGTGTTGGCATATTGTCTGTGAGGATTTCTATTCTTTATGTGATGCTTTTCATTCTGAAAATGTTTGCTTCCAAAGTATTAATGGCTCTCACATAACCCTTATTCCAAAGAAAGATGACCCTCATAGAGTTTCTGACTACAGGCCCATTTCCTTGTTAAACAATTCAGCCAAGCTCATAACTAAAATTCTTGCAAATAGATTGCAACTGGTACTTCCTCATCTGATCCACAAAAATCAGTATGGTTTTGTCAAGTCTAGAACAATTCAAGACTGTGTTGCCTGGGCCCTAGAATATTTGTATATGTGTCATCAATCAAAAAAGGAAATCATCATTCTTAAATTAGATTTTGAGAAAGCTTTTGACAAAGTTGAACATGATTTAATGGTGCAAATTATGGAGCACAAGGGATTTCCTTCTAAATGGATTAACTGGATGAAACTAATTTTTGGTTCAGGTACTTCCTCAGTTTTACTTAATGGCATACCAGGAAAGGTCTTCCACTGTAAAAGAGGCGTTAGACAAGGGGATCCTCTCTCACCCCTGCTTTTTGTTCTTTCAGCAGACCTACTTCAATCTATTCTTAACTCTGCTAGAATTGACAATCTTCTTACTTTGCCTATACCTCTTGCTAATGATAGTGATTTCCCAATTTTGCAATATGCTGATGATACTCTGATCTTTATGGAAGGGGATGTTAATCAGCTCCAGCACTTAAAGGATATTCTTCTTTCTTTTGCTGAATCTACTGGCTTGAAAGTGAACTTTGAAAAATCATTTATGGCTCCCATCAACATCTCTGAAGAAAGACTGGATATTTTAGCTAGTACTTTGGGTTGTGCTAAGCAAACTTTACCCTTCACTTATTTGGGACTACCTCTGAGTTTAACTAAGCCTTTAGTAGCTCACTTCTGGCCTCTAGTCTCTAAATGTGAGAGAAGATTGGTTAACTTTTCCTCCTTCCTTACTGAAGCTGGTAGGCTACAATTAGTAAATGCTGTTCTTACTAGTCTGCCTACTTTCACTATGTCGGTGTTCAGACCCGAGGGGGTCCTAAACCAACGAGTAAAATGCTGCGTGTCCCTTTCCTGGATGGTGATGCAAGGAGAACACAAGGGAATTTATCCTGGTTCGGGCAAAAAAAGGCCCTACGTCCAGCGGAGGTGAGAGAGATTTGTATTTCCTTGCACCGAGGTGCTTGCGTAGGGGTTACAAGCTTGCGAGAGAGGGTGTCGAGCCCAAGTCTCAAAAGGGAAAAGAAAGAGTACAAGATGATTGCTTGAGATGTTGGTCGCTGCGTGGTGTGTGTGTAGCTGTTCGTCTGATCATCCTCCCTCCCCTGTTGTAGAGCCCCGGCCTCCCCTTTTATAGGACGTGAGGAGACCAAGACAACGGGGGCCTTGAAACGATGTTTTGTCGATCTCTGTTTGAGATAACTGTAGCGACGTGTCCTGGAAGTGGGAGGCCATCCCTGGGCACGTGATGTCGTAGAAGGTGAGGTGCTGAAAAGACCCGGAGCACCGTGCCATACCGTCCTTTCTCCCTTGTTGCGCTGTGTCGGTGGTCGAGGTCGGGTCGAGGTAGGGTCGAGGCCGAACGGATAAGTCCGAATCCCCGGAACTACGGTATACGGACCTTGTCGTATCCTCCCTCGAGGGTTAATAGTGACGCACATGATGAGGCATGGTGGGAATAGTGACGTTTTTCACCTCCCATCACGGGATGGGCGGTAAAACAGTGAAAACTGACACAGGTATTGTTCCCACGCCGATCCAGACCGTGGCCATGCCGGTAGGTGATGGTTGGTAGGTTGCATTAAATGCTCTGACTTTTCGTCCCGTGGTAGGTAGAGACTGATGGGGTCGAGCGCCTCGACCCGGGCTCACGCGAGTCGTAACGCTCCCGGGGGGGCGGTCGAGCCCCGCGCGGGTCGGAGCACGGTCGAGGCCTCCCGTCGAGGGGGCCTCGTACGAGTCGGAGACAGGACGCAGTCGAGGCATTTTGTCGAGCCGGCCTCGTACGAGGCGGACCTGTCGCACGTAGTGGGTTGTGATTTATCGTGACTTAATCGTTTTAGTTTTTATTATCGTTAAATGTGGGTACCCCTATACTATTGGTACCGACAGTAGCCCCCGAGCCTTTAGGTGAGTGTACGTTCACTCTCCTTGAGGCTTTTTACCGATGAACTGGAGTCATAGCGTCGTTTATCTTTTTTAGCAGGGATGCCTAGGTGTTCTCAGTACTTTTCCGGTGGGGGCGCGCGAGCGCACCCGCCGGGTGTAGCCCCCGAGGCCTCGGTGGAGTATTGAGAAAATCTCCTCCGAGGTCTTGTTTATATTTTATCAGGGAGTAATTGATGCGGCCGAGCCCCCGAGCCTCGCGCGCACGAGGTCGATCAGAGTCCCTACCGTCTTTCGTTGTCCGTCCCTCGCGCTCTTCCTTCGGAAAGGAAGAGGAGGGGTGGGGAACGTCGTACTACCCCGTTTGGGCGAGTCCGGCGATCTCCGGTGAGCTGCTAGCGGGGAGATTCGAGTGAGAGTTCGTGCTCCAGTCGTTAGGAGTCGGCTTGTGGCCCGGAGGCACTCTACGAAAATGCCAAGGAGTGGTCGTGCGGATGTCGGTTCCCTTCGACGGGATCCGAGGGCTCGTTGCCTCCCCCGTGGGGATTCCTGCTTCGACCTCGTCCTCTGGCCTCGAATACGTCCTGGGGTGCCTCGAGAGCGTGGCTCGAGCCCTGGCCATGTATGAGCGCATCCCTGGTCGTCCCTTGCTCTGTGCTCGAGGGCGGCTGTCGAAACCCAGGTCGAGGGCCAGCCTCTGTCCCCTCGAGACTTAAAGCGGGCCCGGAGCCCGTTAGCGGAATCTCGGAATATCCGTCCGCGGATCTCGCCCCGCCCGTTTAGCCAGGCGCGCCTTTTTAGGGCGAGATCGGCGCGGTAGTGGGCGGCGTGGCGTTCGGTTGCTGCGTGGGGACGGCCACGTGCCCCGCTCCTGTAAGGCACGAAGGACGGTTAGGTGGGCGCATTTATTACGGGAAACTGTTCCTACCTTTGCACGAGACCCTCACCCCCGAGGAGGGGCTTCGCCGAGCCCGCCGGATGGTGGGGACCTTCAAGGCGGAGGAAGCCGACCGGCTCCCCATGAGGCCCACTGAGGGGTTCGAGCCCGTGGTAAGTTCCTTAGCACGTTTGTCTTTTAGTTCGGTTCGTCTTTGAGACCTTCCCCTAATCCGGTCGACGCCGTTGTGCAGGACCTATCGGCGCTGCGGGAGACACGACCGCCGGTTCCGGAGGACCGACCTGCTCGGGACGCTCGACGGGAGCACGCCTCGAAGCAGAAGGTGGTCAAGGAATCGACCAAGAAGCGGGCGGCCCGGAAGTCCAGGGAGAAGGAGGCGCGGAAGAAACTCCGGCGCCAATAGGCCCTCGACGGGCTCCCTTTGGAGCCGTCGCCTTCCGAAACCATGTCGGGAGAGGACGACGGCAGCAGCGGCGAGGATGACGACGCCTTATCGCGGTACGAGGCCGCGACCGGGCTGGGGAACCTCCCCGACATCCGCCCTCTGCTGGAGCCCCTCGCGGGGCCATCCTCCTCGGTCGTTGTGGTCGAGGAGGTCGAGGAGGATGACGAGGAAGAGGAGAAGAGGAAGAAGAAGAAAGAGGAGGAAAAGAGGGAGGCGGGCCCCTCGGCAGGAGGGGCCGCCTCGCCCCGGACCCAGCCAGAGGGGTCGACAGGGGCGCCTGCCCCAGCCCCGGCCCCGCAAGCTCAGGCGGGGACGGGGGCGGGGGCGCCGACATCGTCGTCGGCGGCGCCTTCGTCGGGCGTGAAGACCCGAGGCCAGTTGGCCTCGGAGGCGCAGAAAGCGCGTAGCGGCGCGCCGGCGAGAGCCCCGAGGAGCGCCCGGTCCGCGGGTGGGGCTGCCGCGAGGCCACCGCCTGCGACCTCGAGCGGCTCGGACCGTGGGGGGTCGAGGCCCCTGGTGCCGATCTCCGGGTAAGTTTTTGAGCAGAAGGGGACTTGTCTTATCTTTTAATTTCGTTGGTCGACTTATCCTTTATTTTTCAGGCTGAAACGGAAGGCGGAGACCATGGGGCCCACCCCCGTGAAATCCCTTCGAGCCAGCGCCGCCGTCCTTAACCGGTCGGCGGAGCAGGACGCGGCCTGGGTCCGGGAGGTCGAGGCTGCGAAGGAGCGCCGTCGGCAGCGGGAGGCCGCGGGTGCCTCGACGGCTGCCGGCCCCGATCCTGCAGTGGCGGGGTCAGAGCCGGCAAGGACGGTGGCGCCCGGCCCAGTCGAGGCGGAGCCTAAGGCGCTGCCCTCGACTGAGGCCACCGTCGGGGTGGCCGCGGAGGAGGCGGCCGCCGAGGCGACCGCGGAGGGGGCTGCACCAGCGCCGGAGCAGGAGGTGGCGCCGGCGAGGGAGCCGCAGCCGCAGCAAGACCTACCGGCGCGGCCGGTGGGCATGACGGAAGGTGGGGCCGTCGGACCTTCTGCCGGAGCCCCGGAGGCGGTGGCGCCGGAAGTTGAGGCGCCGGTCGCGGGGGTACCGGCGGTTGGAGCGCCGGCTTCCGAGCCGCCGGCGGGCGAGATACCGGCCGCGGAGGCGTCGACGGCAGAGGTGCCGGCTCCGGAGGCGCCGGCTGCCGAGGGGCCGGTCACTGCCGAGGGACGGGCGCCCGTGGTCGTCATCCTCGACGACGCCCCCCTGGACAAGGGAAAGGAGATAGTGGGGGCCGAGGAGGGCGAGACTACAAGCCGAGCGGAAGCCTCGGCCCCTGCCGGGGGGGCGAGCGAGGGTAACGAGGCCGGCCCTTCGACCGGGCCGGGAGGTGCCCCGGCTGCGCCGTCGTCGTCGTGGCCAGACTTCGCTGCGATGGCGATAGCGCGGGCCGAGGAGGAAATCCCGAGGTGGGGAGGGCCGCCCCTTGCGTTTAAGGATGCCGCGAACCTCGACGGCGAGCCCATCCTTATCCTGAACGACAGGGATGAGGTCCACCACTGGCAGTACCTCGAGGGCGTCCGCCGGCATCTCGCTCGGCTGCTCAGCGTGGCGTCCGACGCCGTTTCGCGGGGCATGCTGGATGCCACCGAGGTATGATTAATTTGCCGGCTTATTCCGTGGCTCTTTGTATCTTTTTCCTTGGGATTCATTATGCTTTTTGGTTTTCCTTGAATTAGGAACTCAAGGAGACCTCCCGCCGAAAGTCGCTCTTCATCCGGGGTGAGAGCGGTGTGTGGGCGTCGCTGTCCCGGCAACGGGCCCTGGTCGAGGAGACTCAAAAGAGGCTCGCCGATCGGTCCGCTGAGATGGCGGAACTGCGCACCGCCTACTCGACGGTGAAGGAAGAGGCGATCCAGGCATGGGCGGCGGAAGCCTCGATGCGCACCGAGGTGGACAAGGCCCGGGAAGAGGCTGCCCAGGCCCGCCGAGACCTCGAGCCCCTGTCGGCGCGGGTCAAGGAGCTCGAGGAGGACGTCTCCCAGGCTGGCCGTCAGCGGGACGCCCTCAACATCCAAATCGGGCAGGTGACAGCCCAGCTTGGGGCGCTGAAGGGCGAGGTCTCGGTGCTGAATGGGGCCGTCCAGGAGAAGGACGCGGCGCTCCAGACCGCCCTCCAAGAGATCGAGGCCCTGAAGGCGGCCGTTCGTGAGAAGGACAGCGCCCTCCTGGGGCTCGAGCGGACGTGCGGGGGGCTCCGCGACGAGGTCGTGGGTTTGAAGACCCATGTTGGAGGTAAGTAGCTCGTAGCAGCTATGTGGCTGAGGCGGCATGTCAGGTGCTAATCTGCCTTGTTGTATTTCAGAGCTGGAGCGCGAGAACCAGGAGGCCCACTCGACCGCGAACTCCCTGCAGAGCCTCCTGGAAGCCGAGACGCAGAGGACCCAGCTGCTCCAGGGCGCGATCACCTCGGTGTGTGACGGTCTGGGGGTCGAGCCCGACGTCGACACCGGAGAAGATGCTCCGGGGAACTCCTTCGTCCGTCGGGTAGCGGCGCTAGGTCACCTCGCCCGGGAGAAGATACGGGACAGCCTCCACCACGGCGTGAAGAGGGCGCTGGCCGTCGTTCGCTCGGGCTTTGTGTTCGACATGGAGCTCGTCGCCGACGGCTTCATCACAGACCCGGAGCGGACGGACGCGGAGAACGCGGACGCTTGCTTGGATCTGATCGAAGCCGCGGAGGGGCCTGGGAGCCGTCTGGCCTCGCTCTTTGAGCCCGAGGTGGTGCCGCCCGCTGACGACGAAGGCCTGTGAGCCAAATCTGGGCATGGGGGCCCGTGTAATAAGTTAGTTATTTTGAATTTTGGTCGTGGTGGCCTCAGGGGCCTTAAGAACTCAAAACTTAAACTAGTTCGTGACGGATCTAGTTTTATTCGAGCCTTTTTTCCCTTTCGGCTTGGGTTGTGTTCTCGTACGATTTACTTAACACGCAGTCGCGCCCTTTGGCGTAGGGAGCGAGTGGAGGTACCGTAGCCTCGGGGGCGTAAGTGATCTCGCGGCTCGACTGCCCTCGAGCTCTAGGGTGGTCTCGCGGCCTCGTAGATCGCGTGAGAAACTGACCTAAGCGGCAGGGAGTGTGCTGCTCTCTTTCAAAGTTAGGAACGGTTATAAGACCTACTTAGCGTGCGGTCGCGCCCCTAGAAGGCATGAGGGGTGAGTGGAGGTACCGTAGCCCCGGAGGCTTAGGTGATATTCCTGGCTCGAGGGCCCTCTCGCACCTTAGGGTGCTCTTGCAGCGAAGTCGATCGGAAAAGTGGTTCTTAAATTTAAAAGAGAGTACACGTTTTTTCAGGGACTGGGGGGTTCCCCCCTTGTAGCCCCCGAGGGAGGGTCGATTCTGGGAGTGCAGAGTCGATCCTTCCTCATTGCGAAAGTTTGAACATTGCTGTATTCTTTATTGATGAAAAAGGAAATACAAGGCCTCGAGGCTTTCTAAGGAAAAAAGCGACGTAGCTGTTCAATGTTCCAAGCGTTGGTGAAGATTTCGCCTTTCTCGTTGGATAGCTTGTAAGTGCCCGGCTTTAGTACTTCTGCGATGATGTACGGTCCTTCCCATGGTGGCGTGAACTTGTGGCGTCCCTTGGTGTTCTGGTTCCGACGTAGCACCAAATCGCCGACGTTGAGGTCACGCCTGCGTATGTGTCTGTCGTGGTAGCGTCGGAGACCCTGCTGGTACCTGGCAGAATGCAACAAAGCCACATCTCGGGCTTCCTCGAGCTGGTCGAGGGTGTCCTCTCTTGCGGCGTCGTTATTTCTTTCGTTGTAGGCTTTTAACCTTGGGGATCCGTATTCTATATCAGTCGGAAGCATAGCCTCGGACCCGTAGACTAAGAAGAACGGAGTGAACCCCGTGGCTCGACTCGGCGTTGTTCTCAGGCTCCACAGGACCGAGGGTAGCTCGGCGGCCCATCTTTTGCCGTGTTTGTTTAGCTTGTCGAAAATTCTGGGTTTCAGGCCTTGCAGGAGCATGCCATTGGCACGCTCTACTTGGCCGTTCGTTTTTGGATGAGCTACGGCCGACCAGAGCACGCGAATGTGATGGCGGTCACAGAAATCCAGAAACTTTTTACCAGTGAACTGGGTGCCGTTGTCAGTGATAATGCAGTTCGGAACCCCAAATCGATGGATGATGTCGGTAAAAAAGATGACGGCTTGTTCTGACCTAATACTGGTGATGGGACGAGCCTCGATCCACTTGGAAAACTTGTCGATTGCGACAAGCAAATGGGTGAAGCCACCAGTAGTTCTTTTCAGCGATCCGACGAGGTCGAGCCCCCAAACGGCAAACGGCCACGTGATGGGAATGGTTTGTAGAGCATGTGCCGGGAGGTGAGTCTGCCTTGCATAGTACTGACAACCTTCGCAGGAGCGTACTAGCTTGACGGCGTCGGAGACCGCGGTCGGCCAATAGAACCCTTGTCTAAAGGCGTTCCCGACGAGGGTTCGAGGCGCAGCGTGGTGACCGCAAGCCCCCGAGTGCAGATCGTTGAGCAGGTCCCTG
The DNA here is from genome assembly GCA_022457205.1 of Saccharum spontaneum. NCBI lineage: Eukaryota > Viridiplantae > Streptophyta > Magnoliopsida > Poales > Poaceae > Saccharum > Saccharum spontaneum. Next base: position 39,684,288 of record CM039608.1, read on the forward strand.
CCTTCCCTGTTTGTGATGCAACGTTGGAGAATGCCCGTAGGGCTGCGGCGGTACAGCTCCCTACTGTCACCAATGATCACAAAGGTTTTGGCCCGTCGAGCGATCCGTCGGGCCTCGGTCTTACTCGAGGGGAGGTCCCCTTGGATAAGATAGTCGAGGTATTGTGAGCGCCAATCAGTCTCGATGTCAGATGGTGGGGTCGATCTTTCCACCTGCATGGCCTCGGCCCCGGTCGAGGGGGCCTCTGCTTCTGGTGGGGGGTCGAGTGACGACCCGTCGACCCCTCCGTCCAACCCAAGGTCGACGGATGGCCGTTGGAGATCTTTTGCGAAAACGTCGGGTGGGACCGTAGTTCGACTTGACGCGATTTTTGCGAGTTCATCGGCGGCCTCATTATATTTGCGCGCTATGTGGTTGAGCTCGAGGCCATGAAATTTGTCCTCGAGGCGTCGTACCTCTTGGCAGTAGGCTTCCATTTTGGGGTCGCGGCAGCTCGAGCTCTTCATGACTTGGTCGATCACTAGCTGGGAATCGCCTCGAACATCAAGGTGTCGGACCCCGAGCTCGATGGCGATCCTTAGCCCCGCGACGAGTGCCTCGTATTCGGCGACGTTGTTGGATGCGGGGAAATGGAGCCGGATGACGTAGCGCATGTGAACCCCGAGGGGTGAGATGAAGAGCAAGCCCGCGCCTGCTCCTGTTTTCATCAAAGACCCATCGAAGTACATGGTCCAGAGCTCGGCCTGGAGCTGCGCGGGAGGGAGCTGGGTGTCGGTCCATTCGGCCAAGAAATCTGCCAACACTTGTGACTTTATGGCTTTGCGCGGCGCATAGGATAGGGTCTCGCCCATGAGCTCGACCGCCCACTTGGCGATCCTACCCGTAGCTTCCCGGTTCTGGGCTATCTCTCCCAGGGGGAAAGAAGAAACCACAGTAACTGGGTGGCCCTCAAAGTAGTGTCGGAGCTTACGCCGTGTCAAGATGACAGCATAAAGCAGTTTCTGGATTTGGGGGTAACGGACCTTGGTTTCTGAGAGCACTTCACTAATGAAATAGACCGGCCTTTGGACGGGCAAGGCATGAGCTTCTTCGGCCCGTTCGACGACCAGGACTGCGCTGACTACTTGTGATGTCGCAGCGACATAAAGTAGGAGCGGCTCTCCTGGGGTCGGAGGGACGAGAATTGGCGAGTTAGTGAGTGCGACCTTGAGTTTGGTGAGGGCTTCCTCAGCCTCGAGGGTCCAGGAAAAATGCTCCGATTTCTTTAAGAGGCGGTACAGAGGGAGCGCTTTTTCGCCGAGGCGCGAAATGAAACGGCTGAGCGCCGCTAAGCAGCCCGTGACCCTCTGTACGCCTTTCAAATCTCGGATGGGGGCCATCTTGGTTATCGCAGAGATTTTTTCTGGATTGGCCTCGATGCCCCGCTTGGACACGATGAACCCCAGAAGCATCCCCCGGGGGACGCCAAAAACGCACTTTTCTGGATTGAGCTTGATATTCTTTGCTCGAAGGCATTTGAAGGCGACGTCGAGGTCGTCTACTAGATTGTCGGCTCGTTTGGTCTTGACTACGATGTCATCGACGTATGCCTCGACGGTTGGTCCGATGTGTTCTCCGAAAACGTGCTGCATGCATCGCTGGTACGTTGCCCCTGCGTTCCGGAGACCGAAGGGCATCGTGACGTAGCAATACATGCCGAAAGGAGTGATAAATGAAGTCGCGAGCTGATCGGACTCCTTCATTTTTATCTGATGGTAACCGGAGTAAGCGTCTAAGAACGAAAGAGTTTCACATCCCGCAGTTGAATCAACGATTTGATCAATGCGTGGCAAAGGAAAGGGAACTTTCGGACATGCTTTATTCAAACTAGTATAGTCTACACACATCCTCCACTTCCCACTCTTTTTCCTAACCAATACAGGATTAGCTAGCCACTCGGGATGGTGAACCTCCTTGATGAACCCGGCCTCTAGTAGCTTGTGGATCTCTTCGCCGATGACCCTGCGCTTCTCCTCGTCGAAGCGGCGCAGGCGTTGCTTCACCGGTTTGGACCCGGCCCGGATCTCCAAGGCGTGCTCGGCGACTTCCCTGGGTATGCCCGGCATATCCGAGGGACTCCACGCAAAAATGTCGACATTTGCGCGGAGAAAGTCGACGAGCACGGCTTCCTATTTCGGGTCGAGGGTGGCGCTGACGTTCAGCGCCTTCCCGTTGGGCTCAGCGGGGTCGAGGGGCACGAGCTTGACGTCCTCCGCGGGCTCGAAGCTGCCGGCGTGGCGTTTCGGATCGGGAATCTCGTTGGCGAGACCGTCGAGGTCTGCGGCCAAGGTTGCCGATTCCAAAACCGCCTCGCCGTGTTCGACGCACTCGACGTCGCACTCGTAGGCATGTTCGTATGAGGGCCCCACAGTGATGACGCCGTTTGGGCCGGGCATCTTGAGCTTGAGGTAGGTGTAGTTCGGTACGGCCATGAATTTGGCGTAGCACGGGCGCCCGAGGATGGCGTGGTATGTCCCACGGAATCCGACCACTTCGAAGGTGAGGGTCTCCTTCCTGAAGTTGGCCGGTGTGCCAAAACAAACGGGCAGATCGACCCGTCCGAGGGGCTCTGCCCGCTTCCCTGGCACGACTCCGTGGAAGCCCCCGACGCTAGGTTGCAAGCGCGCCCTCTCGACCCCCAGGAGGTCGAGGGTCTGGGAGTAGATGATGTTGAGGCTGCTTCCGCCGTCCATGAGTACCTTGGTGAGGCGTGTGTTGGCGATGACGGGATCAACGACAAGTGGGTAGACCCCCGGATTGGGGATGTAGTCCGGATGATCATCACGGTCGAAAGTGATGGCCACCGCGGACCAGTCAAGGAAGCGAGGGACCGCCGTTTGCACGGAGAAGACCTCACGCCGTTCTCTCTTGCGCTGGCGCGCTGAGAGGCGGGTCGAGGGTCCTCCGTAGATCATGAAGCAATCGTGGATCTCGGGGAATCCCTCCTCCTTGCCATCACCCTTTGGGTCTTCCTTCTTGTCGGTGGTCTTGTTGCCAGCGCCCTCGAAGTACCTGCGGAGCATATGACAATCCTCGAGGTTATGATTAGTGGGTCCCTTGTGGTAAGGGCACGGTTCTTTAAGCATTTTGTCGAAGATGCCCCCGCCGGGGGGCCTCGAGGCTTTTTGCGTTCGGTAGCAGCGACAAGCTCGTCGGCCGGGGCTTCGAGCTTGCCCTGCTGGCCCTTCTTCTTCTTGCGGTTGTTCCTTTTGGAGCCCCGGGTGGAGCTCACGGGATCGTCGGCTTTCTGCTTCCCAGTGTCCTGCTCGCCGCCAAAGATGGCACCAACTGCCTCCTCGCCGGCGGCGAAGTTGGTGACGATGTCCATCAGCCCGTTGGCAGTGAGTGGGGTGTGACGGCCTAACTCTCGGACCAACTCCTTGCAAGTGGTGCCCGAGAGGAAGGCCATGATCACATCAGAGTCGGTGACATTGGGGAGCTCCGTGCGTTGCCTGGAGAAACGCCGAATGTAATCCCGGAGGGATTCACCTGGCTTCTGCTTGCAACACCGGAGGTCCCACGAGTTGCCGGGGCGCATGTAAGTTCCCTTGAAGTTTCCTTCGAACACCCTTACGAGATCACCCCAATCGTGGATCTGTTGGGGTGGCAGGTCCTCGAGCCAGGCTCGAGCGGTGTCGGAGAGGAACAGGGGGAGTTGGCGGATGATGACTCGGTCGTCGGTGGCCCCGCCCAACTGACATGCCAAGCGGAAGTCGGCGAGCCAAAGTTCGGGTTTGGTCTCGCCGTTGTACTTGGCAAGAGTCGTGGGAGGGCGGAACCGCGCCGGGAGTAACGTCTCACGGATTGCCTTGCTGAAGACCCGAGGGCCCGGAGGCTCGGGTGAAGGGCTGCGATCCTCCGAGCTGTCATAGCGCCCGCCCCTGTGCACGTGGTAGCCCCGAGCCACACCGTCACCGTGCTTGCGCGTGCGGCGCTCGACGATGTTGCCACGGGTGTCTCGAGGCGCTTGGTCACGAGCGACGGGCTCAGGGGCGGGAACCATCCGGATCCGTCGGGCAGGTTCGGGATGAACCGAGGCCTCCCTCTCCTGCCGAGAGGGCTCCACGAGCTGCTCCGAGGCGGGCTCGCGTCGCCTCGAGGCAGAGCTCTCGGCCTGCTGCAGGGCAGCGGTTTCGAGTTCTCGGATCTCATCTCGAGCCCGGCGCGCTTCGGGGTTCGATGGCTCGGGCATGTTGCGGAGGAGCATGGCGGCGGCGACGACGTTCTGGCTGGCTCGAGCGAAGACCGGGGGATCGGTCATCCGGTCCTCGTCGATGCGGCGGTTGACGTTGCGAGCTCTTTCGCGAGCTCTCCCGCCAAGTACGCGTTCCGCACGCTCATGCTCGAGAGTTTGTTGGAGTAGACGCAGATTTTCTTGTTCTTCGTCGAGCCTCTCCCGCAACTCGCGGATTTGGTCGAGCTGTGCCCCCTGATCCGCAAGGAGCTGAGCCTCGCCTTGCCCGACAAGGTGCCCGTCATGAGGTGGCGTGTGCCTTCCTCCGACCGGCTGTTCTTCCTGCGAATCCGACGCGCCTTCAACATCGACGTTGAAGCACTCGCGGGTCGGATCGTAGGTGTCATCAGCCGAGTCGGAGTCAGGGGCGCCGAAATAATAGTACGACGGGGGGATATATGGTCGTTGTGGGCCGCTACCGGGGTTGCGGCGTGGGGAAGCGGCCACACGGGGTTCTGTTCCTGGTGCCTCAGTAGAGTCCAGGTAATCAGAAACTGGCGTGGACGCGACGAGGTCAAGGGCGGAGCGCAGGTGGTGCCCAGGGAGTTCCTCATAAGCACTCATGCAAGTGCCCACAGAGGAAGCGTACGTCTGGGCAACCGGAACCAGCCCAACCGGAAACGGCGAAGGTGATGTTGCCGCCCTCGCCGGGAGGGAGGCACGGGGCAGCGACGTCGCACCAGGCGGAGGAGTGGCGGGGTTCTCCGCTGGCATGCTGTCCTCGGCCAGGCCCATCCTGCCCAGACTTTCCACGAGAAAATCCGGGCCGGCGTCTGACTGGGAAGCGCCGAACCGGGGAATCCCATTGCCCTCCGTCAGGTGGAGACGATGGTTGCGCCGGGCTCGCCGCCGCCGAGCGGCTCACGCCAGCCTGGAGCGACGGTACCGGCGGATTGCTCCCCCAGGCTGGGAGAGCTCGTAATCCTCGTCGGTAGGATGTCTTGGTGGGAGCAGGACCATATCGTAGCCATAGCCGAGCGACATGAACTCCAAACTCCCGAACCAGATCACCGTGGCCAACGGGATAGGGCGTCCGGGGTCAGCCATCCAGGGAAAAGGCGGGAAAGCGACGTTAGCACGCAGCGCCCCCTACCTGGCGCGCCAACTGTAGGTGTTCAGACCCGAGGGGGTCCTAAACCAACGAGTAAAATGCTGCGTGTCCCTTTCCTGGATGGTGATGCAAGGAGAACACACGGGAATTTATCCTGGTTCGGGCAAAAAAAGGCCCTACGTCCAGCGGGGGTGAGAGAGATTTGTATTTCCTTGCACCGAGGTGCTTGCGTAGGGGTTACAAGCTTGCGAGAGAGGGTGTCGAGCCCAAGTCTCAAAAGGGAAAAGAAAGAGTACAAGATGATTGCTTGAGATGTTGGTCGCTGCGTGGTGTGTGTGTAGCTGTTCGTCTGATCATCCTCCCTCCCCTGTTGTAGAGCCCCGGCCTCCCCTTTTATAGGACGTGAGGAGACCAAGACAACGGGGGCCTTGAAACGATGTTTTGTCGATCTCTGTTTGAGATAACTGTAGCGACGTGTCCTGGAAGTGGGAGGCCATCCCTGGGCACGTGATGTCGTAGAAGGTGAGGTGCTGAAAAGACCCGGAGCACCGTGCCATACCGTCCTTTCTCCCTTGTTGCGCTGTGTCGGTGGTCGAGGTCGGGTCGAGGTAGGGTCGAGGCCGAACGGATAAGTCCGAATCCCCGGAACTACGGTATACGGACCTTGTCGTATCCTCCCTCGAGGGTTAATAGTGACGCACATGATGAGGCATGGTGGGAATAGTGACGTTTTTCACCTCCCATCACGGGATGGGCGGTAAAACAGTGAAAACTGACACAGGTATTGTTCCCACGCCGATCCAGACCGTGGCCATGCCGGTAGGTGATGGTTGGTAGGTTGCATTAAATGCTCTGACTTTTCGTCCCGTGGTAGGTAGAGACTGATGGGGTCGAGCGCCTCGACCCGGGCTCACGCGAGTCGTAACGCTCCCGGGGGGGCGGTCGAGCCCCGCGCGGGTCGGAGCACGGTCGAGGCCTCCCGTCGAGGGGGCCTCGTACGAGTCGGAGACAGGACGCAGTCGAGGCATTTTGTCGAGCCGGCCTCGTACGAGGCGGACCTGTCGCACGTAGTGGGTTGTGATTTATCGTGACTTAATCGTTTTAGTTTTTATTATCGTTAAATGTGGGTACCCCTATACTATTGGTACCGACACACTATGTGCACCTTTTTGCTGCCTAAGCAGATAATTAAGCAAATAGATAAGTTTAGGAAGCACTGTCTGTGGAGAGGGTCTGATCTGAACAACAGGAAACCTTGCAAAGCTGCTTGGCCTTTAGTTTGCAAGCCAAAAATTGAAGGGGGTCTTGGAGTTTTAAATTTGAAGTATCAAAATGAGAGCTTACTGCTGAAATATATGCACAAGTTTTTCAACAGGCAGTCAGTCCCCTGGGTTCAGTTAGTTTGGGATCATTATTATTCCAGAAATAATTTGCCTTCTCTACATAGGCCTTTCAAAGGTTCTTTTTGGTGGAGAGGCATTCTCAAATTGCTTGTAGATTATAAGAAAATGGCACAAATCAATGTTAATGATGGCTCCACATGCTTCTTTTGGCTTGACAATTGGAACAATGGTGCTCTGTATCTCACTTATCCTGAGCTCTTCTCATTTGCAAAATCTAGTCACACATCCCTCAAATCTTTAGTCCTCTCTGAATATTTGGAGGAACATTTTCATTTACCTCTTTCTGTTGAGGCTTTTCAACAATATCAAATTCTTCTTACTATTATTCAATCTCTGCAACTTAATCAGGATGCTGATAGTTGGTCATATGTGTGGGGTACTAGCTTCTTTTCTTCAAAGCAGGCGTACAAACAACTTGTTGGTCACCAACAGATTCATAATTCCTATAGATGGCTTTGGATTTCTTCTTGTCAAAATAAGAGGAAAGTCTTTTTCTGGGTAATTTTAAGTGACAGGTTGAGCACTAGAGCTTTACTAAGAAGGAAGGGTATGTACCTTGAGGATTACAACTGTGTTCTTTGTACTCTTAACAGTGAAGAAGATCTCCTGCACTTGCTTTTCCATTGTCCATTTGCGGTGGCATGTTGGTATAGTTTACAACTTTTCATTCCAAACTCAGAAGATATCTTTGTCATTCTGGAAGTTCTCAAGACTTAGTTGCGGGTTCCTTTCTTTATGGAGATCATACTCACTATGTGTTGGGCAATTTGGATGATGCGAAATGATGCTATTTTCAGGAATTTGGCTCACTCGATTCAAAGATGCAAGGCAGTCTTCAGGCATGAGTTTGCTCTAGTTATTCTAAGAGCAAAGGCACGGTACCATCCAATGATTGATCAATGGCTAGACAACTTTGTGTAATTCTTGCTATTTTTTTCCTTACTTTCTTTGTTTATTGAGCACAGTTGGTAAGACTTTGTACTGTTTTATTTTAATAAATTTCCAGTAGGGGCCTGGCCCCTCCTGTTTCATAAAAAAAAATTGATTCTATTGGCTGCTAATACCTATACTCCACACGGAGAAGGGCCTTCCACAGTACTCACCGCAAGTGACAACGAGCGGCCAAGGAAGAAGCAGCACGCGAGGCCAACCTCGGATGTCTCCCTTTCAGAAACAACCTCAGAGGTCTGGAAACACTTCACCAAGATATTGGATGGCGAGGAGGTGCTGGCAGCCTGCCACAGATGCAACGTTCTCCTCACGGGCTCTTCCACAAACGGTACATCACACCTCCGAAGGCACAAATGCAGCATGTCCAGTCCAGCCCAGTGCCAGCGTAATTAATCGCGTCCCGGCCTGTTAGTTTGCAAACGAAGCGCCGATAAGCTCAGGGTCTGTTTGAATCCTAGCTGGATTATTATAATCTGAATTATATATAAGATTATTATATAATAAATTATGAATTATAATAATTAGTGTTTGGGTCAATGGACTATCTTGATTGATTATCATTGGTTAAAGGGAGAGATTTCTATATTATCATTTATAGTTTCGCAAGTTCGACAATCGGTTGGAAGGCAAGTTGAAATTTCAGCACCTATAATATATATAATCCTTTATAACCTGATCGCACCTGGATATAACCTGATCGCACCTGGATTATCGGATTATGGACAGAAAGCATGCAGGGCTATGTATCAATTTTATAATCCAAGGTAACAGTTACGGTAAAAAAAATGGCACTTCATCTTTGAGGTTTTTTTTTCAAATGTTTCTTTTTCTGTTCTCTCTCAACCTCTGGAAAAGTATGAACAGGTTCTGTTGCCCCGCCACCCACAATGCATGCTTGGCGCCACGTTTGCGTCCAAGTCGTCGTGGCACGATCCATGGCGCGGCGCCAAAATTTACGGCGTCAAGGTCTTCTCCACATCAACGCCACGTGGCGCCAATTGCGCTGGCGCCAAGCAGTGCTACCTTGGCGCTAATAATAACGGCGCCAAGCTGAGGGTCTAGATTTTCAAAGCAAACTACCAGAGGCGTATTTGAGAGAAACTTCTCAAAAAAGGGCTAAAAAATAAAAAAAAGACGGCATGAGAATTTACCTGTCATGGGCTGGACCGTTACTCTGTTTGGGCTCCATGTGTTGGGCCGTGTAGGTGAGCACCATCTGGCCAGCGGTGTAACAGGGCGGTGTAACAGGGCGGCGTGTTATAAGCCGTTCCGGACAGAGAGAAGAGAGGGCATCGAATAAGTTTTCTTGTAACGAACTCTTATAATTGAATAGTTTGCCATGAGTTACCAAGGATAGCATTGGTAGACAAGAGCTCTTTTGTTTGGATAGATGATCCCCCTAGCTCTATCCTCCAATTACTTGTAAACGATGCAGCTACGTTATTGAATCAATAAAGTTTTGCCGGAAGGCTTTAAAAAAAAAACTCTTAACTCAATAAGCCTTCGTCCTCGGCGTTCAGCCACGCCTATCTCCATATTTCCACCCCGAATTCTGGCAATCCTGCCTCTAATTCCATTCTCAGTTAGTGGGATTCTAACATTATCCAAAATGTCATGGACAGCGGGTCATGAGATACCTTTTCTATGACTTTAAGCCATTTTAAACTGGGTCTAAGTAGGTTGATGGTAAAACGGGAAACACTAAAATAAATATGAAGTGTAGTTTATGGTTTTTCCAGTGACTCCCGTCCAGACGCGCTCCTGCAAAAAAAAATAGAGAAAAAATCCTAGTCCGCTCATTCTGCTCCCGGCAGCACCTCCATCCCTATCCCTGCCCAGACGCCGCACTCCACTCCGCGCTAGCTGCTCGCTCGCTCAAGCCCCATCCCTAGACGCCACGTTCCACTCCGCGCTAGCTGCTTGCTCGCTCAAGCCCCATCACGCCCGCAACGCTGCTGCCGCCTTCACCCGTCGTTCGCTCAAGCCCCATCCCGCCCACGACGCTTGGCTCCCTGCCTCGCGCCACGCTCCATCTTGCACTGTGCTACGCGCCCCATCTCCTTCCTCACCCCCACCCCCACTCCCACCCACACAGGCATGGCCACGTCCGTCCCCACGCAGTCGCTACCCGGCCGGTCGGCTCCGATGGGTTCGTGCTGTTGGCGGTGGCGAGGGTATTGCAGCAACGCACGACATGGTGGGCGCCTAGGAGATGCCACTCCTCGTGGGGCCCCTCTAGGTGGCGGCCCTCCTCGACTGCTCGGCTGGGCCTCCTCCTTCTCCATCGTTGCCACTCCGGCCAATCACCAACAAGTAGGTCGTGGCCGCGCGGCAAACACTGTATCTCAAGTGTTTCAGACGTTTCAAAATTATGTTTCAAGTGTTTCACGTAATGTTATAAAAGTAGATATGGGATGTTGCATATATTGCAATGACAATATACACATGTTGCAAGCCTATGTTTTAAGTGTTTCACGTGTTTCAGACATATGTTGCAAATGTTCATCTGAATATTTCAAAAGTAGATTTTGGTGTTACACATGTTGCAATGGCTATACACGCGTGTTTCAAACGCATGTTTTAAGTGGTTCATTTGCTTTCAGACGTATGTTGCAAATATTTTATCTAGATGTTTCAAAGTAGATCTGGTGTTACATGTGTTTTTTTACTCTGGTGTTGCACATGTCGCAATGTCCCTGGTGGCTGGCGTTACAGCGGCCTTCCTCACACGACGCGCCTCGCCCTGCTCTCCCTCGCCTCTCTTCCCTTCTCTCCATCTCCTTGCCGCGGCAGTTCGAGCTCAGCGGGGAAACCATACCCGACTAGTGCTCAGGCGTCCGCGGAAGTGGTGGCCTCGGGTGGGCCCGATGACGGCGCCATGCTTGCGTGGTGGCTCCGCAGCAAGCCGCGCCGTCCGCTCACTACGCGTGGGAACAAAGCAGCTGCCAGCGTCCGTCCAGACGTCCGTGCGCTGATCCAGCCATTTAATATGAGTGCTAGAGGTAAAGTACTTTTTGCACAACCAATTTACAACACTTAAGTAGATTCTCACGAAACCTTACACATATTGAAGGTTAACTCGTATTCTTTGTGAGCTTTGCGTTTTCCCATCAGATATTTTCAGCGCATCATATTCGATCGGGACAGAACGAAAATGGCGACTGCACGGCTGACATGCACCTGGTAGCATCAAGGTCGGTGGGTGTGGGCTGACATGCACCTGGTAGCAACAAGGTCGGTGGGTGTGGGCTGACATGCACCGGTGACTCTCTCTCACACAATCCCCCGGATGACGACACGAAACCAAACCGCCACCGCATGATGCTCGCTCCCCACTTCCCTTCACTCTCAAGTCTACGGTCACCACCACAGACGACGACACAGCAAAATGGAATGCTGGCCCCGTTCGTTCCCGTCGCGTCGTTGCCGTTGGCCGACAGTCGGCACTACCTGCGTGCTAGTACATGCATAACAGAAGCGACGCGTGCCAGAACACCGAGCAGCTGCACAGCAAGGACACGGAGCGAGAGGTAGCGAGATGAGCATGCCCGTGCTGCTGGCGGTGGCGGCGATGGCGGCCCTGGCGCCGCCAGCCGCGCGCGGCGAGCTCGGCAGGAACGTGTTCCCGCCCGGATTCCTCTTCGGGACAGCCACGTCTGCGTATCAGGTACGCGTGGGCGCGTGGCGTTGGTGTGTCGTCTCTAATGCATGCTTTCCTGTTTCCGTGTTTCCTCCGTCTTCTTGCATTGTAACCTGCTGCTCTGCTTTCCATGTGTACGTTGTTGCTAGATTGAGGGCGGGTACGTGGAGGACAACAAGGGCATCAACAATTGGGATGTCTTCGCCCACACACGTTCTCGTAAGTGAAAGAAAGTGATGATGAATTTTCTCTCCAATTCAAATTCTCCTCGCTCTCCTCTCCTCTTCTCTCCTCTCCACTCCTGGTGGTTGTTGGTGCTCACTGCTCAGAGACAGTCTCTCAGACTGATTGAGCGCTAGAGATGCCGAATTGCTGGTATGCACGCAGCTTGTACGTCAAACCTCTTTTCCCTCTTGTTTCTTCTTTTTTTTTGAAAGTAAAGGCAGGAGCTCTGCCGCTCAATTAAGAAGGAAATAGAGTTTTATGTACAGACACCCATGGTGCCAAAAGAACCCAGTCATAGGACCAATTCAAACATCGGCCATAGAGCCAACACACAAAAGCCACCGCTCATGCGCTTGTTGATTTAGCCCGCACTACACATGGCCCTACGCCTCTGAACAATATCTTCCTTGGCCAGATAGGCGACCTGTTCCAACGATTTGTGCTCGTTTTCGAAAATTCTCCTATTTCTTTCCTTCCACAAGTTCCACACAACGTAAATGAACACTCCATTAAATGTTCAGCATTCTTGCTTTGGCACCTTGCTCGCCACATCCTCTCACCAAGTGGACAGGCATTGGGGATCTTGTTGGGGTAGTTGCACATCAAAGCTTTCCCAAGATAACACCTGGCTCCAGACAGCTTTAGCGAAGGGGCTTAGCAAAGATAGATGCAATCCTGTTTCCAAAGGTCCATTGCACAAGACGCAATGCTCATGATGTGGCCACCCACTCTTTAGCAAGTTATCCGCCGTGAGGATTTTGTCATGCATTAGTACCCAGGCATGTTTCTTGCATTTATTTTCCACCCTTGCTTTCCAAATGAGATCAGCCTGGAACTTGCGGTGTGAACCTTGGAACTGTATGTTATATGCCGAACGTGTGGAGTAGTTTCCATCAGCCGTCCATCTCCAAACTATGGAGTCCTGCACATCGAGCGTGAGCTGCACTTCCTGAATCTTGAACCAAAGGGCGACGAATTCTTGTATCTGAACGGATGTTGTGATTCGCGTCCTGAGGGAGCGGATCCAATTACCATTTTGTAGTTCATGGCAAACCGTCCTGTTCTTTCGGCTCACTAGCTCAAAAAGGTGGGGCGCTAGGTATCTTGGAGCTTCACCGTCTAGCCAATTATGGTGCCAGAAATGTGCCTTGTTACCATTCCCAATTGTTATCGTTGTTGAGGCGTTGAAGAGCAAACGGTCTAGGTCATTGCATGGCAGTGTCGTCCCTACCCAAGGTTTTGAGTCATGAACACACTCCTGCCACAACCAACGTAGGTGCAAGGCTCTTCCAAATTTTTCCAAGTTTGGCACGCCCAACCCTCCCAAATCTTTTGGCATGCAGACTGTCGGCCAATTTACCAAGCAATGCCCTCCGTTGGCATTCTCATCACCTTTCCACAAGAATGATCTTCTGATTTTGTCAATTTGCTTTCTTGCCCATACCGCCAGAGGGAACACAGTGAGGTGATAGGTAGGCATCGAGGATAGCACTGAGGTGACCAAAGTAAGTCTGCCCGCTCTGTTGAGCATTATACCTTTCCAACCAGGTAGCCTCTGCCCTATGCGTTCAATGAGCGGTTGCACATGGACCTTCTACAGGGATCTCGTATGGAGCTGTAGTCCCAAGTAACGGCATGGGAAGGATTCTCTTGCCCCTGCAAAAGGAGGCTAACACATGGTCTAGATCGATGTCTTGGCATCTGATCGGGTGGACGGAACTCTTTTGCAGATTTATGTGTAAGCCTGAGACTCTACCAAATTCCTAGAGTATCGTCGTGATGGAGTCCAAGTCGTCCTTGATCGGATTAATGAAGATAGCCGCATCGTTAGCATACATGGAAGTCCTCCACCTGGCCGTGGATAGAGGAAGAGCAGAGAGGATACCTTGCTGTGTTGCCATGTCTAGCAGGCGTTGAAGCGGATCCATAGAGAGAATGAACAACATGGGCGATAGAGGGTCGCCCTGTCGAACCCCTCTGTTGTGACTGAAGGTTGGGCCCTGCTGTCCATTTAGCAGCGATCTCGACGACATCGTGCGGAAAAGGATCAATACCCACTCCCGCCAGCGTGGTCCGAACCCTAAGCCCCGCAATACCTCCAGAAGCTAGCTCCAGCTGACTGTATTGAAGGCCTTATGTATGTCAAGTTTCAGGAACAGCGTGGGCAGCTTCATCTTTTGCATTGTCCGTACTGTGTTTTGAACATATAGGAAGTTGTCGTGGATGCTCCTCCTTTTAATGAATGCGCTTTGGCATTTCGAAACTAAGGAGTCCAGCAGCAGCGCCAACCTGTTTGCAAGTAACTTGGCAAAAATCTTCCATATGCTATGAATGAGACTGATTGGGCGAAAATCTGTAACTCGCAAGGCGTCCCTTTTCTTTGGGAGTAGGATGATGTTTGCCGTATTTAGGAGCTCAAAGCCTTGGGAGTTTAGCATGTACAGGTTGTTCACCGCAGCAGTAACATCGTCCTTGATGATGTCCCATCAGGCTTTGAAGAAGGCACCCGTGAAACCATCTGGGCCCGGCGCCTTATCGGGTGGCATGGAATTTATTGTCTCTTTGATCTCATCATGCGTGAACAGGGCCTCAAGAGCTGATAAATCCCTTGGAACATAACCGAGTGCCGACCATCTGAACGTCACTGACCTCGGTGTATGTGAGCCTAGGTGTGCTGAAAAGTAATCCGCAATGATTTTTTCTTTGTCATCGTGTGTAGTCGCCACCCTCCCATCTGTGTGCAGACAATGGATATAATTCTTCCTCAATGTTGTACTGGCCTGAATGTGGAAGAATTTTGTGTTTGCATCTCCGCTGCAGATGTATGTGAGCCTGGCCCGCTGTTTAATCCTTGACTTTTCAATGGCAGCTAAGCCGGTGCTTCTGATTTTTAGACGCCGGCGCAGGTCGAGTTCCTGCTGTGTGAGTGTCCTAAATTCCTGTGCTGCCTCAAGCTGTAGCAGCACCTCTTTGACGATGGCCAGCTGCAACCGTGTGTCCCCAATCTTCTCCCTGCGCCACCGCTTAAGGCCTTTGGCCACTCGCGCTAATTTTGTGTGTAACCATTTGATGGGTAACAAAGAGTGCACAGGTTTACTCCAGACTTGTTCCACCAAGTCCCTGAAACCATCCATCTTGACCCAAAAATTTTCGAAGCGGAAGGTCCGGTTGTGGCGGTGCTCGAGTTCTCCCTGCAGGAGTAGCGGGGTGTGATCGGACATGAGAGAAGGCAAGGAGTGGAGAAAGCATGTTGGGAAAGTTAATTCCCAATCAGGGGTGCAAAATAATCTGTCGATTCTTGTTAATGTCAGATTGTCTTGCTCATTGCTCCAAGTGAAACGACGTCCGTTGAGGCCTATCTCTTTTAGGTTCAGGTCGTCGATGACCGCTTTGAGGAGGCCATGAGGCGACGGTTTAGATTGGAGTTGTTTTTGTCTTCTGCCTGGTAGATGAGATTAAAATCTCCTAGGATGAGCCATCTCCCATGGGCCGGGCAAGGAATAGCTACAAGCTCCTGTAGAAATTGTAATTTTTTGGCATCTCCCTGCGGGCCATAGACAACCGTAATTTGCCATTTGGTTCCATCTGCCCTCATGGTGACTGTTGCAGTCACTGCATGTGTAGATAAATGTTGGTCGGAGAGCTGGAAGTAATCCTCATTGACCGCAATAAGAATGCCGCCTCGCGTCTGAGTGGCTGGTAGCACAGCAAAGGTGTTGGCGAACTTAGCCCCAACAGTACGTCTGACAACACCTTGATCCAAATTTTGCATCTTTGTCTCCTGCAAACACACGATGGTGGAGGCCGTGTCTCTTACCAGGAGACTCACAACATCTTGTCTCGCCACGTCGTTAAGACCTCTCACATTCCAGCAGAGAATATTACAGTTGCGTTGTGACATAGGAGCTGATTGTGAACCCATTGGATAGCAGCTGGACATGGAGACACCACGAGTTCTAGGCCTGGGAGGAGGTGGATGCCGCGCCACCGTCAAGGCCACACAAGGCCATCATCGCCTTGATCACCGGCTCTGAGAGCGGCCCACTGAAGAGTCTAAAGTAGTTAAGTAGCATGTCGTCTGTCGAGTCTCCTTCGTCCTCCATGACACCTGGCTTCTTCATGAGCACTTGGCGAGCCTTTGTGTGTGCGTCTCCTCGGGGCCACGACGAAGTCGCAATGCGGACGCTTTTGCGTCGCGGTGCTGAGGTCTTTTTCCCCTTCCGTGTTGGCCTAGGTCGATGCCGAGGGGCTTGGAGCAGCGGTGCCAGCGTCGGCTGCGTGATCTGGTCGATGAAGGTCGCCGTCGCGCCCTGCTGCACCGGCTGGGCCGCCGGTGCGTTCTGCAGCGCGCTCTGCCTGCGTGGGTGGCGTCTGGCGTAGACGCATCGTGGGCGAAATCTTCTGTGCCGCACCGAGCAGACCCTAGGTACTCCCTGGTTGTGGCCGGTGTGGGGAGAGGGACTTGGCGTTGCAGGTGGTGCAGCTTGAGGCAGCACCGGCTCACCTTGTTCCTGTTCATTGGCAGGTGTTTGTAGCCTGTGTCTGTGAAGCAATGGGGGCTCAGGTGAAGCAGCCGCAGAGTCGAACCGTGGAGCCAGGCACGAAACTGGTGGTGGCGATCTGCTATCGTTGTCTCTTCCGCTGCCGTGTTGCCCGCTCTGATGTTCCCGGGTGTGCCCGCGACGACTGCTCGATGAATCCGGAGGTGCCCCGAGAGGGGTTGTTTCTTCTGTTCGTAGTTCCTTTTTAGCTAGCTTCTTGTACGTAATAACCTTCTTTTTAGATAGAACTACAATAGAAAAAGACCTTCGTAGTTCCTTTTTAGCTAGCTTCTTGTACGTAATAACCTTCTTTTTTAGATAGAACTACAATAGAAAAAGACCTCACGTTGTCGTAGCAGGCTTGGCTGAAGGTGCAATAAAAAAGAGATGCTTCAGAGTTTCTTTTTCTCCACTGTTGCACAGGACACAGCTGCAATCGTCAAGGCGTTTGTTTTTCCTCCTCATACCATTTGAAAAGAGGGGCGATTGGATGGGATCATTCTTTTAGTTTAAGGTAGGCCTTTTTGGTGTAAAGACATCAGACCAACTGTGACTCCAAATGTCAGGGATATTTGGGTCCCAAGTCCTGGATTGGATCAACTCCTGAACTTCTGTGAGGGTCATGCTAACTTGATGTTCCATGAAGAATTTGATGGAGCAGTTGGGTTTTTTAATGAAGAGAAAAGTTGTGGAAACTTTTCCTGTAGGGTATTATTTTCTCATAAATCTTTTCAAAGTAGGACGGTATCCCCTCTGGAGGGCTGACAAGTAGCTAA
Organism: Saccharum spontaneum; assembly: GCA_022457205.1. NCBI lineage: Eukaryota > Viridiplantae > Streptophyta > Magnoliopsida > Poales > Poaceae > Saccharum > Saccharum spontaneum. The sequence continues at coordinate 39,701,148 of CM039608.1, forward strand.
GGATCTGTAATCAGGAGAGAGTTTGATGGTATCCTTCCACCAGAAGGATCCAACTGGGCTTCTTCCATGATGTGGAGCGGTGCTCGGGTTGTAGATGTTGTTCCAGGTCAAGGTCACCCAGGGCGTATCACTGTGATTGTAGAATTTATCCAAAAATTTGATAAAAAAGGCTATGTTCTATGTCTTGATGTCAATAATACCCAAACTGCCTTGGTCCTTTGGTTTGCAGGCTGCCTCTTGTGGTAGCTACCAGACATGAGCTTTTTTTTTTTGTAAATATCTCCCCCACTCCAGAGCCTTTTCCTATAACATATTGAGGCAGTGTCTTTCCTACGACTGAGGGTGGAAGTTTCAGAGTGCACATGTAGAAAGTGGGCATAGCAGAGTTGACAGGGATGACCTTGCCATGGTAGGACAAAAACTAGCGAAACATGCTAGAAATATTAAACAAGTCAAACCAAACTGTAGCCTGAAAAAGAAGTTCCAAAGACCTGAAAATTGAAGCCACGCATGGTGCTATTGCACTTACCGCCGGCCAGCTGCCTGCTATTGTCTTTTTTTTTTTTGAAAGATGGCTGGCTATTGTCGTTCTGCAACGGATCGTCCGGACCGTGAACACGAAAGAGAGAGAGCACTGGAAGGATTGCTTCTCCTAAAATATAGATCCTAAACAGTAGAAAATTAGCTAAGTACAAATTCGATAACCAGTCCAAAACTCAATCAATTAAGCTCAGAAATTAGAGGGGTCTTCGCAACTTCATGTGGCATCCATCTTAAATGAAAACTCTTTCCAAAGAACAAGGATTTGGTGCTTTTCAGATCAGCCGAGACAAATCATAGACAAAACAGGATTTGTGGAAAACTTGAAATCAAAGGTGTGCGTGAGAAGTTTCAACAAATTAAGGCTGCCTCCTCACATATCCTTACACTGATTTCTCCCAAAAATCCACACAAAAAACCTAGTCAAAATGCGACGAACGAATTTCTACAAAATAGCCCAAAATCCCAGAAAAGAAAAGCGAGAGGGAGAACAAGATGAACTCATATTTCTCAAATAAATTCCAATTAAGCAACTATGAATTCACCTATACAAGATAGATCTAGCCTCCTCCCATCATCCTCCCACTAAGAAATAAAAAACTAAAGCAAGAGGTGATTAGCTCTTTCTACCCCTATCCTCTCTTCAATAAACACTTGGATAAACCTAGAGAAAATAAAATTAGGGTTGCAGAGGGCACCCTCTAACACCCACCAACTACCTTATTTATAGACGTTTGAACTAACCCTAAACCGCTCCTAACCTATAACAAAGCCTACTAACCCACTTAGCGCGATATGGTCCATATTACATTAAAATGCAACCGATGCACATCTAATAGCCACAATTCCTCCTCTCCTTTACTTAGCCTCGACACTAACTTAGAGATGTCACCACATGTTGCCCTCGAGTTTTGAGGCCCAAGCCCGACAAACCTTTTACTCGTGATTTCAATGCTGAAACTGTCAAACCCACTGAAATCGCGTAACGCTACGCGCCTACGCCTTCTCTACGATGTCGACCAAGGGCTAAGGGTGTGTTTAGTTGCCCCTGTAAAATTTTTGGAAGCACAGTAACTCTTTCGTTTATATTTGGCAATTAGTGTCCAATCATGGACTAATTAAGTTCTAAAGATTCGTCTCGTGATTTACAACCAAACTGTGTAATTAGTTATTTTTTTACCTATATTTAATGCTCCATGCATTGGTCCAAAGATTCGATGTGACGTGAAATCTTGTAAAATTTTTAGAATTTTGAAGGAACTAAACACTCCCTAGGGCTATTGGGGCCAATCGTGGCCAATGTAGCCTAGGTATATCCCAAGGGATTTTTTTTGTTGTTGTCCCAGTTCAACCAGCCCAACAACAGTGAAGCGACCCAGCAGCCCAGGTCTCAGAGTCTTGCAGTCTCGCCACAACGCTGCTCTCGCTCTCTGGCGCGCACTCGCGCCGCCGCCTGTATCCGCTGCCCAGCGTCCATCAGTGCGCCGCTGCGGCGCTACTCTCTGTCCCGCTCACCCGCGCCGTCGCTCGCCGCCCGCCGAGGCGCCATCCCCGGCCCCGAGTGAACGAGTCCCCAGCTATGCCTAGCCCAGTTCCGTCGGCCTCAGGCCCTCAGAAGTGTTGCTGTTGCCTTCGTCTCCCCTTCCTCGATTAGGCCACCTGCTGTCCCTGGCATGTCAGAAACACAGGTTGCTGCCTGTGGCATGTCATTTGCTCGCCGGCACAAAAAGGATATGGTAAAGTATCCTCACCTGTGGTGTGGTTGCTTGCCTCTGTTTCGGTAATAGAGAATCCATAAGTACACCAGTTTTATTTATTTAAGATGGTTTCGTTGCGTCTAATTGAATAGAGTTGCTTCTAGTATGTTTCATCTTACAGTAAGCTAGTTAAAGAAAGAATTGCAATGCAGATTTAGATTTTGTGAATTATCTTTTCAACTAATCATAGTGTGACATATCTTTCTTTTCGGAAGTATTCTTCTTTTTAATCAGCATGTGTTGACACAGAAGAGCTAACTCTAGTTGGCTTTTGAAAGGAGACAATAATTATAGACTACGATGTAGTTTTCGGTCTTTCGCTAATGTCGACATGTGTCCTGTTCGTCCTTGATCGGCTGATCACCAAGGGCTTGCGCTCCCGCCTTAACTTGGTCCAATCCTCATCTTGACTTCAATCAACACCGTCTTCACCATCGTCCTTACTTGCATGTTCTCAAGTGCTAGCCGTCCACGGTCCATCCTCTATGAACTAAATTTTTGAACTTGAGGGGAAAAAACTGAAACTACTGCGAAATTTATTTTGACTGTGATAAACAAAAACTGAAATGTCAAAGTTATCCCAAAAATGCCAATCAAAATAGTTTCTAAACAACATAGTTGATAAGAGGCCGCCTCCAACAACCATGAAGTAGAAGATCGAGAAGAGCTCCAACACGGCGACTTGAATAATAGCCAGGAGTCATCCTTGCAAGGAGTTCAAGCAGAGTCATTGCAACTACAACATTGCATTTTGTGAAATGTGCATTTCATCATGCTGATCGAGGCTTCCTGAACTTGCGAACATATGTATATTTCATTTCAGGAAGCATCAAAGATGGGAGCAACGGAGATGTTGCAGATGATCACTATCACCGTTACCAGGTGCAAACAATGCCTTAATTAACTGTGTACGAACACACTGAAAATTATTATGTCTGCATAATCTAATACTGTCCTAATCGGTCATATGTATTGCCTTTCTTGCATTGTCAGATCGATGTGGAGCTGATGCACTCTCTTGGCGTAAATGCCTACAGGTTCTCCATATCATGGGCCAGAGTTCTTCCCAGTGAGTTCTTTAAATATAATAGTTCTTCTCAAATGACCTTATTCTTTCTAGTAATATATCATGGTAAATCTCTTGTCGTCCATTCAAGAGGAAAAATTAAATTAAATTGCTGTATTGACTTGAGGACAGAAGGGAGATTCGGCAGTGTCAACCCAGCGGGCCTTGATTTCTACAACAAAATTATCAACTCGCTCCTGCTTAAAGGTATTTCTTAGCTAGCACAAAGAGTTCTGAACTTCGTCATTTACATATGTATGCTATTACCAAACAATGCAACACTTGTTTTGCTGAATTACCAAAGCAGGAATCCAACCATTTGTGACTTTGAGCCACTACGACATTCCACAAGAGCTCGAAGACAGATACGGAGCTTGGCTTAGCACAGAGATACAGTAAGTGCACACTTTGCTCCTTTACCTGAGCATGCAATGCATATATGGTGACTTGATGAGCGAGACTGCTGATTACAGTTAATTTTCCAATCTTCAGAAATTTCTCTCTACCTTGATTATTTCCAGGGAAGATTTTGGGCACTTTGCAGAAATATGCTTCGATGCATTCGGCGACCGTGTCAAGTACTGGACCACCCTCACTGAGCCAAACGTTGTAGCGCTGTATGGATACATGCTTGGCGTCTACCCACCCAGCCGTTGCTCACAGCCATATGGCGGCTGCTCTCACGGCAACTCTGACCTTGAGCCCTATGTGGCTGCACACAATGCCATACTGTCCCATGCCACTGCAATGGAAATATACAAGAGAAAGTACCAGGTGTTGTGAGCTGACGACTGCTAAAGTTAAACGATTTCTTCCTGCTTGCTGATGTATGTATAAATCATCTGGTGGTTGTCCGTCCTACAGAGCAAACAGAATGGCTTGATTGGCATTGCGATGTGCGCCCTCTGGTATGAGCCATTTGGGGATGTCCCTGAGGACTGGCTGGCAGTTGAAAGAGCTTTGGCATTTGATGCTCCATGGTAAGAAAACCAGATATCAATCTAGTAGTAATTCAAGTTATTGTTGGATTAATTGTTGTGCATCAATTTACATAGATATGACTCAATAGTTGTCTCCTATGTTTTCCTTTGGATTTGAAGGTTCCTTGATCCATTAATCTTCGGCGATTACCCTCCGGAGATGCGCCGGCTTCTAGGTGAGAGGCTGCCGAGCTTCTCACCGGAACATCGAAGGAAGCTGAACTACAGCCTGGACTTCATCGGCATCAACCACTACACGACCCTGTACGCCAAGGACTGCATGTTTTCGTCAGGTAACTGTGCAACGGTGCAGTACAGTCGGAACGCCCTAGTAGCGGTCACAGGGGAAAGGAACGGAGTTCCCATTGGAGCCCCAGTAAGTTACGTTCGTTGGTTTACGGTAATGGATGGATGCTTCAAATAGAATGCTAGTGTATCTGAATCTGCTTCATTGTGTTTGCAGACCGCAATGCCCATCAACTACGATGTCCCAGATGGGATAGAGAAGATAGTCACCTACATCATGAAGAGATACGGCAATCTACCAATGTTTATCACTGAAAATGGTACATGTATAAGCATGAAAAAAAATATCCAGCTGGCATTGTTACTTGTTTCCTATTTCCATTTTCTAATAAGACACTGTTGCTCTAAATAAAACTGCTACAGGCTATGGACAGGGTGGAGATAATTACACTAGTGTGGAAGATTGGCTCAGTGACAACGATAGGATAAAGTATCTAGACGGCTATATGACAAAAGTTGCCCAAGTTATCAGGTCAGCATTATGATTTTCTACATATAAATCTTTATTTAGTTAGTTCACAGCAGGTTAAGTGGTCCTAGCTAATCAACATAATACTGAGTGTGATTTCTATTCTAGGAGTGGAGCTGATGTTCGTGGCTATTTCATCTGGTCTTTGATTGACAATTTTGAGTGGGTCTATGGATACACTATCCGGTTTGGACTATACTATGTGGATTACGAAACACAGGAAAGGACTCCAAAGCTCTCCGCGCAGTGGTTCAAGAAATTCCTGCAGAATCAGCACGAACACGAAGTCCAATAGATAATAAGCCATTCATATGTAATTTCAGTCGTGAGAATAAGATAATAAGTCCAATAGAATGACGCCACTGACAATTGATCCAATGGCTTCCCTGAAAAATGGTTGAGCACATACCCTCCTGTGCAAATGGAACACAATACACGTTACTTCCAGTTCTTCCATTGCCAACGTCCTCTTCCTCTATGATTACTTCACTGATTAAAAAAAACAGAGAATTGTTTGCAAAAAGAACCTTTCTTCTCTGAATGTTCCAGTACAACATCAGCAATTCATTCACCTCAATGTGTTACTTCCGGCCTGGAGCAGTCAGCGAGCTGTTAAAGAGATGCAATGGGCAGCTGCTGCTGCAGGCTTGCAGATCCTCGCAGCAACTGATGGCCCTTTCAAGTAGTCACTGTACAGTGTACGCCGGTGTGCTGTAGTATCGAGTCCGCGGTCACCGGACTGAATCTGGTAGTATCTCTCTAAGTCTCTATACGTCTCTCCTGTTGTCAATATGTAAAAGGGCAAAACTCATGGCGTGTCACTCACAGGCCGGGATCTCATGCGAAGATCATTGTAAAACTCCCCTTCTACGTAATGATATACATGCATAAGCATGGTCGCGAAAAAAAAGGGCAAAACTGATCACTTTTGTCATGAAAAAACTGCTGCGGAACGCTTTGACAATCTTCTCGGACAGCTCGGTGCCCCTCAAGATTAAGTGCTCTATTGCGTTGCTCTGTTCAGCATAAGGCTGTTGTGCTGGACGAGCTACAGTGGGCCGGTCTTCAGCTTCAGCGGCAGCGCCTGCTTCTTCACACTGGTCTTCTGCTGATGGCGTGATAATGTGATTAAGTGCAGGTTTTTATTTTTCTCAAAATATGTTCTAATGTAACTCTAACAAGCATCTAATTCATAGAGTTTTGTGCGGAGGCTATTTCGCCAAGGCGTGAAACAGTGGGCTTTCTGCAGCAAAATGGGCAATAAGGCACTACCAAGAACGCAATCTAGTATTCTTTAGCTTCAGTTTCATACACTTTTTGGTCGGCACATTAGTGTCTTGTATCCACTAGCATCTCGTACCACAGTATTGTTGGCTAGTAACAACTCTATCTAGTATCATTCAGTATTTTCCTGTATGATAAGTACCTTCCAGTATTATCCTTGGTCAGTAACAACTGTATCAAATAGCATCCAGTACTGTCCTGTATGATACAATACCTTCTAGTATATCTTCTAAAAACATACAATACTCGGTAGTCATTTTTCTATGTATTATGTTTTCACATTCATTTTTTTTCTAATTTTTGCACATACTAGGAAATGTTTCTCTATGACCAATATGCTACATGATCGCAAATACTTGTTGTGAGAGAAAACCCTATATCATGGTTGATAAGTTGAAGCGAACATAGTTGATTTTGGTCTTTTTTGTTGTTGACCGATACAAAGTTGGTGATACGGCGGGTTATATCTCGAACTAGGGGGGCGGAATTTAATTTAGGCTGTGTGTGCATGACTGCATGCTGCTGAAGCCCGATGACAGAATATGATGTGCTTCTTCTAACCTACGCCATGGGACGTGATACGCCATTAGCCCAATCGAAGCACCAAATCGGCTTCTAACCGGAGCCTGTTACGATGGGCTGGGCCCTTTTACAACACGTCCGCGCCAATTCAGTTCCTCTCATCTAATGGTTCTTTCCCCCTTAAAACAATTATTAATCGAATGGTTTCCCTAAAAAATGGTTGAGCACATACCCTCCTGTGAAAATGGAACACGCTACTTTCGATTCTTCCATTCCCAACGTCCTCTTTGTCTATGCTTACTTCACTGATTATATTAAAAGAAAAATCAGAGACAATTGTTTGCAAAGAGAACCAATCTTCTCTGAATGTTCAAATTCAACAACATCAGCAATTCACTCTTCTCTATGTGTTACTTCCGGCCTGGTAAAGTCAGCAAGCTGTTAAACAGATGCAACGGGCAGCTGCTGCTGCAGGCTTGCAGTTCCTCGCAGCAACTGATGGCCCTTTCAAGTAGTCACTGTACAGTGTACACCGGTGTGCTGTAGTATCCAGTCCGCAGTCACCGGACAGAGCCTGGTAGTATAGTATCTCTCTATACGTCTCTTGTGTCTGAGAAACTTCTTGTCAAGATGTAAAAGACCAAAACTGGTGACTATTGTAATGAAAAACTGTTGTGGATCGCTTTGACAATCTTCTCAGACAGCTCGGTGCCCCGCAATATGAGATACAGTACAAATGAAGCATAAATGAGGACCGCCACGCAGAGAAGCAAGCCGGACAGGGGGCGTCGGATTTCAGAAGAGAAGAAATCCATCAAGAGGTATCCGTTGATAGTGATCAGCAGAGTGGCCACGGTCCAGGTTACTGCCTGCATAAAAAAATGTTGAAGCTCGGTGAGGTCATGACTCATGAGGATAGCATCAGGTTTGGGATTTGACATGCCAAATCAAGTCGGCAAGTTAGTGCAGTGAGATTTGATTGATAAATTAGCTGAGAATCTGGTGGAGATGTGATTAAATGCAGGTTTTTATTTTTCTCAAAATATGTTCTAGTATATAACTCTAATAATCATCTATTTCAAGAAGTTTCGCCAAGGCGTGAAATAGGAGTTTTCTGCAGCAAAATGGGCAATAAGGCACTACCAAGAAAACAATCAGTTTGTGTAATGGCCTAATGGGAGTATCAATGATCACTAGTTTGATTAAATACAAACTAACACCATATCATATCCCTATATTCCATCTGTGTGGGGTTTGGCATGCATGGACCATGAATAAAAGTATAAAACAAAGGCCAGAAAGTGCACAGTACATGGAAAAAGGGTACAAGTATTAGGGTATCAAATTCATGATAACTTACTTGGGTGTTAGGGCCTATTTTGAAGACTCCCATAACTTGCTCCTTGGAAACCAAGGTTATGAGTGGAATGAGCGCAAAAGGGATCTGAATTGATTGGAGCACATTGAGCCACTCATTTAAAACATCCAGTGCAGAATCAGATGTGTCGAAGAACAAAGCAACTATTATAGTAGGCACAATTGCGAAGCTTCTGGTGATCAATGCCCTGACCCATTTTTTTAGCCTTAAATTCAGAAATCCGCCCATTATAAACTGTCCAGCATAAGTTCCTGTTATCGTACTACTCTGCCCAGCCGCTAAAAGCCCAATCCCCCAGATGTACAGTATAGGAAAAAATCCTCCACCGAACTTCTCTTGTAGGTACTGTCCAGCATTTTCGAGGCCAATATTGCTAGCTTCCTTGCTTCCATAAAATCCTTTTGCAAAAACTGTTGTGACAAAGAGATTTATCATGAAAGAGACAGCTAATGCTATAGTTGACTCTATTGAATAGTATCTCAATGCTTCACGGACTTGATATTCCTTATTTTGATCTATTTTCCGTGACTGCACTAGTGCTGAATGAAGAAACACATTGTGGGGCATGATGACACAGCCAACAACCCCAACCGCTTGTCTTATTGTCCTTGAGCTCAATTTTGGAACTAAAATACCTGACGTTACAAATTATGTGTGGTCAGCGGATAAAGTTACACAAGTCAATTTGCAGCATCAAAAGAAGGTCAGTGAGATCCTTACCAATCAACAAGTCTTTCCCGTTGGGCTTAGTGTCTGTGAACATCCATGCAAAGGAGACAGCCATAGTTGCAATTAGAAACGCAAATACAGCTTCTAGTTTCCTCACCCCATAGTTTTCGAGCGAAAGAAAAATAAAGCTGACAAGAGGTAACATAAAGGTAAGTGATGGTACAAATAATAAAGTTTACTTAACTGTCATAAGGCACTTAATTAAAGACATGTTTAAGTATATTAAAGTTATGCTCTCCAGGTGCAAAGCACAAAGGCAGAAGTTAACACAGACAGCATTTATTAATATGCTTAAAGAAACGCACTTGTAATTGTTATCTTGCAACCATTTGGATAGATGTCTGTATGTCACTTTATAAGCCAAGCAATGAGCCAATGACAATCACAATCCAGGAAACTCTGGAACAAGATTGAAAAATAAAATCTCACATCAAAGCTTCTCCAACATTTTTTTCAGAAGCAGTAAAAGGCCCAAGGTCTCAGCAAAGTGTTGCATGAGCATTGAACACTAACAAAGAAGAAAGCAGATGATGTCACATTCATGTAGTATTCTAACATTTGTTGTTAAATAGCATCTGATTTCTAGCTGTCAGCAGCATCACTTCATTGTGCAAAAGTCAGCACAAAACACTAGTTAATATTAATTATACCCACCATCAGGACAAACAACAACAAAAAAGAGCAGTCGACTATAAGACCAAACATTTTTTTAAGAGAAAGGAACACCAATTATTTGGAGAGCGGAATCCAACATGGGAAGCCAAAGTGAATTGATAGAAAACATTCACATAATTGAGTACCAGCCATGGGGAACTCTTAAAAGATACTCTTTTGCTTGAAAACGAATATCTGACCCAGTTTGTTGACAAAAACTAACCAGTGGTTTAGGGTCTTATATAAAACAAACTAGGGGGGTGAACCATATGGCATATCCACATATAAAAAGGAAAACATGGCCACCAACAATCTAAAGCAACACCACAATAAATTTTTGGCACTCTTTTTCTGGTCCAAAAGTCAAAATTTGAAACTTGAAGGTTAGAACCAGTAGTAAAATCATTTCTTTTGTGTCCACTGTCAAAGCAGGTAAGTGTCTCCAACCTTCCTACACCATAGCACACAATAAATTCAAAGTGGATCAGGTGCAAGTGCAACACCAATGGTGATTGGTGACTGAGACAATTAAAGTACAACCTCACCACAAAAATTGAAACACTCCTCGAAGTTGAGAAGTACGGAAAACAGTTACCCTATGAAATTTCTAAGTAACTGAGATCAAAATAGTTCCCTTTGAACCAAAGTTTCACCCAAATCGTCCCTCCTAGTGATCCAATTTGACTACACTAGCAAGGAGTAAGCCTAAAGGTTGTAATTTTTTTCCACTTTGATTGATGAAATTATGAAAAGATCTCCATCAATGACGAATTCCCCAATGCCGGTCAAAGAGAAAGCTCTAGTCTTTTTGGAACTATCCTGTGATCCAGTACCAATTGCCATGAATGAAGAACTGGAAGATGGCAGAAGAAGTCATCAACAAACAAATAAAAAATGTGAACCCACCAATCCAAGGCGGTGATGACGACGCCGGCCCAGAGCGGCAGGTACCCGCGGCTGAGGATCTTGATGGCGATGGCGCTGCCGATGACCTCCTGAATGTCGGCCCCCACCATGGCGACCTCGGCCATGAGCCAGAGCGCGCGGCGCGCCCAGTCCGGGTACTCGTCGCGGCAAAGCTCGGCGAGGTGGCGGCCCGTGGCGACGCCGAGGCGCGCGGCGAGGAGCTGCACGAGAAGGCCCATGGCGGTGGCCCACATGAGCAGCCACAGCAGCGTGTCCCCGGCGACGGCGCCCGCCTGGAGGTCGCCCTCGAGGTTGCCCGGGTCCAGGAACGCGATGCTCACGAGGAACCCGGGACCCGTGAAGAGCCAGAGCTTCCGCCACGAGAAGGGCGGCGTGGCCGACGCCGGCCCCGAGGAGGAGCAGAGCGCCGCGTCGTCGCCGTCGTCTGGGTCCGGCCCGTCCGAGATGGACACGATGACCTTCTCCGCCGCCTCGTACGCGCGCTCCTCGAGGTCCTCGTCGTCGTCGTCGTAGTCCGGCGCCGGGGCGGAGGCGGGGAGCAGCGCGCGCGCCTCCTCGACGGCCCTGGCGGGGGCGGAGGCGGCGTCCCCGGCACCGCCGGCGGGGGCGGCCATCGAGATGCGTCGCGAGCTGGACGATCTGGACGAGGCGGGCGGCGGGTAAGGCACGTGGTTGGCACGTGCCCGCGCGCGGTTCAGGATGCTTTGGATTTGCACTTCAAGTGATAATGCCTTTGTCCCTTCTGGGGCCTTAACCCTTATATATTAGTTTCTCATCGAATGCAAAATGAAAAATGTTAACTACTTTGAAATGATGAAATATAAAGTGCTAAAATTTTTATGGGTGTGTTTAGTTCCATTCAAAATATCAAATTTTTCATAGGGTGGGTGAGAGCTTTTTGGTTTTTTTTATCTCTTTAGGCCAAAATCTAAAATGGAGAATCTATACCTTTTATCAAAAATATCAAATTTTTCATAGAATGGGTGAGGGCTTTTTGGTTTTTTCTGTCTGTTGAGGCCAAAATTCAAAATGGAGAATCATACCTTTTTGTCAAAAATTTTACATGGTGTTTAGTTCTATTCTGCAAAAATGATGGGCCAAAACCAAAAAAAAATTTGAGTGAAATGGGGAACTATGCTGTGTTTAGTTCCCCATGGAATGCAAAATGTAAAATGTCAACTACTCTGGAATGATGAAATGCAAAATGCCATATTTTCATGGGTGTGTTTAGTTTCATCCCAAATGCCAAAATTTTTATGGGGTGGGTGAAGGCTTTTTGCTTTTTTGGCCTCTTGAGACCAAAATCCAAAATGGAGAATGAATATCTTTTTGCCAAAAATTTTGCATGGTGTTTAGTTTCATTCTGCAAAATAATAGACCAAAACTCAAAACTTTTTGGGTGAAATGAGGAACTAAACACACCCATACTTTAGCATCATCTTTGCTGTGATTAGTTATATATGTAATAAAAATAAAAATAAATATATGTATGTTTCATACTCCAGTGAAATTGTAATTCCTTAGGGCTTGTTCCGTTCGGGGCGATTCCTAGCTGGAATGAGTAGTTAATTTGTATAATTTTTAAAAAAACTTGATCCTCGGGGGTAAGACGGCTTCGGGTACTGTGTTTAAGAAGAAGACCTTCTCATGCAGGTCGAGAAAATTTCTGAACCTTTGCCCCTCCTATACACAGCGGTACCGTAGCTCCCGTGAGACTGAGCTGGCCTTAGGCCTGTGCTTTGGCGTGGGGTGGACGAGGAGTTTTTTTTTCAACGCGTAGAGCGGCACCGCAGCTCCTGTGAGACTGGACTGGCCTTAGGCCTGTGCTTTGGTGTGGGGTGGACGAGGAGTTTTTTTTTCAACACGTAGATAAAGTACGCCGTCTTCGGCCAACAAATCCGTCCCATAGGATTCGAACTCTGGCTGGCAGGGTTCAAAGGGTACAGCCAAGCCGATTGGTCTAGCATATATCAGTCATAATGTTTCCTAGGCTAATTCCGGCCTAACCGAACAAGGCCCGTGGTCCAATTTTTGAAACCGACGTTGCTGCGTGATATCTGATCTATCTGAGTGGTCAAATTAATAATAAACCGATTTTGTTGACAGTAAGCGAAGAAAAAACAGTTACTTTGTAATGCCATGAACGCCAAATTGTGCATATTTGGCAGCCAAACTCCACCAATGAATAATAACGTGGACGGCTACATCACCATCATCATGTGTACAACTACTAGTACTATCATATGGTTTCTCAAGAAGAGTAGAAAAATCCACTGATATCTTATATAGCTTTTGTGGTGAAAGTACCAAATGGCATTTTTCTAAGCTTTGATGGATTGCTAGCCGTCGCTTTTAAGAAAAATCGAATGGCCAGAAAGAAAGATACGACGAGGAGCGACAGTTCATTCAGAATAAAGTGTCAGAATATTAGCAGTAGCACCTACCATGTCCGCACACTGTAGGTGGTGGGTCCCGTACAAAATACACCAGTCTTTAGTGTTTTTTCTCGAAAATACAGCAGTTTATGGTAGCTAGAGCCCTGCTTTGGACGTCAATCACCATGGTCATTGTTCTCTGGTTATTGTTCTCTGGCATACTAGCCTTCGTTCCACAAATACCGTTGTTTTTAGAAATAAATCTAAATAAACACCGTCTAAATTCATTCTAAAACAACGATTCTTTAGGGACAAAGGAAGTACTTCGTTCTTTCTTTGAAAACTATATGACGTTTTAGTTTTGTTGTCTTTCACCATGACACCATGTTTATAGAAAATTACACGAGCGTCTATAGGACCAAATTAATTTAGCTAAATCTATCATAATATACGCTTAAATAATGTGCTTGTTTGGTGTGTGTGTGTGTATATATATACTAGAAAACTTGGGGCACGGCGTTGCCGCGCCATGTTTGATATGCCTGTGTTGATTTTGTGGTGGTTGTACAGTTTTATGATTTACCAATGAGAAAATTGAGAATGACCAAAAATTAGGAAAAAGGATTTGAATATGTGGGATTTTATTTTAGTTTTTTTGTGCAAGAATTATGGGATTCGGAGTTATGATGGATGAGATGTAATTTTTCTAAGATTTGAATATGTAGCATTTTATTTTAGAGTATTTTTGGTGGAAGAATTATGGGATTCGGAGTAAGGATGAATTTGGAAATTATTTTGCATTTTTGGATGATGAAGAAGGGGTATCACCGAAAATTAGGAAAAATGATTTGAATATGTAGGGTTTTATTTTAGAAGTTTTTTGGTTGAAGAATTATAGGATTCAGAGTTAGGTTGAATGTGATATAAAGTTCCTAAGTTTTCGGCAGAACGGGAATGAGAGAAGATTTGAAATTATTTTTTATTTTTGGATGATGAAGAAGGGTTTGAAAATTAGGGAGAAGGATTTGAATATGTGGGGTTTTATTTTAGGAGATTTTTGGTGGAAGAATTATGTGATTTGGAATTAGGATGGATGACATATAAATTTTTTAAGTTTATCGACAAAACGCGAATGAGAGGAATTTTAAAATTGTTTTGGATTTTTTTGGATGATGAAGAAGAGGGGAAAATAGTTGGGTAGGTTTTGGAGTGGTTCTTGTTTATATAGGGGTTTTCTGGAATTTTTTTGGAATGGAAAAGGGTTTACTTTAATTTTGTGGGTACGTTTCTCGTGTACGCCTAGCAATTCTAGCGTGAACAGTATGCAAACAGTAATAAACAGTACTCAGATAGCAACCTTTAGAGTTGCTTGAGCCGTCATTTCGAGATTCGATGGCCGAGGATTTGCTGCCGACGTGGCGAGAGGAGAAGGCCGGAGCCTTGGGGCAGCTTTCATTAGTAGAAGATAGAGAAATTATTTTCTACTTTCAGGGAATAGTTACTTCCATGTTTATATCTCTAGATTTAGAGTATATATGACCTAACAAAGTATATGATAGTATGTATGTCAAGTATGCAAGTATACATAGAGTATATGGTTATACTTATTTTATATACTACAGTAGTGGTATTTTAGTAATATATTAAAAAATATGGACTCTCCTAAATTTTTTTACATAGTAAGATTTAGAGTATCTTAAAATAAATATGTAAACATACTTAAGGTGATAAATGAGTATGCATTCATACACAATGTGGTTTTTAAAGATGAGAGTAACTACTCCTGGGAGTATAGAAAACTCACCCTATATATATATATATATATCTCCTACAACTAAAAAGAACAAAGCGTGGACATTTTATTTGGTGCGACATTTTTTTGTTCGTCCGTCTACCACCCATGCGAAATCCTTTTTGCCTGCGCCGACAGGTGGGACCCAGTCGTCGCCTACTCCCTCCCATCCAATCACGGTCCATCCCCTCCCACAATCCCGCTCCAATCCTGCTTCCTACCCCTCGCCCACGCCGCCGCTCGCCCATGCCGCCGCCTCCCCCTCGCCCACGCTGCCACTCGCCCGCGCTGCACTTGCGCCATCGACCTCGCCGTTCACACCTGCGCCGTCAACCTCGCCATTCGCGGCCGTGAGGAGCCTATCCTCGATCCGTGGACGACGGAACACCGTTCTGCCCTTGCGGCTTGCGCTCATCGCACCCGCGCCGTCGCCCTTGCCTTCGCCCTTGCCCTCGCCACGGGAAATTGGGCCAAGGCGTCTAGCTGCACCGCCGCAAGTCGCCGATGCCGCCGTGCCCCGTTCCGCTTTGCCGCGCCGCCGCCACAAGGCCGAGCCACCGCCGCAAGGCCATCATCCCGACCTATGCCGCCGCCTCACCCATGCCCGATCCACACCTATCATTCCCTTCCCCTGGACGGAGCACTGAGGAGGAGAAGATGCCGCCGCCGCACGCACGGTGCTTAGTTCTAAATCGGGCCCTTCGTCGGCGACGAGCACCCAACAGGTATGCCCACCACACCAGGTCACCCTTCTCTTTCCTTCGTGCTGTGCGAAACCGAGCACATGAACCCTGGAGTCATTTGTATTTAGATTTGATTTTCTGCGGTCATTGATTTCTAGCGATTCCATCAATAAAGGGATGCCCTTGTCGTTTATAACTTACCTTGCAAAATGTGTGCACAAGAAATTAGGTTCCCTCATCCAATTAGTATCATATTTACTGTAGTTTGAGATTTCAGAGTGGGAAGAAGAAGGGGCAGTTCCCTTTCAGAGTAGTTTCACATTTCAGATGTGCTAAATGAGTCATTTTACAACTAAGATTCCCATTTAGCTTTTCAGGGAAGCTAAGAAGCGTGGAAACTCAGAGAGGAGACAAAGGAAGCTCTAGCTATCCTGGCTGCAACTGCACCTTCTGTTGGATGTTAGACTTACGAAAATTGAGGTTCATGCATTTGGTTGGAAGCAAGAGAGCAGCAAGTCCCAGTTAGCTCTGGCTAACCAATCATGGTCTCCAGATGGCTGGTACATGTCGTCTGGTTCAGCAGATCCAGTGATCCACATCTTGGAAACACTGCAGGTTTGTTTCCTGATTCCATGAAACATTGTCATATCCCATATAGTATGTCTACATTATAGGGGCCCTGGTTGCATGTCATAATTTGTTTATTTGATGCTTTATGTTTTTGACAATATATATATGCTTTATGTTTTCGAAAAGGAGAAGAAGATGCTTATCATGATTGACTCTATTTTTCACCATCTTCTTTGATCTGTTCTGCGGTGGGACCTTGAACTCCATACACAGGATCAATAGCTACCTGGCTCTTGGCGTTGGATTCCGAGAAGTCAGGAAAGGAATACAAAACCTGGCATGCTCTTGTAAGGAATTTTGTGTGCTTGTATGTGTGCTTGTCATTCAGTCTTAGTGTGTAGTAGTTTTCCTATTCTATTTTATTTCGTCGATCACCATTGATGGATATTTGCAGTATATTTTCTTGCCTTTTTGGTACATAGCATCTTTATATGCTCAAGTATGCTACCTATAGATATTTGCCATTGCTACATTAGTTCAAAGTGTAAAATTATGTGGCTGTCTAGACTGCTAACTTATTAGAATGTTTGGTTAATTTCACTGTCTTACATGAAGCAGATGAATATGAGCATGTATTTGTCTTCTTCTGGATTATCACAAATGTCAAGGAAAACCAACACACAGAGGAAATGTGCTTTTGAAGAACGCATAAACTCAAGTCCTGCTGCAATCTGCATCCTCTAGCAGGTAGGCAATTTGTGTCAAGCTTAACACTATGCCGTTTGATATTGCACCTCTAAGTAAAATATTCTGGGGTAATCTCCTGAAGAACGTTTAACCAAGAAAGGGGATATGGCTTCAAGGTGCTCAACTGTAATGACATGAAGACAATCATTTGTTGTTGCTCTCTGCACTTGTATGCCCAGTTTGTATGCCAATTTGCTGAGAAAACACCTTTGAAACAAGCAACCAAGAAATCATCTTGCATGACCAAATTTGCATGGTGTCATTTTCTAAGGAAATGATGAATCACATCCTGTAACCATAGTTGATACTCGGTAACTTTAGTCTATTAGGCAAATTAGGAAGTGTTTCCAGTCATATATCTGTAACCATAGTTGATGCAATGAAAAAAAACTCGAGGATATTTTGTTATATTGTACATTTTTTAATTTTGTTATTATTTCTCTGGTGCACTAAGTTTGTATATAATGTAGGTACTTCTCTCGTCATAAATTCTTGAAATTTCTATCGTCTTTGAATTCATATAAGTCTCTCTACAACCCATTTGTTCCCCAAGTAACTCAATAGTTTTAGCCTCTCTATTAACATTACAGGTTGACTTGCCGGTTTTCACTTACACTTTGGTTCTATGTTCTCTATGGCCAGTGAGCTAGAAAATAAATTGAAGGTGCATTTGACCAGGAATGAGGTGCCTAATGAAGCTTACAGATTTGTTTCTGTTCTGAATATTAGCAATTTGCATGGATAAAAATAAAAAATGGGATTTCAGTAATATGCATATGATTGCACATGTGCAGATCGGTCCTCGGCTCTCATTATTGAGTTAATAATCTCCATTGCCATTGTTGTATTTTTTTTACCACAAGGACGTTACCCTTTTTAAAATATTAATCATGTAGCTGTTACCTATTTTAGTTTTTTTTACCATAATGAAGTTACCCGTAGGAGTGTATCTCTGAGTTCATCTCCTTCATCGCCAGGCAAGTGAGTATCTGATTGATAGGTTACCGTCGGAATTCCTCTCTGATCTGTATCACTTTGTTGTCCTACTGCTTCCTTTGCCTTAATTGGAGCCGTTCCAATCTTGCAGGAGGTAGGACTACCAAGCCATGTTGTTACATTCTCAAAAGTACTGAGAATCTGAGATACAAACCCATTGCTACATTCAGAATATCTAACTGTCGGTTAGGCTTGAAAAAAGTTGTCATTATGAGACTTGTAACCTATCTGTCACATGAGATAGACTGAAGCTGCTTCACTCGGGGATAAACCATTGGTCAAACCAAACAGCTTCCTTAACATGCTAAGGGATTGGGTCGACAACCTCCAAGCAAGGGAATGGCTGTGAGATTAAGATTTCAGAGACCAGGGGCTCGTCTACTAGGCATTTGTGCAACATCAGCCTGCCACTTACCGGTAATTTCAGTCTTCTTATCCGCTTAATAATCCATCGAAGCCCTCAAAGTTGTACTGGTTTCCTTATTATCCTTTTGAGCTACATTCCCTGAACGTTTCAGTTACATTCTTGAACATGGAAAATGCATTATTTTTCTTACCAGAATTAGTAACCAGTAAGGCATCTAGGATCATCACAAACCATGTATATATTAGTCTGAATTTGTTTTATTAGATTTTATCAAATTACTCTTACCTCACTTCATCACTGAAGATCAATGGATGTCAAATACTAGGCGTTTCCATTATGTCTTTCAGAATGACATTTTCGTAACCTAACCCTTTTCACTCTCAAAATGGTACTCACGAACCTTGGCTTTGTTGATTCAGTGCTTTATTTCACTTTCTAATCATGTGGAAGTGGACAGTAGGATCACATAAGAACCACAAGTGGATGGGCCCAGCAATCAGAATGTGACTTTCAAGTTTCAGGTTAGGTAAAACAAACCGGATGGCCTCCATGATTTCTCAAAAGAAAGTTGTCAGGCTCCAAAATATGTAAATAAATAAATGTAAAGAAATTAAATGCTTCACGTAGCCATATGCAGCTTTCTATTGAGAAAACAAAAGAGAAGAAATCCTCGTGAAAAATATATTTGTCTCTGAACAAATACGTCTCACTTGGTTGCAAATTTCAGTGGGCAGACAGAGGACCATCCTGATCTTCTCAAGTACTCCTGTCAAATAGAATGCAGGTGATGACATAAATAAACTCTGTGAACGTCCTGAGATACACATTGATTGCATTTTCAACACATTATTGCCTTTCTAAGCAACTATTTTCTTCCACAGGGTGCGCCCTGTAAAACCTGCTAGGATTTGGAATCCAAGAACCACAGAGCCACAGAAAAAATCTGAGGGCAAGATCAACATCTCTGGGTCCAATGTGATAGCCGACTTGGATGTGCAAAGCCAGAGCATTTCAGTGCTGTTATCCAGGCCCATTTTCGCTCTTAAGTTCAGCTCCCTAAGGATGCACGTTGACGCTCCCAAGATCGTTGTTCCACACTGCAAGAAGAAGGACTCGAGCACTTAAATCTGAAGGAGTTGTGCAATATGGTTAAAAGAACCCCGGGAGTTTTGGGCACGTTTGACCCGGTTTCTTGATGAATTCATGCAGTTTCTGGTTGCTTTTACCACAACATGTTCTTTGCTTGGTTATTTTTTTCTTGGCAATGTTCCTTTTCTTGTCTGTAAGGAAATATGTCGGATATGCATAGCATAGTACTTGTTTAATTCAAAACTAGAAGTAGTTTGATTCCTGTTGCAAATTGTCACAGAGATTGGTAACTTGATGCATATTCTGCATTCAAAACAGAATATTATTTTTCTAAAAGCTCAATGAAGAAGAAAAGGCAATGAGCCACTGGCATAAAAGATTGATCCCCAAATTCTTTTTCAGTAAAGATGAACATGTCTGAAGAAATATGTGCAGTGTTAAGAAACAAAGAAAAGGTACTGTTATCATATCAACCCATAGCTCGTTGGCCATAAAGAACAAAGAGTGTTAATTCCACAAGAACGCACAAAGACAACACATATCAGTAACAGAACACACAACACATGACAAATTGACAATCAAATTTACAATGTGTTTAATTTACAGTATTGTTATCTTATCGTGCGATCCGTGTGTTTTTAATACCAAAGTTTAGTTGTCCCGTAGCAACACACAGGCACGCTACCTAGTATATATATATATATATGCTACCCTACAGCTAGCTACAGAATAACTTATTCTGTAGTCACTTTGAGTTACGATAATTGCTATACTAATTTATGAGATTATAGTAACTCTTACTAAGTGGTTTACTATAACATTATGGTAAATATTCCCATGTGTTATAGTAATTCAACTATCATAAATATATACTGATATTGTCGTAAATTAGTATATAAAATTATCGTAAATAGAGGTGGCTACAAAATAACTTATTTTGTAGCTAACTATAGAGTATACTCTCCCTATATATATACACTGTTCACTAACGGGATGAACTATATATATACTGTTCACTGACGGGATGAACTACCGTAACAGGTAGTGATGAATAGTAACCTGTGAGGGGGGTCAGCGCCCATTATATATATAAAATCCTGATAATTGTACTGTTGATCAATAGTAACGGGCGCCCACCCCTCATAGGTTACTATTCATCATGGGTACTATCTGTTACCGTAGTTCATCCCGTTAGTGAACAGTACCGATCCTGTAAACAGTGTTCTTACCCGTTATTCTACAGTACCGGGTCATGTGAACAGTCTCTACCTATACTGTTCCCCCACCTCTATACTGTTTGCCCACGCCCGTCACTATTCTGTCCTCTCCTTTCCCCCTTTTTTTGGCAGCTACCTTTGCCCGTGCGAAGCACGGTCCCCCCTAGTAGTATAGATCTTTAAACGTGGTGATGGTACTGTCGTTACACAGTAATAGGTATTTCCCACTCACATTCCCCTATTCATCAACAGGAATACCTATACTGTAGCTCGGCCCGTTAACCTAACAGTACCGAATCCTGTGAACAATGTTATCACCCGCTATTCCACTGAGCCCGGCTGCATGAACAGTACTACTGTTACTGTTCCCCTCCACCCACGCCCGTCACTGTTTCTTCATCTTTTTTTCCCCTTGGCAACTGCCTTCGCCCGTGCGAAGCACGGGTCCCCCTAGTTATAGATATTGGTGTAGTTTTTATATATCGATAGTGCTAGCACCTGGACGTCCGAACAGACGCGTAGTCTGCCCTGTCAACTGATTTTTCCTGCCCCGCACGCGCACCCTGCCCCGTCGTAGCACCGACACATCCGGACAACTCAACTCGCACATGCAGCCCACCATGTTTGCCTCGATTCGAGGTCGTCCGCCCTGCCTAGCACACGCACCCACCCCTGTCGCGCCTCGACCGCCGACCCCAATCGTGCACCGTCCGTAGGACACCAGCGCACTGCGCACCTCGTCCACTGCCCCCCCCAGCTCGGGTGGCCCCATTCCCTGGTGCTCATGTTAGGCCACCATCACTCCCCGCGCTTCCTGACTCTATGAACAACATGAAACACGTGCAACATGAAACACTTGATGCAACATACGTATGAAACAGATAAAACATCTAAAACATACACTAGCAACATATATGTGAAACATATGCAACATCCAGATAAAACACTTACAACTTGCAACATGAAAACACCTATTGCAACATAAGACTAAAACAATAAAAACATTTGGAACATATTGTGCAATATATGTGTGAAACATATGCAACATCTAGATCAGAACACTTGCAACATACGTCTGAAACAGATAAAACATTTGAACAAACCTCTGAAACACTTGCAACATGCATCTAAAACACTTGCAACATATGCAACATGTGCAACATCTCTCGATCTACTTTTGCAACATTCATATGAAATAATTGCAACATACCTCTTAAATGTCGAAAACACTTGAAACGTATGTTTACAACATGCGCTTTCATCGCAACATCTCCTTGCTAGGGTTGCGCGTCGCAGTGGCCACGACGTCGACAACGGTCATGACCTTCTGGTGGGGAACGACGACATCAGCAGCACCTCGGCGTGCGCGGGGGACGGGGCACGGCACGAAATAGTGGGGACGCACGCTGGATGGGGGAGCCGCGCCCGCGCGGCGCGGGATGGGGTGCGCGGTAGGAAAGACGGTAGCAGCGAGCGCACGGCGCAACAGCACGGATGGGCGAGCACGGGAATGGGATTAGAGAACGATGGAGAGACGCATAGAGGAAGCAGGCCTGTTGGGCCGGTGGCGCGCAGGCCCAGAAAGCGGCGTCCGGACGGACACCCACTCCTGAACATTACTGTTTATATGTTTAGTCAAAGAAATTGATAGATTTGACTTGTAACAAAACTAAAACAACTAACTTTTGAGAGGCTCTTTTTTTTCTCATACCCTTATCTGTTATCTCACATAGCCTTTGGATAGTATTTGCATATTATTGTCTCAGCCAATATCTTAGCAGTTAGTCTTTTGGTATTCTTAATTAATTACCAGTTACATAAGGAATTTCACTATTCACGAGTAAAGAGGCTCTGGAAAACACTGTTTGCAAGATAACCTCTGGGTCCAAGCTGTCCTGTTGCCGTCTCAAGAATCCTTATCATATATCCCTGCCTCTGTTGACCCTACCATGGAAATGGAATTCATATGGACGGCTCCAAGAGGCCATGACTACTCAACAGTGAGCACCATGTGCCTGCCAAAGACCCCAAATGGCACTCACTCGACTCACATGTCACATACTTAACTGAGATGCATGTACAGCAGCACATTCCGTTCGAGTTACACGTTTTCAGCAGAGAGATATTAATTTTATATTTTTTCTTGGACGTGTGGATGTAAAAGTTGGACCAGGCTTTTACCTGATGGGTGATTGCTGATGCTTCAGCCATCAGCTTATACAGAGGAAAGGGATTTGGGAGGTTGTTGAGACTGAGACACAGGCATGCATTAAGACACGGTAAGGTTGCCAAATGCCAATCCCATTTCCTCGATCAATAATCGCAATCACAAAGTTTTTGTGGTTGAGACTGAGACACAGGCTATGGCTATTTTATTGTGAGAGAAGAACACTGTACCATGGCTGATAAGCCGGACTGATAAACATAACACAAGGAAAATGATAGCAGAACCACGTACAAAGCACACCGTCATTAGAATGGGAATATTGGACTTTTGAGAAAAAATAATTAAATTTCTCCAAATCGGCCTTGCTTGTAGAAGGTAAGAAACTCCAACGAGTTTCTGCTACCCTTGATTTATTTCTCCAAGGAGCTAATAATTAAATATGTAGATAGATGAATGAAGTTCTCGAATACAACAACCTTTTAATCGAGCGAGAAATTAAAGGCTTAACGTCACCGCTTAAAGAAGCAACCTTTCGCTTTTATAAAAATGGTAAAGCGTATTTTTCAACTTTAAGTTGCACCAGAGTTCGATTTTCAACCCTCAACTGTGAAACCGTATACTGGACATCCTTCAATGTTGAAAAACCGGACAAATTTGAACCTTGAGCTAGTTTCAAAGGTGGTTTTCTATCTTAAAAACTATTTTAATATCTAAAATTAATATCTTATGTATTTTAAATAAAAAAATGTGAAATGAATACCATTTTTTCTAAAAATTATCTATTCATTGGTCATCTGTTTAGAGTTATTTGAATCTTATTTGTTCAATAGGAACGAAATAAATAAGTTCCAAATAACCGTAAATAGATATTACCAACTACTAGATAATATTTTCAGGAAAAAATGGTATTAGTTTCATACTTTTTATCTAAAATACATAACTTATGAATTTTTAGAGATTAAAACAGGTTTTTATATTATTTAGAAAATAGTAAACCACCTTGGAAACTAACTAAAGGACCAAATATGTCCAGTTTTGAACTATCGTGCAAGTTAAAGGCTGAAACATGCACTTTACCCTTATAAAAAAATTGTCTATGCTGAACATGTGGGTGTTTTACTATAGCTCAGCACTCGATTTTTTTAACCACCCGATCAAAAGTATATGATAGCTCTCCTTTCATCTTCAACCTTGAGCCATTTCTCCTTTCTTCATTTGTTCACAGAGCTTCATGGCCGACGACGCGTGCTTGCCTACCTCATCTCTGGTTGCTCTCCACCGTCGTATATCTACAAACCGGGCTGTTACTATGATGTCCCCGCCTTGACACTGATTCAACCGCCGTCCTCTGCCACCCATTGCCGCCTCGTCTTGCTGCCCCGCATCCACAAGCACCAAAGGTCGGCCCTTCTGCCTCTAGATTAACTATATATATTTCTTTTAAGGCCCTCCACGGCATGTGATTGTATTGGAGTCCAAAGAGGAGAGAGAGCACATCTGGGCATCATGAAAATTTTGCATTTTAGTGCTCTAGGAAAACTCATTTTATAAATAGACCCTCCACGCCCTCAAATAGCACAGTCCCAGCTTTGGTATATTTGGTATTTTGAATTAAATACCAGCTACATAAGGAATTTCACTATTCACGATTAAAGAGGCTTTATAGCCAGGAGAAAAATATTGTTTGCAAGTAACCTCGATCTGGGTCCCAGACGACTGTCCTGTTGTATCAAAATTCTTATCATATATACCCTGCCTCTGTTGACCCCTATACCATGAAAAATGGAATTCAAATGGACGGCTGAGGTAAATTAGAAACCAACAGGAGGCCATGACTACTCAACAGTGAGAAGAGCACCATGCATGTGCTTGCCAAACACCCAAATGGCACTCACTCAACTCACAAAGTCATACTTAGATGAGATGCATGTCTAGGCAGCACATTCTGTTCCAGTGACGTTTTCAGCAGAGAGATATCAATTGTATAATTTTTCTTGGACGTGTGGGTGCAAAAGTTGAACCAGGCTTCACCTGAGCTGATTGGTGATTGCTGGATGCTTCAGACTGCTTATACAGAGGAAAGGGATTTGGGAGGTTGTCGAGACTGAGGCACGGGCATGCATGAAGACGGTAAGGTTGCAAATCCCATTTCCTCAAGCAATAATCGCAATCACAGAGAGCTATAAAAACAGGTACACCGACACAAGGAAATACTCCACGTACAATTGAAAGAGCACCGGCCATTAGAATGGGAATCTTGGTATTTGGAGAGAAATAAGTAGATTTCTCGAAATCCGCCTTCCAAAGGGTAAGAGACTAAAACAAGATTCTGCTACCCTTGATTTCTCCATAATTAAATACCCAGACTAGATGGATGCATGAATAGTGAAGTTCACGTTCAGCGGCCCTCCTTTTTTTCCTGTTAATCGAGCGAGAAATTAAAGGTTTGTTAACGTCACTGCTTCGCGAAATTAAATGTTTTTTAGTCGAGCGAGAAATTAAATGTTGCCAAACACCTGAAAGCCTGAAACTGCACGACTTCGCGGTGATGTTCAGGGATCATAATATCAGATTTGGACGTGATGTTTTGTTGGTGCACACTGCACACCACTACTAGCTAGGGCACCGTAGCTATTTCGCACGCACACGCACGTCTCTCGACAGGAGACAGGCACACCCCGGTCGGATCTGCAGAAAATATGCGTGCGAGTACGTGAGGATCAGGGAGCACCGCCCGGAGCACATGCATGCGTTTCGCTTTATTTCACTGACGGAGAACATATGACAATATGATCTCCTCCATGTCCTGGCGAAGCGGCGATACGATGCTTATCTGCAACAGTTAGCATCTTTAGTGGCATGACAAGCTGCTATTTCGTTAGCTAGGATGACGCTATTGTGTTGCTTGGATTCAATATAATCACTCAGTTACTACTCAATTACGCATGGTTGACAGCTATACGGCCTTGCTTGGCACCCACTGCTAAATACCCAATTCCAATTCTACGAAATAGGATGGGAGTACTTTCTTACTATATATATAGAAAAGGATATAAGAAACATGGCGTCCTGACTAATGGAGAGAGTGGAGAGAGGCAGAGAGTTCATGCGCTACTGCGGGAACCACAGCTCCAATCGGCTTGTCACTGCTAGATAGTTTGACTAGACGTTACAGAGATATCACTGTTGGTTCGTAAATACAAAGAACACACTGCTAGGTTTTAAAATAATTATCACTGCCAGTTAATAATACTGCATTAATTATCAACTGGCTGTCATTCCTCATCCTCGGATCCAAAATTTCTTTTCAACGCGATTAACTGTTAGCACACGCTCCCCTCTCTCCACCACACACACATGCTCACGTCTCTCTCCCGGTCTTATCTCCTCTCTATCTATCGTCCTCCCGGTCTCCCTTCCCCAGATCCTGCAGTTAAGCTACTCCTACCTCTGAGCCTCCCCTCCACTCTCCTCCTTGGAGTTTCCTGGGGAGTGGGGAGCACAGATCTTAACGCACTCTAGACCACACGATAGCAGTTGAGGGCGCATACGTTTTTGGGAAAAAAAAAAAGAAGAAAGAAACCCGGTTTGGTGGTCGACAGACCACAAAAAAAACCTATGGCCTTTTGCCATTGTGTGCACGGTGAACATGAGAACGTGGCAGCAAACAGTGACGTGATGTGAATGCGGTCAACGCGTTAGGATAGATTGCCATGTGAGGTTGAATGGCGGACACATGTCTTGTCCGCATCATTAGATTGGCCAGTTTGTTGGACACTGTGGTGCACCTTGATTGAGATAGATTGCCATGTGAGGTTGAATGGCGGACACATGTCTTGTCCGCATCATTAGATTGGCCAGTTTGTTGGACACTGTGGTGCACCTTGATTGACCTGGAGTACTATGCGTTAAAGTGCGGCTTAGCTTTTGTGAAATTTGAAGTCATTCGTGCTCCAAGTACTACGTGTATGTTAGCTGTATTGCCTATCTACCCAGACTTTACACACTTCGGTCTCATCTGGATTCACTTAATTAGAGAAAATCACCTAATAACTTTTGATTTACCTGAATGGTCGATAAACTAACCATTAGCTGCATAGGATCCAAACAGATCATTTATTTATAAAAGATCCATGCACTCATGTGTCTTGTGCGTGCAATTCTACGACTCTCTCGGATGCTACCTTGCTCGATTCACTATTTGTCACCGTTTTAGCAGCTGTTGGTGGTTCTAATTTGTTTGCAATCAGAACGCGCTTTAGTTTGTCTTGTATACGTAGACGTAGTCCTCTGATAGATAATGCCATATACAGTGTATAGTTGCTATTATAGATGTGTACCTGCCCACCTGACGCTCATCTGAAGTAGATCTTGCTCTTCAGATCCATTTGACCCTGTGAACTTCTGCTTGTTTCTGATGAAAACACTCGCCTGCCGGTGCCGATTCACGTACTCTCTACCTTGTTCCTAAGGACTAGAAAGAAGCACACTAATATGAGTCCTAAGGTCCATCACACTAATCATGTCCTTAGCAAAGAGCACACTAAGATGACATCCTTAGTTGCAAAATTAAGGCCTATTGCTAAGCATCCTAGTTGTCACACCCAAGGTTCTTGCACACAAACAAGCACTACAATAAATTAGAACAAGTAAGTAATGCAAGACATAAACGAGGGCAAAGATACAACCCAATTTATCCCATTCCCAAGGTATCAATTGCTAAAACACAACCCATAGTCTTTGTTGGAGCTCCAATGTGGTACACTCCTGGACACCATGTCTATCCCATGGTGTTTGCTTCCAACCACGCTAAGGCCAATGAGTCACATAGTCTCCCGCCCATGCCACCCTAATATCCCACACTCCTGGTGTTGGACTACACCCAACTAAAGACAATGTCGTGAGTCATCAAGTCTCACAATTGTCATCACTGTCTCTCGAGAGAATCACAACGTTGTGCCACAAACCAATGGAGGCGTGAGTCACCAAATCTCACTACCAAACCGGCCTCCACCCGCTCCAGGTGTTGTGCAGTGGTGGATCTACAGGGTGCAAGCCCAAAGAAGTTTACAGTATGTATACGTATTTTTGAAAAAGAAAAAAGAAAAAACTTGCATGGAGAAGTGGAGAATGCTCACACGGCCAGCGCTCGCACGTAACGCGCGCTTGCCCCGAGTGGAAGGCCGTGACCACACTGACGGGAGGCCCACGAGACCATGCGGCCGCAGCCACGACCATGACCACGACCACGTTCACGCCTCGCTGCCTCGGCTTTTCGAGTCTCCATGCCGCGATGCGTGATCTGCCCTAATCGGTTGAACCAGCCGTCTCGTCTGATCGTCCGCGCCGCGTCGCATCGCCAAGGATGACCGCATGGCCGCAGTCGCACGGTCGCACAGGAGACAGAGACAGGCACGCGCCAGTGTGTGCCGGCACGGAACCTAATTGACTCTGTAGTCGCTTGAACTTATCAGCCATGGTACAATGTTTTTCTCTCACAACAAAACAGCACCCGCCGACTTGTCAGCCGCAGAAACCATCCAACGAACATGGTGACTTTTGAACTATATATCATGAAAATATTTTTTATAATGGATCCAAAAACATAAATCTTGTATTCGATCAGGTGAGATTTAATCTTTTCTCTTTGGCCTCTTCCGCTTTCCGTCTTTTCATAAAAAAATTATGCCTGCTTTCCATTGCATTTGCTTATATTATAAAATCTTCCCTCGTGTAGGTGCAGCGAGATCGAAAATTTGCTCCAACATTAGTGATAATCAAGATTGGTCAGCAATTCGGTACTCATGTTAGTGTTTGTCTAGTTGCGAAAACAATTTGTTTAATTATTTGGCATTGTGTCTTTTAATATTTGTACAGTTATGAAGAGAAGCGGGACATTACATCTTTTTTTTTCAAAAACATGCAATAAAGAAGGTCACGGCGGCGGCGGCTGCTACTTCAATTCCTTACCTGATTGTAAGTCTATTGCTCTCTTTTATACCTATATTTTGAACTATTGGTATGACATTTGAATTATTTATATTGTAATTTGTGAATGTTTTCAACTTAATTTTTGAATTTAAAACTTATCTTGTTATTTAGTGCATATATACCGAACAACATAAAAAAATTAATTGTTACCGAATTATCAAACGGTTTTACCGAATTATATATAAAAATTTTTAGACGGCATATCCTAAGCCAAAATCCTAAATCCGCCACTGGCTTGCATCACCTAAAATGATAAAGTTGAAATGTGTTAGCATTAGTCTTTCTACAGTGTTGGTTGATTTTTCCCCCTTTATCTCTCACGTTAGGCCATGGCAAAATGATAAAGTTGAGTAAACTTCGGAATGTGTGCTACTGCCATCATCGCCTACACCATGTTCGGGTCCATGCCGCCCATCCTGGACGAGATCCTCGCCCTGGCGTTCATGCTCGAGGAGGCCACCATATGGACTGGGTGTGTGCTATTGGCACCATCACCATCGCCAAACGTCGTGTTCGGGTCCAGCCGCCCATCCTAGACGAGATCCTCACCGGGGGCGTTCATGCTCGAGAAGGCCACCATGGACCGAGTCCACCAGGCGTTCGGCATGGCCTCGAGCCAGGTTGCTGGAGAGTGCGTGTAAATCGTCGCTACTTTATCTGTCTGTTCTATTTTTTAGTTTACCAATTTTCAATTCTGCTACTTCTTAGAATCCTGTACTTTTGTAGTTTTAAAAAGTAGTCTAGCAGCGTCTTCTTTCAGTTCTATGTTTCGTATCCATAAAAATCAAGATATTATTTTCCCAAAAAAAATCAAGATATTATTAATTAGTACTCATAATCCTTTCCATATGTCCAAACTCCAAAGTACATGTTTAGTTATGCATTCCTCCAAAATATGACTGTCTTCGTAACAAAGTTTTTGTCGTTTACTACATGTGATTTATAACTTCATATATCCTTCAGGCTTTTCTACATATCACAAAATACATTATTTTAAATTAAATGAACAAATAGACATACAACACTACAAATCTCCACAGCAACGCGTGGGGTATCATCTAGTTGTATCATACAGGACAGTACTGGATGCTATTTGATACAGTTGTTACTGGCCAAGGATAATACTGGAAGGTACTGTATCATACAGGAAAATACTGAATGACACTGGATAGAGTTAAGTTGTTACTAGCCAACAATACTGAATGGTACGAGATGCATGCTAGTAGATCGATACAAGACAATAATGTGCTGGGCAAAATGTGTATGAAACTGTCAAAGCAACTAAAAGCTAAAGAATACTAGAACAAGATTCTCTACACATGTTTTCTTAGCACTGAGCGGTAACAAAAAGTATGAAAAACATATCATACTCTCCATTCTAAAATACAAAACGTTTTGTTTTTTCTAAATAAATAGATTTTACCATACATCTAGATATACAATTATATCTAGCCCACGTAGTAAAATTAATATATAGAAAGTTAAAATGTCTATAATCGGGAATGTGTCTTGTCCCATTTTTTTTTAAAAATAATGGGTCTTGTCAGCTGTCGCTTATGCTCCCTGAACAATATTGTTAGTTCTAGGCCTTGTTTAGATTAAAAAAAATTTCAACCCGATGAATAGTACTATTTTCGTCTTATTTGGCAAATATTGTCCAATCGTGGACCAACTAGGCTCAAAAGATTCATCTCGTGATTTCCAACTAAACTGTGTAATTAGTTATTTTTTTACCTACATTTAATACTCCATGCAAACGGCTAAAAATTGATGTGATGGAGAGAGTGAAAAAACTTAGAATTTTGAGGGGAACTAAACAAGGCCCTACTACAACATTTCTTTTATCTGGACCTTTTCTTTTTGCTAGAACAACTTACATAAAATATAGTATAAGTGCAACATTCACAACATACTCTCTCTATCTTTTTTTAACTATCGTTCTCACTTCTAGGGAAGTCAAACGTACTCAACTTTGACCAAATATATATACAAGAAAATATTAGTATTTATGGTACATAATTAGTATCAATTTTCATAATAAACTTATTTGGAGATATAAATGTTGCCTATATTTTCTACAAATCTAACCAATCATAAGAAAGTTTGACCAGCACAAATATCATTGCGACAAAGGACAGAGGGAGTAGATATTAAGAAATTAAGGATCTCCTAATAAACCACAAACATAAAAAATTTTGATCGTGTCTTTATGATCAACTTATGTGGTCCTTGACCCTGCACGCTTGCGCATAGCTCTTGTAACCACTCCGCCTACAGGTGACTTATGTCCTACGAGATATTCTTTCTTCTCGTATTATCTTCATCTGATTTTCAAATGAGTATTTAGGACCCTAAATGAATTCAAATAATTTTTTTGTCAACTACAAAGTTGTATAACCCTTCGAGCTGTACAACTTTGGTTTTGGTTATTTCTTCATCCGAGGTTATTTGAAAATTTTGAATTTCAAATGTAAGAAATCCAAACACAATTCTCCTTGAGAAATGCTACACAACACCCATGTGTTTTTTGTCCATCCAACACACGAATTTTTCTGTGCCTATGACAATGGGGCCCACGCACCCTCCTCCTCCCTCTCCACCTTCTTCCTCGTCGCCCTCCTCCCTCCGGTCCCCGGCACCGCCCGCGCCCGCGCCACCGATATGTGGAGCCCCCACACGACTTCCTCTCTCCCTCGACGCCGGTGGCGGCGAGATCCACCGGCGGCGGCGTATCTGACCCCCCCCCCATCTGTGATTGTGCTAGCATGGGGAAAAAATGTAATATGTCATTCCATAGAAAAAATTGTCTTTTGTGATATGTGATCTGTGATCTGTGATCTGTGATTTGTGATCTATGATTGTAGTAGAAGGAGGAGGCTGGAGGTAGAAGAAGAAGTGGAGGCTGTTGGATCTTCATCCTATGGCTAAAAAAAATTCATGTGTTGGAATGCTAAAAAACACATAGTTTTTGGATAGACAGGCTCTCTTTTCCTTGGATCGGTGATTTCAAATAAAAAAGTTGTCAACTACGGGATGTATAACTCTGAGATCTGTAACTTTGATTTTCGTCGTTTCTCCGTTCAGGGTAGTTTGAAAAATTAATTCGTACAGGTGGCGCCTTGGCCGCGTGCTTTTCATAAGTGGCGCCTTGGCCTTGATCCCTCATGTAGCCACGTCGACGGCTACTGTTTTGTGCAGTGTATATAATAAATATGGTGACAAACATATTAATATATGTGGTTGGTGACCTGTCCAACTCAAGTCAAACGATTACGTATTGATTTTTATTACAACGCATTGGACACGTTTGCTAGTAATATACGTAGCGCTGAAGGCCGCCTCCTCTGACGACGGCGATCGACCATGACCGGGATCTAGGAATTGAAGAGCTACCTAGGTAGACTGCCTGCCGTAGTACTTTGCCAGGGAGGAAGGGAGAGAGATGGAGGCGCACGTGCTGCTCTTCCCATGGCCGCTGCAAGGCCATATCAACCCGATGCTCCACCTGGCCTCTGCCCTCCTCGACGCCGGCCTCCGCGTGACGCTCCTCCACACGCAACACAACCTCCGGCGCCTCATCCTCGGCCGAGTGCCCCCTCATGATCCACGCCTCCGCCAACTGTCCATCCCCGACGGCCTCCCCAAGGACCACCCCCGCTCCGTGGGCCGCCTCATGGAGCTCGTGGAGTCCATGCACACTGTGGGCAGCGCAGCGTACCGCGACCTGCTGCGGAAGGAGACGGCGGAGCCGGAGCCCTCCCGTTGTTCCGACGACGACGACAACGCTGATCGTCCGCCACCGGTGACGTGCGTCATCGCCGACGGCGTCATGCCGTTCGCAGTCAGTGTCGCCGAGGACATGGGCGTCCCAGCGCTCGCGTTCCGCACCGAGAGTGCGTGCGGCTTGCTGGCGTATCTGTCCATTCCCAGGCTTCTGGAGCTCGGCGAGACCCCCGTCCCTTCCGACGAGCAGGTGCGTGGCGTCCCAGGGATGGAGGGGCACCTACGCCGTCGAGACCTCCCGCGTGTTGCTGTTGCGCCGGAAGGAGACGCCGACGCCGACCCCGTCCCTGTGCTGCTGACCATCGCCGACACCGTCGCTCGCTGCCGCGACGCGCGGGCGCTGGTACTCAACACCGCCGTGTCGCTGGAGGGACCGGCGCTCCCGCACATCGCGCGGCACATGCGAGACGTCTTTGTTGTGGGACCGCTCCATGCCAGGGCCTGCAGGCCCGCGGCCGCCGCAGCAGAGCACGGAGGCCTGTGGCGTGGTGAGAACTACGGTGGCTGCAAAGCATGGCTGGACGGCCACAAGGACCGGTCTGTGGTGTACGTAAACCTAGGGAGCCTCACGGTGGTCTCGAGCCAGCAGCTGGCTGAACTCATCCACGGCCTCGCCGCCACCGGGTACGCCTTCCTGTGCGTGCTCCGCCCGGATATGCTGGTCCACCCAACGACGACGACGACTGCTGCTACGTCGTCATCCGTGCTCCTGGTGGAGTGGGCGGTCGAGACGGCGGTGGCGGCTGGAGCCGGCGACAGGGCGCTGATGGTGGAGTGGGCCGTGCACCAGGACCTGCACTACGTGCTGCGGCACCGTGCGGTGGGGTGCTTCCTGACGCACGCCGGCTGGAACTCGATGCTGGAGGTGGCCGTGGAGGGCGTGCCGGTGGTGTGCTGGCCCTACTTCGCGGACCAGCAGACCGTCAGCCGCTTCGTGGGAGCTGTGTGGAAGACGGGGCTGGACATGAAGGACGTGTACGACAGGGCCGTCGTGGAGAGGATGGTCAGGGAGGCCATGGAGTCCCCCGAGATCAGGGCGGCGGCGCAGGCCCTGGCGCGGCAGCTGAGAATGGACGTCGCCGAGGGTGGCTCGTCGTCGTCCCAGTTGGAGCGGCTCGTCGGCTTCATCACCAAGCTCAGGGTCAGGGCCGCTGCAGTTCAAGTTCCACTTCCATCCGGAGACGTCGAGAATTGAATTCAGCGCCTGCTTCAGGGATGGGTTAATTAAGTATTTGGGCTATCCTATTGTTGGTGTACATGCATATTGGTTCTCGTCCATTGCATTGCATTGCATTGCATGGTCCGGTGTATGTGTCGCCTCAGGCTTTGGTATTTTCAACTGTGTGTGAATAATGTTATGAACTCAATAGGTACAAATGGATCTTAAGTTTAGGCTGGGAAGAGTAAGAACAGGGAAAGGCTGGGACGACAGATTCCGTGAGCTTTTCGAATTCAGTTAGGGCCTGTGTGACAGAGCTCCAGTTCTAAAAACACACCTCCAAAGCAGGTGCTCCACCATGAAGCAGCTCTATGGTAGAGGCGAGCTCCCACCAAACTGTTTGGTAGAGCTCTAGCTCTGAGATGCACTTAAATATAATTTTTCAAACATAAACAGGGGCTCAAATGAAAAAATGCATCTCCTTTCTCCCGCATGTGGCCATGGCAGGCACCCGACGGCGGTATTGCGTGGGCTGGGCCAGCTGTAAAGCTGTGACCGCTGGGGAGGGGCTGATGGCGGTGCAGCACCAGCTGCAGGGCCACGACTGTGGCGGAGGGGCCGGTGACGGGGCTGTGCAGGCTATTGGGCTGCGGCTGCTAGGGGAGGGCGCTGGGGAGGGGCTGGCGACAGTGCAGCGTCGGCTACTGGGCCGCGACTGCGGGTGAGGTGCAGGCGGCGATGCAACACCAGCTGCTGGGCCACGACCGCGGGGGAGGAGCCGGCAGCGGGGATGCATGGCCACGGCCAGCGGGGGAGGTGCCGGCGGCACGATAGCACCGGCTGCAGGGCGGAGGTGGGCGGCGCGCGAGGGCGGGGCGGCAGCGCGTAGCAGGCTAGGCCACGGTGACGCTAGCACAGTGACCGGAGGAAGCAGTGGAAAAAAATAAATCAAATCGGTATCCTGTGTAACAGATGACAGCGGTGTGTAATTTTCACCAACTCCCACTACTACAATAAACTTAACAGAGGTGGACAAAATTGATTAACCGAGGCGGGCAAACTGTCCACCTCTATCCAAAAGTCACGATTAATCTAGCCTTAACGGAGGTGGTTGGCCGCTCACCACAGTTAATCGATTAACCGAGATGGTCGGCATAAGGCAACCGCTTCGGTTAATAGACATTAACCAAGGCAGGCACGTTATGTTGTTCGCCTTGGTTAAGGATTAACTAAGGTGGTTGCTGGGCTGATAGCCCGACCACCTAATAACGAGGCGGGCAACTGGCCCGCTCGCCTCCGAGGTCCAAAGCCAAATGTTGCCTAAGTTTTTTTAGTGTGGTAGTGTCCACAGAACTAGAGTTTTGAGAGCACCCCCGAGGTGCTCCATGGATTTTGTAGATCTAGGGGTTATATCCACATTTTTTGTAGATCTGGAGTTCGCGGAGTTGAGGTATTTGGCTGAAAAAATTAGGAGCGGAGCTGTTTTTTAATCTAAAGCTGTGGGAGGCTTTGCCAAACACACCGTAAAACAGTTACAGCATGTTCCGTTCGTGTCTCTAAAGATGACGACGTCGGTTTATATTCGGCCATGCCGCCTAACACTGGGCCGAGCGACTTCTCAAAGCCCAACTACTCGACTCCGAGGCCCACTGCTAAGGGTTCACTAACACTCTTGATTCTGCATGCACTGGATGTTTTAAACGAGTGGCTCAATGTGCTCCAATCAATTCAGATCCCTTTTGCGCTCATAACCTTGGTTTCCATGGAGCAAATTATGAGAATATTCAAAATATATACTTTTATTTCATGGTCCATGCATGCCAAACCCAATATAGATGGCATATAGGGATATGATAGGCTGTTAGTTTGTTGCTAATTAAACTAGTCATAATTGATATTCTCATTACCTTACAGAAACTGATTGCGTTCTTGGTAGTGTGCCTTAAATTGCCCATTTTGCTGCAGAAAGCCCAGTGTTTCACGCCTTGGCGAAATAGCCTCCGCACAAAAATCCATGAATTAGATAATTGTTAGAGTTATACTAAAACATTTTTTGAGAAAAATAAAAACATGTACTTAATCACATTGTCAGGCCATCAGCAGAAGACCAGGGCGAACAAGCAGGCGCTGATGCTGAAAAGACCGGCCCATTCTAGCTCGTCCGGCACAACAGCCTGACGCTTAACAGAGGCCCAAGAGGAGCGCACGGGCCATGCGTCCAAATACACATGTCTCTAGACCGCAATGGGCTTAGTCCTTAGGAGCGCACGGGCCATGCGTCCGATCTCTGTCGCTAACACACATATCCACCGGATTCTTAGCTAATTCATCAATCAAATCTTACTGCACTGACTTTGCTGTCTTGATTTGTCATGTCAAAGCCATGGTTCTGGGATTCGACCGAATTAGTCCGAACGGCGAAATTCGTCCATTTCGGTGAGGTCCGAAACGAATTTTCCACTTCACATTTCGAAAATTCACCGAATTGAGTCCGAAATTCATCCAGATTTTCCCGAAATTCGTCCAATTCAATTGGGACCGAATATTTTTAGAAAACGAATCCCAAAACCTTGGTCAAAGCCCAAGCCCCATGTTATCCTCATGACTCATGAGCTCACCCAGCTTCAACATTTTTACGCAGGCTGTATCATCGACTGTGGCCACTCTGCTGATCACTATCAACGGTTACCTCTTGAGTCTTGATGGATTTCTTCTCTTCTGCAATCCGAGGCCCCTTACCTGGCTCACTTCTCTGCGTGGCGGTCCTCATTTATGCTTCGTTTGTACTTGTACTGTATCTCATCTTGCGGGGCACCGAGCTGTCCGAAAAGATTGTCAAAGCGTTCCGCTACTGTTTTTCATGACAAAAGTGATCAGTTTTTCCCTTTTACAAATTGATTGACAACAGTTGTCTCAGACAAAAGAGAGACGTATAGAGACTTAGAGAGATACTACCGGATTCAGGCTGGTGACTGCGGACTGGATACTACAGCACACCGGTGTACACTCTGTACAGGGGTGACTGCTCTAGGACGGAAGTAAAGTAACACATAGAGATGAATGAATTGCTGATGTTGTCCTTGAACATTCAGAGGAAAGGTTCACTTTGCAAACAATTCTCTGTTTTTTTAATCAGTGAAGTAACCATAGAGGAAGAGGACGTTGGGAATGGAAGAACTGAAATTAATGTGTATTGTGTTCCATTTGCACAGGAGGGTATGTGCTCAACCATCTATTGGACTTCGTGTTCCTGCTGATTCTGCAGGAATTTCTTGAACCACTGTGCGGAGAGCTTTGGAGTCCTTTCCTGTGCTTTGTAATCCACATAGTACAGTCCAAACCGGATAGTGTATCCAAAGAGCCACTCAAAATTGTCAACCAGAGACCAGACGAAATAGCCACGAACATCAGCTCCACTCCTAGAATAGAAATCACACTCTGTATTATGTTAACTAGGACCACTTAATCTGATACTAATCTTATAAACAACTATATATATATATATATATATATATATATATATATATATATATATATATATATATATATATATATATATATATATATACACGTGCTATTCTACACCGAGCTGTTACTACTGAACAAAATTCAGTACTATTCAGTAGTCGCGTTTCAGTATTATTCAGTATTTCGTGGTACTGTGCGTAGTACTGACTAATATTGAACACGGTTCAGTAGTACTCAGTATTTTTTTAGGTCAGTTTTGACTTGTAGTGTAGAATAGCGTTGCCGTATATATAGGGAGAGTATACTTTATAGCTAGCTACAAAATAAGTTATTTTGTAGCCACCTCTATTTACGATAATTTTATATACTAATTTACGACAATGTCAGTATATATTTACGATAGCTGAATTACTATAGCATATGGGGATATTTACGATAATGTTATAGTAAATCACATAGTAAGGAGTTACTATAATCTCGTAAATTAGCATAGTAATTATCGTAACTCCAAGTGGCTACAGAATAAGTTATTTTGTAGCCAGCTGTAGGGTAATAGTTATATATATATATATATATATATATATATATATATATATATATATATATATATATATATATATATATATAGAAAAACATACAGCTGACCTGATAACTTGGGCAACTTTTGTCATATAGCTGTCTAGATACTTTATCCTATCGTTGTCACTGAGCCAATCCTCCACACTAGTGTAATTATCTCCACCCTGTCCATAGCCTGAAGCAGTTTCATTTAGAGAAACAGTATCTTATTAGAAAATTGAAATAGGAAACAAGTAACAATGCCAGTTGGATAATTTTATTTTGCATGCTTATATATGTACCATTTTCAGTGATGAGCACTGGCAGATTGTGAACATAAGGTTGATATGTGCCCTTGTGGTTCGTTTTGTGATAAGTGATTGTCAACGTGATCCATGACCTAGGTTGAGTTGGTGACTAACCATGGCATGAGTTAGGTTGTGCGACATGTCTCTTGGCTTGTAGTGTGCAGGTGTGGAGTTCGGAGCCGGTGGTCGACGACGAGGTGAAGGTCAAGTAGGGATATGCCGTGCCGATGGACTGAGAGCGGTGAAGGGTGGACGTAAGGCTTGGACCGAGGGACCAGAATGTCGGGTGACTAGCCGCGGTGACTGACATCTGGGATATCAACAGGCGTAAGTGTACATGCGAGTGACCGTGTTGACCGAGTCAAGACTGAGGACATGCAAGTAGAGCGGGGCTTAGAGGACTTGGCGGCCGGCCGGTCGAGGACGGCGGTGACACGTGTCGAGCGGCGGGGGACGCGTATGGAGTACGCTACTCGCGAGCGGGTTTAGTGGTTTGGGCCTCAAAACCATTGGTAGCGGGTTTACGGGTTTGGGCCTCAAAACCCGGGCAGAGGTTTCGAGGAGGAACGGACGACACGTGATGGCATTGAGGAGTTTGAGTCGAGGCGAAGCTATCTCATGAAGGGCGCGGTGGCCGTCAGATGAAGAATACCTCGGGTTGGACCATAGCGCCCTCGGGTCAAGTAGTTCGACTCAAAATATCTAGGGGCAAAACTGGGATTGTGTAATAGCCCTGTTAATTAGGATGAGGAAGCCCCCATCTCCCTCACCTTTTTCATTTTTCCCTTTCTTTCTTCCTAGTTTCCCCCTCCCCTTAGGGTTCTTGTGAGAGAGGTCCACAAATTGAGAGATTTGTGTAAGAACTCAAGATTTTGCTGCGGGAATGGTGGCCCTTACCACCTCGTGTCCTCCGGGATTCGATCTGTGATGAGCTTCTTGTGATTCGTGTTTTGTTCTTCGTGTTTTTCCTCTTTCCCCTTTCATTCTTGCCTCGATTCATCATTTTGAGAGTGTTTTGACTCGTTCTTTTTTATATGAGATGGACTAGGATGTGAGTTGATCCCTTCCACCAAAGGATTTCATCTAAATCCTCATGAGTTTATAGATTGGGGCGAATCAAGTTCTAGGTGGAAGAACTAGGGTTTGTTGTAATTTTGTGTTTTTCCATTGATTGATTTTATCTTGAGTAATGATCTTCTTGGAGTAGCCTACAAACCTCGTGTTTATCCTCTGTGCAAAGTTTCAAGTCATTCCGAGGTGATTTGATCGAGTTTTGGAC
Organism: Saccharum spontaneum; assembly: GCA_022457205.1. Lineage (NCBI taxonomy): Eukaryota > Viridiplantae > Streptophyta > Magnoliopsida > Poales > Poaceae > Saccharum > Saccharum spontaneum. The sequence goes on from CM039608.1 coordinate 39,740,309, forward strand.
TTGAAATCGATTTTTCCCGAGAGCTGCTCGTAAATACCAAATGTGTCCGGTATTAATATAGGACGTGTCCGGTATTTCAAACTTTCGAGTTTGGAGCTGAAATCTGGTGGAGACCTTTCCCATGGTGTCTAATAGCTGTATTTAAAATCTCATAATTTTTTGTCACCATTTGCTAGGGTTTTTTATTTTTCTCCCAAAGTTGTTCTATGCTGTCCAGCATATCGGACGTGTCCGGTATTAGGTCCGGTATTTCTGGACGTGTCCGATATCATACCGGACGTGTTCGGTATTTGCTGATGCACTCAGTTCAGCAGCAGTTTTTCCGTGGTTGTTGCATTTGAGCTCCGTTTTACGTTCCGTCTATTGCGTTGGACTTCTACTGTTGCATAGACCCTATCTAGGTGCTCTTGTCACCGGTTGGCTTGGGTACCCGAGATTTGGGACTTTGCTTCTTCTCTATAGAAGTGGAGTGTCTTATTTTCTTATCTTTTGGTTCGATGCTCTCCCATTCTTTGTTCCGCTTGCTTTGTGGTGATCCGCTGTGTTTCGAGGAAACATCCACCCTTCTCTAGGGTCATGGTTATCACAGTGGCTGTGTTTTCTTCTTAGGGTTTGATTTTGGAACAGCGGTCAAAAGTTTCAAAAGAAATTTGAGGCTTCCATTCACCCTCTTTGGTCGTCATTTTTGGTCCTTCACAGATTGTTGTATCTCTTCATGATGTAGGTGACTATCTTCTCTATCCCATCTGGGACATCGTAGTAGATGGGCATTGCGGTCTGCAAACACAACGAAGCAGATTCAGATACGCCAACATTTCATTGTAGTATAGGTTTAATGTCATTATTAATTATTTGAAGCATCGATGATTCCTTTTACCATAAAATGAACTTACCGAGGCACCAATGGGAACTCCATTCCTTTTCCCTATGAGCGCTACTAGGGCGTTCAGACTGTACTGCACCGTTGCACAATTACCTGACGAAAACATGCAGTCCTTGGAGTATAGGCTCGTGTAGTGGTTGATGCCAATGAAGTCTAGGCTGTAGTTCAGCTTCCTTCTATCTTCAGGTGAGAAGCTCGGCAGCCTCGGAGTTGGTGCATTTTTAGAGGGCAATCGCCCAAGACTAATGGATCAAGGAACCTCCAATCGAATGGACAATATAGGAGAAAATTGAGTCATATGTAAATTGGTGTCAGCCATATACAACAATCAATACCTTGAATTACTACTAGATTGATATATAGTTTTTTTACCATGGAGCATCAAATGCCAAAGCTCTTTCAACTACCAGACAGTCCTTAGGGGACATCCCTAAATGGCTCATACCAAATAATGCACATCGCAATGCCAATCAAGCCATTTTGTTTGCTCTACATGACAATCATCACTGGATGATTTATCTATAACTTGAACAGTCAGTTACATGGTTGAATTAACAGTAGCACTGCAAACACAAGGTTGAAATGTGCCCTTATGTTCCATTTTGTGATGAGTGATTGTCAACGTAATCCACGAAGAAGGTTGAGTGGTGACTAACCCTACCATGGTGAAAGCTATGTGTGCGACATGTCTCTTCGCTTGTATTATGCAGGTGTGGAGCTCGGAGGCGGTGGACAACGGCGAGGTGAAGGTCAAGTAGAGACGTGCTGTGCTGATGGATGGAAGTGGTGAAGGGCGGATATGAGGCTTGGACTGAGGGACCAAGAGGCGGGGTGACCAGCTGTGGTGGCTAACATCTGGGACATCGACAAGCGCAAGTGCACATGGGAGTGACCATGTTGACCGAGTCAAGACGGAGGACGTGCAAGTAGAGTGGGGCTCAGAGGACTTGGTGGTCGGCCGGTCGAGGATGGTTTTGACACGTGTCGAGCAGCAGGGGACGCGTGTGGAGTACGCTACTCGTGAGCAGGTTTGGTAGTTTGGGCCTTAAAACCATCGGTGGCGGGTTTACAGGTTTGGGCCTCAAAACCCAGGCGAAGGTTCCGAGAAGGAACGGAAGGCACGTGGCGGCATCGGGGAGTTTGTGTTGAGGCGAAGCTACTGATGAGGAGGCATGGTAGCCGTCGGATGAAGATGACACCAGGTTAGATCATAACGCCCTTGGGCTAAGTGGTTTGACTCAATTATCTCTAGGGGCAAAACTGAGATTGTGTAATAGCCTTGTTAAATAGGATGAGGGAGCCCCCATCTCTCTCACCTCCTCCATTTTTTCGTTCATCCCTGGTTAGGGTTCATCCCTTTATTAGTTGCTTGTGTGAGAGAGAGGTCCACTAATCCATGTGTTTAGTGTAAGAATCAAGAATTCAAGTGGAAAAGGAGGTCCCGAATCCTCCTTGTGTCCTTTGGGATTTGGAAGAAGTTTTGTTCTTATGATTTATGATGTGTTCTTTGCGTTCTTCTTCTTTCCCTCTCGTTCTTGAGCTGATTCTTTGTTTCTAGACCATTTTGGTTCGTTCTTGTTGCCTTGATTTGAGCTATGACATGAGTTGAGCCTTTCTACCGAAGAAAATCAACCAATTCCTCATGAGCTCGCAGATTAGGCGATTTCTTGGTCTAGGTCTCAAGAACCGGTGTTTTTTGTTCTTCTTTGATTCTCTGTTGATAGGCTTGAAATTGGGTGTTGATGTCTTGAAGATATCTTCTCAACACTCCCAAGAACCTACCTACAAAGTTTTAAGTCAATCTGAGTTGTTTTGATCGAGTTTTGACCCATTCTTCCTTGGTTCGTGCTGCTGTTTCTGGACAGCGTGGAGCCTTAGCGAAAAACGCAGAACCTCTGAGAATCTCTAGACCGTGGAGCCTTTGCGAAAAATGCGGAACCTCTAGGAATCTCCATACTGCGGAGCCTCCAGGGAAAAATGCGGAGCCTCCGCACCTGTATGCTAAAAATTTGTGTTTTGGCTCTCTGAGTGCTCGTGTTGAGATCCGTCTTTTGAATTGATTTTCTAGTGCCTTAAGGATCTTTTTCTAAGTACTCTTGTCACAGTTGGCATGGGTACTTTGGGTTGATAACTCACTTCCTCTCCATAGGAGTTGAGTATCTCTTTTTCATTTCTCAGTTTAGTTCTTATTTCGTGCTTGTTTGTGGTGTCTCACTATGTTCCTAGGGAACATCCACCCACTAGTTGGGTCGTGGACATCACGGTGTTTTGTTTGCGCATTTGGTGGTGATTTTGAGACAGTAGCCAATTATTTTTGAAAGAAATTTTTGGCTCCCATTCACCCCCTCTGGTCACCGTTTTCGGTCCTTCAATTGGTATTGGAACCGGTTAAGGATTATTCCACCTTAATCGGTCCGTGATCCATGAAGGCAACATGGAGTGTAGTTCCAGCAAACCACCGTTCTTTGGTGGAACAAACCACCCCTATTGGAAATCCTCATGTCCGCGTATCTTCAGGGGATTGATTGACTTGTCTGGGAGATTTTTGAGGATGCTACCTGCATTGTGCTTGAATCCCGTGCTCGTGTCACGTAAGATCAAAAAGATCGGCACAACACTAATAGCAGAGCTCATGTAGTTCTTTTCTTGAGTCTTTCGCTTTAAGAGTTCGAGAGAGTCTCCGATTGTACTACCTCTCGGGAGATCTGGGTGAGGCTTCAGAGCTATCATGAGGGGACCGCATAGGTCAAAACTAGACTCTATGAGACATACAAGAGGGAGTATGAGAACTTTACCTAGCTTGATGGCGAGTCCATCGATGCCATGTTTTCTCGCTTTCAGACCATCGTCAACAAGATACGAGTAAACAAGGCACAATTACCTTATGACGATCATGAGAGGGCACTCAAGCTTCTATATGCCCTAGATCAGAAGGTATGGGATGTGAAGGTGACCGTGATCATTGAGTCTTCGGGGTATGAGACCCTCACCGTGGATGAGCTTTTCAGCAAACTCAAGTCCGCCGAGATTGACTATCAGACCCAAGCCAAGCTCAAGAATCCCTCTGCACTGACTATGGCTTTGGTCTCAGGTAACGGCTCAAGTTCTTTGTCTAACCCCTCACAGATGTTGTTTGTCTAACCCCTCACAGATGTTGTTTGTCTTGTCTTCTTTGGTGTCTGTCATAGAGGAGCGATTGGAGGCCCTTGGGGATGATGAGTTGGCGTTGATCATCAGCCGGTTCTCACGGTTTCACAATAACTGCTTGAATCACCGGCGTGGTGGTGGTCCGAAGGAAGGATGCTACGGCTGTGGAGACCCCAACCACTTTGTCACCCACTACCCCAAGAAGAACAAGCACTCCTCCGACAAGCATGACTCCAGTAAGCGCAAGGACAAGCGCGAGTACACCTCCAAGTACAAGTCAAAGGGAGGATTCGACAAGGAGGTGCTCAAGAAGAAGTACTTCAAGAAGGCTAAGGCCTAAGAGCATGCCTTCCTCGCCTCCCTCAGTGACCTTGACAACGACATCGACAACGACTGTTATGCTTCCTCGAGCGATGATGAGTCCGAGAAGAGGTGTGAGGATAAGTTGACCGGGCTTTGTTTCATCGCCAAGTCCATCCACGGAGGCTACTGCACCATGGTCGTGGATGAAGGGGTGAAGCCCAACAAGGACGTACTTCCCGGCGCTATCGAGGTAAAACCCACCGTCGATGCTCTTATTGCCGAGCTTGATATCATGACTGATACTTTGATGAGTCAAGATAAGCTGCTAAAAGGTGCTACTCGTGAGAGCAAAGAGTTTAAGGACAAGCTAGAAGTTGTAGAGAAGGAGCTTGAGGAAGCTAAGAAGCTTGTCGTTCATGTGTCTGACGAGATTGAGTGTGATGAATGTGCTATTCATATGACCAACTTTTCTGAGTTGCAATCTAAGTATGTTGTCTTGTTAGATGAGAACGATGAGCTAAAGGCTAGGTCTAGCTTGTTGGGTGCGTGCAAGTCTTGTTAGGGCTTACAATCTAAGCTGGCAGAGAAGAATGCCAAGATCCTTGTTCTTGAGAAGGCCAGTTTAGATAGCATGGTTGTTGAGTGTACACGTTGTGAGAGCTTAGTGTTGGAGCTTGAGTCTTGCAGGTGGGGACAAGATGAGATCCAAGGAGGACAACACATACCTTTGGTCCATCTTGAATTGTGTGTCTTGTAGTGAGCCACAGTTGGGCATGATGATGAGCCAGTTCAGACGGAGAACTTGGACATCGGGAGTAGGTTTTGCTTTAGGTGGGAAGGGTGAACATGTCTATGGCAAAGTTGGTGAGTTCAGTGGTTTGAGATCAAGTGAGAAACCTTCCACTACTCTCAAATTGATCAAGATCAATCTACCTAAGCCTACCAAACCCACTATGAAAAATAAAGTGTTTGAAGAACCTCTAAGAGCTCTACCCCAGAAACAAGTTTGGGTTCTAAAACTGAATCATCTTAGGAACCCACTTGATACTCTACCGAACATCTCTGAGGATCCTATTCCTAAAGCCAAAAAGCTACCAAGAGTGACACATACCCACAAGGAAATGAGCCAACAACCACCTAAGAGAGAGGTGAGGTGTCACTATGACTATTGCCATAGGGATGGTCACCTTGTTGAGTTTTGCTTTAGGAGAGTTTTGCTTTAGGAGTGTCACGGAACCGCCCAAATTATAAGAACAAAAGTACAAAAACAATCGTCGGAGCAATTAAATTCCCGTACTTAAGCTCTTATAACTCCGGTAGTCCAATAAAATCCCGAGGGATTTCAAACCAACCAACATACAAGCCAAGATCGTAGTGGTCCAACATAACAGGTCATATGTTACATCCAGTTCCTAAGTAATTTAACATATATCGGAGTTCAGTAGAGTTATTACAACTCAAGTTCAAAAGTAGCGGAAGCAAAGTAGTTTGAAACTAATATCACCTTAGTTCAAATACATGCCAGTACCAAGGTCAATTTCCAACAAAAGCATGAGAGATAAGATAGCTCAGAAGAATCATGCCCATGATCACACTCCGCCACAACAGCCGGAGTCTTCCAATTCTTGCAGTAGCTATGATATATCACAACCTGCAACAAGTGGGAATAAACCCTGAGTACGAGAAGGTACTCAGCTAGACTTACCCGTCATAAACCAAAAATAATGACACCAAGGAGTATGCAAGGCTTTCTTTCAGTGGGCTAGCTTGACTCATTTGCGAAAAGCATAAGTTATTATGAATAAACTAATTTAAGTCCTTTTGCATCATATTTATTATAACCTATTCAACCTAGGTAAGCACCTATGCTAAAGCAATCACTTGATTAACCATTAACATCAAAGGTTACCATATCAGGTTTAGCATTTCCAACATTATCCACATAACCATCTGTGTTCCATCATCATTACTACGATGCAGTAACTCGAGTCAAGTGCTCACTATCCAGGAGCGATGGCGATTCGAATCGATTATTAACCAGCTGGTAATTTATTCCTCACACAAACCTCACTCACCCGCTAAAGTGAGGTATTGGTCACCGAGTCAACCATTCAGGTAAAGTCACGAGCTTGCCAGGAACCACATGTACCCGGGGGCCGCCCGACTGCTCTTTGGCCTTATCATCGCGCCCCCGTTTCCTGCCACTACTGCTCCGGTACAGTGCGTTGCGGGCAATCCACTCGGCCCGAATAATCTCCCGGCTTCGCGGTCGAAAGGTACTTTATTCGGCCAGCTAAATGTGAGGCATGCGTTCAACATGACCCGAGGCCCAACAACGGACGGTCCTTAATCGACACAGGCGGAAACTACAAGCACCCCAGAACCCTGTCTGGTTGCCCCATACTTATTCCGCCCGGTCTCCAATTATTCATCAACACTTGGTTATTTCCAGGATATCATCCATTCCATAGCTAAAGTTTTCCAGTAACCACCTATAGTTGCCGGTGACAGGAAATCACCGATCGCTATCGGTCTAAGCAGGGCTAAGCAATATTTTCGATCCCGAACCAAAATAGGATTCTAGGCATATTTATGGGACAAGGAAAGGATATATATGCAGCAAGTGTTTTCAATCAACTCCTATAACTTAATGCAACAATACATATATAACATATATATACTCAATTGCTTTTATAAAATAGGAGGCTTAGAATGCTCCGGGGCTTGCCTGGGATCAAACACTAGGTTAGTGATTGACAGATGATACTCGCTTGGCGAGCATCTCCCATCCCGACACTTGTTTAGTCCTGCCGTCTTTGGGATAGGTCCACCAAACACCGTCTTCAGGTTTGGCTTCAACATCTCATCCTTCACGTGGTGCATCTAGCGTACCTAGATGAGATGCAAGATGCATGTGTATGAATATGATGAATGGTAACACAAGATGCATCACATAATCATTCATGTAAACACATGATTAAGACATAGACACCAAAAGCTAATTAACTAACATCACACAACCAATTAAAGAGGGCAAGCACATTAAGCATAACACAAGTTTAAAAAGATCATAAGTATCTTAACTTGACCATCATCAAGGTATACGCCACACTTAGCAACACATGGAGTAAACAACCATAACTCGCATCTGAAATTTTCTAGACTGCAATAACAGCTACATATTTTGATCATAACTGGAGTTATAAAAATCCAATATCCATGCAACAAGACATTCTGGAAAGCTTATGAAATTGTCCATAATTCATCTTTAATCATCTTAACATGATTCTCAAGTTAACCAAGTCAAACATGCATAATTACAGAATCTGGTCCAGAGATTTCAGAGAACAACTATTTCTGGAACCCAACTTGAAACAGTCATTACTCACAAACTATAAGTCCAAATGCCACCAAAATTTAACACAAGCTAGATTAATGAGTTATCTACAACTTTGTTATAAACATGTTTCTCAGCCAACATCATTTTCATGGTGCAATTACCAAAGTCCCAGAAACTGTCCAGGAAAGCATCAATTGCAAGAATAAATATTAACTTATATCTCAAACATACATTTGGCCACAACCAATGTAACCATCATAAAGTGCATGTTAAATGATCACCAAAAAGCATAGTGCTCATCATTAAATAATTTCTTTTAATGCATTTCTTAATTTATTTAAATAGCAAAGTGAAATAATAAACATATATCAAAAATCCATAATAAAATCTATAAAAATTACAGTAGCTCTTACATACATCCAATAGTCTACTGTACAAATTTCAACTCATTTGGACATGTATATCAACCTCTATGAAAAAGACAAGTTGCTATTACAAGAATTCATGTGAGAGCAAGATACACTAATAACTCACTCAAATGACAACCTAAATTCATGAAATTTTTACCACACATCAATCATCATATGAGTAGCATGCCACAAAAATTTCACTTCATTTGGAGCCCTAGATCTACAGTTATGAAAATGACAAATACATCTAGCAATGAAAACCTAACTGCACAAATCCATTTTTACAGAGAAAACTTTAAACTAAAACATGAAATATTATAGATCTACTGCATAGAGAATTTCACAAGGATTCCAAAAAGTCCTCATTTGCTATTTTACGATTTTTCTACAATTTACTATGATTTTCCAAAGTTCCTGCAAAAATAATTACAAATCAGTCCTCGCGCACTATTCACATGAGTCTATGACAGTGCAGAATGACCCCTCCCTTTAGTCGAATTCTTCCTCGAGGTCCCTGGTCGCGATTTGAAAACAGAGGACGCCGGGGAAACGATCGATGGCGGCCGGAGGAGGCACGACGGCGAAGGGGGAATGGCGGGGGAGCATCAGGGGGTTCCCGCGCACCTGCTGGTGGCCTCGGTTGGCCCCATGGTGGCCCGTGGCTAGCTGGCCACGAGAGCCCGCGGCTACCATGGCGGCTGCGATCTGAGCATGCAACACCGACGGCCAGGAGGCTCCGCGTGAGGTGGGAAAGGTGAAGGGAGCGGCGGTTGGAGTGAGCAGCAAGGCATGGCGCAGCAGAGGGGCAAGGCGGTGGTTGGGAGTTGGCAATGGCGGCCATGGCCATGGCGAGCAGCCGCGCGGCAACAGAGCGAGCAAGCGCGCAGAGGAAATGCGCCAGGGAGGGCGAGGGCGACGGAGGGAGGCAGGGAGACACCCGGGCGCTCGGTCTTGGAGCAGCAGGGCGCGAGGCGGCGCGTGGCACGGAGGTCGGACGCGCGGCGGCAATGAAACGCGCGCTCTGCTGCATGGCTGCCACGGCGCCCTTTCGTCGAACACGTGGTGAGCGTCACTGTGCCTGCCTTGGAGTCCGTTTTTGGGCCAGCTCTGCTCCGAACTGGGCTATGGGCCTTGAAGCAAAATTCGTCATCTTCTGATGCTCTACAAACTTGATTAAGGGTGCTCGGCCATTAGGCTGTTGGATTAGCAGATAATTAGTACTAAACTTGATAGTGTCAGTGATTTGACAGCGACAAGCAAACATCCAAAATTGATGGTCGAAATGAAATGCAACTGGTGCCATCTTCTTGTATGTTCTTCCCCATCATGTAAGCTCCAACTTTTACATTTGGATCAACTGAAGTTGCTTAGCAAAATTTGGAGAACGCGGAATGCCAACGTCGTTGCTTAGCGAAATTCCAGACTTAGAATATTTCTAAGTGCTGAAATCAGCAGCAAATTTGATCTTGTGACCTCGATTTGACTTGCTTCCAAGATGATCTAGCTCTTAGTCCAAAAACAAAGTTTGTTCTACATAATATGGACTACAACTTTTATTTAAGGTCCAACATCAAAACTGGTATAGAAACTATATTTCTACTTTGACCAAAGTAGGATCACGATAAAGCTTAAATTATCCTTTTTGATCAATTGGAGCATTTTCTGGGCATTTGCTCAACATGAACATTTCATGACTTTTGTTGTAGAGTCCATATAGAGTCTTTTGGGCAAGGTTGCAAGGTTTGGTTGATGACCTATATTTCCATCCACTTAATAATGCAATTCCAACACTTAGTAAAGTCATTCCAACAAGCATATAACTTATCATTTCATGTAACTTTTTGATTCCAAACGTCATGAAACTTTTCCAGTGACCAATATAGATAGGTACTAAGGTGAGACACATGAAGATATTGCAATAACACCACCCGAGCATATATCTTGAAAATGGACTATATGTAAAGCAATGGTGCAACATCCAAGTTTAGGTTGGGGCTCCTGTCCATAGGTTGACCTTGACATCGTCATCTCCACTTAATCTATCATGTTTGAGCTCAAACCCACTGCTTAACTGGTGACAAACACCTGGGGTGTTACAGCCCTCCCCCCTTAAAAGAATCGCGTCCCGAGATTCGGTGCGAAGAACTTTCCAAGGGAAGAGAAATATGTTATCCAATTCCAACATCTGCAAGTGCATTTGGCTACTTAGCTTCAAGTAGCAGAGAGGCTAATTGGGCAAGACACTTTCTGATACTAGCTCTATGTAGAAACTTTTGTCTGAAGAATTTCCTTCACTGACTTCCATGAAGTATTGTTACTTTAGGAGGAATCCAAGACAATACGGTACTTCGTTCATGGTGCACAGAGGGTACTACGAGCATGGACTAATTACTCATAGCATTTACTTTTCTAGTGGCATAACATGTGCAACTTCCGATAAGGGTTGGATCCATATACGAGATAATCATTCTTTGAGGCTATCAGAAACCGTCTAACCAATAGACAAGGTCTATCCATATACGAGATAATCATTCTTTGAGGCTATCAGAAACCGTCTAACCAATAGACAAGGTCTATACCGGTCATAGATGACTCACTCATTCAGATGCCAACGGATGGAAAATTACATATTTCTCCATGTGTGCAGTTCTCTTTCTCTGATGCCAACACTGTATTATCTGAGTCTATTGAGGGAACAATGAAAATGATAGCTGACTCTGTCGGTACTGGATGTCTGTCAAATGTTACCTAAGAAGATTCTCTTATACAAAGGCACATAGGGGTGCAATTAGTCTTTCCAACTTCAATTGAGTCACTAGCCGTTGACTTGAAGATAACCGATATAGTGCCACAAAATTCTGGACAGATTTCGTGTTCTTCCTTTTCTTTTGCTTCACATGTTGAGGTGTGTGTTTTGCACTCTCTGATCTTTCTCATAGTAGCAGAAGCCTTTCTCTAGCTGAGGATGGAGGCTATAGTCTTCCTAACATGTTTCTCAGGGAACAATTTCAACCGTTGATCTAGACAGTAACTTGATGACGCGCAAGCATTGGACTTGTGGCTGCTTTCACAGAGCACAAAGCATCATTCCACATGGAGGGCATCCCTACGTAGATAAGGAACCATTTCTGAATATTTTCTGGTATTTCATCCAATAGAACCTTGAACCAAAACTGTTCGTGGTACTTAGGGGCACAATGATGCAGATCAAAACTATGGACATGCTTTCTCTAGTCCTTCACATGGCTAATACAACATCTTGCACTATATACATGATTGTCCAAGATGGAATTGACTTGATAGCACATTTGGAGAAGAAGTAGCACTTGCATTGCTGACCGGCTTCATGGTTTCTTTGCTTACTATTGTTCGTTGAGACATGACCGTCACAGCTATTGCAGAATCGTTACTTGGCTGGAGATTAACCTTCTTACTGGTAACTAATCAGTTGTCTCACAACACTTAAGTTCTAAAGCTTCACTCTTGATCACAACAATAATTGCAGTCGAGGCACAAACAGGTGGTCGGCATCGAAGTCTACAGGTAAGGAGTCACACCAGAGAGAGTTGATTTCATCTGTATGACTGTCATCCACACAAGGATCAAGACTTTGATAGTTAGGTCATATGCACCATGTGACGATTGGTTCTTTTCCAATGGATAACTTGTCCAATCATTTAGTGTTAGGTGCCCATTCGATTCAACAGGGATGGCATACATTGCTCAATCGATGACCGACGTCGTACAAGGACACTTCGGAGAGTCACTTGTCTACCACCTTTTGCAGTCTGTCAATGCTTATGCCGGTGACTGTTCTTCAAAGGTCATCTTCTTAGCAACTTCAAGGGATATCTACTACATAAGGTCTAAGATATGAATCTTCAGATAAGATATAGGGAGATAACCAAGGAAAACGGTCACGAGAAATAACACATCGGATGTCGTTTCATAATGGATCATGACTAGCAACCCTGATACCAGCGCGTGCCGAGCAGCATAACCTTGTGTGCGCGCCCACAGGAGGCTCTCGGTTTCGTCGCGGCACCATAGAATGCTAATCGTAACACCATTATTAAACGCACAAACAAAGTGGAATTTCAAGTGGCACCAATTGGGTGGTAAGAACAAGTATCAGACAAGGGAGGAGTGGCAAGCAATGGTAGTTACAAGGTTTAGAGTCAACAAGGAGGCGATTCGAGGATTAAAACACAGCGCAAGGGAACATAGCTTAATTGCCAAAGACAACTGAGCAAGGGTTCTCGGTCACGTTGGACAACAACATGAGATCAAGATTAATAATGTTGAGAGACGTTAGAAGTTGAGATGGACTTTAGCAGACTTCTAGAACAAAATGATACACCGATCAGAGATTGGGTTGATAAGATAGCCACCTGATTTCGCAAGCAAAGATTTCTAGATTAGACAACGAGAGATTAGCGTTGCTCGGATCATCTGTAGGAGAGACAATCGGGAGGTCCAACATGGAATTGGGTATGGTCTCCAAAACTTGGCAAGCAACAACTGTGGTCAAGATCGACGTTCGTTAGGACTTAACTTGGTTGGTCAATGGAACAAGTGCGTTCTCCAAAAGGTAGCGGACGTCCAAGGCCTAAGCAAACATATAAGGGGACTACGCTAGGGCCTACGGTTCAAGCAAGGCATGGATATAAAAACATTCAAGGGCTAGCAACCACGTTTACAACTCTGGCTCCTACGAGAGAATCTAATTAGAGACGACAACCATGCGATTACGTAACGTGAGCGTTGTTCTAGGATAAAGCATCTTCAACACTCACATGCTCACCGAGGACAAAAGAGAGGTCAACTATGACACTACCTAGATAACAAGCATCTACACAACATCACAGTTTTAAGCGGACACTTGAGATTATTAGTCAGGTTAGCTTAAGCATCCAATACTAAGCACAAGGTTCACACCTAACAAGCATTTTTCAACAAGAACTAACTACAAGTTTAGCCAAAACAAAAGTATGCTAAAGTAATCAACTTAGTGCATGCACATCAATCACAAGTTACTTATTTATTAGGACAAAGGTGGGAGGAGCATAGTTATATGCACAAAGCAACAATCATGATGATGCATGCTTCGTCTTATTCGTCCTCACAAGATTGCCAGCCTAAGGTGGCAATCACGTTCTATGTCGGTGGCATAACACACATTCTCTCGATATAGAGCTAGTCGTCAACTACATTCAACTTACGCATTCGTGGTTAGCGTACCTGCAGAAAATTTCATTGCAGCCCAATAATTCCCAATATACCACACAATGAAAGCAGTAAACTAAATACTCTCCATACATACATCCCCTGATGCATATACTTCGGTATCAAAGCTACCCAACAAATGTACCCACAATTAAGTACTTTCATAATTACATGGTTAAACATGTAATTATGTCAGTAACCATAGCTAACTCTCCCCTAGACCGATGGTTGAAAGGTCATGCTCTCCCAGCTCACACTTTACCTTGGCGTAGGTGCGACGTTGCAAGAATGTAACTCTAGCGACATATATGGCTATTTCATATATGAAGGTTACCTCTACCATTCGACCACAGGGTAACAGTGCGGTCAAGTTATCACTCATACATACCTTGGCTTGGGCGTAGATGCAAAAATTTAAAACCCCCAAGTTAGTACATAATTAAGCCACCTAAGGGTCCTTAATTGGGCATAAAGGAAATGACCACTGGCATACTTAGATTTAAAATTCAGATTTGAACAAACCTATATATGCAGTAGCTATAAGTTGTCAAAACTGAGTTTTGCAAACAAAAACCTTTGTTTTCAATACACATATGACATGTTTAGTGTTGAACCTTGCTCCGATACCAGCTGTCACGGAACCGCCCAAATTATAAGAACAAAAGTACAAAAACAATCGTCGGAGCAATTAAATTCCCGTACTTAAGCTCTTATAACTCCGGTAGTCCAATAAAATCCCGAGGGATTTCAAACCAACCAACATACAAGCCAAGATCGTAGTGGTCCAACATAACAGGTCATATGTTACATCCAGTTCCTAAGTAATTTAACATATATCGGAGTTCAGTAGAGTTATTACAACTCAAGTTCAAAAGTAGCGGAAGCAAAGTAGTTTGAAACTAATATCACCTTAGTTCAAATACATGCCAGTACCAAGGTCAATTTCCAACAAAAGCATGAGAGATAAGATAGCTCAGAAGAATCATGCCCATGATCACACTCCGCCACAACAGCCGGAGTCTTCCAATTCTTGCAGTAGCTATGATATATCACAACCTGCAACAAGTGGGAATAAACCCTGAGTACGAGAAGGTACTCAGCTAGACTTACCCGTCATAAACCAAAAATAATGACACCAAGGAGTATGCAAGGCTTTCTTTCAGTGGGCTAGCTTGACTCATTTGCGAAAAGCATAAGTTATTATGAATAAACTAATTTAAGTCCTTTTGCATCATATTTATTATAACCTATTCAACCTAGGTAAGCACCTATGCTAAAGCAATCACTTGATTAACCATTAACATCAAAGGTTACCATATCAGGTTTAGCATTTCCAACATTATCCACATAACCATCTGTGTTCCATCATCATTACTACGATGCAGTAACTCGAGTCAAGTGCTCACTATCCAGGAGCGATGGCGATTCGAATCGATTATTAACCAGCTGGTAATTTATTCCTCACACAAACCTCACTCACCCGCTAAAGTGAGGTATTGGTCACCGAGTCAACCATTCAGGTAAAGTCACGAGCTTGCCAGGAACCACATGTACCCGGGGGCCGCCCGACTGCTCTTTGGCCTTATCATCGCGCCCCCGTTTCCTGCCACTACTGCTCCGGTACAGTGCGTTGCGGGCAATCCACTCGGCCCGAATAATCTCCCGGCTTCGCGGTCGAAAGGTACTTTATTCGGCCAGCTAAATGTGAGGCATGCGTTCAACATGACCCGAGGCCCAACAACGGACGGTCCTTAATCGACACAGGCGGAAACTACAAGCACCCCAGAACCCTGTCTGGTTGCCCCATACTTATTCCGCCCGGTCTCCAATTATTCATCAACACTTGGTTATTTCCAGGATATCATCCATTCCATAGCTAAAGTTTTCCAGTAACCACCTATAGTTGCCGGTGACAGGAAATCACCGATCGCTATCGGTCTAAGCAGGGCTAAGCAATATTTTCGATCCCGAACCAAAATAGGATTCTAGGCATATTTATGGGACAAGGAAAGGATATATATGCAGCAAGTGTTTTCAATCAACTCCTATAACTTAATGCAACAATACATATATAACATATATATACTCAATTGCTTTTATAAAATAGGAGGCTTAGAATGCTCCGGGGCTTGCCTGGGATCAAACACTAGGTTAGTGATTGACAGATGATACTCGCTTGGCGAGCATCTCCCATCCCGACACTTGTTTAGTCCTGCCGTCTTTGGGATAGGTCCACCAAACACCGTCTTCAGGTTTGGCTTCAACATCTCATCCTTCACGTGGTGCATCTAGCGTACCTAGATGAGATGCAAGATGCATGTGTATGAATATGATGAATGGTAACACAAGATGCATCACATAATCATTCATGTAAACACATGATTAAGACATAGACACCAAAAGCTAATTAACTAACATCACACAACCAATTAAAGAGGGCAAGCACATTAAGCATAACACAAGTTTAAAAAGATCATAAGTATCTTAACTTGACCATCATCAAGGTATACGCCACACTTAGCAACACATGGAGTAAACAACCATAACTCGCATCTGAAATTTTCTAGACTGCAATAACAGCTACATATTTTGATCATAACTGGAGTTATAAAAATCCAATATCCATGCAACAAGACATTCTGGAAAGCTTATGAAATTGTCCATAATTCATCTTTAATCATCTTAACATGATTCTCAAGTTAACCAAGTCAAACATGCATAATTACAGAATCTGGTCTAGAGATTTCAGAGAACAACTATTTCTGGAACCCAACTTGAAACAGTCATTACTCACAAACTATAAGTCCAAATGCCACCAAAATTTAACACAAGCTAGATTAATGAGTTATCTACAACTTTGTTATAAACATGTTTCTCAGCCAACATCATTTTCATGGTGCAATTACCAAAGTCCCAGAAACTGTCCAGGAAAGCATCAATTGCAAGAATAAATATTAACTTATATCTCAAACATACATTTGGCCACAACCAATGTAACCATCATAAAGTGCATGTTAAATGATCACCAAAAAGCATAGTGCTCATCATTAAATAATTTCTTTTAATGCATTTCTTAATTTATTTAAATAGCAAAGTGAAATAATAAACATATATCAAAAATCCATAATAAAATCTATAAAAATTACAGTAGCTCTTACATACATCCAATAGTCTACTGTACAAATTTCAACTCATTTGGACATGTATATCAACCTCTATGAAAAAGACAAGTTGCTATTACAAGAATTCATGTGAGAGCAAGATACACTAATAACTCACTCAAATGACAACCTAAATTCATGAAATTTTTACCACACATCAATCATCATATGAGTAGCATGCCACAAAAATTTCACTTCATTTGGAGCCCTAGATCTACAGTTATGAAAATGACAAATACATCTAGCAATGAAAACCTAACTGCACAAATCCATTTTTACAGAGAAAACTTTAAACTAAAACATGAAATATTATAGATCTACTGCATAGAGAATTTCACAAGGATTCCAAAAAGTCCTCATTTGCTATTTTACGATTTTTCTACAATTTACTATGATTTTCCAAAGTTCCTGCAAAAATAATTACAAATCAGTCCTCGCGCACTATTCACATGAGTCTATGACAGTGCAGAATGACCCCTCCCTTTAGTCGAATTCTTCCTCGAGGTCCCTGGTCGCGATTTGAAAACAGAGGACGCCGGGGAAACGATCGATGGCGGCCGGAGGAGGCACGACGGCGAAGGGGGAATGGCGGGGGAGCATCAGGGGGTTCCCGCGCACCTGCTGGTGGCCTCGGTTGGCCCCATGGTGGCCCGTGGCTAGCTGGCCACGAGAGCCCGCGGCTACCATGGCGGCTGCGATCTGAGCATGCAACACCGACGGCCAGGAGGCTCCGCGTGAGGTGGGAAAGGTGAAGGGAGCGGCGGTTGGAGTGAGCAGCAAGGCATGGCGCAGCAGAGGGGCAAGGCGGTGGTTGGGAGTTGGCAATGGCGGCCATGGCCATGGCGAGCAGCCGCGCGGCAACAGAGCGAGCAAGCGCGCAGAGGAAATGCGCCAGGGAGGGCGAGGGCGACGGAGGGAGGCAGGGAGACACCCGGGCGCTCGGTCTTGGAGCAGCAGGGCGCGAGGCGGCGCGTGGCACGGAGGTCGGACGCGCGGCGGCAATGAAACGCGCGCTCTGCTGCATGGCTGCCACGGCGCCCTTTCGTCGAACACGTGGTGAGCGTCACTGTGCCTGCCTTGGAGTCCGTTTTTGGGCCAGCTCTGCTCCGAACTGGGCTATGGGCCTTGAAGCAAAATTCGTCATCTTCTGATGCTCTACAAACTTGATTAAGGGTGCTCGGCCATTAGGCTGTTGGATTAGCAGATAATTAGTACTAAACTTGATAGTGTCAGTGATTTGACAGCGACAAGCAAACATCCAAAATTGATGGTCGAAATGAAATGCAACTGGTGCCATCTTCTTGTATGTTCTTCCCCATCATGTAAGCTCCAACTTTTACATTTGGATCAACTGAAGTTGCTTAGCAAAATTTGGAGAACGCGGAATGCCAACGTCATTGCTTAGCGAAATTCCAGACTTAGAATATTTCTAAGTGCTGAAATCAGCAGCAAATTTGATCTTGTGACCTCGATTTGACTTGCTTCCAAGATGATCTAGCTCTTAGTCCAAAAACAAAGTTTGTTCTACATAATATGGACTACAACTTTTATTTAAGGTCCAACATCAAAACTGGTATAGAAACTATATTTCTACTTTGACCAAAGTAGGATCACGATAAAGCTTAAATTATCCTTTTTGATCAATTGGAGCATTTTCTGGGCATTTGCTCAACATGAACATTTCATGACTTTTGTTGTAGAGTCCATATAGAGTCTTTTGGGCAAGGTTGCAAGGTTTGGTTGATGACCTATATTTCCATCCACTTAATAATGCAATTCCAACACTTAGTAAAGTCATTCCAACAAGCATATAACTTATCATTTCATGTAACTTTTTGATTCCAAACGTCATGAAACTTTTCCAGTGACCAATATAGATAGGTACTAAGGTGAGACACATGAAGATATTGCAATAACACCACCCGAGCATATATCTTGAAAATGGACTATATGTAAAGCAATGGTGCAACATCCAAGTTTAGGTTGGGGCTCCTGTCCATAGGTTGACCTTGACATCGTCATCTCCACTTAATCTATCATGTTTGAGCTCAAACCCACTGCTTAACTGGTGACAAACACCTGGGGTGTTACAAGGAGGAAGAGAGATGAGTGGCGGGAGTATGAGTTGAACAACTGGAACATGTACCGCCCGCTCCATGGCGTACATGTGTCATCTGTTCAGGGGCGCAATGCTAGGCCTCGAGGGGCAATGCCTCAAGGTGCTAGGCCTCAGGTTGTGAGACCACACGGTGGTCGTGGTGGTCATGCCTAGCATGGTTCAAGTCATGATCAATATGACTTTGGACCTTGTGGCAGTGGCTTTTAGTCCTATAGTTCTAGCAAACCACGTTTTCCCCCACGTGGTGCCCGCTTTCCTCAAATGGGATATGGTATGTTTGGTGTTTTTTCTAACACTTTTCCAGGGCAAATGAGCCAATACCGATATCCTTCATAATTTACTAACCTCAGTGTTGCGCCATTTGCTCATCCTATGTCTTTCTATTGATGCAGTACGGAGGCCTAGAGAATACATGGCTCATTGATTCTGGCTGTTCGCGCCACATGACTGGAAGTTCAAAATGGTTCTCCAGCCTCAACCCCGTGTAATGTAAGGAGTACATCACATTCAGGGACAATAGCAAAGGTAAGGTGCTTTCTCATGGGACCATTTGGGTCAACGAAGTTTTGTCTTGAAGGGTGTGGCTTTGGTTTCGAATTTGCATTTTAATTTGCTTTCAGTTTTGCAACTCCTTCAGGATGGCTTTGAAGTGCGCTTTAAGACTGGCTTGTCTCGAGTTTTTGATTCTCAGGGAAATCTGGTTTGTCAAATTGTTCCTTTTGGTCGTGTCTTTCGAGCTTAATTTTCTCACTCCTTTGGCTCTTCTCAATGTTTGGTGGCCGAATCCTCCTCTGAGCTTTGGAAGTGGCATAGGAGACTGGGTCACTTGAGCTTTGACTTACTAGCCAGGTTAAGCTCACTTGACTTAATTCGAGGATTACCCAAACTAAAATTTGAAAAGGATTTGGTTTGCCACCCTTGTCATCAAGGGAAGATGGTTGCCGCTTCTCACCCACCTGTGAACCAAGTCATGACCAAGGACCCCGACGTGCTACTTCACATGGACACAGTTGGTCTAGCTCGGGTTCGGTCAGATGGTGAGAAGTGGTACATTCTAGTGATCGTGGATGACTTTTCTCGCTACTCTTAGGTGTTTTTCATGGAGGGTAAGGATGAGGCTTTTTCACATGCTTAGGATTTGATTCTTCGATTGCAAAATGAGTTCCCTAAGAATGCCATGAGAGCGATTCGCAGTGATAATGACACATAATTCAAGAATACTCATTTTAAAACCTTTTATGCTTCTTTGGGCCTCGAGCATCAGTTTTCCTCTCCTTATGTCCCTCAGCAAAATGGTGTTGTTGAGCGTAAGAATCGGACCCTTGTTGAGATGGCCAGGACGATGCTCAATGAGCATAGGACTCCTAGGAGATATTAGGCCAAAGCGATCAACACCGCGTGCCATGCTTCAAATCGCATTTTCCTTTGAGCTTTCATGAAGAAGACTTCTTATGAGTTGCGATTCGGATGATCACCAAAGGTAAGCCACTTTAGAGTGTTTGGATGCAAGTGCTTCATTCTGAAACAAGGTAATTTGGACAAGTTCGAGTCTAGGTCTTCCGAAGGTATTTTTCTTAGTTATGATTCTCATTCTCATGCATATCATGTTCTTAACCTTGAAACTAACTGAGTTGTGGAGATCTGTGATGTCACGTTCGACGAGACCATGATTTGTTCTGTTCCTATCTTTGAAAGTGCAGATAATCAGGAGATCGGTGAGAGCATCTTTGTTGAGGAGAATGAGAAAGATGCTGATTAGGGAGATGCTGAGCCGACCTCTTCGGCTGCTCCAGTCGAGTCTGCGATGACTATTTCGGCTCACGGTCCTGATCCATCTTCTTTCACTACTTGGGGTCCGCACGAGCTGCCTCCTCAACCTACGCCGGCTGCACCTGAGGAGCCCCAACTGCTATTGAGGGGGCTTCTTCAAGAGAAGCACCTCGGCACATTCAACGTCGCCACCCACCTCAGACCATGATCGGCGACATCGACCAGCGAGTCACATGGTCTAGGTCACATCAAATCTCACACTTCGCTCACTCTACTTTCATAGCTTCTTTTGAGCCTCGAGATATTGGACACTCTATCTAATGCCGATTGGGTCAATACTATGCACGAGGAGTTAGAGAACTTTGAGTGGAACCAAGTGTGGGTTTTAGTTCCACCTCCACCAGAGTGTCACCCCATAGGTACAAAATGGGTTTATAAGAACAAATAGGGTGAGGATGGGGTGGTAGTGAGAAATAAGGCAAGATTAGTGGCTCAGGGTTTTTGCTAAAATGAGAAAATAGACTATGAAGAAACATTTGCTCCTATTACCCGTCTAGAAGTCATTAGGATCCTTTTAGCATTTGCAACTTCGAAAGGGTTCAAGCTGTATCAGATGGACGTGAAGAGTGCCTTCTTGAACGGATACATAGAGAAAGAGGTTTATGTGAGGTAACCCCCTAACTTTGAAAATTCTAAGTTCCCTAACCATGTTTTTAAACTCCGCAAAGCCTTGTATGGTTTGAAACAAGCCCTGAGAGCCTCGTATGAGCGTTTGAAAGCTTTCTTGCTTGATAAGGGTTTTAGGATGGGTTCTGTAGATAAGACTTTGTTCCTTCTCAAGCAAGGCACTGACATCCTTTTGATTCAGATATACGTGGATGATATAATCTTTGGTGTCTCTTCTTATGCTCTTGTTGCCAAGTCTTCAGATGCTATGAGCAAGGAATTTGAGATGAGCATGATGGACGAATTGACTTTCTTCCTCGGGCTGCAAATCAAGCAAACTCGCGAGGGGACATTCGTGCACCAAGGCAAATACACCAAGGACATGCACAAGAAATTCGATATGAGTGAGTCCAAGCCTCTTTCGACGCCCATGTCAACCACGACGACCCTAGACGAAGACAAGGAAGGAGAAGCTGTGGACCAGAAGGAATACCAAAGCATGATCAGATCCCTGATGTACCTAACGACGACGAGACCGAACATCTAGTTTGTGGTCTGCTTGTGCGCACGCTTTCAGTCTTCGCCGCGCACGTCTTATTGTCAAGCCGTCAAGCGGATCCTCAGATACCTTCTTTTCACACCTTGAGTTTGGTCTTTGGTTTTCGGCCTCCTCCTCTCTTTCTCTTTGCGGGTATTCCGATGCGGATTATGCTAGTTGTCGTGTTAAGAGAAAGTCCACTTCCGGGACTTGTCAGTTTTTTGGATCTTCTCTTGTGTCTTGGTCTTCTCGCAAGTAGTCAAGCGTCACTCAATCTACCACAGAAGCTGAATATGTTGCTGTTGCTGCTGCTTGTTATTCCCAGTTGCTTTGGATGATAGTTACTCTGAGAGACTTTGGGTTAGAGTTTAGGCGAGTGCCTTTGTTTTGTGATAGCACCAGTGCCATAAGCATATCCAAAAACCTAGTCCTCCACTCAAAGACAAAGCACATAGAAGTCCGCTTTCACTTCTTGCATGACCATTATGAGAAATGTGATATTGATATTCACCACATTGATACCCAAAACCAGCTCACAGATATCTTTACCAAACCACTTGACCAAGCCTAGTTTGCTCGCTTGTGAGGGGAGCTTGAAGTTTATTTTCCCTTTTTAGAGGAGGGGAACTTTGGTTGATGTATTCTAGTTTTGCTTTTCTTTGTAGTTTAGCCTTTGTTTTTGTTTTTGTATCATACTTGCATATCATATCATGTATCATATTGCATCCTGAGCTTCAGCCTTATAGTAGCTAGATTGATACTATGCTCTTGTTGGGGATGTTATGGATATACATGATGTGCTTTTGGCTTAGGCTCCTTTTGATCAATTGATGCATATTATGAGCTAAGCTTGTTTTCCAAACTGTGAACTTGATTAAAACTTGTTGAAATATGAAATATTTTCACCACTACTTGTGGCAACTAGCATGTGTAGAATGTGTCGAGATCTCTTTTGCTTCATATATATGCTTAGTTGCTACGGCTCATGCCTTGAGTTACACACTTGCTTGAGAAACTTGAATTTGTGCTAAAACTTTAAAAAACAAGCTAAGTGATTTGAAAAGATCGGGATGGGTCTGTGCTATCCTATGTCAGAGTATCGAGACAGCTCCAAATTGCACTTATTGGTGAACTTGAGCTCTGTAATGGATATCGAGATCATTGTTTTAAGCTTCTGATTGCCTTTAGCATAGACTTGATATGGTCGCTAAGTCAGGTTTTGATGGCACAAATAATCTTCTGCACACACTTGTCTGACAAACTTTGGTGATAAGCTACATAACTCTGATAAATTTCAATTGGTATCTAAAATTTGATCAAACCACAAGTTTGTCTCATGACATAATGTGTCAACTTTGTTTGGGGTAGTTCACTTTGCATACATGTGTAGCACAAGGTCGATCTCCTATCTATCTTTGCTATGTGCACCTTTGGTGGTGAACCCTCTTTTAAAATTGCTCTAACTTGACCACACTTACTTAAATGCCATATTTTGTCTCATTTGGTCACCTTGAGCATTTGCTAGCACTTGTATGTGTTGCTATATATATACATGACAGCATCAATTAGAGCATCTTTTCAATCTACTTGCTATAATCTTGAAGCTTCTGTAGTTCTGCATTCCATGCGTTCATAACATATTTTGAGGGGGAGTTGCAGTCTTTGGATTTAGCTTGATAAGTGCATGTGTCAACAAGGGGCAGAGATAGCACACACGATTCTGAGAGAGAGATCACACTCCAAGGGGGAGAGATATATGTTGAGTATGCATTCATCTGGGAGATTGCATCTGTTCAGGGGGAGTTGCAGTTGAGTTGCTTTTACTAGATGTGTTGAGCTTGACTTGAGTTGCTTTTGATAGATTTGTTGAGCTTTTGCCTCTTATAGAGGGTTTAGCAGTTTTTTTGGCTTTTCGAGCTTTGCTAGTGGTGTTGAGCCTGTTGCCTCTTCTTGAGGGTTAGCTTTGTTTTACTTGGTTGCGTCGAGCCGTTGCCCATGTCTTTAGGGACAAAATTTTGCTCATTTTAAATGACCCCATTTTGGTTTTTCTTTGGCTTTTGGTCATTTTATTGAGCTCTTTGTTTTCTCTTCTTCTTCTTTTTCTTTTGCTCAAGTTGTTCGTGTGTTGGTGTTGCCAATGCACTCATCAAGAGGGAGATTGCAAACACAAGGTTGAAATGTGTCCTTGTGTTTCGTTTTGTGATGAGTGATTGTCAACGTAATCCACGAAGAAGGTTGAGTGATGATTAACCCTACCATGGTGAAAGCTATATGTGCGACATGTCTCTTGACTTGTGTTGTGCAGGTGTATAGCTCGGAGGCGGTGGTCGACAACGGGGTGAAGGTCAAGTAGAGACATGCCGTGCCGATGGACTAGGAGTGGTGAAGAGCAGACGTGAGGCTTGGACCAAGGGACCAGGAGGCCGGGTGACCAGCCATGGTGGCTGACATCTGAGACATCGACAAGTGTAAATGTATATGGGAGTGACCGTGTTGACCAAGTCAAGATGGAAGACGTGCAAGTCGAGTGGGGCTCAGAGGACTTCGCGACCGGCCGGTCGAGGACGGTGGTGACACGTGTCGAGCGACGGGGGACGCGTATGGATTACGCTACTCGCGAGCGGGTTTGGTGGTTTGGGCTTCAAAACCATCGGTGGCGGGTTTACGGGTTTGGGCCTCAAAACCCGGGCGGAGGTTCCGAGGAGGAACGGACGACGTGGTGGCATCGGAGAGTTCACGTCGAGATGAAACTACTGATGAGGAGGCGCGGTGGCCGTCGGATGAAGATGACACCGGGTTGGACCATGACACCCTTGAGCTAAGTGGTTTGACTCAATTATATCCAGGGGTAAAACTGAGATTGTGTAATAGCCCTATTAAATAGGATGAGCGAGCCCCCATCTTTCTCACCTCCATTTTTTTATCCCTGGTTAGGGTTCCCCCCTTTAATAGTTGCTTGTGAGAGAGAGAGGTCCACTAATCCATGTGTTTAGTGTAAAAACCAAGAATTCAAGTGGGAAAGTAGGTCCCGAATCCTCTTGTGTCCTCTGGGATTTGAAAGAAGTTTTGTTCTTGTGATTTTTGATGTGTTCTTCACGTTCTTCTTCTTCCCCCTCTCATTCTTGAGCCGATTCTTTATTTCTAAACTATTTTGGTTCGTTCTTGTTGCCTTGATTTAAGTTATGACATGAGTTGAGCTTTTGCACCGAAGGAAATCAACTAATTCCTCACGAGTTCGCAGATCGGGTGATTTCTTGGTCTAAGTCTCAAGAACCGGTGTTTTTCGTTCTTCTTCGATTTCCCGTTGATAGGCTTAAAATTGAGTGTTGATGTCTTGAAGATATCTTCTCAACACTTTCGAGAACCTACCTGCAAAGTTTTAAGTCAATCCGAGTTATTTTGATCGAGTTTTGACCCATTCTTCCTTGGTTCGCACTACTATTTCTGGACAGCGCGGAGCCTCCACGAAAAATGCGGAACCTCTGGGAATCTCCAGACCATGGAGCCTCCGGAAAAAAACGCGGAGCCTCCGCACCTGTATGCTAAAAATTTGTGTTTGGGCTCTCCGAGTGCTCATGTTGAGATCCGTCTTTTGCATCGATTTTCTAGCGTCTAAAGGATCTTTTTCTAAGTACTCTTATCACCAGTTGGCATGGGTATTTTGGATTGAGAACTCGCTTTCTCTCCATAGGAGTTGAGTATCTCTTTTTCGTCCCTCGGTTTAGTTCTGGTTTCGTGCTTGTTTGTGTTGTTCCTAGGGAACATGCACCCACTAGTTGGGTCGTGGATATCACGGTGTTTTGTTCGTGCATTTGGTGGTAATTTTGGGACAGTAGCCAATTATTTTCGAAAGAAATTTTCGGCTCTCATTCACCCCTTCTAGTCGTCGTTTTCGGTCCTTCAAGCACACCTGGTATTTTTTCTTGTATATTTCGATTGCAGTGGCATGGGACAGTATGGCATTGTGTGCAGCCACGTAGGGCTCAAGATCAGAGTTGCCACGCGAGCAGCAGTATGCCTGTGAGCAACGGCCGGGTGGGTAGACGCCAAGCATGTATCCATTCAGCACTACAACGTTTGGCTCAGTGAGGGTGGTCCTGTACTTGACGCGGTCGCCGAATGCGTCGAAGCATACATCTGCAAAGAACCCAAAATCTTCCCTGGAAATAATTAAGGTAGAGACAAATTTCTGATGATTGTTGGAAAATTGTAATCAGTGTCATCGTGATCATATATGCATATTGCATACTCACACATACATAGCTCAAGGAGCAAATTAAGTGTGCACTTACTGTATCTCTGTGCTAAGCCAAGCTCCGTATCTGTCTTCCAGCTCCTGTGGAATGTCGTAGTGGCTCAACGTCACTAAATGGTTGCATTGTTTGGTAATTAAATGGTTGGATTCCTGGTTCATGCATCAGCAGAACAAGTGTTGCATTGTTTGGTAATAGCATATATATATATATATATATATATATATATATAACTGGCGAAATTCAGAACTCTTTGTGCTACCTAAGAAATACCTTTAAGTAGGAGCGAGTTGATAATTTTGTTGTAGAAATCAAGCCCCGCTGGGTTGACGCTGCCGAATCTCCCTTCTGTCCTCACGTCAATAATACAGCAATTTTATGTTTTCTTTTGATTTTGATTTTTTGAACGGATGGCAAGAGATTTATTACCGTGATATGATATATTATTAGAAAGAAAAAAGTTACAAACAAAAAACTACTAATTACCGGGGGGGGGGGGGGGGGAGGGGTGGCATTGAGATGAGCTAGCTAAGGTGGTCATTTGAGAAGGAGTATTACATTCAAAGAACTCACTGGGAAGAAGTCTGGCCCATGATATGGAGAACCTCTAGGCATTCACTCCAAGAGAGTGCATCAGCTCAACATCGACCTGACAGGAAAAGCATGATATAATTAATTAGGACAGTATTAGACTGTGCAGACATGTTAATTTTTAGTATGTACGTACACAGTTAATTAAGGCATCGTTGGCACCTGGTAACGGTGATAGTGATCATCTGCAACACCTCCGTTGCTCCCATCTTTGATGCTTCCTGAAATGAAATATATCAACACGACCCTGCTTGAGCTCCTTGCAAGGACGACTCCTGGCTATTCAAGTCGCCGTGTTGGACCTCTTTTCAATCTTCTACTTCATGATTGTTGGATTGGAGGTGGTGGTTTTGTTGTGGTTAGCTGGAGCCTGACATGAAGTTGTGCTTGTCTCGATGGTAATGTATTTCACTGCTGGCACACCAGCGCTATGGTGAGGTCCTGGTCTCCTGGATGCTGTGGATAGTGTGCCTTTGTCTCGACATCGTCATCATGTTGTTTTAAAACTATTTTGATTGGCGTTTTTGGTTTTTTATTATTCGGTTTTTGGTGTAACTTTGACATTTCAGTTCTCTTTGTTATATCACAGTCAAAATAAATTTCGCAGTAGTTTTAGTTTTTTGTTCCCTAAAGTTCAAAATTTTAGTTCACAAAGGACGGACCGTGGATGGCTAGTACCTGGGGGTCATCAACAAGTGTATGTGTGCAAATTCGTTTGTTGCATTTTGATTGGATTTTCTTTTGCAATTTTTGGGGGAAATTAGTGCAAGGATGTGTGAGGAGGCAGCCCTACATTCAATTTGTTGAAAGATCATTTACAATGGTTGCAAAAGTACCATGGTACGAACTGAGCCTAGCTTAGTTGGTTAGGTTCGTTATGGTAGAACCTGTCCACCCGGGTTCAAGTCATCGACTTGGCACGGGTGCTCGTATTTTTCTGAATTTATTACAGGATTTAACGGCGTTGTGCTTTCAGTGGTAGACGACGTTCCCGTCGACAGCGAGGCGCTTGTGGTGACTTCGTCAATCTCGAGATGTGCCGACACAATCTTTCGGAGGTGCTCATAGGGTCAGAGTTTACGTACGTGTCTTCATAGGGGATGAGTGTGCGTGCATGTTGAGCGTCTGCGTCTGTACTTGTATAATTCGCAAAAAAAAGTACCACGGTACCTCTAGGTACTTTCATTTTTTTCTATTTTCTAAGTAATTAGAGCATCTCCAAGAGTCCCTAATATTTTTTTCCTAAAAACATAAAATTTTACAACTCCTAAAAAAATATTGGAAGAAATAAAGAAGGTCATCTCCCAGAGTTTCTAAATTATCCTAATCACTTTTATATATTCTTTCTCTTTTGTACATTTATATCAAGAACCCTTTTCGTAGGATAGAGTTTGCGTGTGTGCACTGCAAGGAAGGCCTTGTTTACCAAATTCACCCCTAAATTCCATTATGAAAAAAAGATTCTTCATCACATTAAAATATCGGGACATGCATGGAGTACTAAATATAGATGAAATCAAAAACTAATTGCATAGTTTTAATCTACTTTGCGAGACGAACATTTTGAGCCTAATTACTTAAAGTTTGGACAATTATTACCAAATTAAAACAAAAATCTACGGTAATTTAGCGCATTGATTCGGGTGCCCGAATCGGGCATCTGAACGTGGCCCAAGCAAAGCGTCTCGGTGTTTTGGCGCGCGTCGCTTCTATGGCCCCGTTCATCTGGCTTATAATCCTTCTTATTCGGCTTGTTTTTTCAACCAGAACAGTATTTTTCTCTAAAAAAATCAGCCAACAGTATTTTTCAGTCTGTTTATAATTTCAGCCGAACAGGGCCTGTTATGCATGGACCAGCGCGCAGGTAGAGGTATTAGGTATTTAAGTGCCGACAGTCGACTGCCCGCCGGCCGACGCACGACGACGGTGACTGGCAGCCAACGGCAACGCGACGGGAACGAACGGGACCAGCATTTCATTTCGCTGTGTCGTCGTCTGCGGTGGTGACTGGTGACCTTTTTTTTTTTGAGGGAAGACCATTTTTTTTTTGAGAAACTTGAGGGAAGACTGGTGAGTGGTGAGTGGTGAGTGAGTGAGACTTTTTTTTTTTGTTGCCTCAGGGCAGAGTGGCGAGCCAGCATCATGCGGTGGGCCGGTGGCGGTTTGGTTTCGTCTCGTCATCAAGCTACTACTGAGGACGGGCTTGGCACCAGCGAGAGTGGGCTTCAGCACGATGGGCCGCGGTCTCCGCGTCAGCACAGGTCCAGAAGACCAAACCCGCGCGTACACGGCCCAGAGTGGGCTGATGCATGGAACGCCACCGCCTGCGTTCGGTAATTCGAGCTTTGGTACTTGTATCAGGCAATCTGTAAGAACAGAACAAACTAACGGCTAATATGGTGCCCAAACGTCCGGCACACCATGCGCGTCCGGATGGCCCGCTCAAGTGCTCAATCCTCTCGCATTTGTTTTCGCTGACGCGCCACGCACGCCACCGATCTAGTCTGCTAGCCCTTCGGCCAGCCGCATGGCCCCAACTTGTCCCGCAGCCCACCGCGTCGGCCTTTGCACCGCCCCACACGCGCGATGACCACGCCCCAGAGCCCCCCTGACCGTAGCACCCCCGTCCGTCAGTCCCAGCGCCTCCATCCGCTAGCCCTCACCACACCCCTCGCCCCCGGCGAGCCACGCGCCCCCGTTCGCCGGCCCAGGATCGCCACCTGGCCGAACAACATAAAACGCTCGAATAAAAACACTTACAATAATATGGAACAAACTGCTGCAACATAAGACTGAAGCAGGTGAAATATTTAGAGCATGTTTTTGAGACACTCGAATAAAACACTTGCAACAACATGGAACAAAACTGTTGCAACATAAGACTGAAGCAGGTGAAACATTTTGGAACATATTATTGCAACATTTGTGTGAAGCATATGAAACATCCTGATCAAAATGATTGCAACATACTACGTCTAGAAACAGGTGAGACATTTTGAACAAAAGCTTGCAACATGCCTTTGAAACACTTGCAATATATGCAACATGTGCAACATACCCCCGATCTACTTTTACAACATAACATCCATATGATTCAACTACAACGTACCTCTGAAGCCTCTGAAACAGCTGAAAGATACAATTGCAACATAGGGGGGAGAGAGAGCTTGACGCGGGAGCGCCATGGCCGCCAGATCTGAGGGCGTTGGGAGCTCCCTGTGGGGGAGGACACCGGTGTCAGGGGAGGGGCGCCGCCGGGGTGGGGGGAGGAGCCACCGGGGTGGGGGAGGAGGACGCCGGGGTCGGGGAAGGAGCTGCCGGTATGGGAGGACCAGGATGCCGTGATGGGGGAGGAGAACGTCGGGGTGCGTAAATGCACCGCCGGCGGCCAGGGAGGAAGCCATGGCCATGCATTGGTTGGGGAGGGTGCACACCGGTGTAGGTGAGGGTGCCGCTGCAGGCCATGGAGAAAGCGGGCGGCGCACGTGATGGAGAGGGCGAGAAGTAAGCGAGCCAGCGGATGAGTGCATGGAGGAGAGAAGCGAGCAAGCCCGCGGATGAGTGCGGTTTATTTTTTAATAGAATGCGGATGAGTAGAGGAGGTGCGTCCGACGCGTCTGACGTTTGATAAGAAGCATTATCGACAAACTAATCAATCTGTCCTCGCCACTACCTTGCCTCAGTTCTTCTTCTTCCCCGGCATCACTGCTGTTAACACACGTGTGTGTCAGAGAGACGATCCCCGCCTCACCGGCATTGCACAAGCAGTGATGACAAGCATTGAAGCAGCGCGTTTTATTTGTATATGTGATCTATGCACTCATGTCTCATTTGTGTGCAAATCTACTCGGATGGGATGCTACCTTCCTCATTCACAACTTGTCACCACTTTAGCTGCTGTTTTTGGTGGTTCTACCTTGTTTGCAACCAGAATGCGCTTTAATTTGTCATGTCTACGTAGACGTACGTAGTCCCCTGATGCAATATACAGCAGTTGCCTAGCTATTATAGTCGTGTACCTGCCCACCTGACGCTCATCTGAAGTAGATCTCGCTCTTCAGATCCATTTGACCCGGCCCTGTGAACTTCTGCTTGTTTCTGATGAAAACACTCACCTGCTGCCGATGCCGGCCGATTTACGTACTCTCCATATAACACGACGATCCGTGCCTGGGTCGTTATTTTAAAATTCGAACGTAATGTTTCTAACACAATTCGGCATAACCAGTACAGTGAGACGCAAGCTAGAAATTGAGTGATATACAATAGTTTGATCTGAACAAAACGTGGACCACCTCCAGACCTCCTTGTTACTCCTACTTTTCATTCAGTCTCCTTCACGTGCATTCAGCACGTATTATTTCAGTTAGTAATA
The DNA here is from genome assembly GCA_022457205.1 of Saccharum spontaneum. Taxonomy (NCBI): domain Eukaryota; kingdom Viridiplantae; phylum Streptophyta; class Magnoliopsida; order Poales; family Poaceae; genus Saccharum; species Saccharum spontaneum. The sequence goes on from CM039608.1 coordinate 39,771,091, forward strand.
GTAATAGTAACTAAGTAGTATATTGACATGATGCACTACAAGCTCGCCCGTGGGAGCTAAGAAGACTGTTGCACTCCCTCCATCCCACGTTATAAATCATTCTAATTTTTTTAGAGAGTTAAAACATCTCAAATTTGACTAAATTTTTATAATAAAATAATAACATTTATGATACCCTTCGTTAATTATATTTTCATAGTATACATATTTGATGTCACAAAATCTTTGTAATCCTCACTGTAATTTTAGCCAACCGAATACCCCCCAACTCCTGGTGTTGGACTACACTCAACTACAGACAATGTTGTGAGTCACCAAGTCTCGCATTGTCATCATTATCACTCAAGAAGGTCACAATGTTGTACCACAAACCAAAGAAGGCGTAAGTCACCAAGTCTCACTACCAAACACCCACCCATTCCGGTGTATGAGCACATAGTTTCTCCACGTTGTAGGAGGGGGTCTCCTAGTTCCCCACACATCGATACGGGGCGCTCCACATCACCCTTGGAACCGCCATGAAGACCACCGTCTCCATCGGATGATGGATATGATCTCAAGTGTTCTTGAAAGCAACCTTCAACTCTCATGGCTACTCACTCACAACAGTCAGATCACTCATCTGCGTGTGTCTCTTATGCCAACACATGTATGTCGAGGAGGAGGGGAGGGGAAGGATGTTGCCAAGGCGCTGGTGAGCAAGCAACAGGAGAACTAACAAAGTGCTGGGGTGTTTTTCGAGAAAAAAAATAATGTGCTGGGGCCTAGAAGGGCTGATGGCTCTAGCTACTAGAACTCGACGCATCCACAATGTGTGCTCGAGAGTGTGGGGCTAGGTTGGATGAGCGACACCACAAAGGTCGTTGCCGAGGGGGGAAGTTAGTGCATGGCACCACAGCGAATGCTATGGCATTGTGTGGTATGCAGCGATGCTGCCTAGGCATCAAGTACGAGCACATGCATACGATGCCACCAAATACATTGTGTGAGGAGGATGATAGGGCTACAAGCGGTCGTTATTGGATGGTTAGTGGTGGCAACGGACAAGTGAAAGGATTATTTTTTTAAAATCGACCGACCACTAGCACAAGCTTCGTTTGCTAGAAATGATTGATGTGTGTTCCAAGCAAGACTGCCTACAGGGTATCTTTTGCACTAGATAGGCCTAGCAACGAGCATGAGACAGACAACCAAACATGACTAAAGTGAACCCAAGTGTAACACCCTAGGTGTTGAGCGTGCATTAGCATTTGCAAATCATGTGCATAAGCATAATCAAGCATTAATAAGCATCACATGAAATATAGGCTTGAAATATGTTAATGCAACATGCATGTTGCAATGTTTTGTTTCAGTAGATTTAATGTTATATTGATGCTTGTCATACCTTTTATGTGCTTGTTTTAGTAAATAAACAACATAGAAATGTTTGGCAAACAGTTTGGAGCAAGGTTGGTATTCAAAATTTACTCAAATTTTGCTTTATAAATAATCTAGAAAAATGGGGTTTTGATTTAAATGGACTTTAAATCCCTATTTCAAAATCTAGTTGAAATTTCAAAATGTACCCTAAAGCAAGGTTGCAGGGAATAAAGTTTTGGACAACTTTTGTTCTAGGGTCAAGCTTTGAAAATGCTTTTTACATGTTCAAAATAACATTTTTTTGTGCTGTTTTAGTTGAAAAATAAAAAGAAAAAGGATTTTCTTTCTTACCGGGCCACCCGCCTCCTTTCTCGGCCCACAGCCGAAGCCGGCCTGGCCCGCCCCGCGAGCTCGCCCGCACCCGCTCCCGCGTGCCGCGCGCTGTCCCGACCACGGCCGCCGTGTGGCGGCCGTACGCCAGTGTAACATCCAGTCCCCACATACACGGCGCAGGGCCACTCTGCCGAGGAGTGGTCCCACCTGCGTAGCAACCTACTTAAGCTTTCGTCCTCGCTTCGCTCAAAACGGTTAACCGAAGGTCACTACGCGTTCCTGGCCCTGGTATTTAAGCTGGTCAGTCTTGTTCAGGATTCACGATTTGGTACTAAACCACCAGTTGCACGGTGTTTCGCGATGCTACAGTACCCAATGAACAGTACCCGGGTTACAATAAACCTAATTTGCCTTGCCCCGATTCGGTGAATAGTAATGGGTTGTTACAGTGTTTCAGATACAGTACCGGAACGCTACAGTGCTCAGAGACCATATGTACAGTACTCCTAGCTATAGTGCCTGGCCCACTACCCGATTACAGTAGTATCGGCCCATTCCGCGAATTGGGCTCACTTGGCCCATCTGGGGCTGTTACAATCACCCCTCCTAAGGATTCGACGTCCCCGTCGAATGCCAGACCGGCTTTACCCTTTCGGGACACTTAATCCAGGATCCTTCTTTCTTGGCCACGTTTGTGTGTTCCCGTGTCGGTGCATGTGTCATGCCATGCCGTGTCCACGACGGGCCCACACGCATGCACACATCATGCCCGAACAACTGATCACCGCGTGCCCGTGAAACCGTGAGAGTAGGCTCTGATACCAAATGTAACATCCAGTCCTGGCATACACGGTCCAGGCCCACTCTGTCGAGGAGTGGTCCCACCTGTGTAGCAATCCGCTTGAGCTCGTCCTCGCTTCGATCAAAACGGTTAACCGAAGGTTACTACAAATCCCTGACCCTGATATTTAAGCTGGTCAGTATCGCTCAGGATTCACGATTTGGTATTAAATCACCGGTTACACAATGTTTCGTGATGCTACAGTACCTGATGAACAGTGCCCGAGTTACAGTAAACCGACTTTGGCCTGGCCCGATTCGGTGAACAGTAGCAGCCTGTTACGGTGTTCCAGATACAGTATCAGACCGCTACAGTACCCCTAGAGTCCGGATGTATAGCAACTCCCAGCTAAAGTGCCCGTCCCACTGCCCGTCTATAGTAGTATCAGCCCATTTCGTGAATTGGGCCCACTTGACCCATTTGGAGCTGTTACAGCCGACGACGCCGGCCGTGTGGCACTCTGGTGGGCCCCGCTGCAGCCGCGTCGAGCCTACACCCCGCGTCGAGCCGCTGCTCCCTCCCTCAGCTCCCTATTTCCTCCTTCGCTTCTCCTCGCAGCAGCAGCGCCACCGCAGTGGTCGCCAGACCAGTGAGCGTCGCCGCACCATTACCGTCCGCGAAGCTCCGCTTCACCGCTTTTGCTTGCGCCTCCGCCTCCGCCTTCACCCGACCGTCCTCGTTGTAACTTCCACAGCCCCTATCGGCGAGGTAAGGGGCCGATTTGGCTGGTCTTCTTCCACCGCCACTCGCTGGAGCTCGGCTCCACGCGGGTGAGCTGTTCCACCCTCCTTCTTCTCCCTTTTCACACGCGCCGGCTTCACCTCGCAGTGGTGGAGCTCCAGCGCCACTCCTACCACCTTGCCGTGCCCTGGAACGACGTGACCACCGGGCAGCAGCGCCGCCATGCTCCATGCTCACCGGCATGCTTTCTCCGGTGAGCCACAAGGCCAATCTGAAGCACCAATCGGTGTGGCTCGGCGCCCCGAGCACGCCGTTGCCACCCATGCCACCGGAGGGCTCACCGTCGGTGAGCTCCGGCCGGCAGAGCCTCTCCCCTGCCTCGGTGCCACTGACCCGTGGGGTCGCGGGGCCCAGCAGCAGTGTCCAGAGGCCGGGTCTGGGGACCAGAGCGGGGCGCGCGTAGCGTTTCCATGATCGGTTTTAAAAGGGTTTTTACGAAATGAATTTCAGAAAATGTTGTAAAAGCTTCAAAAATTCATAGTTTGCTCATTTTAGATCCAAATTGCATGAGACAAATTTTGGTAGACTTATTATGAACAGATCTACAATATAAAAATGTTGCATGTGGATTTTGTGATACTTTTATATAGGGCTTTATTTAATTTGTTTAAATACTTTTTCTTGGAAAATGCATAGTAAATACAATATAGGTCAGAAAAATATGAAACTTATTTTGTTGATCTAGTCTTGTGATGCACCTTCTATGAAAAATATATATCGTGCATGTTCTATAGAAAAATATGGCCATCTAATTTATGTGCAATTATTTGCTATTTCTTATAAAATTGCTACAGCTAAAAATGTGTATAAAACGTGTATGTGAAACTTTTTGTACTATGATTGTAGACTTTGTAGATCATGGAAAAAATACTAAATCTATTGTTTTATATTTTTCACAATACAAAGTATTTTCATGCTCATTTATCCATCATAGCTTGTCATTTTTGTGTAGGCTGTTTTACTTATCCAAATACAATGAAACTTTTATGGTAGGCTATTTATGGTATGGTAAAGCTACTGTAATTTTCTTAGATTTTTCTGAGCATCAGAAATATATGTTGATGTTGTAGCCCTAGATTAAAGTGAAATAAAAATAGGATTTCTTATTGCATGATTAGTTTATTTTGCACATTTTGGTGTATCTTTGAAGTATTTTGACTTGCTGGTATGACTTGGCATGTTATTATAGTTATGGTGATAAAGTGTAGTAGCACTTGTGTTATGGCTAAATGGTAGTTAGCGGTAGCTAATGGTGGTTAGTAGTAGAAGGGGATGCAGTAGATGACATGTACTTGTGGTACATGTTTTTGGATGATGTTGACTACCCAGTAGAAGAGTTTTACATATATTATATCCAATAAAGCTAAGCGTGTTTATCTACATTGCATGCAGTCATGATCATCATATATTCATATGCCATCTCATCTGATGCACCACTTGCATAATCACTTACACCTATGCATCATAACAGGATCGCAGGAGGAATCGGTAGCAGCCGAGCCGGAAGCAGCCGAGGAAGTCCCGCAGGAAGAGCCCGCAAAGGAGGTGCTGGCCGAAGAGGACGTCATTGACGAACTAGAAGAGTGTCTAGACCACCGTTCGAGTTCGTTCGAGCGAGGCAAGCCTCAGAGCATTCTAAGTCTCATACTTTATAAAAGCAATCAATTATATATGAGTTTTATATATATTTGCATTAAGTTATAGGAGTTGAGTGAAACCGTTGATGCATCTAAATATTATACTTGCCTATCTTATTATGTCCTTATACCCTGTTAGGTTTATAATCGAATAACTGCTTAGCCCTGCTTAGACCGGTAGCGATTGGTGATTTTCTGTCACATGCAATTATAGGTGGTTACTGAAAAACTTTAGCCGTGGAATGGATGATATCCTGAAAATAACCAAGTATTGATAAATAACTAGAGACCGGACGGAATAGTTGGAGTCAACCAGACAGGGTTCTAGGATGCTCGTAGTTTTCCGTCTGTGCCGGTTAAGGACCAATCGTTGCTCGTCCCTCTTGTCATGTTGAACGCATGCCTCACATTTAACTGGCCGAATAAAGTACCTTTCGACCGCGAAGCTAGTGGCATTATTCGGGTCGAGATCTACACGGGTGCGCGTATTGGTGCTGAAAAGGGTATGACAGGGGCACGAAGAGTGAGCCTAAGGGTAGGCAGGGTCTGATTCTTGGCAGTCGGGTGGTCCCTGAGTACTGCGGCCCCAGTTTGTCCCGCGATGTTTACTTAAATAGTGCCATTGGTGATCTGTAGCTCACTTGATCGGTGAGTGTGGTTTGTATGAGAAATAAATCAACAGCTGGTTAGGAATCGATTCGAATCACCATCGCTCCTGGATAGTGAGCACTTGACTTGAGCTACGGCATTGTAGTAATGATGATAGAATACTAATGGTTATATGGATGATGTTAGAAATGCTAAATCTAAGTTGATAACTGATGTTAATGATTAATCAAGTGATTGCTATAGCATAGGTGCTTACCTAGAATGATAGGTTATAATAAAGATGATGCAAAGTACTTAAATGGTTCATTATGTTAACTTATTGTTTTTTCGCAAATGAGTCAGCTAGTCCACTAAAAGAAAGCTTTGCATACTCCTTGGCGTCATTTTATTTTAGTTTAAGACGGGTAAGTCTAGCTGAGTACTTTCTTGTACTCAGGGCATTGTTCCCATTGTTGTTGTAGATGACCAGATGTACTATGAATATTGCATTAACTGCCTATACCCTGCGATGGGTGACAACTAGGACCAAGGATATGGTCGCTCCGTATGTCTTACCTGATGCTTTTGCTAGACATGACTATCTATTGGCACTGTATCTGAACTAAATGTGTGTGTGTGGTTTTAAAACTATTTGCTTCCACTACTTTATTATGAACTTGGTTGTAATAAATTTTTGTTTTAACTCCGATGTGTTTTAATGTTGTTGCGAACTTTGTGCAATATGTGACTGTGGCTGCTAAGCTTGTACGGTCTTTGTTTGTATGTTGGTTGGTTCGAAATCTGTCGTGGTTTCACGGTCTATTGGGTTATATGGGCTTAAGTTTGTTAAATTATCTTCTGCGGGTGATTTTCTTACTTAATTTCGTATAATTGGTCGGTTCTGTTACACTTGGTTTGGGGCTAAGTCCCCAAACGAAGGACCTCCTAGGTAACTTTGTTAAACCAAGCATCTTTCGGTCTAAATTCATGATTCCGTGCGTGCTTACATGAGAGTGAGTGTGTTTGTGTTTTAAAAAAGGAGACATGGGTTAAGGGTTAGTTGGATTGTTGCCGTTACAACTATCTTGGATTGGAGACATGCGAATATAATGGTAGTTCTTCGATGGGGCACCCAGTTCGATTAACCCAAGAAATACACCTTTGTGTACCGAGGTAGCCAAAAACACAACTAACAAAGGACATGCTTTGGTTATTTGCCCAGCTTGCTTCACCTCACCGGTGCTAGCACCGAGGACCTTCTCAGCATAAGAGCAAGGGCAATGTATATGGACTAGGTAGTCCATAGAGGTGGGTCCAATGTCAGTTGATCATAGTTTTGTATTTTGCTACAATGTGGAGTCCATAGAGGTGGGCCCCACTTAGTATAAAACAATGTTAAAAAAATCAATCATCACTTCCTACGGGGGCAGCAAGCCAGCAAGATGACAGGGAAAGAGAAGAAAGAGCAAGAAAGAAATATTTTTCTATTGCTTATGGGCAATCTACTTATAGACTAGTCATATAATGTTTCAGCTAGCCTACCGTGAATATTTAAATGTGTATGGACTATTTCTGAACCACATCGCAGTTGCTCTGAGCGAGCCAATTTGGCTTTCTTCAAGGCCTCGTTTAGATGCAGCCCAAATTGCAAAAAAAACTAACTTTTGGAATTTGGAATCTAAATGGGCGGTGGAAAAAATTTCAGCCTGCACGGTGCAAATTTGGCCCGGCCCAATCATTGCCTCGGGCTGCGTGCATCCCCACTATAACCCTGACCCCGGCCATGTCCGTGCGTCCCTCACCCCATCCATCTCCGCCGGCAAACCCTGAACCGTATCCACTCCCTCTCCCACCGGGAAACCCTAGGCCGCTCTCGCCCCGCCGCCGCTCTCCATTTCTGTCGTCGCCGCTCTCGGTCTCCCCCGCCGCCGCTCAGTCTAGCACCTGATCCAGCCCACCTCGTCCCCGCGCCCCTCACCCCATCCATTCCCTCTCCCCCCGAACCCTAGGCCGCTCTCCATTTCCACCGCCGCCGCTCTCGGTCTCCCGCTCTGCCGCTTAGTCCTCCACCAGATCTAGCCCGGCCACGTCCAGATCCGCCTTCCCTTCGTCCAGATCGGGTGTCCTTGACCTCCTCGTTGGCGATGGACGAGTACCACAGCGGCGTGAATCAAGACGGCGACTTCAACGATGGCTCCTTCGACAACGCTTCCGGCTACGGAGATGGCTCCGAAACTAGGGACTTCCTGTCCCAGGCACCACCGTACGCCGGATCCGGGGCCCACACCGGCTTCCGCAACAACTCCGGTGACGTCTTCGGCAGCAACGCGCCCACCCTTAGCCACCTGGGGTTCAGCGAGCTGGACCTCAACGCTAGCCAATCATGGCCGGGCTTGGCTCGTTACCAGGAGATCCTCTAGTCCTCGGTTGAAGACGGCGGCAGCGGGAGCGCTCACGACCCCCTCCCGTGTGCGTGCCATCCTACGCCGGTAGGGGTTCCCTTGGGCTCCGACCTCGTCGCCGCTGCGTGTCTCCCCTAGGGCCTCATGGTGATGAGGCAGGCGGCTCGGCTAGCGGTTCTAGGAGGCCCGGTGTGCGTCGCAGCCTAGTCCAGCCCACCGCCACCGACGAGGACGTCCCTTCGACTAATGTTCCGGTACACAGAGTTTCTTTCTCCATGCGATTGTTGTGTTGTGCTGTGCTTGTGGTCTAGTACAAATAGTCTTTGACTGGGCAGATACCTTTTGAGTGGTTTTTTCTGCCTACTAAAGGGTCTGCTGGAGGCATCCTGGTGGGATGTAACAATGATAAGTTTTCAGCTACTTTATTAGAGGTCTTAGATTTCTCTGTTAGTTTGATGATAGAAGATAAAACTACAAGTTTCTGTTGCAAACTGGTAGTAGTATATGGGTCTCCTTATGACAATGGTAAGGAGAATTTTATCAATGAACTCCATGATATTATGGATAAGTGGCAAGGTCCAATTATCATTGGAGAAGATTTTAATTTGGTTAGATCTTCATCTGAGAAGAGCAATGGAAATATCAATCTTAGGTGGGCTGACTTGTTTAATGATTGGGTTAACAAATGGGCTCTCATAGACTTAGATTTAGGAAATAGAAAATTTACCTAGACTAACAACCAGGACAATAGGATTATGGCTAGAATAGATAGAGTTTTCATTACTACTAAATGGGACTGCAGTTTCCCATCAACTAAAGTAATATGTCTGGACAGAATCCCTAATGACCACAATCCACTGGTGGTGGAAGTTAGGTCAAATTTTTTCTTTGGGAAAAACGCTTTAGATTTGAGAAATGGTGGTTGAATATGGATAAATTTTCTAGTGTAATTCAAAAAGCTTGGAATGCTCCTTGCACAGCTTCTAAGAGTATTGATGTCTGGCAATTTAGAATAAGGACTCTAAGAAGAATGGTTAGAGGCTGGGCTATGAATGAGACAGCCAAGCTTAATAAAACAAAAGTGGAGTTAACTTTAGAATATAATCATTTAGACATAGAGAGAGTGCCAAAATCTAAGTGATCCTGAATTAGATAGACTTCACACTGTATAGAGAGATCTAGATAGAATTTGGGCTCTGAAGGAAATTAAAGCCAAACAAAGATTGGGATAGAAATGTGCTAGAAGGAGATAGAAATACAACATATTTTCATGCAGTAGCGAACCATAGAAGTAGAAAAAAAAGGTTTTAATCTTGGATGGACCTGATGGTCCAGTGGTAGAACAAAAAGCTATGATGGAAGTAGCTGTTAATTTTTATAAAGATCTTTTCAAGAAGGAAAATAGGCATGAGATTCATCTAGCTGTAGATTTTTGAACAGAAAGTGAGAAAGTCACTAATGAAGAAAATAATGCTCTCATAGCCCCTTTTACTGGATTAGAGATTAAATATGCAGTTTTTAGTTGCTATGCTGATGGGTACTGGGCCTGATGGCATCTCCTTTTTATTCTACCACAAGTTTTGGGATGTCTTGAAAAAAGATTTAGTTAACATGTTTAATGACTTCTTTAGGGGTGAGCTTGATTTATATAGATTAAATTTTGCTATGATGAGTCTGATTCCTAAGGAGGAAGGTGCTACAAATATGAGGAAGTTTAGGCTAATAAGTTTGATCAACTGTAGTTTTAAAATTTTTTCTAAAGTCCTTACCCTTAGACTGAGTAAGATAGTAGACAGATTGATTTCTCCATATCAAAGTGCTTTAATCCATAGTAGGTATATTCTCAAAAGTGTAGTCTTAGCACATGAAATAGTTCATAGTGTCCATAGTAAAAAGGAAAAATGAGTTATTTTAAAATTGGATGCATTGATGTCCTTGTATAGGCATATTGTTTACCTACGCCATGTCCTTGTTTAGGCATATTGTTTACCTATGCCATGTGTTGTTTTTTCTTTATTCATCATTTCAGAGTACCCTTAGCAGGGCCCAGTGGAGTCCTCAAAACACCAGGACTTTCTGTCAGCTATACGTTGACGAGATTGACAAGGGGAACTGCCCTAGGGGTCAGATGTCGAAGTGGGGTTGGAAAAATCTGACAGAGGGTTACTTCAAAGCAACAAAATTAGTTTATGACAACATCATCTTTGGGAGTAGGGTCCGCCAGCTGAAGAAGGAATGGAATGACCTACGAAAGCTCTATCACAAGGAGACAGGCTTGGGGCGCAATGCAGATGGCTCCATCAGTGCTTCAGCTGAATGGTGGAAAACCAACGACAAGGTACAACCTAATTCTGTTTTGTAATCATGTTGTTCTTACCTAATTATGTGTTGTACTCATGTGTTCTAAACAATTTTTTTTGTAATTCTTGTTTTGTAGGACAACAAGCTTAAGGGTACACTGCCTGACTACATGGACCTTTTGGAGCGCATGTTCCTTGGCGTAGCAGTGACAGGGGAAACCGCTTATGCTCCTAGCCACAGGAATGCGCCACTGTATGTGAGCAGTGACGATGACGAAGACGTCCATACCCCTCAGGGCACTGGGAGCAAGAGAAGCTGCAGCAGCCTCAGCACCCGCAACACTGCTGCTAGTCCCAGCAAGAGGGACAGGAGTCCAGTAGTGAGGATGAACGAAGGCATAAGGAACTTGACCGTCAGTCTGGACAACAGGACTGAAGCGCTGAAGGAGATTTGGCATGAGAGGAATCAAGCTGTAGAGAAGAAGAATGACAAAATGGACACCACTGACCAAGTGATACAGCTGGCTAAAGAGGCAGGGGCAACAGAGGAAAATAAGAGGCAGTGGATTGGTGTCCTCATGATCACCCAAAACGAAGCTGCTATGAGAATGTTTATGAAGTCAGAAGCAAAAGGAAGGATGGCCATCATTAAGCACTATGTCGGGGTCGTTAACTAGACCCTCTTAATAATGCATTTGTCATGTGTTTGTATCATGAACATCGTGTACTAAGTCTGTGATGCATGTTGGTTGAACTACGTCTGTCATTTGTATGTTGTGTTCGGCAGCAACTAAGTGATTTGTGATGTTCGCTTGTGATGTTTGAATTTAGCCATACTGTTTGTTTCTGGAGTCAGTGCTGTTGGATTTGAGGTACTGCTGCCCTGTGTATTTTGTTCCCCGGGTATTAGAACTGATTTGTGTTCATTTATTTGTGTCATATGTGCAGGGGGCTGCTCAACATGCTGCTCCGGTCGTTGATGAGGATGACGATGATGATGATGATGAACAATGGGAGGAGGACTTCTTCAGCTTATTCCATGCACATGCAAAAGTACTACAATAGGGCAGACTATAGGGTGCCAAAGATGACTGGGCTGGACTGGGTAGAACAAAAACTAGCAAATGAAACTGCCTGTTATAATATATTTAGAATGAGCCCAGATATGTTCTATAGACTGCACAAGGTGTTGACTGATGAGTATGACCTCAAAGACACAAAAAAGTCCACCTCAATTGAGACTTTAGGTATGTTCCTTTGGATGGTTGGTGCTTCACAATCATATAGGCAAGCTGATGATTGAGAGGTCACTAGGCACAGTCCACAACATGTTCTATAGAGTGCTGCCCTATGTTGTTGCACTTGGGTATGATATCATTAAACCTATGGACCCAGAATTTAGTATAATGCATCCTAGGGTGAGAAACCGACGGTTCTATCCTGAATTCAAGAGGTGCATAGGAGCTATAGATGGCAGCCACTTCCCTATTTTGGTGCCACAAGATAAGTTTGTATAGCACTTGTGTCGCAAGGGCATCACAACTCAGAATGTGATGGCTGCTTGCGACTTTAACATGATTTTTACATTTCTCCTTACGGGATGGCCGGGGTTTGCCCATGACACAAGAATGTTCGAGGATGCCATGACAACATTCAAGGATGACTTCCCTCATCCACCTGAAGGTAGACAACTAGGTGGCAGTACATTTGACATTTCTAATTGAAACATTTAACAATTACATGTACTTGGTGGTGTAGGGATGTTTTACTTGGTGGATGCCGGCTACCCAAACCGTCCCGGGTACCTTGCTCCTTACAAGGGAACGAAGTACCATATTCAAGACTTTCAAAACGCCGGAGAACCTCGAGGTAAACAGGAGATATTCAATTATGCACACTCATCTCTTAGAAATGTGATTGAAAGGGCCTTTGGTGTCTTGAAGATGAAGTGACACATATTGTTGAGTATCCGTGCATATCCTCCTCAAACACAAACGCAGATTATAGTTGCTTGTGTTGCTTTGCATAACTTCATAAGGTTGAGTTGACAATTTGACGTGGACTTCCAGCACCTAGATCATCATGTTAACTTTGTGCCGGCTGAAGCCTATCTTGATCAGCCAGAAATAGAGTCTGCCCCTGATAGCGCAGATCGTGAACAGATGAATGCCTTTCGTGACAGCATTGCGAACAGGCTATTTAATAGATATCGATACATGTGTATGTTTGAGAACTTGTGAGTTGTAATTGTTTGATTGCGTCTTGGACTTGTAATAATGTTGCTTGAGGATTGTAATATTTGGGTACATGCATTGTAATATTAGAGGACTGTAAAATGATTTTTGGACTGTAATGATATTTGAGTATTGTAATAATTTTAGGTTTCCCCTGCTTGGAACAATGGAGGCCTTTGTGGCTGCATGCATGGATTTACATGCGAGAGCATGCAAGGAAGAGCAGGCAGCATGCAGCATGCATTGTATGCATGCGCATGCAAGGATGAGCCTGGCAGCAAGCAGCCCTCCAAATGCATTTAATAGTGCTACTTGTGGCTTTTAGTCCATTAATGCTTTGGCAGGGCAAACAGTGCTATGAAAAGTTTTTCACCCCTTTGGATGTTAGATTTTAAACCATTTTGGATGAAAAAATTTGGGTTCAAAAAACTTACAATCTAAATAAGGCCCAAGTAGCAAGGTAGTCCTTGCACGCTCAAGTCCCTAAAAAACTACCTTGACTTTCAAACACACCACTCACTTGATATTCTGACTTGGCAAGGTTAGTACAGTGTTTGGCAAAAAAAAAGTACGCCCATAATAATCTATCAGAACAAGAGAAAGCCAGGAAAAAAAAGTTGTACTCGAAGATAGGCCAACAGGCCCAAAACCGAAGATAGGCCAACAGGCCCAAAACAATCAGGTATCCACGTCAGCTGGGCTAGGCACGGCCTCGTGGAGAGCGGGGCCGAGGCCGACGCACTGGCCCCTCTCACTCTCAGTCTCATGTCATCAGACTACCCGCACCGTGTCCGGCACCCGCGTCCGGTAAAGGCCACATCGGCGTACAGCGTCGAAGTAGTGCTGCAGCGGGAGCCTCCAAATGATACGCAATCGAGTTTTATCCGTTAAATATGGCGCGGCACAATACTTTTACAGGTCCTCCTCTATCCGACGTTGCCAGTGCCACGCAGCCCCACCTCGTTGCCGCTGCTCGCGCACGGAGGGTGCGAGAGAGTGACAGGGAGAGGACAGATGCGGGCCCCGCTGCTGCTACTAACAAAAAAATGTTATAACTCACAAACTAAAAAGCCAAATTAAATTCCGATTGCACCATTAAATTCGTTTCAATAAATTCTTCAAAACTAGATCTCACATGGATATATTTAGATAAAGTGACAAGTGGGTCCCATAGTGGATAGAAGATGATATAAAGGATGGATGGATACGGAAAAACTGTATATTTTGTAGTGACTAGGGGCGTGATTGGTTCCTTTCCCAAGTGAGCCTGGCTCGCATCCGGGAGCCAGGCCCAATCTGGACAGGCTCTATGCATGCAACCCCACCATGTTTGGTTTGTTGTACTGATTCAGCCTGGATACATAGAGATTGTGTTTGGTTGCATGTATGTACCAGCAGATATGAATTGTGGATGCATGCTTTCTTGTTTGGTTCCTTGCATGGATACAAGTTGTAGTTACCACTTGTATGAAGTAGTGAGCATACCTCCCAACCCCACTCTAACCCAAATCTTAATATTATAGTATCTTCCATACTAATACAAATGATGCTTAGAGCCCAAATTAAAATTACATCTTTATATGCAAAGGTCATCACCCTCAACTGTAACAATTGGTTGCTGAGCACCACACCTCTTCTCTTTACAAGCTCATCAGTATCTTGCTGCTTCTGAACATCCAAGATCATCACCCTTAGATTGTGTACTGGTATGTAGCAAGCTCCATTGAACAAAGTAAGATGAAGTGTCAATAAACAATATTTGAATATTAGAGTACCAGTGACATCATTAGCCATGGGGGTGTGCTCAGTACTAGAATAACTAGCAATTTATGTGAAGTAAAGACATCATTGACAATGGGCTGATGCTCAGTAACAAATGCACAAAAATAGCAACTATGAAAACAAAACAACACATGCAAAGGAGACATGAGAGCAACTGCGAATAGCAAAGGATCATGGAAGATTTAAACTAGTAATCAACATTGCACAAATCACAGTCTTAGTCTGAAAAACAAGTTCATCATAGCACAATCACAAGACCTCAGTTAAAAACATGAAGAATGAAACAATTAATCATCATTGCACAATTCCATTGTCTCGGTCTAAGAAACAAGTTCATCATTGCACAACCCCATAACCTAAGCAAATTTTCATTTCATCACATCAAAGCTGACAAAATTACGAATATAAGATGAATAATCAACCCAATAATAGCATATACTGCAAAGATAGATGAGCAGGTAGATGGATCTATTAAATTCACAGCATACTTTTCCTGCAAAATCTATTAAGCACTCGTCTAAAAAATCTATTAAGCACCAGAGTATACTGAATCAATTCCATAGCCCAACTTTCTTGCAAAACACACAAAAAATCTTTTAAGCACCGGATGGTACTGAATCGAGAGGTAGGGTTAGGGATTAGGGGAAATCACTTCAAAGCATACCAGATCGAGAGGTAGGGATAGGGATTAGGGAATCAAAGCATACCAGATCGAGCAATAGGGATAGAGATTAGGGAAAATCACATCAAAGAATACCAAATCGAGAGGTGGGGATGAGCATTAGGGCCATGGGAAATCACACCAGAGATCAAATCGAGAGAAATTGTAGATCAGGGAAGATTACAGGGCAACAATTAATCTCAATTGCACTTCTCTCACCAATGGAGGGGAGAGTCAGAGAGGGTTGAGGAGGGTGCGAGAGGCATCCAGCTAGTACGAGGGACCTGCAGAAGACGGAGAAAGGGAGAGGGCAAACAAAAGGAGGAGACACAGGGGAGGAGAGCTTCAATCACCAGCACCGGGAGAGACGATCGGCGACTGGAGCGGAGACGACGAGGCGAGCGGTGGCGGTGACCTTATCCCTTCGCGCCATCTCCGCTTGCACAACAGGAGCCAGAGCCAGGACACGCGAGAGGCATCGCCCGGGCCAGGCTCTGGAGAAACAAACCCTCCTCGCGTTTCTGTCGAGCCTGGCTGCGAGGGGGCGTTTTGCATCCGTCGAGCCAGGCCCAGACGATGGACCAGGCAACCAAACGCCGCAAAACTGCACGAGACGGGCTAGGACTGAGCGCATCCAACCTACCAATCACACCCTAGAATAGAATATTCGTTTTAAGAATGAATATAGAAGTCCATAAGGCTGTCCGCACCGCAGACCTGTAAGCGGAACTGCAGCGCGCGCCTGTAAAGCCTGCAGCACGCGCCTGTAAATCGCCCGCAAGCGTAGCGGCCGCACAGTGCTGCGCCAATTCCAGCGTACCAGCAGCACACACGCTATATACTGTAGAGAGAGAGCAGGTGAGAGAGAGAAAAGGGGATTGAGGGAAATAAAATATGGAATAGTAGGTATAGAGTATGAGATAGAGATAACACGGTGCGGGAGAAATGGATATAGAGTAGAGAATCTCGATGACTAGGATAGAATATTTCTTTTTAGAGATGGAAATAGAGGTCGATAGGTGCGGATAGCCTAAGTGTGGATAGTCTCAGAGAGCTAAAAGGGTGGTGGGCCAGGTCGCCATGAGGAAACGCTGCCTGCTCTGCTCCTCGTGTTCGTTCGTGCTCGGCCGGACTGCTCTCGTGCGCCGGCGATCGGGCGACGCGTACGGCGTACAAGCTCCTGCCCCCCCCTTGCTGGGCCGCGTGGGCTCCGAAAGCCCAAAGTCGCGGTTCACTGTGGTGGCCCACGCCTCGGATTTACGGAAATATTTTAATCGCCACCCGTCCCGCCTAACCACACTCACACCGTCACGGCGTCACATGCTGCCGGTCCCCTTTTCCCTCACAAATTTTTAATAATTTTTAAATCCACGGGCCGCGCAAAAAAAAAAAAGAAGTAGAGAGAGCAAAAACCCTGCTCCCCTCCCTCCGCCCGCCGCCGCCACCACCGCGCCTCCGCATTTCAGATCAGAAGCCAGAGCGGGGACAGTGGCGCGCCGCTCCCGCCGGAGACCCAAGCGAGAACCGCCGCGCTCCCCCTCCTCCCCCCACCCCATTTTGAAATCGCGTTTTGGCGGCCTCCTCCTCTCTCCTCCGCTGCTGCGCTAGCTACTTAACCGTCTCGATTTGCTCCCCATCTCGGCATTTCCCCGTCCAGTCTAGGCAGACCTGAGCCGAAACCCTAGCTAGGGGCCCGCGCCTCCGCCTCCGCGTCCCCATTCCCCCGCCGCTGACGAGGCCGACGATGGCGGACAAGGAGAACGCAGCTCCCGCGGTGGGGGCCCGGGCCGCGCCGGGGCCCCGCCTCACGCGGGCCGCGGCGAAGCGCGCCGCGGCGGCGGCGGCGGTGGACGGTCCGGGCGACGCCAAGCGGAGGCGGGTCGCGCTTGGGGAGCTCCCGGCACTCGCCAACAACGCCGCCCTCCGCGCGCCGTCCCGCCCCGTCAAGCCCTCGAAGCCCGCGTCGAGGTCCGGGAAGCACGCGAGGCCCGGCGCGTCGGAGGCCCGCGGGCCCTCCGCCGCTGCCGCTGCCGCCGCCGAGGTCGAGGTCGAGGCCGAGCGCTGCGCGTCGTCCTCCCCGCCGCGCGCCGCCGAGTCCAACTCCGCCTCCTTCTCCGCGCCGCGCGCCACCGCCGACACCGACTCCTCCGCTTCCTCCTCGCCGCCGCGCGCCGCCACCGCGGCGCCCGCCGACGCCCAGCTCTGCGGGTCCTACGCCTCCGACATCTACACCTACCTCCGCTCCCTGGAGGTACTCCACTCCGCTCTGCTCTACATCCCCTCGCATTTCCGCAGATTCGACGCATCTGCATTGGGGCTCGTCTGATCTGACGCTGGCTTGCTACGGATTTGGGGCTGCGGGTGCAGGTGGAGCCGCAGCGGCGGTCCAGATCCGATTACATCGAGGCGGTGCAGGCGGACGTTACGGCCCACATGCGGAGCATCCTCGTTGACTGGCTCGTCGAGGTCGCGGAGGAGTATAAGCTCGTTGCTGACACGCTCTACCTCGCCATCTCCTATGTCGATCGCTTCCTCTCCGTCAATGCGCTCAGCCGTGACAAGCTGCAGCTCCTTGGCGTTGCCTCCATGCTCATTGCTGCGTAAGTGCCACCCATTGTGTCCTTTGATTCTAAATCTGGGGCATTGGAGATTTGGGGATTGATTTGGGTCCGGTGCTTGCAGGAAGTATGAGGAGATCAGCCCGCCGCATCCGGAGGACTTCTGCTACATCACAGACAACACCTACACCAAAGAGGAGCTCCTCAAGATGGAGAGCGACATACTCAAGCTTCTCAAGTTCGAGTTGGGCAATCCTACCATCAAGACCTTCCTGAGGTGGCACACTCACTGACCCACAAGTTCATATTTTCATGTTATTGCTTAATTTCCATCTGAACATGTTGGCTAATGAAAGGTTGCTAACCCATGATTTCAGGCGGTTCACAAGATCTGCTCATGAAGACAAGAAGGTTGCTAACCCATTCTGATTTATCATATCCAATTGTTTTCTTCTTTCAATTCAATGTGCATTGATGTCTGATGTTTTTCTTTGCATCCTTGTTGCAGCGCTCCATCTTGTTAATGGAATTCTTGGGGAGCTACCTCGCTGAGTTGAGTCTACTGGATTATGGCTGTCTCCGGTTCTTGCCATCAGTAGTTGCTGCTTCAGTTATGTTTGTTGCTAGGCTGACCATTGATCCAAATGTCAATCCTTGGGTAAGGAACTGAAGGATCTTCTTGATGCCTGCAAAGGATCTCTCTGTTTCTCAAGGCTCATTATCCTGCATTTTTTTTGTCTGTAATTATAGAACACGAAGTTGCAGAAGATGACAGGCTACAAAGTTTCTGAACTCAAGGATTGCATTGTAGCCATACATGACTTGCAGCTCAACAGGAAATGTCCATCATTAATGGCAATTCGAGACAAGTACAAGCAACACAAGGTATACACATCTTCTAAAGTCTAGTAATCTTCCTTGTATATGAATGCTAATGTCGTAATGGCATTGTGAGTCTAACTCTCCAATCGTTTGGAACAGTTCAAATGTGTGTCAACACTTCTTCCCCCTGTTGTGATCCCTGCTTCATACTTTGAAGATTTAGATGAGTAGCTGCTCTTGGACTGCACCACTGTAAGGCTAACAATCTGAGCTCTCCTTGAGCTCTTAGGGACAGGGGAGCATAACTGCGTGATGAGCTTCTTCTTCTCAGTTAAGTAGGGTGCTGAAAGCTATTTATGTGAGGTTCTTTAGGAGTCGCCGCTGACTCACTAGTAGTGAGGCCAGGCATGCTCTTGTTTTGTGAATTGTATTCTTTGTATCATATCCTAGTCACATCTTGCCTTGGTCTGTTGGCTACAAAATGTAATGTTTGATATGTTAGACCCTTCGATCTGATTGATCTCAGTAACAAATTCTGTTACTTCCTCCGTCCAAAAAAAGAATACAGTTCTAGCACAGTACGGAGTTAAAGTATCTTGAGTTTGACTAATTATATATAAAAAATGTATCCATATTCGTTAGATTTGTCATGATATATTTTCATAGTATACCTATTTGGTGTCATCAACATTAATGTCTTTACTTATATATAGTATATATTTGGTCAAACTTTAGGTACTTTAACAAAGAATGTGCCTAGAGTTGCATTCGCTTTGGGACGGAGGTAGTACCTGTCAAGTGTGTGATATACCTACTTTTATATGCAGGGACTTGTACAGCCAGAACAAATTCAGTATTATGCTTATTTTGGACAGTGGTAATATATGGTTGCCTATTTGTTGCAACTATTGTCTAAACCAAACCATAGACGCCTGTTCATTGCTAATCCCTAATCATTAACACATAACCTATGGTCGGAGCATCTTTTGACTATGGTTAGAGATTTAATGGTACTCATAATTTGATTCTCTGGAGATATTAAAAGTGAACGCTGACGTATCACAGATTGGTAGTT
The DNA here is from genome assembly GCA_022457205.1 of Saccharum spontaneum. Classification (NCBI taxonomy): domain Eukaryota; kingdom Viridiplantae; phylum Streptophyta; class Magnoliopsida; order Poales; family Poaceae; genus Saccharum; species Saccharum spontaneum. The sequence goes on from CM039608.1 coordinate 39,790,427, forward strand.
CAGATAACCCCTGAAACATGACATGTGGGCAAGATGCTGGTCTCAGAATCTCAGGTGGAACATGGATGTTTGTTTGCTGCATGCAGCCCAATTATCTGCTTACTCTGATGCCATCCTGCCAATATACACTTGTTCTGATAATATTGCGTATGCTGGTTTGCTCAAACGGGGCGAATTACCATTTTGGAAATATATCTGAAGCAGTGTGTTTGATGCATGCCTGAAACGTGTTCCCTGTCAACATAACAAAATTGGCACAACTTGCTTCAGGCCTGTCTCGTGAAAGTGCTCTCATGAGGTTTCAATGATATGTATTATCACTTGTGTGTGTGTGTGTGTGTGTGTGTGTGTGTGTGTGTGTTTTGTGTGTGTGTATGAACCCTGAAAGCATGCTTCTCGTTTACCTGCAATGGCCACTGTGCAGCTCTTGCAAGATGGAGTACTTCGAGTGAGCTTCCAAGGCAACTAATTCTGCCAAGTTACTTCTTGCTATTGCCTTACTATAAAAGACATGGAATGAGATGGCATACTTGTCATGACTAATTTGTGTGTTGCATAACTAAACTGGGATGAACTTGTGTAGTACGCAACACAGTACTACTTTTGTCGTGACAAATTCATGTGCTGCATAACTAAATTGGGATGAACACTACTTTGTCGTGACAAATGTATGTGCTGCATAACTAAATTGGGATGAACTTATGCAGTACGCAACACAGTACGACTTCTAACTCCATGTTTTCCTGCTTATTTTGCTGCCCTTATCCCCAGAGCTGTGATCCTGAATTGTTTGTCATAAGAATTCAGGGAGTTTCTGCACAATTATTGTACGCAAATACTTTTTCTCAATTTCTTTTGTGAGGATTTGTTAACAAAAATTGTCAAAACATGGAAGAAAACTGATGAGGATATGATCGACATATGGTCAGTAGGGACTAGGAAGTGCAGAATCAACGAGTTCTTCTCACTGATGTCAATAGAGCTAAGTACAGTTTCCAGCTACAGAAATACGGAGTACTTAATTTGCAGTACCATTAAATAATTCTAACAGCAACTCATAAAGCAACACCAATATGTCCAAAATTCAGTACCACCATATGGTTTTTCATCTGACAGTGTCATAGTGAGCTGAACCTGATCACATCTCAGACCAGTTTATTCAGCAGATGAACCTTGATTAGCTCATGCACTTCAACAAACCAGACCTGCTCATGCACTTCAGCAGTTTATCAGAGCCTGAGGTTCAAGTCGATCTTACTCTGTTCAGACGCTTGCTCATGCTCTGTGTGCTGTGCTCTCAGCCTGAAGCTCCCAGGCCACGCCGAATTGGGCGCCTCCTCGCAGGCGATCGTGCCCCAGGCGGCCGCCACGCCGCCGTCCTCGAGGAACCTCGCCGGCGCCGTTCTGATGGGCGCCGCCTGCTGGCTCGCCGCCTTGTGGATCGCCGACGAGGCCGGGTTGACCCGGAGCGAGTGCATGAGCGCGGCGTGCGCGTGCAGCGGCAGGCCCACGATCATCCGCTGCGCGTGGTAGGACCGCTTGGCGGCGCTGCGCTCCCGCTTGTGCGCGTTCTGGTGCCCGCCCAGCGCCTGCGAGCTGAAGAACTTGCGGAGGCAGAAGTTGCAGGAGAACACCTTGTGCGGGGCGGCGGCGGACGGCTTGTTGGCGCCGGGCTCGGACCCGGACCCGGACCCGGACCCAGACCCGGACTCGGCGGAGCAGCTCGCGGCCGCCGCTGTTGCCGCCGCCGCCGCGTCCGGCGAGGGCGATTCGCTCGCGCCCAGCGTGAGGTTCAGCCACGTCGCGCCGTCTTCGTCCCTGGTAAGCTGCTGCTCTGGGCTCTCCTTGTTCACTGACGACGCCTCGTCTCCTTGCTCCATCTCTCTTTGCTCTAGGTCTGCTCTCTGCAAGGTTGAAGCTTGTTCTTGCTTTAGGTTGCAGCCCTTGGATGGTGCATCAGAAGCAGTTTGCAGTTTGCTTTATAAAGGAGGACGAGGTAAGAGGAACATGGATTTTTTTTTGGAGGGTAATAATTGAGGGCTTGTGGGCCTTTGTGAGGAATCTGGAGGTAAAGAACTTTGTCTGGAGTTTAGTGGATATCTATCAGGTTTCTTATCTATCTCCTCTTTCTTCCCTGTCTGGCTCTGTGCTCTGGTCCATGCATACATAATTACATATACGTATATATAAATCTTTACTACACTTGCCATGGGCCATGGCGATTGATTTCCTGGTTCACCCCATCTCACTTGTTGATATGTGCACCCCTGTTCTTTATTCCAAAAGAAATAAAAGAGAGTGACAATACAATTCATGGCAAAGTTTCTCTTCCATTGGCAAGTATGCTTCATTCATACAGGTGCCATTTGGCTACTACTCTGCAGCTGCAGGGGATGTTATGCATGAAAGCGATTTGCCATTTCACAAAGTCATGACTCTTGTTGGGATTATCAGGAATGCCGACAATTTCTGACTCTAGGGTGACTGTTAGGTTAGGCCATAACAGGCAATCCTGCAACTGGTATCTTGTCTTGTCTTGTGCACTACTGTTGGTTGGACAATTGTGTGCTGTACACTGCTGACACAGTTCAACACAACCTTTTTTAAATTTCAGTGGTAGTACCTAGCTTTTCTGGAAACTAATTGCTTGCACTAAAAGCATGTTGGTTAGGTCAGAACTCACAATAATCCAGATCAACAGGCGACAACAGCAAGATTAGTACTGATCATTATTCAACGATGGTGTTCTATAAAACACACATGCTTTCCGGGATCTCCCCTATCAGTGTTACAGCCTTGTGATCTGAAAAAAGTGATGAGAGAACTAACAACTAAAGCTGCAAAGGTGAGGGCAATAGTATTGTTTTATGCCCGGTGCTATCCCTTTGGGATCCAATAATTGAGTTATATACTGTAGATGCATCATGGCCACATGCTGTTCTTTCTCCTACACTCTCACCATGCATCAATTTCTCTCTTTTCTTTGCTTTAGTGGGAGACTGTTGCTGTCACAAGTGCACTGGAAGCTGACCACCTGTACTTTTTAGGTAGTCTTTCATGGTGAGAATGAGATGAGACGGAAGCCGAGTTCTTGCCATCTTGCTCTCCTTTGTTTGTGCAAGTGTGACGGCGATGACGTCGGAATCCGGATGCTTTGGGTTGGGGATGGATAGGGCTTGCATTTGATACTGAGTCAACTTGATCAAGATAGAAAAGGAGAGGCACCTAGGGTTCCTCTTCCTTCCAGGCTCCCACATACTTAACCATATCTACAGGGGGGCACGACCAACATATGTCCTTTTCGGTCAGATATGCAGATCTAGGTGCATATTTTCAAGCACAATTTCACAGGGACCCATTAGTATCTTGTTCCTTTGTTTGCCCACTCTGGTATGCTTCTTTATTTCATTATTACTTGGCTGAGCTGAAGGTCCTTGTCTATCACTCACTGCCTTTTTTTCTATGGCCTGAACAGGAAACACATCGCTAGTTTGCTAACCCTATTGGCCTGTTCCCTGTCGCAAGTGCTGCGCTGATGTCAGTTCAGGTACCAAGTTGCCCTCCATCCTGTAACTTGCAGTATGATCTTGTTGTGTTCATTTGGCTTATCGTCTAGGACACTACAACCTGAAAGTGATAGTGGTTGCTAATTGGCGAAAAAAGCCGATTTGTTCTGATATTCCTGTCTTCAGAGGGAGGGCAACTGCCGAAGTTTTCCAAAGTGATTAGACAGTATGCTGGATGCGAGTTCATGTGATAAATGAGCACAAGTATTCCTCCCGAGAGGGAAAACAATGAAGATTAGTCAAATCTCCTGTTCCAAAAGCCAGACAAAGTTTCTTTTCTAGGAATTTCTTCCACGGTTACTGTTTTCTGCCATTTCATGTACTGGATTACTGACTCATCAGACTTGGACCGTTGGCTGCAGATGCATGTGGTCTATAAAAGTCTCCTCTCTCGGCATCATGTTCGACCACAACAGCAGCTCTAGGATGGATGCATCCTGAAGAAGGCCTAGTACATGTCTAGATCTAGAGGCAGAAAAAAAATGTGAGAAAGAGATGTGTACCGGTGACGTGGTGCATGGTTAGTGCTGCCGAAGTACAGAGAGTGGTTGACATGGGTGCAAGAAAATCTGGACTTGATCAGGCCTACCTCCATGATCCTGTGTCCGTATTAGCCGCCTTTCTGGTACGACACGACATTGACCTCAAGGTAAGATTTGTTGAGAAGATGTACAGAAGCTTCTCAAGACGTTGGGCAATAATTTTAAGCAGTAGTTAGACCTGTTAAAGGTAACTGAAACTGACTCTTGTCTGTGACAAGTGCCACAAGATAGTTTATACTCATGCTTTTCGTATGCATATATATTTCTTGGCTATAATCCGAACACAGGAGGATACTTGTCGTATGCAGATTGCTTACCTAATCTCAGATACGGAGATTGCTTTTTCATAGGAAGATCGCACGATCTGATTACTTCAGAGAAAATGTTAATCTATTCTCCCCATGGGGTTAGTAATTAGTAGTTCTTTTTACCGTTCGTTGTGTTTTCAAATTCCGCCAGCAGGCTAGTACACTTTTTGTTAATACTTGTAGTATGTTCTCTGAGATAGAGTATTTCATAAGCAACTGAGTACACTGAATTTCTTTGCAGGTGACATAGCATGTGCGCCTAAGATCTGAAACCTAATACCATCTCTCACTCTGCCTCCAGGCTTTCTTTTCTTCCGAAAAGGACGGCAAGAGCTTTGCTGTGAAGTTCTCATTAGAAGAGAGAACAAAGACAGAAGGTACAGCTCGAAAGGAAAAAAATAGAGGCAATTGGAGCTGGGGCACTTCTCCAACTAGTTCTTTCTTTGCTTTTTGACAGGAACATAGCCGTCGACAAGATAGTGGATAGTGTGGATCCTCACTATATCCCTATCCTTCGGATTGTTTGCTTCTTTGCAGCAATGAAAGAACAGACCTATCTCAGGTACGAAGGGTCCTTGGTGAATTGTGTTTCCTGCATGTTATTGCAAGCAGGACATGCTGCTGCTTCTAGCAATTTCATCTGGAACCGGCATATATTGCTTAGACTATCCGCAGTGGACACTCTAAAGGGATACTCTAAAGCTTTAGAGTATAAATATAGAGTAAAAACTGCTGCACTGGGTTTTCTAAAACGATACTATATCTTTTCTCTCACTCTATATTTAGAGTGGTACAGTGCTTACTCTATAGTGGCAGTGGCGGGCCCCACTAGCTAAACAAAGGAAAAAATGCTATAATTCACAAACCAAAAATCCAAATTAAATTTCGATTGCACCATTAAATTCGTCTCAATAAATCCTTCAAAACTAGATCACACATGGATATATTTAGATAAAGTGACAAGTGGGTCCCACAGTAGATAGAGTGAATAGAGGATGATATAGAGAATGGATGAGTGCGGGAGAATTGAGTATAGAGGAGAGAATCTTGCTGACTAGGACGTATAGAGGATGGATATAGAGGTTCATAAGTGTGGATAGCCTTGCAGCTTACTCCCTCCATCCCAAATTATAAGTCATTTCAAGAATCTTGAGAGTCAAAGTATCTCAAGTTTGACCAAATTTATATAATAAAATAATAACATTTATTATTCCAACTAAGTATCATTAGATTCTTCATCAATTATATTTTTATAGTATACATATTTGATGTTATAAATTTTTATAATTATCTCTATAATTTTAGTCAAACTTAAGATGCTTTGACTCTCCGAAATTGTTGGAATACCTTATAATTTGGAATGGAGGGAGTACATGATAAAATAGGAAACTGATGAAATATCCCCAACCTGAACTCACAAGGGCAATTCAAATATGCGTAATCTCTCATGTTATATTCTTGTATGTTAAATATAAGTTCGTCTCTGAATCAGACAACTAATATTGATTTTCTGCCTCCAGGCTTTCTTTCCTTCCGAAAAGGACGGCGAGAGCTTTGCTGTCAAGTTCTCATTAGAAGAGAGAACAAAGACAAGGTACAGCTCGAAAGGAAAAAAAACAGAGGCAGTTGGGGCTGGGGCACTTCTCCAACTAGTTCTTTCTTTGCTTTTTGACAGGAACATAGCCGTCGACAAGATAGTGGATAGTGTGGATCCTCACTATATCCCTATCCTTCGGATTGTTTGCCTCTTTGCAGCAATGAAAGAACAGACCTATCTCAGGTACGAAGGGTCCTTGGTGAATTGTGTTTCCTGCATGTTATTGCAAGCAGGACATGCTGCTGCTTCCAGCAATTTCATCTGGAACCGGCATATATTGCATACAGCTTACATGATAAAATAGGAAACTGATGAAATATCCCCAACCTGAACTCACAAGGGCAATTCAAATATGCGTAATCTCTCATGTTACATTCTTGTATGTTAAATATAAGTTCGTCTCTGAATCAGACAACTAATATTGATTTTCTGATTGTCAGAAGTAAGAAGGGTAATGCTAACCATCAAATGGATCTCTGAATCAGAAAGCTAATTTGAACGATCAGAAATTCAGAGGCATTCCTAAATGATTCAATCAGAGAGCACTGCTGGTTTGAGATCTGAAATCAGTTTCAGTGGCCATACCTAATTGCCAATAGCATTTTTCAGGCGGTTTGTTCTATGAAACCGCTGCATAAATTTTTATGTATTTTGAAAATACGGCAAGAGATTTGCAGTTTATATTATTATTAGAAGAGAGAACAACATGTACAGCCCAAAATGGAACAAAAACAGGCCCAGAAAACCGAGACTAAAGAACAGCCAGCAACGAACAATACAGCAGCTGAAACTACCTGCATATGACAACAGCCAAAGGGCTAACAAAGGAACCGAAGCAACCCATAGCAGACGAAGAAGAAACATCCTGCCTTGAACCATGTCACCAGCTGGAGAGAGCTACAATTCATCGTTGATGTCGCGACTATTAAAGGCCAGTTGATATTGATCAACATCTGCTTTGCTCAAGAAAGCAAACTGTCTGGTTGCAGTTCACCTGTTGGAATGTTCTTCTATTGCTTTCTTTCCAGATATTCCACCAAAAATGTACATGAAACCATCAGATTCCCTTCTCTTGCCCTTTTGTATCTTCATTCAGTTTCACTTCATGAACAAATGCATAGTGGAGATGGAATAAGCTACAACATTGATAATGCACATCTAGCTGCAAGTATTCTTCAGAAACCTGCATTCGGCTATTCATGTTGAAGCAGATAACACACTCTTGACAAACTCCCTGGGACGACAGATTGCTGCCAATGGCTTGGCCATCGGCATTGACAGCCCAACACCTTCGGTCATGTCAACAGCACCACATTCACCGACATCCCAGTCGAAGCATTGCACGAGAGCTGCCAGTGTCAAGCCGAGTAGACGCATTGCCATCCCCTCCCCAGGGCAGCGCCTCCGTCCAAGCCCGAAGGGCAGCAAGGGGGCGGTGACCATGGTCACCATGGCAGTGTCCAAGAACCGCTCCGGCCTGAACTCCTCAGGCGCCTCCCACAATTTGGGATCCCGATGGATCACCCAAGCGTTCACGAGGATCATGGTGCCGCGCCGGACATGGAACCCACCAACGGTGCAGTCCTCCATGGCCTCGTGCGCTGGGATGACTGGGCCGACAGGACACAGCCGGAGGGTCTCTTTGACCACGCAATGCAAATATGGGAGGTTTGTCATATCCGACTCCTCCACCAGCCGGGATCTGCCGACGTTGGCGTGTATCTCAGCTCTCGCCTTCAGCATCGCTTCCGGGTGCGTCAGAAGCTGCGCCATTGCCCACTCAATGGTCAGCGCCGATGTCTCTGTGCCGGTACTGAGCAGTATCTGCAGATGCATCAAGCAACATCATGGAGAACCGAGATTGCAACCGTGTTGGTGTCACAATGACTGATTAATAGGAGAGACTACTCACCGAGACGATGCCTTTGATGACAGTGTCAGTGTAGTATTCAGGATCAACTTCTTGCAGTGACAGGAGCTCGTCAATGGTGCCGTTATTCTCCGTGTCTGGGCCACCGGCTCTGCGACTTTGGCGTTTGTCGTGAACGAGGCCGGCAACGAACGCGTCGCGTCTCGCCTGGAGACGTATCAGAGCCGCATCGACCCCGCGCAGACGGTCGATCCACCGCAACGCCGGGTAGTAGTCCCCGACGTTCATGATGCCGGTCACCTCGAAGGTCTCCTCTATGATCTCCTGGAGACTGCGCACGTCGCCGCCGTGCCTGGGCGCGCCGGTGAGCGCGCGCAGTATCACGTTCAGCACCAACTCGAAGAGCCTCGGCCGGAGCGTCACCGCGGCGGCGCGGGAGGGTTCTGGACCGGCGGCTTCACGGACACTGGCGGAGCCAGGGGGGGGCAGGCAGGGGCCATGGCCCCCCCCAACATCACAGCAAAAATTTTTTAGCTAATATATAATTCAATAATCCATATTAGAAAGATATAATAAAAGCTTTGTCATATATTTTTTGATGACTTCTGGACAATAAAATCACACAAATTTGTATTTTATCTTTGGATGAGTCCATCCATAATACAAAAATCCAAATAAATAAGCTACACTCAGTTATTTTATGGTTGAACTCTTCGACCGGCCCCCCCTATCCATCGTTTCTGGCTCCGCCACTGTTCACGGAGCAGGCTGCCGACGAGCGTGGCGACCTCGGCGCGTCGGTCGGCGGCGCTCGCGGCCAGCCGGGACGCATTGAAGAGCTCGACGGCGAGGAACCGGCGGAGGGCGCGCCAGTGGTCGCCATGGGACGACCAACCGACCGTGGTGTACCCGTAGTTGAGCCTGTCCCCGACCAGCAGCCGCGGCCTGCTAGCCAGCGCGGCGTCGCGCGCCGTGAAGCACTCCTCGGCTGCGGCGTGCTCGGACACCAGCAGCGTGCGCCGTGCGCCCAGGCGCAGGGACAGGAGCGGCGCCGGGGTGCCCCCGGTACCGTGCGCCGCGGCGAGCGCGGCCAGCGAGTGGTGTAGCGGCTTGCCGAGCAGGTGGAGGTGGCCGAGCAGCGGTAGCGACGGCGGGCTCGGCGCGCCATCGTCGTCGTGCCCCCGACCACGCCTGTTCCAGACAGTGGCAGTGATGAGCAGGGAGATAGCGACGGCAAGGAGGAGGAGTGCGCCGTCGCTGGGCACTGCATCCATGGCTGGCGGCAGTGAGGCTTTTGCAGGCGCCACGTATGGAACAGACTACACCAGGGTCGTGTCGCCGTGGCCGCCGACGGCCCGAGGGTGGCGCCGTAGCTGGGACTGGGAGGGGGAAGAAGGTGAGGACAAAAGGGTCAGTGAAGCAGAGGTCTGATCTAAAGTCTCGTCTCTATCAGCCTTTACGAAATCCCTTTTTCTCTTGCGCCTTTATTAGATGCGAGGGCTAGATTTAAAATTTTTTCACTCTCTCCGTCACATCAACTTTTGCATGCATGCATGAAATATTAAATATAAATAAAAAAAATTATGAGACGAATCTTTTAAGCTTAGTTAATCTATAATTAGACATTAATTGTTAAATACAAACAAAAATGTTATAGTTAAAAAAATTCTAACTTTTTACCGACCAGACAAAGCCTTGTTTTCTTCAAATCTCATGATACGTACGTACTAGCGCACAAATGCATAGCACCAAAACTTTCAGCCCAGTAAACGCATGCAAATAAATTCTATCCCACTTGTTTAGATGCATAGATTCACTTTAATCCACATGTATTTGGTGGAATGAGATAGAAAATTAACTAATTTTCACCTCGAGGCTCGTTTGGAACCTATGTATCCATCTCAATCTATGGCATGTTCGCTGCAGCAACCACTGCTTCTGCAATAATATTTGAGAGCCACAACCACTGAAAAACAAAACAGCCTCCGAGATTGAGGTGGATATAAAGAGTATCCAAACAAGGTCTCAATGTACTCCAACACATGGATTGATGTAAATACAAGTGCATCCAAATAAGCATAAAAGCATCTCCATCGGATTGGGGGTATTCAATCTCCTATATGCAGCTAAAGGGAATTGAAAAACAAACTTCTGTAGTATAAGAAACTTTTGATGACAATAACCCCCTTACCATCCTCAAGGGTGGTGTAGTAGCTAGGATAATAAAGAGAGAGAAGGGTGTAAAAGAGATAGACGGTAGAAGAGATATGCCTCTCTTTCATGTAAGAAAAATCATCGAACTAGCGAAGATGATGAACGATGACCTTACGAGGGTTACCATTAATTAGTGGAGGTTACCATCCATTAGTGAGGAAAGTCAGAGTAACCACTTGAATGGTTGAGACGTTGAGCTCAATTGTGCGCATCAATCGAGTGAGAGGCTCGGTGTGGCTATGGTTCTAATGATGGAGGTAGTTGATAGGGCTATGGTTCTAATGATGGAGGTAGTTGATAGGGCTAGATGAATCTTCTTTCTTTGAGAGGATCTTAAAATGCTCCCTCTATCTACAAAAGGACGAAACTCTCACTTATAGTGCTACTAAATCAGAAAGCTAACTAATACATCCTGTGTTGATATAATATATAACTAAGTAGTTTTTATGGATAGACGTAGTGCCACTAAGCTAGACTTCAACTATTTTTGTTTGCTATAATGCTGAGTCCGAAAATACGAATTCGAGCGGGTCAAACATAAAAACGATGCCGGACAGTACGCGATATATCCCAACCGTTTTCATCCCTAGCTAAGACACTGATGCACTAAAGTAAATAAATAAAGGGATCCTATAAATAAAAGAAGTATCCAAATTCAAAAGCCACTACTCCCTATTCCCCTCTATTTCAACTTGCACTCAGAGTGCCAGTGGAAGAATCAATGAAATTTGGAAAAAAAATTGGGTGGAGACTATCCTCACCAGACACATATGGACACCCATCGTGGATTAATGTCACCTGTCTATGCATAATCATCCAATACATGAGAGACTTGTGATTTTTATTTCTAACTACTACTCTTTAATTTATGCAACAGTCTTATGCGTTGGATGATTATGCACAGACACGGGACATCAATGCATGGTGGGTGCCTATGAGTGCCCAGTGGAAATAGTCTCCACCCAATTTTCTTTTGGAAATTCAAAGGCATTCCTGTTTTCGTGGTGACCGGGGATTATTGTTTATTATAACCCAAAATAAAAGTGAACTTTTTTTTGTAAATTAGGATTTTTTTATCACGTCAGACTAATATAGACACGTCGCACCAATAACCATGAATACTTCCTACGTGTGTCCTTGAGTGCCCATGGGGTTGAACCATGCTATTTTATTCGGAGTATGAGTGGGGTGGCAAAAAAACAAAGGTGTGGACTGTGGTGGCTGGTGCCACAGTACTGTACGTGCCAGCACAAAAGCCTCACCAGGTGGGTGGGCGCCAAACTCCACCTCTCGCGGTTTCTCTCTCCATTCGAGTCGATCACTCATCCTTCACCCTTCCATGGGTAGGACAGTCCCCCACTACAGAAGGTGTGTGGTGCCGAGACAAAGGGTGCGTTTGAGAGTGCTTTATAGCAAATTCTCGAAGAGAATCACTCTTCAGTTGTTAAACGGTTTTTTCAAAGTGAAGTAATTCTCTATTATTCTATGAAGTGATTCTCTAAAATGAACTAAGAGGTTGAGAGCTAAAAAAAAAGTAGTTTCTTCTGATTCTGTAAAGTGATTTTCTATAGTGATTTTAAGAATTTATGCTAAAAAATCAAAGAGAATCATTTTCACTAGAGAATTAGGGAGCATAGATAGAGAATCAGGGAGCACAGCTATCATATAAGGATACATACGGAACTCAAAGAACCATGGGCATATTTGAATTGGTGAGTTGTATTTTTTTTTCCTTGCGTATTTCAAACTCACCTTCACGGCCATCATGAATAGAATATTCTGTTCATATCAATAACTGTTCAGAACGGAACACAAACTTTGCAGGTTATTGTTGCTCACTTTTCTAGGCAGCTGGAAAATAGTACGATTGTTCTGTGCATCGCTGGGAAAACATGAACGGGTAGGGGAGGCCTCAACAATCCAGCCAGAATATTTTGGTGCCAACTCATCAATAATGGAGAAGCAAATAAATAATTTGAACTATTACTAACCTTTAAATAAACATAACTACCATAATCAGTCTGATTAAAACCATGATGAGAGAGCGTAAATGAGTCAAACCTCTTGTACCTTTGCCTAGGAGATTACTTAGCAACATAAAACAGATTTATTTATTCTACAAACAAAGTATTATTTTAAGAACGAAATATGGTATAACCAACCTCTTGCAACTTGCATGTATACAATTACAATTTCATCTTCAAATGCATCTTGCTTGTCAAATCTTTTGACATGCAAATTGACTACAACTCGAACTATAGAGCGGCAACAAATTTCTCCTACATAACCTCATGTAAAATATAATCTAACAAACAAAGATCAATTTTAGTGATCTTTTTCTCCTCTCAACGGTCCAAATTGTGGAATCTTTGCTCTCAAAATTTATCAAGCGTATGAATTGAAACATGATGCGCCAAAATAGCTCGTACCTTGACTTGCCATAGAGTGAGCCTTGTATCTCAACCGAATAGTGAAATATCATACTTCATGGAAAGCAAATTGAAAAGTAACCATAGAGAAATAATTTTTGGTATCCCATTAAGAAAAAAAAGAAATAATTTGCAGTGACACCGGTACACTTCGTGTGCTTCAAACAATGGACTGCAAACACCTTGGTACACTTTTGTGTACGTTCACCAAAACATATTCTCCTGCAGGTAGCCTATGCGTGTGCGCGTAGCACAAGTTCACTGAGACTGCCAGAAAATTGAACCTTTTGTTTTTTGCTTTGTCGATTCATGTGCGTGATTGTATCCACCTGACGGCAGCAGCAGGCTTGGATTGATTTCTTCCCCTCGATGTGGGTGCAGCAACAGCAACACTTCGATCACCATGTGGACAGAGAAGAAGGAAGGAGCGGCTCATCTGCTTGAGGTGCAGACTTGAAGGAATAACGCCAACTTGAGAGGGCGCGTGTCGGTTTTTACGCACAGCAACACCGAATTGATTTCAGTCCTTCTCCAATAACTAGTTCTTTCGTTGCTGTTTGACAGGAACATAGATGTTGGCAAGGTAGTCGATAAGATTCTGAACCATATCCTTCCGGTTCAGGTTGGCTTCGTTCCAGCAGCAATTAAAGAGCAGACCGATGCCGGGTACGGGGTACCAAAGGTCCTTGGTGAATTCTGTTGGCTATTTGATATAGCTACCAGAACGTGTTGCTGCTTCTAGCAGTTTCATTTGGAACCAGTAACTTAAACTGAGGTTTAAGATATTAAATCTGTTTCAGAGGGCGTACGTCATCTCTAATTGCAAATGACATCTTTTAGGCTGCTCGTTCTGTTCTGTGAAACCGCTGTGTGATTCATTGGAGCCTGGAGGTTCTTCTTCAGTTTCACATTCACTTCATGAACAATTTACAAATGCATAGTGGAGCGTAGAATAAGCTATAACATTGATCATGCATATCCAGCTGTGTTACCTATTTTATTTATTCTTTAGATATCTATGTTGGATTATTCATGTTGACGCAGATAGCATGCTCTTGACAAACTCCCAGGGCCGACAGATGGCTGCCAACGGCTTTGTCATGGCACCACATTCACCGACATCCCACTCGAAGCACTGCAAGAGCACTGCCACTCAAAGCTTGCTGAAAAATCATCAAAAACGATGTTATGACCGACATAAACAGTCTATTGACAATGAACTCCAGGGATTTGAGATGCTCAACTCGGTAAACATCATCCTTCTCCACAAAAATACTGAACCCTGAAGTGTCACAGACTTTAGACCCATCGGCCTCATCCATAGCATTGCAAAGCTCTTCTCCAAACTCCTTGCTAACAGGCTAGCCCACGGCTAAACTCTCTTGTTTCAAACTGTCAAAGCGCATTCATATAGTTCTTCAGAGTTTTATGCAAACTTAAAAGAGAACTGTTCCAATACTCCTCTTTCTAAGTTTGTACCGATCTCAGAGCAGCCAAGTTAATTAATCTTTCCTTAATTATTTTTCTCCTGGTCCTGTTTGGGCCCGGCCGTCTAAATCCAACCCATGCTCAGACCGAATACAATCCAAACCCATCCTCTCTCCCCTGAGGCCTTTATTCGGTGCCCAATCAAAACATGTCCCATTAGGTCCAACTTTTGCTGGGACGACCGCGCCGCCGCCTCCGTCCTCACCCTCCTGGCTCCGGTGCCGGCAAGGACAGACTGCGACTGTGAGGAGTGGGCCTTCGCAACGTGGCTCATCCATCGGAGGACTATTTTCCTCGTGCACGGGCAGCTAGCCGACAAGAGAACACGGCAGCATCTCCATCGGTCCATCCCCTCCTCGATGGGGTGCTCAGCCCGTGCTCCCGCCGGTACTCGGAGTCTCGGACCTCATGGAAATGCTTTGAACGGGCGCGGAACGAAGGGGATCGTAGGAGAGATGAGTTTGGGCCGAGCACGGGCTGGGTTTGGTCGATCCAGGCCCAAGTGGGACCCAGGAGAAAATACTTAATAAAATTATTTAATTAATTAGCTTGATTGCTTTGCGATCCGTATAATTTTTAGACAAACTTAAATCCTTTATTTTATTATAGAGTTCTTTTTAGCTTTACATGTGTTTTTCAGTTTTCCCGTTGGGTAGTAATAAAATAATTTGTGTCACAGTCACAGCATCACAGGGACACAAAATCCATGGTAAGGAAACTGAAGACATAAATAGCTAGCTAGTATCATGCGCATAAGATTATTTCTAAAAAAGATTCCCAGTGAACTGGTTATTCCGTAGAGTCAAATACTGAAGCTGCGAGGTCGTCCACAGAGCTGGTGGCATATCTCCTGAGAGCTGGTTATCGTCTAGAGCCAGCTTTTGCAGAGTTGGGCAGCTGGCGAGGCCTGTCGGGATGGAGCCGTTCAACTGGTTGCCACGGGCGGAGAGGTGCTGGAACTGGCCTCTGGAGCACAGGCCTTCTGGGATGGTGCCCCTAAGCTCGTTATCATCAGCATAGACATAATTCAAGTCCGAATGCTTCCCAAGTTCCGAAGGAAGCGTGCCATTAAACCTGTTATTAGATAGGTCCAATGAATACAGTGACGGTAATCGGCCGATGCTCGTTGGTATCTCGCCAGAGAAGTTGTTGTTGAAGAGGACCAAGTCTGTGAGGTTCTCCAAATGCCCAAAGGCTTCTGGGATGCTTCCTGCAGTAAGGTTATAATTCTCAGAAATGGAAATATATATTAATCCCTTTGCGGCGAAGTCATCAACAACCACTATCTCACCGGTGAGGTTGTTCCTGTACACAAACAATCCTTGCAGATTCTTGAGGCTCCAAATTCCTGGAGGTATGCTTCCAGTCGACGCGTTCATGGACAGGTCTAGTAACTCCAACTCCGACATCTCAAGCACATGGCTTGGGAAGTCGCCAACGAGGTTGCACTGCGAGGCGTCAAGCAAGACCAGCTTGGACAGGTTCTTGAATGACGTCGGTAGCTTGCCGGCGTCAAACGAGTTTTCTCTGAGGTTCAGGTCCTGAAGACTTATTAGCGCACCAAGATCCGCTGGGATGGTGCCGCTGAATCGGTTGCTGTATAGGAAGAGAGCTGTTAGATTCTTCGCCAGACGGCGGCCGATGTCCGAGGGCAGCTCACCGCTGAAGTTGTTCTGCGACAGGTCAAGGTACTCAAGCGAAGCACAGCGGTAGAGCGTGGTCGGGGATGCTGTTGTTGGAGACGTCGAGGTAGGCCAGGGCCGAGAGGCCGCCGATGGCGTCCGGGAAAGGGCCCTTGACGCTGGCGCTGGCGATGGTGAGGTTCACGACGCGCCCAGCCGCGTCGCATCGGACGAATCGCTAGCTGCAGTGCCCGCCCACGGCTGAGGTGTTCTTCCACCCCTCGAGCGCGGGCGGGTCGCCCCACGCACTCTTGATCTGGAGCAGCAGCTGCGCCTCGTCCACCTCTGCCCCCAGATGGGACTGCGCGGCCGCGAGGCCTGCAGGGAAGCAACACGAGCAGCAGAAGAAGGTAGGGGCACGACGCGCACCTGTGGAGCAGTGGCGCCATGTCTCCACCGGGGAATGGCTTCGTGGTGTCGTGGGCGGGCATTACTTGTGCTAGATATGGTGGTGCCGGCCGGCCGGGGATATGATTTGCTTCGCTGGTTGCCAAATGGCAAATTCGGCGGGAACACTAGTCCTCTGTAAAGATTTCCAAATGGGCCGTCTGAAACGGCTGGCACGAGCCCGGTGCGAAAAAGCCCGGCCCTAGCCCGGCCCAGCCGTGCCCATGCCTGGCCTGGCCCGGTGCCGTGCCCGTGCCTGGGCCGAGGAGACGGCCCGTAGTGCCGGCCCGGGCACGGCCCGTTTGAACGGACGGCACGGCTACGGCCCGGCTCGGGGGGGCGCCGGCGGGGTGCGGTATATAAGCCACCCGCCGCGCGGCTGCACCCCCCAGTCGAAACCCTAGATCATTTCGCTTTTTCGCTCCCTGCTCTCGTCTCCCTCACGCGGTCACGCCGTTCTCGTCTCACTCGTTGGCTCGTCGCACTCACCCACTCGCTCCCCGCTCTCGCCCGTTCGCTAGATCGTCGCCTCGTTCCCCTGCTCCGCCATGTCCATGGCGTTCTCCGGCGGGTAAGGGGTCAGATCCGGTGGGTTCCGTCCTCAATCTCTCTACTTTCACTCTCTGCCCTCAATCTCCCTCTTCTCTCTCAGATCTGGTGGTTCTCGCCCTCAATCTCCATCTGTTCCCTTGTTCTTCATCCCTGAAAGTCGATTGCGACTCGTTCTTAGCATCCTCGACGCATCTCCGTCTTCTGTCCGTCGTTCTCATCGCCGGCCGCCGCAATCCCCGGGGCTCCGGTCTCCGTTGAGGTACCCGGGGTGTGCATCCGGTCCATCTCATCGTCGTTTCCGGCGCTCCGGCTCTAGAGGTAACCCTAATCCCATACCCTAACCCTAATCCCCTACCCTAACCCTAATCCCATACCCTAACCCTAATCCCGTACCCCTACCCTAACCCTAATCCCGTACCCTAACCCTAACCCTAATCCTTTTCTGTTGTTGATTGATGCAGCCGTCGAGGAACCGGAGACGACAGAGATGGCCCCAGGCGTAGGCCACGCCGATGAAGGGGAGTTTGATCACTCCCAGAACGATGAGCTGCGGATGTGTGGGTTAGCCGGGGATGATGAGGAGGACGATGTCCGCGAGGACTGCGTCGAGTTATTTGGGCGGTCTGCTGCTGATCCCCTTCCCTGTGACCAAGATGCGGTCCATGGGGAAGGGGCCGATCCCGATGCCGACGGTGGCGACAGTGAGGTGGCAGGCTCCAATCGGCCTTCTACCTCTGCTGTCTGGGATGATTTTGAGAAGCACTTCAAGAAGGTGCCAGGTAAGGCGAGACCCGTCAGGTATGCTGCCACTTGCAAACATTGCAAGAAACAATACTCTGCTTATTCTGCTAATGGCACTGGACATCTTAGTCGACATCTTAAGGTTTGTGTTAAGCGTCGTGAGAAATGTCGCATGTCTCAAACTCAAATTGGTTTTAATCCTGATGGTTCTGTTCGTCGCTGGGAGTACAATCCTGATGTAGCTCGTGTTGAGCTTGTTTGTATGCTTGCTAGGCTAGATTTACCTTTACTGATTGGTGAAACTGATGCCTTTAAAGATTACATTAAAACTGCTCATAACCCTGCCTTTGCACCTGTCTCTAAGCAAACTACTGGTAGAGATCTGTTTAAGTACTTTAATGATAAACGTGAAAAATTAATGACTTGTTTGCAAGACAATGGTGTTTCTTCTGTTGCTGTTACCTCTGATATTTGGTCTGGAAAGGCCAAGGAAGGTTATCTGTCTGTTGTGGCTCATTTCATTAATGTTGATTGGCAATTAGAGAAAAGGGTGTTTGGTTTAAGGTTGATTGATGTCTCCCATAATGCTGAAAACATTGCTGAGCGTGTTAAAACTGTCCTGGCTGAGTATGGTATACTTAACAAGGTTTTTTCTGTGACTTTGGATAATGCATCTGCCAATAAAAATGCAATGGATAAACTGAAACCTATACTTAAAGAGTATTTAGGTGCTGATCTGTTTTTGCATCAACGATGTGCTTGTCATATTATTAACCTGATTGTTAAGGAAGCATTGGCTGCTGTTAATCCTCTCATTGACAACTTTAGAACTGCAATCTCTTTTTTAAACTCCTCTAATCAAAGAATTGCTGCATACAAGAGTTATTGCATTGCTAGCAGTGTTAGACCTAGGAAGTTCTCACTGGATATGGATGTTAGGTGGAACTCCACCTACCTTATGCTGAAAACATTGTTACCTCACAGGAGTACTTTCAGTACTTTCATTGAGGCTAATTACCCTAGACCTGCAGGTAGTCCTTTCCTATTGACTGATGATCACTGGGATATGGCTACTAAGATATTGCAATTTCTTGAACTGTTTTATGATTACACTGTTGCTTTATCTGGTGTGTACTATCCTACTTCTCCACTTATGATTCATCATATTGTTAAGATTGCTGTTCACCTGCATAGATATCAACATGATGAACATCTGAGATCTGTTGTGCAGTCTATGATTGACAAATATAATAAGTACTGGAAGAACATACCTGATCTTTATTCCATTGCATTCATACTGGATCCAAGAGCTAAGATTAAGGGCTTTACCAAAGTGCTTAGAAAGTTGAATTCTCTTTTTAATGTTGATTACACTAATAAGTTGCTGGACACCAGAGCTCTTTCTGTTTAGAATGTACAATAGGTATGATGCAATGTATGGCTCTGTTAGGCTCAAAAGGGTTGTTCCTGCATCCCTTTCTGGTAAAAAAAGAACAACTTGGGCTGACATTTATGATGATGATGAGCTTGACATTGGAGCTGGCTGTTCTTCCCTCCCTCCTAATCTTGATCAGTCCAGGGGTGTTTCTGCCACTTCTTTGCTACAAGCAGCTTCTGCTTCTAACTCCAGTGAGCTTGCATCGTACCTGGACTCTGATACAGTCAGCCAGTTAGATGATGATTTTGACCTGATACAATGGTGGCATGAGTACAAGCTTACTTATCCTGTGCTTTCTATTCTTGCAAAAGATATTTTTACTGTGCCTGTGTCAACCATTTCTTCAGAATCCACCTTTAGCACTACTGGCAGGATCATCGAGGAGCGTCGCCGGAGGCTGAACCCTGAGACTGTGGAAGCACTAACCTGCATCAAGGACTGGGAGAATGCTGAATCAAGACTGCAGCACATGGTGGAGGATAAGGAGTTGGAAGAGGCCTTTGAAGCACTTTATCTTGATGTTGATTAAGCTCCCCATTTATGTAATGGTTCTGTAATAGCTATTAAGACTTGGACATGCTGGAGGCTGGATGTAATGAACTAATGAATAATCTTAGGAGCTGGCTGTACTCTTTTCCTGTTTAGGGTTTCTCACAAGGGTGAGTTTTACCTAAACAGGTTTTTAATGAGGCAGCCATTGCACAACTCCTACTTTAATTAGTTTTAGTTTTCAAAACTTGCCTGTGTTTTTTTGTTGTTCTTTGCTCTTTGCTGAGATCTGTTTTGCTGGTATTGTTTGATGTTTTTGATGAGTTAGAACTTAGAAGTTATCTCTATGTACTTAAAATTTGAATGAATGTTTATTGAATGTTTTTGTAAGTTCAGTGCTAGGGCCGGCACGGGTACGCTGGGCTGCCGGGCCGGCACGGCACGCCAGGCACGGTCAAGCAAGTTTAGTGCCGTGCCTGGGCCTGAACTCCGGCACGGTGGCACGGCACGGCACGGCACGCCTCATCAACCGTGCCTGCCGTGCCGTGCCCAAGCGGGCCGTGCCCAGACGGGCTAGGGCCGTGTAGTGCCGTGCCGGCACGTTTGGAAATCTTTAGTCCTCTGGCCAGTTTTTCTAACAAGTCTGGGGGAGTGCCTGTGCCTGCTCGAAGTACAGTGGAGACCGGACCGGACTGGGTCTTTGGCTATTTGCACGACAAGTTTGAATGAATTAAAAGAATTTTGAGCAGCAACAACTTAAACCGCGACGCTTAGGTCGTTCGAGTGACTACCAATTCGTTTTAATAATAGTCTAAAAAAAGTTTTGAGCGTTACATTGTGATTTGCAGCCGGCAGGATTATGGGGGTAGGCAAGAAGAAAAGAATTGGGGGTCAGGGATTCGATGGAAGAACAAGCAAGTAGAAGCAACCGAGCAAGAGGATCTAGAATCTAGATGCAGACAAGTACAGCAAGAAATGTTTGATCTGTTAGTCCTTGATGCTTGACCACCGGGTCTTCATAAGGCTATGTTTGGAAGCATTGTACTCTTTTTCACCTGACTGGTTGTGCACAAGGATACAGTGATATCTTTTTTTAAGAGTAATAAAGCTTTTTGTTTGGGAGGCGAGACAGCTTCGTGACGCATACAGGAGGACAACTAGCTACTATCCAAACCCATGAACATGGCGACAGTGGCCTCTGACCTCCAGGGGCAAGCTCACCACCTCGCGCGCTGCCATCGTCCCAGGACGATGACCTCGAAGCCGCTGAAATGCATCTCCGTAACTAGCAGCGGCCGTCCAGCCTATTCCTTCACTTCGATTGGTTGCTTTTTGCGTTGCATGCGGTTTGGTTGCAGGCTTTTGCAGACGTGGGGTCCGCTTGGTCAACCGATTGAGTGCCTCGTGAAGGAATTTTGCCAGAGATCCCCGCCTCGTTCACCTTTTCTTTTTGCCTGGTCTCGCACTCATGAGGCGTCCGGACATATTCCTGTTTACTTCAATCTGCTTCTGGTTGTTTTGAAGTCCAGCTGCGCGTCTCGCCTTCGGTCCTTTCTTCCTCTTCGTCTCGTTTCTTCATCTCATGGCTTTCTAAGGTTCACCATTCCTCTCTTCTCCTAGAACATACTCCCTCTATTCCAAATTATAAGACGTTTGACTTTTTTGACACTAAGTTTGACCATTCGTCTTATTCAAAAAAATTGTGCAAAATATCAATTTTTTATCGTAGCTTGGTATATTAATAAAAGTTCTTCAAGAATGACTTAAATTTGACTATATTTGTACAAATTTTTTGAATAAGACGAGTGGTCAAACTTGGCGTAAAAAAGTCAAACGTCTTATAATTTGGGATGGAGGGAGTACTGTCTGTGTAGTTGAACTGTTTTAGATCTCCACTACTGCTTGATATGATCCTCTCTATCCGCACGTTTGATTTCGTTACTGCTTCTCCTTTTGCAGGTACGATTTTGTTTTTGTCTGAGTAAAGTTCATTTTTTTTAGGGTTAAGTCCACTTTACACCCTCCAACTTGCAGCAAAGTTCAGATTTCAACCTCGAACTTCAAAACCGGACAACTTTGGTCCTCCAACTCTCGAAAAAGTTCAACTTTCATCCTTCTGAGAGGTTTTTGCATATGAACAGTAACTTTTGATATTTTCGGGAGCGCTGAAATTTTATATTATTTTTTCGAGCATCTTAACGTCCTCAAATGAAAAAACTCAAAACTACAAAGTTGTAGATCTCATCGAGGTCTACAATTTATATATAAAAATTATCTTCATCCGACATCGTATTAAAGTGTTTTCTATTTTTTGAAATTTGAGTCTCATCACGTGAGAAAATATGGTGCTGAAATTTTATATTATTTTTTCGAGCATCTTACTGTCCTCAAACGAAAAAACTCAAAACTACAAAGTTGTAGATCTCATCGAGGTCTACAATTTATATATAAAAATTATCTTCATCCGACATCGGATTGAAGGGTTTTCTATTTTTTAAAATTTGAGTCTCATCACGCGACAAAATTGTTTCACGCGTGATGAGACTCAAGTTTAAAAAAATAGGAAACCCTTCAATACGATGTCGGATGAAGATAATTTTTATATATAAATTGTAGACCTCGATGAGATCTACAACTTTGTAGTTTTAAGTTTTTTCATTTGAGGACAGTAAGATGCTCGAAAAAATAATATAAAATTTCAGCACCATATTTTCTCACGTGATGAGACTCAAATTTCAAAAAATAGAAAACACTTCAATACGATGTCGGATGAAGATAATTTTTATATGTAAATTGTAGACCTCGATGAGATCTACAACTTTGTAGTTTTGAGTTTTTTCATTTGAGGACGTTAAGATGCTCGAAAAAATAATATAAAATTTCGGCGCTCCCGAAAATATCAAAAGTTACTGTTCACACACAAAAACCGCCCAGAAGGATGAAAATTGAACTTTTTTGAGAGTTGGAGGACCAAAGTTGTCCGGTTTTGAAGTTCGAGGTTGAAATCTGAACTTTGCTGCAAGTTGGAGGGTGTAAAGTGGACTTAACCCTTTTTTTTATAAATATTTTTGGTGTGTAGTTATCCCTTTTTAACAAAGGACATAGGCAGGCAGACATGTCTTTCGGCAGTTCAATTTGGTTTATATTGTTTTGGAATCCAAATCCAACACACCAGTTCTTCAGTTCCGCGTCCCCGGCACCCGTCGCCACGAGCAGCACCAGTGCCGCGTCCCCGGCACCGAGACTGGCAGCCGAGTGGAATTGGACCACTTCGCTAGGAACCAAGAAACCACTGGTTCGAATCCTTCGAGCGTCGGCGGCGGCGCTTGGCGATATTGAAGGTAGGAGAAAGGACAAAGATTGGGGATCTAGGGTTGACGACGAACTGAGAGAAGCACCTATATGTGGAATGGAATGGTTCAAATGACTTTAGGCTGGTCTAAGCAGCATTTTCAATCCGCACAGTGCGAAGATACCAGGCAGAAAAAAAAAGCCAGGCATCAGACAGAAAAAACAAACTGGAGCCAGGCATAATTCAGGCAGCTGGAAGTTGACTAAAGTAGATCCCACTCTAATAAGAGGCCCGCTAGCGCCCGGACGCCCGGCTCCCGGAGGCGTCCGGACGCACCATCAGCTCGACCCGCCCACCCACCCGCACGGAAGAGAAGGCGGAGGAGGAAAAGTAGACCGAAGACGTCCCGCCCTACCCAACCCCAAACGCACGGAAATCCGCCCCCCCTGCTCCCACTCGTCGGCCTCTGCATCTCTACCAGTCGCCTGCTCGCCCTCACACAGTCCGCCCCTGTTCCCCTCTGCTTGTTGCTGCAACAGATAGGATGAGCAGCTGAAACACGGTGAACATATTACTGAAGCAACATCGAACAAACTACTGAAACATAGGAGACTATCCATTGAAACATGGGGATCCATGAAAAAAATACAACATCGAATAGATAGTATTAGTTACTGAAACACCAAAATTGTTACAACAACACTGAAGAAAAGCTGCTGCACCAACGATGGAACACCTACTACAACATGAGATTGAAGAACACAAATCTAAAACAATGAAAAGAGTATGAAACACCAGGGGCGTATTGTTACAACACACACCTAACAACTATTGCAACAACATGCAACACACTACTGCAACATGCATGCTGACCCCCTAGTCTACTGCAACAGCAACTGAAACCTTGTTGCAACAACCAGAGAGAACCATTGAAACATGTGCGAGCTGAGCCACCCAAGAGCTCGTCAGAACCCTAGCAATCAACACATCCCTCAGATCCAGATGTGGGAGGAGAAGCAGGATGAGGAGGAGGAGGCGGAGGAAGTCCAGATCTAGAGGGAGAGGGGGAGAAAGGGAGGAAGAAGAAGGCTAAGATCTAGACCGAGGACATCACCTACCTTGCCGGAAGCCGCCATGGATGGAGCTCATGGACTGCGAGCGAGAGAGAGCAGGGAGGGAGGGAGCCGCGAGGCTTGCCGGAAACCCGCCGCCGTCGCCCCCAAATCCGGTGGCATAGGAGGAAAAGTGGCGCGTTGAGGGAGGGGGAAGGGAGGGAGCAGCAGCTCACACGGCTGTCGCGCATGGAGGGAGGGAGCGCGGAGCAGAGAGTGGAGGGCGGGAGAGGAGCGTGGTGGCGTGGAGGGAGAGAGCCGTGGCGCAGTAGAAGAAGCAGAGAGTGAGAGGGAGCGGGAGGAGGAAGAAGGAAGGCAGACGACGGATAAGGAAGGAGCCTGCAGTCGAGTCGGGTCGTGCCGCTCGGGTCCGTGCGGTCGAGTCGGATCGTGCCACTCGGGTGCGTTCGACGTCGTCCGGACGTCCTCACCCAATCAATTCCGCTCTAATAAATAAAGATAAAGTACCATGCAACGATGGGACAAGTGCGAATCTCAAGACAACCGTGGCCGTCTAGATAAGCTCCACGGCCGCTGATACGGTTTTTTCGGTCTGCTCGAAGCCGCCAAGAATGACACCGACGACTTTACCCTTTACACGAAGAGCCCGTAGCTGAGGATGCTCCCCACAATGTCCGTTGACGCCACCGCCAACCCGCTGCTTCGACTGCCGCTCAGCATGGCCGGTGCGTTCTCCCTGACTGGCGCCTTCGTGAGCATGTCGGCCACAGCGCTGCTGCAGAAGAATGCGGAGCTGGACGCCATCGCAGAGATGGCACTCGGAGAATCGGGGTTGCGATCGCCGCCGCCACCGCCAAGATGGACGTGCGATAGGCGCTGGTCGCTGGAGGAGCCCGATGTTTCTCTTTTTTCCAGGCCTCCACACATGTTTATTTTTTTTCCGATGGTTTTAGCGCAAAACAGATATAATTTTAGTAGGCCCACCGGTTTTCCAAGCAGCGATTTCCATCTTGGGCGGGAAAAGAATTGTGGCCTGTAATTTACAAGGGTTTTGAGTAGATTGCCGGGCTTCCAAATATGACCTAAGATATATAGAACTTATATGGGCTAAACACAACAAGATGTAGGCACGCAGGCCCAAGTCCAAACCTACTTAGCTATATTCTTACTGGCCCATGGCCTGTCCTGATAGACGTTCATGGAGTTTCTTTTTTTATCTCAGAAAATAAATTTCCATTAACAAACAGGATCCAGTTCCTCACCGGATACCAGTACAGATACAAAATCCGGTGCCTGGCTCATGAAAACAAGGGAGAAAGGAGATCAAACACATGCACCATAGGCATCGAGGCAGTTAGCTGCCCTGTTACAGATTCTGGAACATACAGAGATTTTTCATTTGACTAAACTATAGGTATATCAGTTCACGAATCTGCATAAACAAAGAGCCATATGGGCTCCGATCCAACTCCTTCGATTGAAGTGCACGCCCAAGAACTGACGCATCTGTCTCCAACATCACCTTCTCATGCCCATTTTGGCAACCCTTTGCAGGCTCCAAAGTGCAGCTAAAGCTTTAGCAAAGGACAAGCAGCTTGAACAATATTTCCGCCGCCTCCCTCCAAGAACTCACCATGACTTCCTGACAATGAAGCCCCAACCGCCTTTCTTAGTCTCTGGATTGGAAGGTGCATCAATATTAATTTTATATAGATCATCTAGGGGTGGCTTCCATGCTTGTTCCTGCAGCTGCTTGTTTTCCTTCCCTTGCAAATTTAGATTGGCCAGCTCGGAAACAAAATGTAACATAACTACATTTTTCAGCCCCACTTAGCATCTTGTCACCTTCGTTGACCTTGTTCTGAGCTGACCACCTTTGCCACATAAACCCAAATATTTTAATTTGAACATTTTCCTCCAATTTCCAAATTTCTTCAATCACCTCTTTCCCTGCTCTGCATAATTCCAGCACTAGGCGTAGATGCTCCATATTCATTTGCTTCCAACAGTCCTTTACTTTCTTGCTTTTGAAAAACAGATAATGGCTGCTATCCTCGTCAAGCCTACTGTAGAAGGGCACCGAGTATCCAAATGGATATCCCTCTTCTTGCAATGTTCCTCCTTATAGGTAGGTTGTTGTGTGCCAGACTGCCAGCCGCCACTAGAACATTTTAATTTTGTTTGGAAATTTAACTGCCATAGCCTGTTCCAATTGAAACTTTGGTGTCCTGGTATGCCATGGATAATGAAGAGGCATCATTCCCCTTAGCTCGATGATGTAACTGGACAGCAAATTTGTATGCCGATTTCATTGAAAACAGACCATTTTGATCATAGCACCATACTGGCCAGTCTTCCTGTTCTTTGTCAATCGAGATCATTAGGATTGCTTCAGCATCTCGAGGCCAAGAAACTTCAGAAACTAGGAGCCAGTACTAGGATCCATGTGTTCAGAAACCATAGTGAGTTAGTGACAAGGGCGGCACCACGTAGAGTAAAAAAAAAAACTCGACCCACGGGGTAAGTCAACCCTGAGCATTGTGCTTAAGAAGAAGACCTGGTCACGTAGGTCGAGAAAAACCTCTGAACCTCTGCCCCACCTATACACAGGCACCACAGCTCCTGTGAGACTGGGCTAGTCTTAGACCTGTGCTTTGGCGTAGGGCAGACGAGGGGATTTTTTTCAACGCGCAGATAAACTGCGCCTCCTCGGCTTCTATTAAGCTCTTGATATGAAAAATTTATAAATTTGTTTGTAAGGCAACTATTTCATTCTAAAGATGGTTATTAATGATGTAGCTTCTAAAAATCTCTAGAGGCTAAGTGTCACGGCTCTGAAAATAGCCTATTGAAGGCGGTTTGTTGAGAGGCTTGTCTCTAAATTGATTTCTAGAGGCTAGGTGTGGCTGTTAGCTCCTGAACAGAACCACGTGGTCTTAGATCTTATTGGGAAAGTGCTCACCAAATGTGCATAGGTCATAGTTTTCTGACTTTGAGCCAAAAGCAGGCGGTATCCCCACCTACTTTGATTTGTGCCACATCCATGTCAGCAATGGATGGCATCAACTGCGACCTACAGGCGGTATCCGATCCCCACCTACTTTGATCTCGTTCTCCACAGCTTACAATGGCTTGGTGCAAGACAGAAACAAGAACCTACATTTTTGGTTCTCAGTTCAGTCAGTTCAGTGTTTGGTGGCACTGATGACTGAACCGATTTATGCCACATTTTTTTGTTCTCAGCTTCCAGTTCTATCTTGTACTCACCTCTGTTCCTAATATCTACTCCCTCCGTCCCTAAATGTCTGTCGCTTTACGCTTCCCGAGAAACAACTTTAATTAAATCTATATTAAAAAATATTAATATTTATGATATGTAATTAGTATCATTGGAAAGGTCTTTGAATCTAGTTTTTTAATAAATTTATTTGGAGATACAAATGTTGCACGCATTTTATACAAATCGAGTCAAACTTGCGGGCACAAAAACCAGAAACGACATACAATTGGGGACAGAAGGAGTACTACTAGTATATACTCCCTCCGTCCCAGAAAAAGTGTCGTTTTAGATTTTTTAGACATCATGTTTGACCGTTCGTCTTATTCAAAAAATTTTAATAAATATTATTTATTTTGTTATGACTTATTTTATCATTAGAGATACTTCAATAATGATTTATTTATTTTATAATTTGCATAAAATTTTTAAATAAGACGAACGGTCAAACACGATGTCTGAAAAAATCTAAAACAACACTTTTTCTGGGACGGAGGGAGTAGCAAGGTAACGACTCTAGATTTCCATCATCGATCCGTCTAATCGCCGCGGTGCTGATCACGTGCCAAGCATCCATGTTTGTGGCCTGCTTCCCTAAGAGCAAGTATAATAAGTCCTACTAGGCAGGCTGCAAGGTTATCCACGTCACAAGAATCCTGCGTGGAGGAGAGAGAACACGGGAGAGAGAATGGAGCGGGCGCTCTGCTCGTCGCCCGGCTGAAGGGAGCGGACCGAGGAAAAAACGCCCGCATGCAGCCGACGCGAGCGATAGAGCTGGCGTTTGGGCCTCCTTCCTCCATTCAGATCCCGTGCATCGCTGGCACAGTACAATCATTAAATACTAGCTCTTTAATACAACTAGCCTAACAACCAACTTATCAGCCAACCTATTATATGAGCTAGCGAGCTAGTACGTGACATGGCATTACCATACAGCCGGCAGCCGGCGAAACCATTAGCCTTGCTCTAAGGCGCTGACCTCATGCAAATCGCATCGTACGCCTGTCATGTCATTCCCGGATCCGCGCTCTCGCTCGCTTTGTTGTCGTGGCTCGAGTCTTGCGCTCGTCGTCCTCGCTGAGCGCTGCCACGAGCCCACGACACAATGCCAGAGATTAAAGTAGTAAGTAGTGAGTGGAGGAGAGGTGAGAGCTAATAGGGCCTTCTTCAGATATAATTGTGTCCTTGGGCTTAAATGGGCTGAAGTTGTGAGCAAACAAACAGGGCTAGTGACGTTGCCCTCTGTGGAACTGACGGCTGAATCATAGGAGTGAGTGCCTCTGTTGGGAAAGAAATCCTACGTGACACCGTCGCACAACGCCTCCGTGCGACATCCTATAATCGTGTGACACGTGCCCTGATGCTTCTCCATAAAAGCTAACTGCTGCTTCAAACGCGGACTCGACTAATCGGCTCAACCACGCGGCGCTGCTGATCACCTTGCCTGCTGGGACACGTACACACGCGTCGAGCAAGCGGGCAGTGTCGCATGCGAGGCAAAGTGCAACGGTGTCACATAGGATTTTTTTTTTCATCAGTTGGGTGCACGGTGCACAATGAAAACTACTTCCTCCGGTCCATTTTATCTGGCGCATACGCATATCAAAATTCAAATTTTAAAACCTTTAACTAATAATTAGACTAATAATTTTTAACTATTATAATACAAACTCTATATGATTAGATTTGTAAGGAATTATACTATCCAATGGTTATAAGTTTATAAGCATAAATAACTAGTACGAATGCCCCGCGCGTTGCTGTGGATCTGAAGTAGAAATATAAAGAAGTTAGACTAAGGATTAGAAGATGTATATGTATAGATGCATTAGCACAATTATACATATTGTATCGATTGTCATATATGTTTCATCAGAAGATTTTGTGTTACTTTTCAAAAAAAAATACTTGTTACTACTATAGCACATTGTTTTTCTCATTCTCTTAGCTTTTACTTAACTTGTCCTTGTAAGATTTATGATTCTCTTGTTAGACTTTGGACCTGTCCACAAATCAAATATAGATCGCCCAAATCTCATCCACCCTCACTCTTACTATACCTGAGGGTCATCCCTCGTCCTAAAAGTTCTAAGAGTTTTTCTTCACAAAATCATACATATTTCGGAGGACCGCATGTAATCCATATGATTTACAGTTTTGCTAGTTTTTTCTTAGAAACAACAGTTTTGCTAGGCTTTGCTTAGAAGCGGTTTAAATGCTTAAAAAAAAGTTATCGAAATATATCCATATGGGATCTTACTTTAAAGAGTTTATTGCGAGGAACACCATGGTGCAATTGGATTTTAATTACGATACTTGGTTTAGGTGCTATGACTTTTTTCTATTTCAAAAGAAATAGCCAGTGGGGAAATAAATGGGACTTAGTGGGCGCATGATGTCACTTAGTGGGCGGATGACATCACTTTTCAGGATTGAACCAATGAGAAGCTAGAGAATAGGCTAGTGGGAGTTTGTTTTATTAGAAGTATAGATATAATATAAAGCAAATGAATTGTCAAAGTGTGATTTAAGAGACTGCGTTATTCTAACTTGCGCCAAATCAAATGGATCAGAGGGAGTAACAATCATTGATACTACCAAAATGTGACACCGACACTGAATACGTGAACAGTTCAGTTCAATCCGATCGGTCCTAGTTTTCGGTGTAAAAGTGCCCACCCCTAGCCACCAATTCATCACTAATACTAAGGCTGTGTTTAGTTCCCATACAATGCAAAATGCCAACTACTTTGGAATGATGAAATGTAAAATGCCAAAATTTTCATGGGTATGTTTAATTCCATCTAAAATGCCAAAATTTTCATGGGGTGGGGTGAGGTTTTTTTTGGCTTTTTGGCTTTTTTTTCTTGAGGCCAAAATCCAAAATGGAAAATGGATATCTTTTGCCAAAAATTTTGCATGGTGTTTAGTTCCATTCTGTAAAATGATGGGCCAAAACCTAAAATTTTTAGATCAAATGAGGAACTAAACACACCCTAAATTTCGTCCAAGAGGTGCAACATAAAAACTCTTCCTCCGAGACATGCTCCATGCTATACAGAATCAACATGAATGTTTTTTCTATGTCACAACTCTAAACTAAGCGTGACATCTTCATCCACACGTACAATAGCTCATTCCCTAGTGGATGTTGTTGATCGGACGCACCTTAGCCTCATTGATCTTGCTCATCTTTCTCAACCCATTGTCCCATCATTTTTGTTCTCCTCATGTCTCATCATCCTCAATGCTTCCATTCTCAATGTCCTGGCAGCACCCTTGGCCAATGTGTCAGACCATTTGCCCTTTCTTTATGCTCTTCTGGTCTCACTCTCCACTCCAACCATCTCAGTTTCCCTTTATTAGCCACCACCACTTACATAGTCTAAATTAGAGCGTTCGTGTGTTATTGTGCATGGTCTTAGTATAAAATATTTACAAAAAAAAACATTCCATTTTTTAACCCTATCCAGACACTTTTTATGGGACTAGTGGAACCTTTGGTTTTTTTGTGGTAGTCTCACAAACAACTCATGAGTGAGATCTTATCTCAACTTGTAGACAAATTTAGTTGAAAATGATTGAGATCCACATCAGCTGGTCACAACTTCACTAACTAACTTTAATCAAGTCGATTATATATTATGTGGCTAAGGGTTGCACATGTGTAAAGGTGAATGGATCGCACCATTGTTACCCATGTATTCAGAAAATACCAGGAGAAGAAAGCCACTTTTTTGCTTGTATTTTGTGCAAATTATTTTGCCAACATGTAAAGTGTAAGCCAAGAAAAGTGGTCACTAAATGTCAAAACTGACTAGATACCATGTCATCTCTAGCTTATATTCTAATGGTTTTGTTGGCTAAAGCGGAAATCTTGCTGAGATACATGACCTACCATGTGTATAAATAGCCACCAAATTAGTAGTTAATCCATCACCCATTTTATTGAGACCAACTAGCAATATACAAGTGAAATACACTAGCAACACCTTAGCAACAATGGCAGGCAAGATATTTGCCCTCCTTACGCTCCTTGCTCTTTCGGAAAGCGTTGCTACCGCGACCATTTTTCCACAGTGCTCCCTAGCTCCTATCACTCCGGCTATTCCACAGTTCCTCCCTCCAGTGGCAGTCACAGGATACGAAAACCCAATTGTACAATCCTATAGTACAATAGGGGACATACTACACTGGATCATAAATAAGCAACACCATGCTGCCCTATTGCAGCAGCCATCCTTGGCGCATCTATCTGTGCAGAGCATCACGGCACAACAGTTGCAACAACAGCTGCTACCTGTGGTGAACCGTGCTGCCTACCTCCAGCAACAGCAGTTTCTTCGATTCAATCAACTAGCTGGGGTGAACCCCGTTGCCTACTTGCAGCCACAACAACTACTACCATTCAACCAGTTTGCTCTTGGGAGCTCTGCTGCTTTCTTGCAGCAGCAACAGCTGTTAGGACTCTACCCGCAGGCTATGGCAAACATTGCCACCTTCTTGCAACAACAACAGTTGCTGCCATTCTACCCGCAGGCTGTGGCAAACATTGCCCCCTTCTTGCAACTACAACAGTTGCTGCCATTCTACCCGCAGGCTGTGGCAAACATTGCCCCCTTCTTGCAACAACAACAATTGCTGCCATTCTACCCGCAGGCTGTGGCAAACATTGCCGCCCTCTTGCAACAACAACAACAATTCATGCCATTCAGCCAACTAGCTCTAACGAACCCCGCCGCCTTATTGCAGACACAACAGCTCCTGCCATTCTACCCAAAGGTTGTGGCAAACATTGCCGCCTTCTTACAACAACAATTGCTACCATTCAGCCAACTAGCTCTGACGAACCCTGCCACCTTTTTGCAGCAGCCCATCATTGGTGGTGCCATCTTCTAGATTGCTTATGATTTGTATTGTAATAATGAAGTTTTCATGCTGATGCATGTGACTTCTCGATAATAAGAAATTATAGACCCATATTCTAAAATCCAATGTATCCAAGTGTGTTCCATAATTTTTGTTGCCCTAAGACCGAATACCAAAACTTTGAATCATACCTATGGTTGTGCATATGGTGTTAGGCTAGAATATTAGTTATCTCGATAATCCGAACATCATGAGGGGGATGATGGCTAGGTGTTAGGCTAGAATATTAGTTATCTCGATAGTCCAAGGTTAGGAAATTAATCAAAATAATCAGTTACCTTGAACCTGAGCATATGGTGTTATCTAAGTCCCTAAACTTTTAAAATGCACATCCATGTATATGAACTAGGCCCACGCTACATCACAAATCCAAATGGGTGCAAGCAAGACACGTTTGCTGACATGGCCGTTCACGCTAGCGCCAACGAAGTTAGACCAGCCCCTAAACTTGGCAAATAATGTCATCTACGTCTCTAAACTTTTAAAATATACATCAACATACATGAATTAGACCCACCCTATGTCACAGGTCTAAACGGGTCTTTTTAGTTGTTTCCGTCCATATGGGAGGAAGGAAGCGTCTATGAGCCAGACTGACACATACAAAAAGCTCACAGTCGGCTTTTTTAGTTTTCACTCTGGCACGGAATTGACTACTTCTGAGAAAATCTTATATGTATTTTTTGTCGTTCCCATGGGTTAGTTCGCTAGTAAGTACTACTTAGTAGTATTTTTTTACTTTTTGACAGAGTTTTCACAGTGGGGCTAGTATAAGTGGTGTTTGGATACCAATTAGAAAGCCTAAATATGAGCTAATTCTGGGCTAATAAGAGCCTAAATAGTCTGGGCTAATAATTACAGTAAATTTGGTAATCTTGTATTTTCTCTGAGACATTTACAGTGTAGTATTTCATAAGCAAAGTACGCTGTATATCTTAACAGATGACATTAGCATGCACGCCAAAGTTATGATACCTACCGAAAGTTATGTTCTCTTCTGCTCTCGCTCTGGCTCCAGGCTTTTTTCTTCTTCTTCTTTTGACAGGTCCGCAATAGCTTTTTTTCTGTCAAACAGAAAGAAAAAGTACCTTTCTGCAAACTTCCATTTTCCAAAAACGAGAATAAAAACAAAAGGTACGTCTCCATCTGCTAGTTCTTTTCTTTCTGTTTGACAGGGACACAGTGTTGATAAGTTAGTTGATAAGGACAATGCTACGGTACAAATTTTACTACAAAGAGGTAAGATCTCAAATCAATTTGAGCCATTGATTTTTCACATTTTATGACTTACTTAATAAATTAAAAATCCAAGAAAACAAGCTACAAATAGAGAGGAAAATTCTCCGGATCTCGTAATCTTGGGATAACATGGAAGCAGGCTGGCCTTCCTTTGTATACATGCATGATGATTCAAAAAATATGTTACGCACATGAGAAAGATTAGCAACCAGCGGGAGTTCAAAATAAACACGCATATGAAATAAAAAAAGTTGTCAGCTAACACAGGTAACACATGAGGTATACGTACATGCAGGGGCGGACCTACAGGGTATGCCGGGTGGTCCCCGGCATACCCTGGCCCAATGACAGTCAAAGTATATAATCTATGCAAAAAAAATCCTGATTTAATCGCTGCTGCTCTGATTGGCTGACGCTTGGGGTCTTTGGTTTGGCTCAATACTCCAGTTTCGAGTAGTCATCGCCGGCACTCCCATAGTTGAATAGGAGACCCCGATCGTCTCTTTCTGGATTCTCCAACATTGGCATCTGCGTCTGCAGCTGCCCGTCGTGGTTTGTGTTTGCAGGTGCGGTGGTCTGAAGGTCTGTCCAGCACTCTGGCTGTCCCTGTCGGTGCCGCATTAGCACCCGACCGAGTACTGGACGACGATGTCTGGACAGGGGTCAAGGGACTGCATCTAGAGACTGCTTCGCCGCCAGCCTGCTGAACGGCGACGCTGCCAGCGGAAGCTGCTTTGGAGTTCGCTGCTTCACTGCTTCCTCTCATTGGAACCCAGGCCTCGTTTAGATGCACTTAAAAAGTTGAAATTTTTTCACTCTCTCTCCATCACATCAATCTTTGGACCCATACATGAAGTAGTAAATGTAGGTAAAAAAATAACTA
Source organism: Saccharum spontaneum (assembly GCA_022457205.1). Taxonomy (NCBI): domain Eukaryota; kingdom Viridiplantae; phylum Streptophyta; class Magnoliopsida; order Poales; family Poaceae; genus Saccharum; species Saccharum spontaneum. The sequence goes on from CM039608.1 coordinate 39,824,423, forward strand.
ATTACACAATTTAGTTGGAAATCACGAGATGAATCTTTTGAGCCTAGTTGGTCCACGATTGGACAATATTTGTCAAATAAGACGAAAGTGGTACTATTCATCGGATTAAAATTTTTTCTAAACGAGGCCCCATACCATCTACCTCAGATTTGTTGTCGGCGCTGCTGAATCATCTATTAAGCGGGATAGTTTCTTCGAGGTGGATGAAGATAATATTTTCTCGAATAGACAAAAAGGTTTGCACATCTTTGTATTAAAGGTTGAGAAAGTAGCATTCACCCGCACACTAGGGAGGACGGACGAAGATAATATAATTGAGACATTCAGATCCTTTAAAGCGCAGGACGAAAAAAACCAGATGAATAGCATTGTAAATCTCTTTTATTCCTATATTTTTGAACTATATGCATTGCATATTGGTAAATTTAAGACTTATTATGTTTTCAGTGCCTGTACAATAAATTATGTTGTGAACTTTATAATTTTTTACCAACTTGGTAAATTGTTTTTACCGAATTGAATGTGAAAAATTTTGTGCGACATACCCTGTGGTAAAATCCTAGGTCCGCCACTGCGTACATGCATGAAAAAAATCGATCAATTACGTTTAGAGTTAGTAAACTAACACAGGAGGTAACGTAGTACATGCATAAAAAATCAATTACATCCGAAGTTTGTAAACCAACAGGTGGAACACGTACAACATCAAAAAAAAAGTTGCTAACACGACACTAGCTAACATAAAGGCGTTACATGCCAAAAAAAAAGACTAAAAAAACTAACATGCTAGTTAAATATATCACGTCCAAAGTTTGCAAACTAAAAAGATTCACTATATCCTATAAATCATGCATGCATCAATTAGATCTACAAAAGAAAAATTATATCTAGAACTTTCTTAATTTATCATACTTTACAAAATAAAAAATAAAATAAATACATATTTCATCTAATCGTAGCCATCCGATTTATTTAAATGAATGGTTCACAGTTATTTGAGGATACCACAGCAAGGCCCAATTGACAATGGATCCTCAGTGGCCCTTTATCTTTCAGGTTGTTTGCTTCATTCCATAATTTCCATCGATGAAAGAACGTCCTCGTCATTTTTTCTCCCTTCATTTCAAATTATAGGCTGTTTTAGTTTTTCTTCATAGATAGTTTTTTATCATGTATCTAAATTAAATAAACATAGCTTATTAGTTATGATGTATATCTAAGTGTATAGTAAAAAATCATATACTTAGAAAAACTAAAGTGATCTATAATTTGGGCAAGAGGGAACACTTGTTATGCTATAGCAAGCAGAACATGCTGCTGCTTCTGGCAATTTCATTTGGAACCGGCAAACTGAGGGTTTTTTATAATGCTTACATTACAAAATAGGAAACTACTGAAATATTACCTCAATCAGAATTCACAAGGGTAATCCAAATCCAAATCTACCAAATTGCTCATGTTTCGATCTTCTATGTTAGATAAAGATTGTCTCTGAAATCTGAGTCAGACAACTAATCTTAATTGTCAGAACTTGGAAAGTAAGAAGGGTCAAGTTAACCATCAGATGCATAGTCTCTGAATCATTTGAACCATCAGAAATTCAGAGGCATTCCCAAATGGTTCAGTATCTGGATCGGAGGGCACTGCTGGTTTAAGATCTGAAATCAGTTTCAGTGGGCATACATCATTTCTTGTAATTTTGAAGACTTTGGTATTTATCATCAGATTGCTAATTGCAACTGGCATTTCATCTTCTTCTGTTTCACTTCATGAACAAATGCATAGTGGAGACTGGAATGAGCTACAACATTGATATATCATGCACATCTAGCTGGAAGCATTCTTACTTACAATCATAGGTAACTGAATAGCTTAAGTGTTACACAATTCTGCTTATTCTTCAGAAACCAATGTTCTGTTATTCAAGTTGATCCAGATAGCATGCTATTGACAAACTCCCTGGGCCGACAGAGTGCTGCCAACGGCTTCGCCATAGGCATAGACAGGCCAACTCCTTCGGCCATGTCAGGAGCACCACATTCACCGACATCCCACTCAAAGCATTGGACGAGCGCCGCCAGTGTCAAGCTAACCAGACGCATTGCCAGCCCCTCCCCTGGGCAGCGTCTCCGTCCAAGCCCAAATGGCAGCAAGGGGGCGGTGACCGTGGTCACCATGCCATCGTCCATGAACCGCTCCGGCCTGAACTCTTCGGGCGCCTCCCATAATTTGGGGTCCCGGTGGATCGCCCAAGCGTTCACAAGGATCATGGTGCCACGCCGGACATGAAACCCACCAACGGTGCAGTCCTCCATGGCCTCGTGTGCTGGGATGACGGGGCCGACAGGACACAGCCGGAGGGTCTCCTTCACCACACATTGCAGATATGGGAGGTTCGTGATGTCGGACTCCTCCACCAGCCGGGATGTGCCGATGTTGGTGTCCAGTTCAGCTGTCACTTTCCGCATTGCTTCCGGATGCATCAGCAGCAGCGCCATTGCCCACTCAGTGGTCAGTGCCGATGTGTCCGTGCCGGCACTGAGCATTATCTGTACAGATGCATCATCACGGAGATTGCAACCATGTCACCGATTCACCATGGTGGTGCCAATTCACAGGAGAGATTACTCACCAAGACAATGCCTTTGATGACAGTGTCAGTGTAGTACTCGGGATCAATTTCTTGCAGCGACAGGAGTTCGTCAATGGCGCCGTTCTTCTCCGTGTGCCGGCCACCGGCTCTGCGACTTTGGCGTTTGTCGCGCACGAGGCCGGCGACGAGCGCGTCGCGTCTCGCCTGGAGACGGATTAGAGCCGCATCGACGCCGCGGAGACGGTCGGTCCACCGCAGTGCCGGGTAGAAGTCCCCGATGCTGGGGGCGCCGCTCACCGCGAAGGTCTCCTCGATGATCCCCTGGATCCTGCGCACGTCGTCGCCGTGGCCAGGCGCGCCGGTGAGCGAGCGCAGCATCACGTTGAGCACCAGCTCGAAGAGCCTGGGCCGGAGCGTCACCGCGGCGCGGGATCGGGAACCGTCTGGTCCAGCTCCAGCGGCGGCGTCACGGAGCAGGCTCTCGACGAGCGCGGCGACCTCGGCGCGTCGGTCGGCGGCGCGCGCGGCGAGGCGGGACGCCGAGAATAGCTCGACGGCGAGGAACCGGCGGACGCCGCGCCAGTGGTCGCCGTGGGACGCCCAGCTGACCACGGTGCACCCGTACCCGAGCCTCTCCCCGGCCAGCAGCCGCGGCCTGCCCGCCAGCGCGGCGTCGTGCGCCGTGAAGCACTCCTCGGCCGCGGCGGATTGGATGACACCACCGAACCAGCAGGAGTATGAGGCGGTGTGCCTGGAGCACCCCCTACCGATGGAATTGCCGCAGCCGATTGCTCCTGTGCCCCCGCTTCTGATGTCTGAGAAGGTTCAGACTGAAACGGCTCCATTGCCGGATCTGGAACAGTACCGGCATCAGGATGTTGAATTGTACCGTCCGGCACATTGTCATCAGGATACACGACTGTGAACTGCGGTGCCTTCTCCTCCCAATTCCATCGCCTTTTTTCATCAAAGATCACGTCCCGTGACAATATCAACTTCTTATTAACGGGATCAAACACCCGATAGCCTTTTGTCCCCGGTTCATACCCGAGGAACACACCCGGCAGCGATCTGTCTGCCAGTTTATTAACTCCCGGCCCTGTGCGCTTAGCAAAGACTGTGCACCCAAAAGTACGTAGATGCCGGACATTTGGTTTTCTCCCGAACCAAGCTTCAAACGGAGTTTTGCCATTCAGGCTCTTCGTTGGTGAACGATTCAGCAAGTATACTGCGGTGTTTACTGCTTCTCCCCAGAACCATCCCGGCACACCCATACTCTTCAACAAACAGCGAGCCATCTCGACAATGGTTTGATTCCGTCGTTCGACGACTCCATTTTGCTGCGGAGTATATGGCGTTGTGGTGTTGCGTTTGATCCCATGTTCCTTGCAATAATCAGCAAACGCATTGGAGACAAACTCACCACCCCGATCAGTTCTGAATACTTTCAGACGACGGCCTGATTCAACTTCTGCAGCTACCTTAATTTTCTTAAAGTAACTCAGTGCCTCATCTTTAGTTGCCAACAGTTCCAGCCACATATATCTGCTATAATCATCAACGATCAAGAGAAAATATGACTTCCCACCAGGCGTGGAAGGAGTGATCGGGCCACAGAGATCGCCATGTGCCAATTCCAGACTTTCTTGAGCACGATATGCAGACATTTGGGGAAACGGTGTTCTATGATGCTTACCAAGTGCACAGCCATCACAGACCTGTTCCAACCGTCGTATTACCGGTAAACCCTCCACCATCTGCTTTGCTCCCAGATCGCTCAACGACCTGAAATTTAGATGCCCATATCGAGCATGCCAGAGCCAAGCCACATCATCCATCTTTGTCAGCAGGCAAACAGGCGAAGTGAGATTCACCTTCATGATGTATAGGCGATTTTTCCTCTCTGCCCGGATCAGCACTCTACGCTTCTCTTTTTCATCTTGGTCTCGCTCAAAAACTTCTAGGATGCCTTTGTCGATTTCAACTCTGCACCCCCCTTCCTCAAGCTGGCCAAGACTGACAATATTGCACTTTAAAGATGGAATGAAATATACCTCAGTGAGGACCCTGTGGTCGTTGCTTTTCCCGGCGATCGTCACTGCCCCGATTCCTTGGATTTGCACCATCGACCCATCTCCAAATCTCACCGCGCCCCGGACTGTTTCATCCAGAGTCGCCAGGGCCTCCCGACATCCTGTCATGTGATTTGTCGCACCGGTGTCAAGCACCCATGCTCCTTCACCATACACCGCCGGGAACACACGATCTTGATTCAGGAACACGCGCTGCATCCCTGACGCGCTAGTCCGCACAATATTGCAGACTTGTGCCACCAAAAGTGATGGATCCACATCGGCATTGGCATGATGTGCAGCCTCTTCTCGCTCCTCCTTTGGCTTTGTTTTGCACTCTTTTCCAAAGTGCCCGTAGATCCCGCACTTGCGACATCTACCTTTCCGTCGTGGTGTACCCATCGACGTAAGATTCTTTCCCCCGGAGTCACGCGAGTCGCTGCCACCACGTCCCTCGGACCGCTCCTTCTTGACATAGCGGCCACGGCCCTTGCTTCCAGATCCCGATGACGAATCTGTATCAGCACGGCTCTTGTGTTTTGCCGCCCACTCCTCCTCGCTAAGCAGGAGTTTAGGAACTTTATCCGTGATTTGTTCCACCGAGGGCTCGAACCTCTCCTCGGCTGCTCGAAGATGGCCGACTAGCTCTTCAATCGTCAACACCTTCAAGTCCTTGAACATCTCGATCGCTACAGCTATCTGGCTGTATCGCGGTGGTACCACCCGAAGGAATTTCTTCACCATACGAACGTCGGTGACACTTTCCTCCCCAAGTCCTCGTAACTCTGTGACAAGCTTCGTGATGCGCACGGCAAAATCATCAATGGCTTCTCCCGGCTTGAACGCGATAGATTCGAATTCAGCCAGCAACTTTTGGGCGTTCACCTCCTTGACGCGATCTGCCCCAAGACGCATAGTCTTGATTGCCTCCCATGCCTCCTTCACAGATTTCTTGTTTCAGGAGCATCGAGTGCATCTCTTGTGGTACGCCGCGTAGCATGGCACCGAGTGCCAGCCGATCTCGACGTCTTTCCACCTTTGCAGGATCTGCCGCATCAATGGCGTCCCAAAGAAACATCCCCTCCAGATTGCACTGGATGTGAGATGACCACTCTTGATAATTCGTCCGAGTGAGCATCGGCCAGACCAGGTTTCCTACCGCCTGGTTAAACGCCCGATCCATGGATTCCTTCTCACCCGACGTGCCCATCTCGACGACGCTGGAGTTCACGCGCCTCTCCCTTCTTCGTTCCGGCTGATATCTTCCACCGGCGACCTCACCAACTGATCACCGCCTCCACACGCCTCCTCCTCGACAACCAACGGCTCCGGTACCACTTGATGGAACCAGGCGCTGCCCTGGGTCTGCCCAAGTTCTCGACGGCGGCGAGCCCGACGTGGTGACCACGGCGAGAGATAGTAGATTGAAAATAGCACACGTGAACAAGAAGTGTTTTATGCTGCCTAATGTCGCAGCTTATTCGGCCCTGGTTGTTTCTTATTTATAAGACACTAGAGATCACGGAACAGGCTCCGCATATCTCCCCGCGCCATGCTGCATACCGTGTGCCACGTCGTTCAAGCGACGCGCACCACGTGCAGCGTTATGCACCATGACGCGGACCAACAACTCCCAGGTCGAGTCGTGCCCAAGCACGCCTCCAGGAACGCCCAACCTGCTGGACTCTAACCGACTTAACAATGAGATCCTAACCGAACAAAATAGAAACAGTTTAGCTAACAGCCAGCTGGCCCCCGCCGGCGCCGTGCGCGGCGGCGAGCGTGGCCAACGAGCGGTGCAGCGGCGTGCCGAGCAGGTGGAGGTGGCCGAGCAGCGGTCGCGACGGCGGGCTCGGCGCGCCGTTATTGTCGTGCCCCCGACCACGCAAGTTCCAGACAGCGGCGGCGATGAGTAGGGTGATGGCGATGGCAATGGAGAGCAGGAGAGCATCGCCGCTCGGCGACGCTTCCATGGCTGCCAAGACTCTCAGAGGGCAGCGCCGTAGCTGGGGTGGGGGGAGAGGAGGGCGAGGAAGAACGAGATGGGGAAGGAGATATGGCAAATCCTGAAGCCAGAGAAGATAATGAGTTGACCTTCGGAGTTCGGAGAGTTGTTATTTCGTTAGGCGAAGTCCGGTATTTAGTCTAAAACCCCTGTAAATTACACCTTCTAATATTTTTCTATCTCAGTCTAGAATTAGCTGTTTGGATGGTGTGAACCTAACTATATTACAACATCCTAGGACCAGTAAGGCCACCTAGGATGTCGATAAATCTCGTGGAGGCAAAACCACAGGATAAAAATAATGTTCTCATCAGGTCTAGAAAAAAAAATACCATAACTATCGTGGCCTCCTCCCTGATGAGGACATCGCCATGCTGGACACACCGATGCTATGGTCTTCTCCAAGTTGCAATTCGTCCCCAACTCAGCTGCCACGTCACCCTCGGATTCAGCAGACACGTTGTCACTGTTTTGGTCATAACTCTCGCATACGACATCGAAACGGGGCGTTCTTGGATGCGTTGGAAAGGGGACGACGACGCCGTCGTTTTGGATCTGGTCCTAGCTCCAGAAGGTCCGTGGATCATTCTGTGTGACCACGACAAGGTGCTGCGTCACCTATTTGGGCCAACTTGGCCATGTATCGTATCGGGCCTTAAGCCCAAGTTGTGGGCGCCCAACACCTGGCCGTCCTCAACCCTAGGTCGAGTCTTAGACTATAAAAACAGCCGCCGCCGCTGCTAGACAATTGGGTTTTGTTTAGAGTTTAGTTTTCCATCGAGAAACTGAATCGTTCATTGTAACTGTGGTGACAAATCCTTTTACAGTGATCCAGGGCCCCTGTTCTTGATCTCCTCCACTGTGTCGATTAGTCCTTTGGAACCGAGTTCTTGAACCCTATTGATATTCGCATCATTCATATTTGCAATTTCAGATTGCGTGTTTTTACCTTCTTGCTTGTGTTCTTCGATTCGCTTGCAGGAAAAGCCTTCTTGGCGAGGTCAATCAAGTTGTGCTTGGTTGATAACCAACGGAGCTGTGGTGTAACGGTTGCAGGGTTCGAATCGTGTCTGATTTGAAGCCGGATCGCCAACGTCGAGATCTCCACAAGTCGAACTTACCGGTTACCTCTCGGAAGATCGGGCCTGTATCTCATCACTCCCTCCCGCTCGCTTCGTGTCTGCGTCATCGAGAGAAGCCGCTTCATCGCCGCGTCATCAAGATAAGCTTGCGGCTGCGGCGGCGGCGGCGACGACGACGGTGACGGCACCGAGCACATTTGCAGCAGCGAGGTCTCCTCCTCCCGACGTTGGTGGCGTCGCGGCCTTAGCCTTCTCATCCACCCATCCGAGCTCCCATCTGAGGTACCCCGAGCATCGTCGCCCATCTTGCGCCGACACGAGATCCCTTCGCCCAGGTCCACGGCCGCCTAAGCCCGCAGGGACGGAGGCAGAGTACTCCGGGGTGTTGACAACCAAAAATTTCTATTTTGTAAAGTTGTCAAAATGTGTAACGGACTTCACCATTGCGTTCCTCTCGTCGAGATGGTCAAGAAACATATATGAAACATCCAATTTGGGGTCCCGATGAGAGAGTTATGTCTCTAAGAAAAATGTATGAACTACCGGTACTATCGGTCCGAGATCACCGGTACTACCGGTCCGAGAAGGTTTTTGCGCAGATATGAACTACTGATGCTACCGGTCCTTGGCCGGTACTACCGGTCGGTCCGAGACCGGTACTACCGATGGATGGCGGAAGGAGGCGCAGTTTGGCAGAATATGAACTACCGGTCCGAGACTGGTACTACCAGTGGAGACCGGTACTACCAGTCCGAGACCGGTACTACCGATGGATAGCAGAAGGAGGCACAGAATATGAACTACTGGTACTACCGGTAGAGCCTGACCGGTACTACCGGTAGGGTCTGTTCCGAATCTGGCTTTCAGATCTCAAACCGATTTGTTTCTAGATCGGTTTTTGGACGTGGAAAACTTAGAAAATAAGCCTTGGAGAGATTTTCTACTGGGATAAGACCACCCCCTCTATATATATGAGAGGATCATGACCGATGGAGTTCCCATCTATCCAATCGACAAAACAACAACCAAAACTCCTATCTTACCCTAGTTTTCTCCTCTCAGCCCTCTACCCTGCTGTTCGGCAAGCCTCTCCACGAGATTTGTCGGCATCCTAGGCGGCCTTGCTGGTCCTAGGAGATCCTCCACGTGCTTCTCCCCGACGGGTTCTTCCAGGAGTGGTTCGGGAGCCGTTTCGGCCGAGAACGAGCTCTACATCGGCCCTATCGATCCCTAGATCGGTTACGCCGGTTACGCTTCGTCTCTTGCTGCGTTGCAGGTCTTGTGAGACATCCTGGGCGTCAAGGCCCTCGCTGGTGTGTTGGCTTGGAGCGATCTTCAACGTCAACACGGGGCAAAGTATTTAGGCGCGTGCATGAGCCGCCGATGCCTCGCGAAGTTGCCAGAGCTCCACGGCGCGCCCGTCCGGTGGGCATGGCGTCGGTGGCCCAGCACCCAGTCCCTGTGATGCCGGAGTATCCATTGATGAAGCTCTGCTTTGCTCATTCGATTTATGTTCAGATCGATTTGGGCACAAGAGACGCCTGATTTTTTTGCATGTACTACTTGCGTTTGGATTTTGATTTCACAATCCCTCCTCGCGAAGCAGAGACGTGGCTACTGCGTCTCCATTCTTTCTTTTTCAGGGTTGAGAAATAATTCATATGAACCAAACGCAATTTTCCAAGGGAAAAGATTTACAAGAGGTTTGTTGTGCACATGAAAATACAATCGGAAATCATTTCCAGGTGAAAAGAATCACAAGGCTTCCAAACATGCCCTTAGTGTGCAAAATTACAGCTGCTTCTTTTAGAACGAAAATTACAACTGGTGGGGTGCCGGTGAAGAAGATGCGGCAATCCTGAAGCCAGGCCATTTAAGCAGTTGACCTCACCTATGGAGGGAGAGGTTGACGTGGCAACCATCCCAGGAAAAACAAATTAGTGGAGATTACTTCATGAGGCCAAATCCAACATATGATTTTAAAATGAAGGAAGTCCAATTTACCTCCGCGTTTGATTTTCCTCCCTTCCTACAAAACCAGTTTTTTTGTTTGGCCTCTTTCAACTTTTAGAACCATTTATTTACTTTTGCACTTTGGGTGCTTTTATCGTTGATTTTGCTGATGTGGCGCTACGTCAGAGGGGTTAAATCGGACTAAGCTGAAAGTGAAAATTCAGGAGGTAAATTAGGCTAGAAATATAAATTTATCCAAATATTTTACATGAAAAAATAATGCAGTTTAAAATCCTATAATATGATTAATCTTAGAAAAATTGTTGTACCTCGAAAAATTATAAAAATCATGCTCTATCTTATGGTGCATGTGCATAGCTTGAAATTGTTTGAATCTTAATGTGTTCATTGGTGCTTATTTGCTAGTAGAAGCTCTCATTTTCTATTATAATTAGTCGATGTTGATTATCCAACTAAGTAGAAGTGCCAATAGAGCGTCGTCAGAGCTATGTATTTGCGATAGGGTAGGCGTTGGTCCCCTTCCCAAGATAAATTTTCAAAGTATTTGTGTTAGCCTATGTGGTTGCATGCACCCCAGTCGCACATATGTAGTCCTAACGACGCTTCACTTATGCTTACATAGTTCTGACGATGCACCACTGATGCTTCTACGTAGTCGAGCGATCCACACTGACTAATTATAATAGATAATGATAGCTTCTACTAGCAATTAAGTACCAAAATAAGTCCATCGGGATTAAAAAAATTTCAAACTAGGCACCACAAGATAGAGCATGATTTCGGAGTTTTGAAGCTAGCTCCAAAATTTTAGGAGGTCAAACAACTTTTCTATGATTAAATCAAATTTTAGGATTTTAAGTGCGTTATTTTTCCATGTAAAAATATTTGGATAATTTTTTAAAAATGCATTTTTTTTTATGATTTTTGGATATTTTATAAAAATATTCCTTGTCTGATTTATCTCTCCGAACATTCAGCTTAGTCTGATTTACCCTCTCTGATATGACAGCCCATCAACAAAACCACCATCAAATTCACCCAAGGTGCAAAACACAAATGGTTTTAAAAGATAAGAGAGATAAAAAAAACTGATTTCATCATTTAGGGAGGAAAATTAGACCTAGTGGTAGTTGAGGAAGATAAATTGGACTTTTTCCTATATAAAATTGATCCCAAGCAATATATAAGGCCTATATTTTAGCCCAACAAGGCCTGGCTTCAACCTTTAACTTGCACTGTAGTTTGATTTTCAATATTAAACTATGAAACCGAGTACTTGACACTTTTAAATTGTTGAAACTAAAATTTTTTTGTCCTTTAACTAATTTTGAAGGTGGTTCCCTATTTTCTAAAATAATAAAAACTTTTTAATCTCTAAAAATTTAAACATAACTTACGTATTTTAAATTAAACAACATATTAAACAAAAATGTTATCTAACTATTACCTATTTATATTTATCTAACAATTTACTTGTGTTCCTATTGTTTTATTGCTTGTGTATGGTTTATTAGAAACATGATAAACAAGATTGAAATGACTCCAAATAGATCACTAGTGAATAATATTTTTTTAAAAAGTATTCGTTTCACATTTTAAATAAATAAGTTATGAATTTTTAGAGATTAAAATAGTGTTCATTGTTTTTAAAATAGAAAACCATTTTTAAAACTAGGTGAAGGACCAAATTTGTCCACTTTCCACCGTTGGAGGGTGTCCAAGACCTAGTTTCCTAGTTTAGGTCTGAAAATCGAACTATCGTGCAAGTCGAAGGTTGAAAACATTTTTTTTAATTATACGAGTACAGACGCAGACACTCAACATGCACGCACACTCACCCCTATGGACACACGTATATCTCTATGAGCACCCCGAAAAACTGTACCTGCACATCACTTTATCCTTATACATACTCTCTTTGTCTACAAAAGGATGTAAAGTGTTGTCTAAAGTTTAGGCTACTTTAGCTCTTGAGCCTACAACGATGAGGTCTAAAGTGTTGTTTAAAGTTTACACCACCTCATAAAACCTTACACCACACAAGCGAGCTAAAGCAGTCTAAAGTTTTAGTCCTCAACTTTAGCCACTAAACTTTGGACCGTAGAATCCAAATAGGTGCCTAGAATAAGATATGCGAAGAAACCCTAAGGTTTCAAGTAAAGACTTGGTGCAAAAGGGAAAACTGCAGATAGGAAAAACATATAAATTAATTGTATTAACATCTTCTATCAGATAAAGATTATAGAGTATCTATATGGTATTGTTGTATTATGTAAAATGAACAGCTGAGAAAGGTTACATATATTGATTAGTTGTGAGACTAAACTTAATAACTTATTGACAAACTTCTTGATGAGATACAGGCCTGATCTTCCGAGAGGTAGCCGGTAAGTTCGACTTGTGGAGATCTCGACGTTGGCGATCCGGCTTCAAATCAGACACGATTCGAACCCTGCAACCGTTACACCACTGCTCCGTTGGTTATCAACCAAGCACAACTTGATTGACCTCGCCAAGAAGGCTTTCCCTGCAAGCGAATCGAAGAACACAAGCAAGAAGGTAAAAACACGCAATCTGAAATTGCAAATATGAATGATGTGAATATCAATATAGGGTTCAAGAACTCGGTTCCAAAGGACTAATCGACATAGTGGAGGAGATCAAGAACAGGGGCCCTGGATCACTGTAAAAAGTTTGTCACCACAGTTACAATGAACGATTCAGTTTCTCGATGGAAAACTAAACTCTAAACAAAACCCAATTATCTAGCAGCGGCGGCGGCTATTTTTATAGTCTAAGACTCGACCTAGGGTTGAGGACGGCCAGGGGTTGGGCGCCCACAACTTAGGCTTAAGGCCCGACACGATACATGGCCAAGTTGGCCCAAATAGGTGACGCAGCATCTTGCCGTGGTCACACAGAATTATCCACGGACCTTCTGGAGCTGGGACCAGATCCAAAACGACGGCGTCGTCGTCCCCTTTCCAACGCATCCAAGAACGCCCCGTTTCGATGTCGTATGCGAGAGTTATGACCAAAACAGTGACGACGTGTCTGCTGAATCCGAGGGTGACGTGGCAGCTGAGTTGGGAACGAATTGCAACTTGGGGAAGACCATAGCGTCGGTGTGTCCAGCGTGGCGATGTCCTCATCATCCTCCCCTTCTTGAATTGGAGTCGTCCTCGACTCCATCTTGGCGATGTCCTCATCATCCCCTCCTTCTAGAATTGGAGTCGCCCTCGACTTCATCCCATCATCAACGAACTCCTGCAAAAGGTTAGTGACAGCAGGCAATGCACCAGACATAATAGGTTGACAAAACATAGTATAACATGGTGCATCAGGATTATCACATAACTCAGCAGTAGCAGAAGTTGTAGCAAGAAAAGTACCTCCTTTTAACTTAATCCCATTATTTTTAGCAATGTCAGTTGGAGGTTTATTTTTAATCTCTTTAGCATGTTTAATAATTTCCGTAGGAGACAAAGGCAGCAATGTAATTTTCTTATCCTTATGTACAATAGTGTATGTATTAGTTCTACCATGGTGTATAGCATCATTATCAAATTCCCATGGACGACCTAACAAAATAGAACAAGCTTGCATAGGAACAACATCAAAATCAGCAGTATCATGATAAGAACCTGTGAAAAAGCTAATGCGTGCTGATTTAGTTACCTTAGTCTTACCACTATTATTGAACCATTGAAGTTTATATGGATACGAATGTTGTCGTGTGGTCAAGCCAAGCTTCTCAACCAAATCTGAACTCACCAAGTTATTGCAACTTCCGCTATCAATGATAGTGAGAACACGACAACCCTGCACAATGAAATACATGTGGAACAAATTGTTTCGTTGGATCTTCATCTCGTCTTCATGTCCCACACGTGTACTTAACACACGCTGCACAAGAAGGCTAGGGTAATCCGCGGCAACAGCCACAGAGTCAATGATGATAGCCTCCTTGTCTTGATCACCCTCGGTGGAATCTGCATCAATGTTAGCAGCAAGGGCTAAATCATCGTCAACATCACTAGTACTTACATATCCATCCTCGGTAGCAATGAAAGCACGACGACCGGGGCAATCCTTCATGACATGTCCCATGCCTTTGCATCGGTGGCAAATGATTTTAGCGCTGGACGAGGAGGAGCTAATAGAAACACCTGGAGTGGCACCTTTCTTCTGCACATTAGACAATTGACTTACCCCGGAAGACAATGGAGGTGTAGATGGCTGTGATGCAACAGGAATCTTGGGTGTATCCGGCGTTGAACGCTGCTGAAAATTCCTTCCATTGTTAGACCTGAAAGGCTGGTGTTGTTTGCGTCCCTGTACTTCACGTTCTGCCTTAATAGCAAGATGATACAATTGGGAAAAATTACGCCATTCTTTGTAATCAAGTATGTTCTGGATATCATGGTTTAGACCACCAAAAAATCTAGCACTAGCATCATTATCATCTTCATTTATACCACAACGGGCTAAACCAATAAGCAATTCTTGATAGTAAGCTTCCACTCCTTTATCACCTTGTTTTAAAGTTTGTAGTTTCAAACGTAAATCACGTTGGTAATAAGGAGGAACAAAACGAGATTTCATACGTTGCTTTAAAGCATTCCAAGTTTGAGGCACAGCAGCAGCATTATTAGCATTGCAAAGATCACTCCACCAGAACAAAGCAAAATTAGTAAGCTCACTAGTAGCAAGTCTAACTCTATGCTCAGCAGGAACATTATGAGAATCAAATTTTTGTTGAACAGCAAGCTCCCAATCTAAATAAGCCTCTGGATCAACATTACCAGCAAAAGTAGGAAGGCTAAATTTAATTTTAGCAAAAGGATCATTATTACCATGATTATTACCTCCCATACCGCGACGGTTGAAGTTGAGGCGGCGACGGGCATAACCGTCAGCATTCACATCCGCATCGTCATCACCAAAATCATCCGCATCGTCATCAACAGCACGATGAGGTGGAGGACGTTGCTCGAGTTGTTCAATGCGGGTGACCAGATTGTTCACATTGCGCGTCAGCTCGGTCATAAGATTGCGTTGTTCAGTCATGAACGTTGTAAGCTCGTCCTTGGACACGCAATCATTGAAGTCCGTCGGAGATCCTGCCATGGTTAGAAAATAGAAAAAGACAACACCAAAATATTATCCCTATCAACTAAAAGGAACCAAGTGGTGGTGGTGGTGAAAGTGGAATGCAAAATCACAAGCGGCTTACCACCGTCTTGCCTGTATTCTTACCAACGCCAAACAAGTGCAAAACCAACGTGGCGAAGCAATCTGTTGTTGAGCGTGGATAACAGTTGCAAGATGAACCTGTGCTGACAGAAGAATATGTGGAGCTATGGGTAGGCACACAATATGACAGCAAGGATTAGCAATTAACGAATACAGATTAGCGATTGTTCAATCCGGATCCAAAGTACAAATCACAGCTGCTGGCTAAGACGTGTCGAGACGTAGCGCAACAAGGTGAAAACAAAGGATGATGGAAAGAACGCACAAAACAAGCAAATAACCGGATTTTTCCTTTTTCCTGAATTTTTCCCTGATTTTCCCAAAAGGCACCAGTAGGAATCAAACTTTTTTATTTTTTCACTATTTTTTTTATATTTTTCTCTGAACAAGGATCATAAAAGATGCAACCACAAAAATTAGCACCTACAACTGAGGTGGGATGTGGTCTACAGAAAAATAGCACGTTCTCTGAAAAGCGTACAAAAACTTTGATAATTTTTTTTCTTTATTTTCCTGAATTTTTTTGGCAATTTTGACGAAACCAAACAGGGCGAAGCCGAGTTTGGGTCGGCTCCAAATGGTGTCAAGAAGCTGCTGTAAAAATTTCAGATTTTTCTGATAAACGAGCGAAAAGTTATGCCTGTTTTACCGAAGGTATCTCAAGTTATGTTTTCCGGAAGGCACAACACGACAGCGGCAGTTAGGGCAAAGCGTTCCTAAACTCCAACACCGATCACAAGATTATCCCTGTGACTCCAACAGCGACAGTAGGTATTCGCCTGATGATGTAAGGAGGGCTGCGATGCAGGCAAAATACGAGCGGCTTGCAACCTATCTAGGGTTTGCGCGGCGGCGAGAAGTCACACAAGGCGGCTAGCGGGGGCAAGTCGAGTAATGTGGTGGCTTCGACTTGTTGTTTGGGAACGGTGGATGGGATAGCGGCGGAAAACAAAAATCACAGCAACGGGCGATTGAACTACGACCACGAACACAATCCTAAACCAGCAACAAGACTCGACCACGGACACAAACTCAACAACGCGAATCTGAAACGAAATTGCAAAGGCACAAAAGGTGATAGGACAGCGGAAATTGAAATATTTTTTGGGCTTTTTGTGGACTCTAGGTAATGAACAAATATGAATCTAAGGCAAACGAGAATATACCTCGCGGTAAACCTAAAATCTCTGATACCAATTGATGAGATACAGGCCCGATCTTCCGAGAGGTAGCCGGTAAGTTCGACTTGTGGAGATCTCGACGTTGGCGATCCGGCTTCAAATCAGACACGATTCGAACCCTGCAACCGTTACACCACTGCTCCGTTGGTTATCAACCAAGCACAACTTGATTGACCTCGCCAAGAAGGCTTTCCCTGCAAGCGAATCGAAGAACACAAGCAAGAAGGTAAAAACACGCAATCTGAAATTGCAAATATGAATGATGCGAATATCAATATAGGGTTCAAGAACTCGGTTCCAAAGGACTAATCGACACAGTGGAGGAGATCAAGAACAGGGGCCCTGGATCACTGTAAAAGGATTTGTCACCACAGTTATAATGAACGATTCAGTTTCTCGATGGAAAACTAAACTCTAAACAAAACCCAATTATCTAGCAGCGGCGGCGGCTATTTTTATAGTCTAAGACTCGACCTAGGGTTGAGGACGGCCAGGGGTTGGGCGCCCACAACTTAGGCTTAAGGCCCGACACGATACATGGCCAAGTTGGCCCAAATAGGTGACGCAGCATCTTGCCGTGGTCACACAGAATTATCCACGGACCTTCTGGAGCTGGGACCAGATCCAAAACGACGGCGTCGTCGTCCCCTTTCCAACGCATCCAAGAACGCCCCGTTTCGATGTCGTATGCGAGAGTTATGACCAAAACAGTGACGATGTGTCTGCTGAATCCGAGGGTGACGTGGCAGCTGAGTTGGGAACGAATTGCAACTTGGGGAAGACCATAGCGTCGGTGTGTCCAGCGTGGCGATGTCCTCATCACTTCTAATACCTATGTCTTATAAAACTGTAAACATGTATTGAATCTTATAAGATTATACCATGTGTAGAAGGGCATGCTGATGGTTATTAGTTAAAATTCATTAAGGTGCTCCCAATTAAGTAAACAGAATTAGGATAAACTTTGAATATTTAGCATTTTCAAAACATGGTATGAAAAAATATCATACAATATGCTAATCATCCCAAAATATTTGAAGGTGAAAACACAATTTGTACAAGGAGAAAAAACATTACTTCATCAAAAAATGAATTGTGTAATGGGTTTGGACATTTGAATTGACAAACTTCTAATACTTGTGTCTTATAAAATTGTAAACATGTATCGAATCTTATAAGATTGATACCATGTGTAGAAGGGCATGTTGATGGTTTATTAGTTTAAATCCGGTAAGGTGGTCTCAATTAAGTAAACATAATTAGGATAAACTTTGATTATTTAGCATTTTCAAAATATTGTATGAAAAAATTTCATACAATATGCTTATCATCCCACAGTATTTGAAGGTCAAAGCACAATTTGTACAAGGAGAAAAAATATCACTTCATCAAAAAATGAATTGTCTTTGTTGTAATGAGTCTGGACATTTGAACTTGAAAATCCACACTTGTACGGGTCAGGAAGAAAGGAAAAAATCTCGCCTAGCTTGTGTAACAGTTTTCATATTTGAACGTGAAAGCGCAACACACTTTGTTTTCTCACTTGAAAACACATCAGTGCAATGTATCTATATAAAGCCATATTAATTCTTATATTACTGAGAGCAAGCTGATTACATACAGAATACTGAACAATCAAACACCACTACACCAACTTCATAAAAATTTTGTTTTTCTTTACAAGAAACCATTGTTTAACTCATCATGTTTAAGTAGAGAGCATGCTCTTCACAAACTCGCGAGGCCAGCAGACAGCTGCCAATGGCACGGCCATGGGCATCGTCAGCCCAACGCCTTCGGTCATGTCGATGACACCACCTTCACCGACATCCCACTCGAAGCATTGCACGAGCACCGCCAGCGTCAAGCTAATCAGACGCAATGCCAATCCCTCCCCAGGGCACCGCCTCCGTCCAAGCCCAAATGGCAGCATGGGCGTGGTGACCGCGGTCACCATACCGGCATCCAAGAACCGCTCTGGCCTGAACTCCTCCGGCGCGTCCCAGAGCTTGGGATCCCGGTGGATCGCCCAGGCGTTCACGAGGATCATTGTGCCGCGCAGGACGTCGAACCCGCCGATGGTGCAGTCCTCCATGGCCTCGTGCGCCGGGATGACCGGGCCGACGGGGCGCAGCCGCAGGGTCTCCTTCACCACGCATTGCAGGTATGGGAGGTTCGTGATGTCCGACTCCTCCACGAGTCGTGCGGTGCCGACATTGCTCTCTATCTCAGCACTCACCTTTCGCATTGCTTCTGGGTGTGTCAGCAGCAGCGCCATTGCCCACTCGGTGGTCAGCGCCGACGTGTCGGTGCCGGCAGTGAGTAGCATCTGCATCACAAATGCATTCTTACCATGGGCCAAGCAACACTCTGGTGCAACAAATACATCTACCAGATTAGTAAACTACTCACCAAGACGAGGCCTTTGATGATCGTGTCCGTGTAGTACTCGGGGTCAGCTTCTTGCAGGGACAGGAGCTCGTCAATGATGCTTTTCTTCTCCGCCGTGTCTCGGCCATTAACAGCGTCGCGCCTTCGGCGTTGCTCCTGGACGAGGCCGCCGACGAACGCGTCGCGTCTCGCCTGAAGACGTACAAGCGCTGCATCGACGCCGCGCAGGCGGTCCACCCACCGCAGCGCCGGGAAGAAGTCCCCGACGCTGGGCGCGCCGCTGACCGCGAACGTCTCCTCCACGATCTCCTGGAACCAGCGCACGTCGCCGCCGTGGGCGCGCTCTCCGGTGAGCGCGCGCAGCATGACGCCGAGCACCAGCTCAAATAGCCTAGGCCGGAGAGTCACCACGTTGCCGCCGCCGTGGAGGTGGAGCAGGTTGCCGACGAGCGCGGCGACCTCGGCGCGGCGGTCGGCGGCGCGCGCGGCCACGCGGGACGCCGAGAAGACCTCGACGGCGAGGAGCCGGCGGAGCGCGCGCCAGTGGTCGCCGTGGGACGCCCACACCAGCATCGTGTACCCGTACCCAAGCCGGTCGCCGGCGAGCACCCGCGGCCGGCCCGCCAGCGCGGCGTCGTGCGCGGTGAAGCACTCCTCGGCCGCGCCGTGCGACGACACCAGCAGCGCCCGCCGCGCGCCCAGGCGCAGCGACAGGAGCGGCGCTAGCTGCTGGCCCCCGGCGGCGCCGTGGGCAGAGGCGAGCGCGGCCAGCGAGCGGTGCAGCGGCTTGCCGAGCAGGTGGAGGTGGCCGAGCAGCGGGCGCGACGGCGGGCTCGGCGCGCCGTTGCGGTGTCCCTGGCCACGCCTCGCCCAGACGGCCGCGGCGAGGAACAGGGAGACGGCGAGGGCGAGGAGGAGGAGAGCGTCGCCGCTCGACGACACGCCCGTCGCCGCCGCTTCCATGGCTGGCAGTTTCGAGGCCCTCGCTGCCGCCGCGTATTCTAGTAGACTCCACCGAGTTTGTGGCGCCGTGGCCGTGCCGTAGCTGCAGGAGAAAGGAAGGAGGGCAAGGAAGAATGAAAGGGTGCCGGGAGATTTTTTATGTTGTGTGTCAAGATCAAGAGGATACGTACATACCAATGAAGACGATGATGACGACCTTAGAAGAGTAGCCGTAAGCGAAAAAAACAAAGCTAAACTTGCGGCGACGAGAGAGAGCGACGAATCGACGATAGGCCGGCCACTTGAGGTGCCGACTGCCGAGCATCAATCAGCCAGAGGTTGACGACGATTCCGTGAGGAACGAGGTGTCCGCACCCGCGCGGACTCTACCCATACTCCATGAACTAACTCCTGCTTCGATTCGAATGGGGTTTACGGCGTCTGATGCCTGTTCATTTCTCGTCGCTACCATCGAGCGCTACTCGTTCTCTCACACGTGCTGTTGATCGGTTGATGGATAGGTTGATTGCTCAAGCACGTTTTTGAAAAAAAAAAAGATTTCTTGGAGACTGTTGAGATTAACTGCTAGGAGCAGTGCCGTACTATCTTCTCCGCCGTGACACGCTATGGATAGCTGATTTTTCTTTCTTTTCCCAAAAAGTTGCAACCATACTTTGCTGGATTTTTTTTCCGGTTCCTACTTCATCCATCACAAATTATAAATCACTCCAACTCTCTATTGAACAGTCAAAACATCTCAAGTTAAACAAAAAATTATATAATAAAATAATAATATTTATGATATCAACTAATTGTCATTAGATTTTTCATTAATCATGTTTTCGTAGTATACCTATTTGATGTCATAATTCTTTATAATTCTCTATATAATTTTAGTCAAGCTTAAGATATTTTGACTCTCTAATAAAGTTGGAGTGACTTATAATTTGTAAGAGGGAGTACATGAAACTAATTCCTGTAAAATTCCTACGCATGCGATGCCACAGGAATCAGGGGTGACTTTCATATCTATTACATCTACGCTTATAGATGTAATCAAAGGGAGCGTAATATTGTTGTCGATGCAGAAAACTAAATGGTCAAACTATTGAAAAAAAAATCATGTCTGCTTAACTATCGCAGTCTTCGTTTTATGGAGCTTGTTGTTTCGTGTAGGTTATTTTCACATGGAAATATCCTAAATCCAAAGTTGTAAATATAACATTTTTTGAGGGAAAGTTGTGAATATAACTTTGTAAATTTAAAAAAAATTGTGAAAATAATAGTTGTTTTCTAAAAAAGAAAAGTCAGGGAGCTAGTGGTATTGATTGCAGGAAGCGTCCAGGCTGGTGCCCAACATGGCTAGCGGGAAGCGTCCAGACCGGTGCTTAATTGATGCGTGCTTAATTCTTTACTAGTGTTTGGTCAATTCTTGTTATATTCGTCAATGCACAAACCATATGATAACTTGCTCGAAAAAAAAGCCATATGATAACTTCATTATACCTCATTAGTTGACCTTCATTAATTTTTGGTTGATCTTTTATAGATTTTCAGGTTGATCGATTTTATTGTTATGTATTTTAAATGGATTGCTTGGAGAACGATATCTGTTCTTCAAAATAAAGGTATAATCTAAAAAATCGTTGTTCGCTATTTTGTGGTAATGTGTACAATTGCAACCTGTCTACGTGACTCTTTTTTTTTATTGAGCTTCTAGCTAAATTAAGTTTGCCCCACATAAATATTTTTTGTGGTCCGTCACTGGCCCAGCGCCTTGCTGTATCAGCTCAGACTTCCCAGCGCTTGCAGCAGCCTCTGGCCGCCGCCACGGTGGACAACCCTGCTGCGAGGCCGGTAGAGGCCTCTGTGAGACTGTGACATGACATGACGGTGGCCACCGGCACCGGCAGGCACCACGCAGGAGATGGAGCGCTTTGTTGGCAGTTTTTGCTGAGCTTGGTCGGGCCGGCGGACTCGTGGTGGTGGCATGGTTCGTGGGCCTTGGGCCCTTGGCACCTGCAACGGCCAAGGTTGAGCCGGCCCCACCAGGCCGCGCGGCCTGAGCGGAGCGCTGCGGGCGCTGCTGTGTTTATTTGCAAACGGCTCTTGGCGCGGCGCTCGGACTGCGGGATGGCGAGGTGGTGCGGCGACGGCGCGATGTACACTAGAAATGCCACGGAGCAAGAGAAGGTAATTTGACGTCGTCATCCGGCAAGCTAATGTGTGTAAGTGTAATGTGCTATGCCCCATCATAAAGAATGCAGGCACAAAGTCCACAAATCATGCATCTCTCTCCTATATAACAATACATATGTAGAAGCATTCATAACCGTGGCTTGGCTTTTGAAGAGGTGATATTCGGTACTACTAGGTTGCATATCCCAAATTACGTCGGCCGTGACATAGACTCACTAATGTTATCGGCACAGTCAACCAACATAGTGATTCAATGTGTTCGGCTTCGGCCAACTAACAACACTGTATTGGCGGTCAACTTGGATTTCAAAGGTTTGACCTGTGGAAGCATTATGGAACTAGTACCGTAGCTCAACCTCAACGGATGTTATAATCTGCAGGTTGCAGCCAGTGCAACACGGTTTGGTGGACGGAAATTATGAAAGGTCAAAGTGCTCACACTGCCAAATACCTTACCCTGTTCAGCAGGCTGTTTCTGCGGCTTATAAGCCGGCTGTGGCTGGTTTATTGTGAGAGAAAAATATTATTCCACGGCTGATAAGCCGTGTTGATAAGAGCAGCGGGGAATGCGATCATGCATGCAAAAGAAGACGGGTACCTCTCCTTCTCTGACTTGCCCGTTGATCGGGTAGCAGCAACCAACGCGGCAACACGGCAGGAGAGAGAGACGACCGCCGAGGCATGCGCCGCCGTGACGTAAGCGTACACGTGTACCGTGTACGTGTGAGCGCGGGAGCCGGGAGTGGCCACGCGGACCTGCTACGGATGAGATGCGCCGCGCCTCGTCCAGTCATCCCACATGACAAATTGACAATCAGAGTCTCGAAGGAGAATAGCTTGCCGCCCCCATGTAGTAGTCACGTGAGCCTTAAAATCTTCTTTGTTTCATAGTCTTAGTCATTTGTTTATTTCTTTTTATGATGATTCTGAACGGATAATGAAGCGAACAATAGAGCTGCCAACTATATTACGATAACATTGAAAATAAAAGAAGACACTATGACTAAGATAACTCAGCCAATGACAAGCTGCTCACAACATGAGCAACAACAACATAGACAACCACATCAACGTCAAAAACCCTACGGCCTTTTATGAAGAGACAAAGAGACCGTCACAAGGCACCAAAAGGCATGATCTTTCAAACCCATTAGAGGTTCGAGGAGGTCCGGTGACAATAATTCCTTTGGGCAGCCTACAATGCTCAACAATGCTCAAATCTTTTAGCACGCTGCGGGATACAAGGCGGGCACTTCGATGAAGATAGGACCTACCGTAGGACTTACTACGCCGACATCTTGTTGTCATGGCAGATGGTGAGGGGGGTATACAAGGATATGTCCTATTCTTCCCTTCTCATTTGTGGTGGATGGAGAAGACGTTGCCTTTCATCGATGGATCCTTCATCAGTCGGTGCACTTCTGCTTTGACCTCGGTCATAGAATGCATAAGGTCGTCTTTGATGGTGATGAGAAAGATGTGATCCTCAACTATCACTTGTGAGACTAGCCTCCTTTTGTAACATCCAGTCCCGGCATACACGGCCCAGACCCACTCTGCCGAGGAGTGGTCCCACCTGCGTAGCAACCCGCTTGAGCTTTCGTTCTCGCTTCGCTCAAAACGGTTAACTGAAGGTTACTACGCGTCTCTGACCATGGTATTTAAGTTGGTCTATCTCCCTCAGCATTCACAGTATGGTACTAAACAACGGTTGCACAGTGTTTCGTGATGCTACAATAACCGGTGAACATTACCCCGTGCTACAGCAAACCGAATTTGGCCTGGCCCAATTTGATGCTACAGTAACGACTGCTACAACGTCCGAGCTATGGCACCACGCCGCTGCGTACCCCCGGAGTCCGGATGTACAGTAACCCCCGCAGCTATAGTGAACGACCCGCTGCCTTGCTACAATACATCGGCCCATCCGCGAATTGGGCCCACTTGGCCCATTTTTAGGCTGTTACACCTTTTCGACGGATGCGTCCTCCACCAGAACACTATCCTCAACATGAGTAACAACATCTAGCAATGTCCACTCTATTACTTGTACAATTGAGGTCTCATCGGAGAGCGCCACAATGGCATTATATTGCCTTCTTGCCAATGCCGGAGTCTACTGACCGCACAAGTGTCTTCACACACCAAAGAGTTGGTGAATGTGCAAGCCTATACAAGAGAAGCGAGGATCGATGACACCGGAGAGCGTGAAATAGAAGAATAAGGGCCGAAGAGCCCGTCCATGTTAGAAACGAAAGAATGCTCTCCATGTAGCTCCACATAGGGACCAATAAGACCTGACACGTCATCACAGGATACTCATTTGGTAGCTCCACATGCTTTAGGTGATACGTGCTAGCCACAACCGGATAGCAGAAATGTCATTTCTAAGGGGTTGCACTATATCCTCCGAACGGATGATGTTATTTTGCTAGTACAGCGATTCCAACAAAGATGCAAGCATGGATCAAAGATCTAAGATATATAGCCCTAGTAGTCGTACGGGTCTGACCAAATTTTAGTATGTGGAACATAACAACATATGCAGGTCCTAGCTTACGAGGTCAGTCTACAAATAAGTCTGGATAAAATAGAGGAGAAGAACTGATAATGCTAGAAAAAATGAATTTGACAAAATCATAATCTATTTTTGGTGGAACATTTGGTAGGAAAGAAACCGACGATAAACCTTTCTAACACGGGGAATTACAACCGCTACAAGTGACCTATCTAATCGAGGAAGACATTCACAGCATGAGATTGCTTTTGGCAATGACCAAGCCGGTTATTAAGGGAACGTGGCTTTGTGCTTCTTTCCCGGTTTTAAGGTTTGTACGTACTTTCGGTTTTGGTTTCCGTGAGTCGTTTAGTTTGAGTGTTGTGAGTGACAGGGGCTCGGCCTGTGCTTTGTGTGTTTTCGAGTGCTTTTTCTTGCTTCTTGAGGTTGGTGCCTGCGTGGTTTATAAGGGAGTTGTAAATATTTCTTTTTAGTCCTTTCCTCTACTAATTAATTTCGGTAAAGCTTTTACCGACCTTTTAAAAAAACGAAGGCTTCATTTGCCGACGGCCCTATGTCCACTGGCAGAGCGTGTTGCGACTGTAGTGTTGCCGACGCACACAGTACGTGGCTGTGACTGTGCATCGTACTCGTACGTGGATGCCGCCACGCCGACCGGCGGCCTAATCGTGGCCACACAGCAGTGCACACACCTGTAGGCTGTAGTGACCTCACATTGAGCGAAACAAACAGCTCACTCAGCACGCGTCATGGCAAGGAGTAGTAGCATAGCCCTTGTTTAGTTCCCAAATCCAACCTCCAAAATTCACTATGCAAAAAGAAGATTCCCATCACATCAAAATACCGGCACATGCATGGAGTACTAAATGTAGATGAAATTTAAAACTAATTGCACAGTTTTATTGTACTTTGCGAGACGAACATTTTGAGCCTAATTAGTCAAAATTTGGACAATTTTTACCAAATACAAACGAATCGCTACAGTGCGCATTTAATGTGCACTGTAGCGCACTGTTCCGAATCGGAACCTCCCGAATCGGGAACTGAACAAGGCCATAGCATACATATCCACATAGTACACACTGACACTGACACAGTAGTACACACCGGCTTCGGCAGTTGGTTATTGGGCAGTTGGCGCCGCCTCTGCTTCCCGCGCCACCCCGGCCGTGTTTAGATCCTCAATTTGGGGTCAAAATCTGCACAGTGCGCATTAAATGTGTACTGTAGCAATTCGTTTGTATATGGTAAAAATTGTTCAAACTTTAACTAATTAGGCTCAAAATATTCGTCTCGCAAAGTACAACAAAACTGTGTAATTAGTTTTTAATTTCATCTATATTTAGTATTACATGCATGTACCGACATTTTGATGTGATAGGAATCTTCTTTTTGCATAGTGAAATTTAGGGATAAAATTTGGGATCTAAACAAGGCCCCGATCCAACTTTAGATGCACTCAAAACTTAGAATTTTTTCACTCTCTTTTCATCACATCAATTTTTAGTCGTTTAAATGGAGTATTAAATGTAGATAAAAAATAACTAATTATACAATTTAGATGAAAATTCCGAGATGAATCTTTTGAGCCTAATTGGTCCACGATTGAACAATATTTGTCAAATAAGACGAAATTGATACTATTTATCAGCTTGAAATTTTTTACAATCTAACCATGGCCCCGGTCCAGTCGCCCTCACCACTTTCCGGTAGCCTTCCTTCCTCCCTTTCCTTCCCCTGCACTGCATCCGCATCCGCATGGCATGACGAACCTACCTGCTCCTCAAGTAAGCAAGCAGAAGCAGTCGAGGCCAAGTTTCATCCTCCCATCGATGTGCATCTGCTGACCCAGACCCACCCACCGATAACAGAGAGTGGTGGTCAGCTCGATCAGCTGGCACGTCATTCAAGTGTTAACAGTTCCGTCACTCCTTCTCTGCTTGTTTCTACACATCTAGCTACACGTCGATCTTCCAGGCCTAGAGTGTTTGACCCCGAGACACTTCCTCTACATCGGAGTAGTTATCCCGATCGATCCTTCGACACCGGGTATAAAGCCACCACTCCCTTGCCCTACTCCTCCACTCACTCTCACTTCCAGAAGCAACCCACTCCTCTGTTTCTTGCCTTCGTAGCCAAGCAACAACCTTGCAGCACGCAGCTTGTTCAAAGCAGCAGCAGCAGGGAGCATCGACCAATCGATCGGCGGTAGCGAGCTGATTACTCGGCGTATGGCGGTGGAGGCGGTTCTTGACGCGGCGGTGATGCCGTCGCCGAGAGGAAGGGACGACGTGGTGGTGGGTGCAGCGGATCAGGTCGCCACGACGAGCAGCAGCAGCGGGGCGGCGGCAGAGGAGGAGGATGTGAAGGCGGCGGTGCAGCAGCAGGGGCAGGAGCGCGGCCAAGGGCTGGCGAAGCGGAAGCGCTCCAGGCGCCGCCGCGACCGCGAGCAGCAGCAGCTGCCCAAGGAGCACCCCACCCAGGAGGAGTACCTGGCGCAGTGCCTCGTCATGCTGGCCACCGGCCGCCGCGACGGCGACGTCCCGGCCCCGGCCCCCGCGCCGCCCTCGCAGGAGCAGCACGCGTGCTCCGTCTGCGGCAAGGCGTTCCCGACTTACCAGGCGCTCGGTGGGCACAAGGCCAGCCACCGCACCAGGCCCTCGCCGCCGTCGGCGGCCACGGAAGTAGTAGCGGATCACCACGAGGAGCAGAAGCCGGTGCTGCCGTCCGCGGCCTCCGCTGGCGCCGACAACAACAAGCCCGCGGCGGCGCACGAGTGCAACGTGTGCGGCAAGGCGTTCCCGACGGGGCAGGCGCTGGGCGGCCACAAGCGCCGCCACTACGACGGCACCATCGGCAGCGCCGCCGCGCCCGCGCCCGCGCGCGCGTCCTCCTCCTCCGCGGCGGCCACCAGCAGCCGCGCCACGGCGCCGCCGCCGGTCGCCTTCGACCTCAACCTGCCGGCGCTGCCGGACATGTTGGTCCCCGAGCGGTGCTCCGTGCCTGAGGACGACGAGGTGCTCAGCCCGCTCGCCTTCAAGAAGCCTCGCTTCATGATCCCGGCTTGATCCTAAGCTCATCGATCGATCAGCAGCAGATTCATCTGTTCATTGTAGATTCGTTGTGCTTGTACACCTAGCTTGAAATTGAATCGTTCCTGTAGCCTGTAGTGTAGGTGGTGGTGATTAGTTGTTGGATTGTGTATATACTACTATTATACGTAGGCACTGTTCATTATGTATGTATTCTTCATTGTTTAATTATTAGGTATATAGGATATAGGAGTAGTAGTTAGAACAAAGGATCAATTCTTTCATTGGTTGAACTGGTGTATATATACATGTAAATAAATACAATACAATAAAGAAAACATATATCTTGGGAGAATTGAGAAGTTTACAGTATTTCTAACACAAACCATGTGATGTGGATAGAGTGAGATAAGGCAGTTGCTTGCCGTGTGAGCCTGGCAATGAATCACGAGTATAGCTGTGTGTCAGCAAGCTAGAATATACGTACGGAGTACTCAGCTCCTACAGTAACAGTATGCACTTGGCTTGTGTTGTGTGCACACCTGGGCTACGCGTAGACTAACTCAAGTTGTAAACTAGTCCTACCTTATGCTTTGTCAAAGGCTCAAAGCAAGCACGAGGCCGGCATGTGTGATACGACTACTAATCCGTGCGACCGTTCCAGTTTGGACAAATCGCTGCATGGTTGCCGGACGAAAAGACCAAGCTCCTCTGCTTAATAAGATGACTAAATAGAGACGGCGTGGCACGGCCCGGTCCGCATGCATAACTTTGAATTCCACAAAACTCGACATGTGCAGCGTTATACATATAATGTAGAGACGTTTCATTTCAGTAACACGCATAATGTCAAGTACTATATAATTTGAAATATCTATAATTTATTAATTTCGAAGTAGGGCATATGTTATTGCTACGACAAGCCATGGAGAAATAATTCAATTTGCTCTCCTCCTTTCCTTTACTCAATTTAGTTAGTTATAATGAGTATCAAATCATATTTTCTTGATAGGGTTGTAGCATGATATATATAGATGTTCAATTTTAACTATAACTACATCACCAATTGTTACAAAATTTAAAAATATTCAGTTTCAAATTAGGCCAAAAAATGCCTGATTGTGACATCCTCTTTGGCACGGCAGCAAGCCCTTCCCATATGTATTTCATCCCGCCTAAGACGTCATTTGGATGTACATGTATCTACATCAATCCACATGTACTGAAGTGGATTGGAGTGGAAATTAGTTTAAACTCCACTCCAATCCACTTGAACACATGTGTATTGAGGTGGATACATGTGCATCAAATTAAGGCCGGCCTAAATAAATAAATTAGTATTTCAACTCCAAATTACATGAAATCCGACTTATGTGTGACATAGTATAGTTTAAGCATTCCATTTTAGCAACGTGCAAATGCCATATCCTAAATATTTTGAAATATTTAATTTCAAAGTAAGGCATGTGTTATTCCTATGGTGAGGAGGAGCAGCCATGTGAAACAGGAGGACAGAGGGGCTGTGAGCAAGGTTTGTGAGATTTCCATGGCTTTGTTCACGCATGAAACTCAGGCCCTGTTCGTTTGGCTGAAAAGTCATGGCTGAAAGTACTATTCGTTGATTTGTTGTGAGAGAAAAACATTGTTCGTTGGCTAAAAAAGTACGGCTTATAAGACAAGCGAACATGGCCTCAGTTTCTCATGGTCTTTATGTATACCTGAGGGTTCTGCGATTTCATGGCATGCATATATTCAATTCAATGCAGATGGTAACTGGTTGAATTTTATAGACACTACTGCACTAACATTTTTTTAGAGACGGGCAAAATCATTAACCAAAATTGGCTAAGCAACTGCTTCTGCACTATGGTCATTTCAAGCATTTATAGAGGTGGTGATAATGCCCACCTCTGTAATAAAAAAAACAAAAAATCCCATGGCAGTCAGGCCAGGGCTTCGATCCGGGCTGCATGGGCTTTGATATAGATCTCTGAGGCTTCGGTGTGGTCTTGGCGCTATGTTATCGTTACAAGCACCATCATGCCGTCCTCTGTGCGGACCTGCTATCGACAATTATTGCCTGCTTGTGCCCTACACGTAGGCTCACAGATTGGTCTGTGAAGAGGGAGAGTGAGGGGGAGGGACGAGAGATGAGAGGAAGAGGAAGATGGGGAACCACTGCTTACCTCATAGGGGGTGGCCACAGGAGGATGTTTGCTCCAAGGTAGGAGGGCGAGGTAGGTGCCCTCCTCACCGTGGCCTACGTGGATCTGAGAAAAAAGATCTGCATAGAGAGTGAGGTGAAAGAGAGGAGAGACAGAGAGGGTGATGGAGTGGGATCTCACCGGAGCTCGGTACGAGGAGGGAGCATGGAGCTCGAAGCCCATGCATTGCGTATGCCAGTAGAGAGGCCGTGTGCGCCGATGGAGAGGCTGTGTGAGCGTGGACCATGGATCCTAGAGCCATAGGTCTTGGATCCACCGACACCATGCGTAGAGAGGTCACATGCCGGTGGAGATGTGGGCGGCTCCCACGTGTTTGTCATGTATGCTAGTGGAGATGAGGCACTGATCGAGGATCGGACGGGATGTCAGTGTGGAAGAGAGAGATAAACGATGGGTGGCTGTCGTGTGGGAGTGAGAGGGGCGGATTAGGGACTTAGGATTACATTTTAGTGGGCTTGTGGCTATTTACTAAGGTGAGTCTCTTAGAGGTCCACCCATATTAATCGATTTCCAAGGCACCCATAAGTTTTTTTTGCCTTCATAAATGAAACTAGTGTCTCCGAAAATCGCTGCTCATTTTTGGAGACTGCAATATTTTTGGCCCGTCTTTGTAAATAACAAAGTAAATTGTTTTTGTGGTAGTGAGATATACAATCCATGTATACCAAGTGAAATAAGTTTCACTTTGCGGAAACAATTTTAAAAATATATTTTCTCCTTTCTGGAACATTTTTGTCTTGCCCATAAAACCTAAAAAACATTTTCTCCATCACATAAGAATTATTTACATTTCTAGAACCTACAGGCTCACCTTCTAGAACAATTTTCCAAATTTAAAGTGAGACACCTAAGGGCATACTCCCTTGTTTTTTACATGTGATTTTAGATTTGTACAAAATAAAAAATTCCTAAGTTTGATCATCAATTTCAAGAAGTCCATGTAGTTTCAAAACATTTGAATTACGTATTATGAAAATATTTCATAGTGAGTCTAAAAATATAAATTTTACGCTGTTAATCTACATATAATTTCAGAAATGTTTGATTTAGCACATAACTAATACGACATGTAAAAAATGGAGAAAGCACATTATGGACGAGGACGACGTACACATCAAATGACCAAGGAAAATAACAAAACTACTCCTAGAGAACCTTGAGCAGTGACTCCATCTTTGCACGTGGCCGGCACACGGCCACAAGAGGCGTGGCCATGGGCATGGTGAGACCGGACCCCTCACTCATGTCCACCTCCTTCCCTACCTCCGGTTCCCACTCAAAGCACTGCATCATAACCCCCAGCGCGACTCCGACCATCCTCAAAGCGAGGCTCTCGCCGGGGCACTTCCGCCGGCCCATCCCAAACGGCATCATCCACCTGCCATCACCATCTCTCCGGCCACCACCGCCGCTGCCGCCACCGCCGTCGTCGGCCATGAACCGCTCCGGCACGAACTCGTCCGGCCGCTCCCCCCACACGGCAGGGTCCCGCTGCATGGAGTACACGTCGACGAGCACCATGGTGCCGCGCGCGACGGCGTGGCCGCCGGCGACCACGCAGTTGCGCGACGCCTCGTGCGGGACATGGTTTGGCGCGAGAGGGTATAGCCGGAGCGTCTCGGAGACGACGCACCGGAGGTAGGGGAGGCCGGCGAGGTCGGACTCCCGGAGCAGACGGGACGTGCCCACGACGGCGTCGATCTCCGCCGTCGCCTTCTTGGCGGCGGACGGGTTGGTGAGCAGCAACGCCATGGCCCACTCGATTGTGCTCGCTGTTGTGTCTGTCCCACCTTGTAGCAAACTCTGCGCATGCAGTTACACGTTGCAAGAGATTTAGTTGACGTACGGTAATCAATCAAATAGTATAACTACTACGCGAGAAGAATTATGTTAATCAAGTATTCATGAGAGATATAGCGCCCGTCTAAAAAGTCAACTGCACACAAATTCCAATGTTTGACAAGAACAGAATAAACTGAGCTAGATTGGTGGTTGTGCTGAGTTCACGCAACAAAAACAAGTATTGGAGACTTTGTAGTACCAATCTCACTAGTAGCACCCGAATTTCTACTTCTATTTGTAAACGTATGGCGTCTAAAACGCAAGCACCCGAATTTCTCTAACATTGATATACTTATGTTTAATTTGGGTACAACATTTTGAAATGGTCACAAGGAGATGGCATTGGGTAAAAATGACCCGAATGGTATTAGATGCAGACCCTAAATTTGTTCATTAATACATGTATCAAATTACTAGCAGCCTATGCAGGCAGGACCATGGATTGACGGACTTGTTTTTCTAATTAACAAAAAGGCAAGTGGAATGGAAACATATATGAACTCTGAAATGTCAAAAGTTTATGTTTGTAAAGTACCACTAGCACCACGAAAGTCGATCAGTTCAGAACTTAGCAGCCCATGCCAGCAATGCAACACTGAATAATTTGGCACAATTCAGTAATTTATTGTAACTTTGAAAGTGAGAGTAGTTATAATGGTCAGTGCGGTGCACATCGGCCGCATTTCGCGCCGGTGTCGTCGTCGTCCATGCATACGTCTGCCGCCGCTTGAAAGTTGTTGGCGTACGCGCGCGTTATCGTGCAACGGACGAGAGCGATCGAGTTGACTCACCAGGCACACGGAGCGAATGACCACGTCGTCGAGATGCTCCGGCGACTGCTCCTCCTGCTGCTGCTGCCGGAGCAGGTCCCCGAGCACCGTCCTCGCAGTCTCCCCAGCGTCGTCTTCGTCGTCAGCGCCACCGGGGTGACGGTGACGCCGCCGCCTGTAGTCGTCGAGGATGCTCTGGCCGAACTGTCGCCGTGCCTCGGCGATGCCGGCGAGCCTCCTTCTCGTCCTCCCGAAGTCCAGAATCCGGAGAACCGGCAGGGAGTCGTGCCGGTTCGCCGCGCCAGCGGCCGCGAGCCCGGCCTCCGTCATCTCCCTGAACCGTCGCACCTGGTCCCCCGTCATGCGCGTCCCGGCGACCATGGCCATGATCACGTTGGCCGCGAACTCATACGCCGCCGCCTTCACGCCCACGGCGGCCCCAGCCCCGGCGCGCCGCCAGAGCTTGGCCGCCATGGCGCGCGCCTCGGCGTCGCGCGCGCCGGACGTGGCGGCCAAGCGGTGCGCGCAGAGCGCGTGCACGGTGGCGAGACGCCGGAGCTGGCGCCACAGCGGGCCGTAACTGCACATGGCGATGGCGGGGCAGTCCTGCGTCAGCACCCGCCGCGACGCGAGCCCCGGGCGGTCCGCGAGCGCGACGTCGTGCACCGTGAAGCACTCCTCGGCGACGGCCGGGGAGGTGACGAGGACCACTCGCTTCGCGCCGAACCGGAGGTGGAGCAGGCCGGCGCCTTCGGTGTCGTAGCGGGTGGCCAGCGCGGCGAGGGAGCGGTGCAGCGGCTTCTTGAGGAGGTGGAGGTGGCCTAGGACGGGGAGCGCAGGTGGACTTGGGGTGTGCCGGCCGCCTTGGCCATTAGTGCGCTTGCGAGGTGAAGCCTGGAGCAACAGCCACATGAAGAGCGGAAGAAGAGAGGCTAAGAGCAAGGACATCTTCGGATAGATCGGCACAAAATATCCCATGAATGACCCTTTTATATATCTCAAATAGTGCCTACGAAATAGGACTACTTGGTTATGGTCCATGCATTTTTGCACACAAATTCGCTATTTTTTTATAGAGGTTTATGTAATAATTTCATCTTATTTTTTGGGGCCGATGTTCTACTGCAACACTCCAGGGGGACAAGCATCGATGTTCTGTCCATGCTTCATCGAAACAAACTCCCTGTTCCATGATGGACTCTGTTCGACTGGGCCAAGTCCATCCATGTCCTGGGCCGAAGCCGGGGAAGCCCAACTGCGTGAGCCCTTTTTTTTTTTCGTTTTTGATCTTTTCAGGAAATCAGTGATCTCATAAAATTCATAGAAAATCAGGAAAAAAACTCAGAAAAATACCAAACCATTGCACTCCTCTCGACTAGATCTACGAAATGAACACATAAAACACTATGCTTTAGTAGGAGTTATTTGTTTTAATTGTAAATATATGTTTTTATGTGTTTATTTTATAGTGCATGTTTGTGTAATACAAATGTGATGAAATTTTTATTGTAAGTTAATACTGATGTGCAGAAGCTATGGTAATGTATAATGGATGGAATTTTCTGAGTTGAAGTTTTATCTTGTGATATGCTTGTTTAATAGTTTTAAAATAGTTGAAAATACGTAGAAATGGAAAATGTGAGTTCTCTATGTATTATTACTGTTGTTATAGAAAATGTGAGGCCACCGAGCAGGGTTCGCTCATAAGTGAGAGAGACTGATCGTCGTTATGTGACAAAAACATTTGGTAACACAATATATAAGACGCGAATCTTAGTGAATCTGATTGTTTAGAGGTAGAGATTGCCATGGCTACTTTGGGTGATGAGTGTTGAGGGAGGAGAGATCACATCTACCTGTCCTCCTAGTAATGTTCTTGTAATTGCTGCTGCTGATTTGCTAGCAGTTGAGTAATGCAAGTTTTACAGGTTAAAAAAGGAGCCAGAGCTAAGACGGAGCGGCTAGGAGCGATGCCATCTGTGCCGAGATGCATATAACCTATTCCAACCCGCCTGCCCCTTGTTTTATGTTAACCTTACCCGCCCAAACCCACAATTTACTACTCAAACACAATTATGGCCATCCAAATTAAATGAGCCTTGTACCAACCCATAACAAAGACCCATTTCCACTCGCCCTTAAGCCAAGGCCAATAACACAGCCTGCTAGTTGTTGGCTGTTTGGATCCTTGCAGACCATCTCTTAGCCTGTCCATATATCAATTAGTTCTTCACTATTAAATTCATGGTCCACTTTTATCTTTTCCAAAGTTTCTTAGTTCTTGTGCTTAAGTTGTGTGTAAGCTTACAACCTATTTTCCTTCTGTCTCCCCTTATTTTTCCTTCACCTTAATATTTAGCACACCTACCACGGTACAACATGTTATTATAGAGGAAATTATTTCCTCGGCCCTAAAGAAAGTGCTGCTTAGTTTCTTGGCATTTTTTCTCTCGAACTTGCTTATTTGGCCCAAAAACGAATTTTCTTTGGTTTCTTGGCCCTTCCGTTAGTTTGAAGGGTTAATGGTGTTAAGTGCATGCGAAATTACTGTTTTACCTCTGGCACCGAAAGCAACAGTTAAGCAACCTACAGTTACGCTATAAGTCTTTCAGACAGCCTACTATCAGTAATTTTACCAAAATAAGGTACGATATTTTTTCAAGCAAGGAATCATTATGATATTAGGCAGCCTGAAAGACCTGTATAGAACAACTGTAGGTTGTTTTTTTAGGGATCAACTGTAGGTTGCTGAACTGTTGATTTTGGCGTCAGTGGTAAAACAGTAATTTCATATGCAACTCAGCATTTTTTATCCCATCAAACTAACGGAAGGGCCAAGAAACCAAAGAAAATCCATTTTACTACCAAATAAGCAAGTTGGAGAGAAAAAAGGCTAAGAAACTAAACAACACTTTCTTTAGGACCGAGAAAATAATTTTCTTTAGGACCGAGGAAATAATTTAGCTTGCTCTTAAATTACGTCGCCACCAAACCAGGCAGCACACCAACAGTGCCTTCAGTTACGTCGTTCCTATCTTCTTAGGCGAGTCTTAGTGGGAGTTTCACTAGAGTTTCATTTGCATTTAATAGCCTGCCACATATGCATTTTTGATGACATGTCAACGTTTTAATAAAGAGAGAAGAATTGAGTTTCATGGGGATGAAACTCTCTTGGCACAGTTACCAACTCTCTATGAGTCATAGAATTAAATGTCTATGAAACTATGGAGTGAAACTTTCCATTGAGAGTGAGTGTTTCATCCGAGTTTCATTTCATTCTATATGACATGGTAGTCCTGAAAACAACGAAATGAAACTCTTCACTGAGACTGGCCTTAATTAGGTCGTGTCAATATCCTTGTCCAAGTGTGCATCATAAACACCCCGGACAGCAAAGTATATCTCTACTACTAAAAAATTTACAAGAGAATCGTTCACAGGCGTGCGATGGCCGCTCGCTCGCTCGTACGCCCGCCCGGCGCTTTGCGCTCTCCCCCGCGCGTGGTGGACCCGGTATCGGTTGCTCATCTCCCACTCCAATCACGCAGAGCCGCCGCCGCGCACGCTACTACCCATCCCCACACCCATGCCGATGAAGCCCCCGGCCGCAGCGCCGCCCATGGCCTCCCGATCCGCGTTGCCACGACTGCGACCCCCCTTCCCGATCCGCGTTGCCACGACCCACGATGTGTTCATTCTCCAATCTCAAGGCGCGTGGAGAAGCCTGAGGTCGGGCACAAGGGATCTGGCGACGGCGGCACGAGGGTCGCCGTCTTCTGCTCAGCCCTGGTGCAATCACCGTACCGTACAGCCTCTTCACCGATGTCCAACCTCCCCACAAGTTTGGCAAAAAAGAAAGAAAAAATTTGACAAAAAATCACAAGTTTGCATCTTCCATATGCACAATTCAATCAAACACCATAGATACATCAAATTGCCAAAAATTCAATCGCAAAATCAAAAGAAGTCTGTAGATCTTGTTGCCTTGCCGCCTACTCGTCATTTGCTAGGCTACTTGCTCCCTGCTCGCCATGGTCACGCTTGTGGGGCAGGGTGGGGGCGGGAGGAGCCACAGGGAGGCGGCGGCAGCACGCAGAGTGATGAGATACAGGCCCGATCTTCCGAGAGGTAACCGGTAAGTTCGATTTGTAGAGATCTCGACGTTGGCGATCCGGCTTCAAATCAGACACGATTCGAACCCTGCAACCGTTACACCACTGCTCTGTTGGTTATCAACCAAGCACAACTTGATTGACCTCGCCAAGAAGGCTTTTCCTGCAAGCGAATCGAAGGACACAAGCAAGAAGGTAAAAACACGCAATCTGAAATTGCAAATATGAATGATGCGAATATCAATATAGGGTTCAAGAACTCGGTTCCAAAGGACTAATCGACACAGTGGAGGAGATCAAGAACAGGGGCCCTGGATCACTGTAAAAGGATTTGTCACCACAGTTACAATGAACGATTCAGTTTCTCGATGGAAAACTAAACTCTAAACAAAACCCAATTGTCTAGCAGCGGCGGCGGCTGTGTTTATAGTCTAAGACTCGACCTAGGGCTGAGGACGGCCAGGGGTTGGGCGCCCACAACTTGGACTTAAGGCCCGACACGATACATGGCCAAGTTGGCCCAAATAGGTGACGCAGCACCTTGCCGTGGTCACACAGAATGATCCACGGACCTTCTGGAGCTGGGACCAGATCCAAAACGACGGCGTCGTCGTCCCCTTTCCAACGCATCCAAGAACGTCCCGTTTCGATGTCATATGAGAGAGTTATGACCGAAACAGTGACGACGTGTCTGCTGAATCCGAGGGTGACGTGGCAGCTGAGTTGGGGACGAATTGCAACTTGGAGAAGACCATAGCGTCGGTGTGTCCAGCGTGGCGATGTCCTCATCACAGAGTAGCCAAACTGAGGAGGTGGATTGCGAAGATGCAAAGTGGAGGGAGATGTGCATGTTAGAGGGGGGAGGCCGAGCGAGCAAACTAGGAATCGGAGGGGTGGTCGAGCGAAGAGACCAGAGATGATAGTGTGGCGGAGATGGCCAAGCGAGCAGATGGGAATATAGATGGCCAACGGACAGTCCATCCTAGCAGCCATGAATGTAGTAGGTGCTGGAGGGGGAGGAGAGATATATAACAACTATGTTAGCAAGGGCAGTAGCTCGTCGAACACCACAAAAAAAACCCAATCTCTGATTTCCTTTAAAAAAAACCCTGATCTGTGCACGCCACCTCGATCTAGAGTCTGTTTAAATGCACTAGAACTTTGATCGAATAAATAAACTAAAACTAACAAGTAAGCTCTGTTTGGTGGTCTAAAGTTTATTTTAGACCATTTTAACTCTCGAAACTCCGAACAGAAGGTCTAAATTAAAAGTGTTATCTGAAGTTTAGACTACCTCATAAAAACTTTAGACCACACAAATGAATTAAATTGGTCTAAGTTTTAGAGCCTATTTGGCTTGCCAGAACCGTTTCGATTCAGCTATGAAAGATCTGAGCTAAACGGAGATAAGTGGTAAACTGGAGAAACGATTCTTGTTTTTTTTCGAGAATTACACAGTACAACGCGGACACCCAATACGCACGCACACTCACCCCTATGAACACACGCACGTAAACCCTACCCCTATGAGCACCTTCGAAGGACTGAGCCGGCAGATCTCGAGATTCACGAAGTCACCACAGGCGCCTCACCGTCGACGGGAACGTCGCCTACCATTGAAAGCATAACGCTGTTAAATCCTGAAATAAATCTAGAAAAATGTGAACACCCGTGCCAAGTCGAGAACTTGCATTTGGGTGGATAGATTCTACCACAAGAAACCCAACCAACTGATTATGATCAGCATGCTTCTTTTTTTTTTGTATATATACTGTCCACGTGAACGGCCTAGGAGTAGTTTCGTCCAATTCGTTTGTAGCCTCCTTAGCACTAATGGCTAATTTTTTCCCGTTTTCCTTTTTAAGTGGAACTAGTTAAATAAATTGTATTTAAAATAAATTGTATTTAAATTATTCTTCACCCACAAAAAGTTTTCATTTTTTTAAAAAATATTTTGATTTTTGTATGAAAAAATATTTGTTCTGTGAATTAGAATCTAGATTACCAACCAAACAATATCTCGCAAAGTGATTCTGATTCATCGTCTAAAATGTTTTTTTAGAGAATCTGAATTCAAAACACCTCTACGAGAATTTAGATACCTACCAAACACACCCTCAGTCATCAACTATAGCCACTAAACTTTTTTTAAAGAGTTCTTTAGCCACTAAACCTTAGACCACATAATCCAAATAAACCTGTTGGTAGCAGTAGAGTAATAAACTTAACGGTAACAATTAATCTATCTATTTATAGGATTAAAAATTAGTCAACTAATTATTATTACTCCTATAAATCTAAATAGAGTCCTAGCTAGTTAAGGCCGGGGACGACGACGGGTGGTGGTTCTATGAGGTAGGACCGCACCTTCAGTCCGGTCGCAAAATGCTCACCAGGAAGCCCTCAAACAAAAAGGAGAGGAATAGATTCGACTATTCGAGATAAGAAAAAGAAAAGCTAGGGTTTCTCGTTTCCTCTACGTCGCTACCAGCGAGAAACACGCCGCCTGGTTCAGCTCTAAATAAACACACGATTTTTCTCTCTCTCTGTTTCACACAATTAGGTATTACTAGCACGTTTAACAATAGTAACATTGATTTTACAATGTATGTATGGAAATAGATGATTTGGTTGTTTTTAAGCTGCAAATCGTCATGACATTCTCTGCTGCAATATATGGGTATATATAAATAAATATAAAAAAGAGTTATTTTTTTTAGGGAAATGTAAAAGAGTTATTATTCGCCCGCGGAATCAACGGGCCGAAAAGCTAGCGGCGCGCGAGTGACCACGACACCAGCCCTTAAAATGCGGCTCGCCCACTCCTGGCCGCGGCCCAGCCCAGTACCCCACAGCCGTCGTCACCGTCACCTCCTCTGCTCTGCTCTGCTCCGTAGCGCCGCCATCCGTGGCGGGCATTCCACCGAACACCTCGCGTGCGTGCATTGCCGCAATGGCCTCGCACCACCTCGCCAGCCCCGCGGCCCCCGCCGCCGCCGCCGCAACCTCCGCCACCACCGTCTCCAGGGCTCTCTTCAAGCATGCCTACGCTAAGCCCTCTTGCTCCCTTCTCCACGCCCCGCTCCTCCGCGCCACCACCCGGCCCGCGCTCCTCTCCCCCGCCGCCGCCGCGGTCTCCACTTCCGCCGCCCCCGCGGCCACGGCCGCGGCAGCTATGGACGCCGTGAAGGAGTGGGGGCTGAGGCCGCTGGCCGAGGTCGACCCGGAGGTGTACGACCTAATCGAGCGCGAGAAGCGGCGGCAGCGGTCCGGCATCGAGCTCATCGCGTCGGAGAACTTCACCTCGCTCGCGGTCATGGAGGCGCTGGGCTCCCCGCTCACCAACAAGTACTCGGAGGGCATGCCGGGGGCGCGCTACTACGGCGGCAACGAGGTCATCGACGAGGTCGAGGAGCTCTGCCGGGCCCGCGCGCTCGCCGCGTTCCGCCTCGACCCGGCCCGCTGGGGCGTCAACGTGCAGCCCTACTCGGGCTCCCCCGCCAACTTCGCGGCCTACACGGGGCTGCTCCAGCCGCACGACAGGCTCATGGGGCTCGACCTGCCGTCCGGGGGCCACCTCACCCACGGGTACTACACGGCGGGCGGCAAGAAGATTTCTGCAACCTCCATCTACTTCCAGAGCCTGCCGTATAAGGTGAGCTCCGACACCGGGTACGTCGACTACGACAGGCTGGAGGAGAAGGCCATGGATTTCCGCCCCAAGCTTATTATCTGTGGCGGTAGTGCGTACCCTCGGGAGTGGGATTATGCAAGGCTCAGGGCCATCGCAGACAAGTGCGGGGCCATGTTGCTCTGCGACATGGCTCATATCAGTGGTCTCGTCGCTGCACAGGTATTGTTCCTGTGCATTTAAATCATATATGGGTTTCATTTGCCGATTGTTTATGAATATAAACGTTTACTTTCTATTGTGAATTGCGATTACCTGGGTAGTTGATACAGAAGCTGTATCTTTTCTGTGTAAGGCAAGTCTCATGGTAAGTGAGGGGAGGGATCATCCTAATTGCGCGCCATCAGCTGGTGTCACTATTTTAGCCAGATAGAGTTCGCACACACACACCAAAGTTTTGTTGGAGCAGAAAGGAAGAAAAACTGACAGTTTTCCCTATTGAGCAAACATACCTCCATGAAAGGAAGGCATTGATGTAGAGTATTTTATAGAGTGTATTGCATCAATAGTTAACCATTAACTTATGAAAATACAAATGGAGCACCAACTGCCTGTAATCCAAACAAAGTGATGACATGATGCTATTATTGGACCAGGGTTGTTATAAATTTGTATTTTTCGAATTAAACTCTGTAGTTTCCACAGTTCCTGCAGAACTCCCATATTCTGTATCTTCTTTTACTTTACCATCCATGTTAATTCCTTCACTCTTCTGTAGGAGGCTTTGAATCCTTTTGAGTACTCCGATGTGGTTACCACTACGACCCACAAGAGTCTTCGAGGACCAAGGTCTGGTATGATTTTCTACAGGAAGGGCCCAAAGCCTCCGAAAAAGGGCCAGCCTGAGGGTGCTCTGTATGACTATGAGGACAAGATCAACTTTGCTGTGTTCCCGTCACTCCAGGGGGGCCCTCACAATCACCAGATTGGTGCTCTAGCTGTAGCCTTGAAACAGGCCATGTCACCTGGATTCAAGGTTTATATCCAGCAGGTCAAGGCAAACGCAGTTGCCCTTGGTAACCATTTGATGAGTAAGGGCTACAAGTTGGTTACTGATGGAACAGAGAACCACCTTGTTCTCTGGGATCTCCGTCCTCTTGGCTTGACTGGTATGCATAGCAGGATTCTTCCTCTCTCTCTTTCTTTTTTCTTTTTTTTTGCCGAAGAGCATAGCAGGATTCAATGGCATGTTTTGGCTTTCCCTTAGCAGGCTGTGCAAACTTGCTATAAAATTGGTTTATCGAAATTGCAGGTAATAAAGTTGAATTGCTATGTGACCTATGCAACATTACACTGAACAAAAATGCTGTCTTTGGTGACAGCAGTGCAATGACACCTGGCGGTGTTCGCATTGGTCAGTATCTCTTTCGTACCAACAGATTTATCGTGTGATGTATAATGCATGAATAGGATTCTGTTGCTCTTTTTTATCCCATGTTTTTTTTACTCTGTTACTGTTAGGGGTCACTGAGAAGGAAAGAGGTTATGGGTCAATTAATTTAATCTTGTTTTACTTGTCATATACTGTGGTATCCTGGAGTACAGCACGGTGTGAGATGATGTGTTGTATATGTTATATAAAATCTTGTAGGGTATCTGCATCGCTTCCCTTCAGTGATGATTCCTGTTATTGTGGACCTCTTTTAAGTCTAGAATGAGTGCTTTTAGATTCTTGGTCTACATACAATAATTTTAATTCCTTACTTTTCTATTGGACTGATTAATCTTCCAGTTTAAGGACACAACACTTTAAATCTTCATAAAACCTGTAGAACTTGTCATGGCTTGAAGTAAAACCATCAGTGGTTTTGGTCCATTTAATCATGAAGGGCAATAATAATAGCGGTCAAAACTAATCATACTTTTGGAAGGCCCACATTCTCTTTTCACCCAGAGAAAGTTTAAAGGGTAAGAACTTCATTCATGTTTTACAACCAGAAGATTAGGCAGTTCTTTACTTGCTATCCAGGAAGATAGAAATTCAACATGCTGAAGTAATCATGATTTTTTTTTTGTAAAGTAGATTTTGGGGTTATTACTGTTAGAGAGTATATTTTCCAAGTTAGGATCATGACAATTAATAGGACAGTTTTTTCTGCTAATCCCTAGACTTTTGCACTGATCTATTGATGTTAAAACAGCAAACCAACAACTTTACTTCATTTCTGAAAACTATTCATTCCCAGGTACACCTGCTATGACCTCCAGGGGTTTGGTTGAGAAGGACTTTGTGCAGATTGCCGAGTACCTTCACCAAGCCGTGACCATCTGCTTGAGCATCCAGGAGGAGCATGGCAAGATTCTCAGGGACTTCAAAAAGGGCTTGGTGGGAAACCAGGACATAGAAAACCTGAGGGCGGAGGTCGAGAAGTTTGCCACTTCGTTTGAGATGCCTGGCTTCAGGGTGTCTGACATGAAGTACAAAGATTAGAATGCTGACTTTGGTGCAAACCCTTGCTCCTGTTACAGTAACATTGGCAGACTTCGGTGCAAACCCTTTATCCTATACAGTAGCATTGGGGCATCTGTGAATGGGGCTACCTGAATGTTTTCAATTTAGTGCCGCCATTCTGTTGGTCTGCTATTTGACCGGTATATTTTGTTGGAAACTGTTAATGGTATGTTTAGAGAATAATGGTTGGGGAAATGGCATTACATTGCAGATAATTCTGCTTAGCTCGGTCTTCCAAAAGTTCTATAATAGAGCTTCCCTTCATTTGTTTGTCGGCTTGATATGACACGCTGGTTGTGTTAAGAATTGTGGTTAATTAGAGCCACCTGGTAGTAATCAACTTTCTATTTATAAACTCTAATTGTATGCTTAATTATTTTTGCGTACATGCGATCGGAACAGATGCAGCTTTTTCCAAAAGTAGGAATGTGAATAAAAAAAATAGCGGCCCCTGGCATATTTACCTGTTTCTTTCTCCTTCCTTGTCCATCTTTCTCTCTTTCTCATAATACTTCTGCTTACATGGTTACATCTCACTAATACCACACATTGAAAAATAGCTGAGATAAAGAAAAAAAAAAGGGCATCTAGTTGTATGATATCAACACAAGGAAAATAAGGTAGTAAACTTTTTGGTTCTCTTCATTGTGAACAATATATAATTTTTACATTACTTTCAAAAAAAATACATTAATAAATGTACTTTTAATTTTAAATCTAATTAAATAGATACAAGTTTTCAAATTTGAACTATAAATGTTTGGACTTTGGATCTGAAAATTGGATTAGAGAACCTGAGGGATTGTGAGAAGGACGTAGGGCGGAGGGGAGATGCGGTCGCTGTGCTGGCCGAGAATCAGACTCAGTTTGTAGAGAAGAACAGATAGAACTACTCAAATATTTTAGAATAGAGGGGGTAATAGTGTGTGAACGAGCTAAGCTGAAGCCGGCTTATCTGCCACAGATCACCTGATCCACCACAGCGGTCAAGCAGGCTTCAACAGGAAGTGCATTAGGATCTCCATTCTTTGTGCAAACAATGCTAATCATCAGGCTGGTGGATTAGAATAGCCGCCATTAAAAATAAATCAATCATCTAGATGTAGTTAAAACCAAAATAACAGGATCGAACTTGAATCCCCGAAAACCAAAGGGGAAAAGGGATAGAGGTTGGAAGAGGGTGAGGAGAGGGAGAGGAATGGAGGCTCACCCTGATCACATCACAAGCAGCCCAGGTTGCAATGCAGTGCTTTATAACAGGAATAATTTTTCCTTCGGAGGGAAGACATTCAGAGATCTAGAGAAGAGATTCAGAGATACCTAAGGTACATGAGGTCTCCATCAGCTTCCTTACCACTTCCTGTTTCTCTGCAGAATAGAGTGTAATACCGTGTTATCAAATTACTGGAAGCAAGACACAAGGATAGCTTATGTAAACCCAAAATGTTATCTGCTTAGAAGAAACACTATTAAAATAGCAGATCAACCAGATAAAGCAATACTCTG
Organism: Saccharum spontaneum; assembly: GCA_022457205.1. Taxonomy (NCBI): domain Eukaryota; kingdom Viridiplantae; phylum Streptophyta; class Magnoliopsida; order Poales; family Poaceae; genus Saccharum; species Saccharum spontaneum. Next base: position 39,868,266 of record CM039608.1, read on the forward strand.
TACAATAAACCGACAATATGCAGTTAAACAATGTCTTGAACAGGGAGGTGCAAATCTAAGTGTGAGTAGGCACAGGAAACACAATATTTCAGTGAATATATAAAGCATCATAGATTTTTTTTCTTTTGATCTCAAGTTTGCAATGAATAAATTACATGGTAATGTGGTAGACGAATCCACAACTACTGATGGAAACTCAAGATTTGTACTAAAATCCTAATATATGTACAGTAGAACTCTGAAACAAGCAGAAGATAGAAAACATTGCATTTATTTGTATGTATAAAATAGAAAGCAATGGACTGTAGATGCAATAAGACTGCTATATAGCTTATGGCATGTGCCGCAAAAGGGCTATAGCTTTCTCTTAGTTTGTGTTGCTAGGAACAAATCCCAAAAACACATTGATACTACAACACTGAACCATTCTTCACTGTCAAGTTTGTAGAGGAAAACACAACAGGGCGGGCGATTAATCCCAGAGCAAGAAGGAAACCAAATATGGGAAAAAGGAAAAGGGTATGCAATAGGAGATAACAATACAATTGACTGAAAGTAAAGTCACTTCTAGAAGAGCATAGCTGCCCATAAAAGCCATGTTGACAGCAGCAATTGACATTGTATATCTGTGTAACAGCACGCTATCCATACTGTCACTTTCAATAAGGAGAGCAATAATTAGCATACCTTTAGCCGCATCACCTTAAAAGATTAGTGTTTTCTACTTTTGTAATATTTTTTTCTGAAAGGATTCCTTTTTACCTTTGCAGCAATTTCCCAGTTTGTGCCCAAAAACGAAAATAGAAGTGATAGTTAGCTATGTTGAAGATAAGCTAAAATCATATAACACAGGAAGCAAAATCACAACTAATAGGCAGTGTCCATATAGTACGTATTACCTAACCAATGCAAATCAGATTATCACAAACTTGTGGATCCAAGGAATACTGAATTTCTACATTGCCTATGTGCCCTGGCAGTGACCTGGACATCGATGAACGCACAGATCCTATGAACGCGTTGAAATGTGATATCCGAGCTAAAATATCAAAGTAAGTTATAAACTGAACAAGAACAGATTAGGGAGGAACTTACCAAGATAGCGCAACATTATCAGCTTATCTTTGTTCCATATGTGCATAGAACGGTGAATCTGATGCTGGTTTAGCAGGTCTAAAAAAACAGTTTATAGTTCAATTATAAATCGAGGAATGTAAAACTTGTGATCAATATTTGTTTATAGTCGTAGGAAGAAGCGTAGGCACTGCTTCTTTTTTTAGAAAGGGAAAAATCCACAACATCAAGAGCCCTAGGCACTGAGGAAGATTCCTTTTTTTAAAATGTGACTCATAATAGCTCATAATAGCAGGCAGCGCTAGAAAACAAAAAACAAAGGAAGGGATTAGCCCTTTTTAGCAAATGTAACTCATAATAGCTCATAATAGCAGGCAGTGCTACATGCATAGAAATAGATCATTGAAACAATATACATGTTATAGAATATGAAGCTAATTTAGGCATTTGGTTGCATGTTTCATTATTTGAGTGAGTACCTGATTGTATTATAGAGGGACCATTTGAGCGTGTCTACTTTAACATGCCCCAAAATTAGCTTCAAGATGGGCTAAGCGGCTGAGTGAATTTGGATAGAGCACTTGCTTCATCATGAACTTCTATTTGCAATTACGGACTACCATGAGCAGTAGTCGACAGCAAGCAGCATCATCTTGACAACATCTTCTCCTAAACGAAGAGAGGCCCATTGCAACTTCTATCTACAACATGATGACCGAATCAGCACCTGTCACACAACCAGAAGGCATGGATACACAAGATGCGACAGGAATAAGACTGGAACAACTTTTTTCCCCTGAGATCAAACCTAGTGAACATTTAGAAGTTGCCAGATTCCATAAACCTCATAGGACATAGTAGGTGATAAGATCATAATTAAAAGTTGCCCATGTATCATCGATAAGTTATAGAAGCTGCAGTGGTCAATATATAATTTGTTGATTTTGGGGAAAACTCTAGAACACACTCACTTGCTAGTCTTGATATACATATACATATACATATACATATACATATACATATACATATACATATACATATACATATACATATACATATACATATATACATTGATATTGGGCTGGGCTTATTATACAAACATGGCCCAACACTCCCCCTCAAGATGGATGATAGATATCTATCATTCCCATCTTGCTACATGCTAAATTACATTCTTTTACTCCTAAACCTTTTGTCAAACAATCAGCTATTTGAGCACCTGAATTTACATGACTTATCTCCAGTATGCCCTCATCTAATTTCTCTTTGATGAAGAAGCGGTCTATCTCCACATGCTTGGTTCTATCATGCTGAACAAGATTATTTGCAATACTGATAGCTGACTTGTTATCGCACCACATCCTCAAAGGGTCTTTTCTTAGCACATGTAATTCAGATAAAAGATTTCGTACCCATAACATTTCACAAAGTCCAAGAGACATCGCTCTATATTTTGTTTCGGCTGTTGAACGGGATATAACAGACTGCTTCTTGCTCCTCCATGACACTAAGTTTCCCCCAACAAAGACGCAACAGCCTGAAGTTGATCTCCTGTCATCAAGACAACTAGCCCAATCAGCATCACAATAGCCTTCCACTTTCAAGTGGCCATTACTCTTAAATATCAAGCCCTTTCCTGGACTACTCTTTAAGTATCTCAAGATCCGGTATACAACATCCAAATGTCCGCTCCTTGGTTCATGCATGTATCGACTCACAACACTTACCGCATAGGATATATCAGGTCTCATATGGCATAGATAGATAAGGCGCCCAACAAGCCTTTGATATCTTTCCTTATTGACTGGATAACCTGATTCAGCACATAACTTGTGATTTAAATCAATTGGTGTTGATATAGTTCGACATCCAAGCATACCGGTCTCACTAAGCAAGTCAAGAACATACTTTCTTTGTGATAGAACAATACCTTTTGGATTTCGTGCAATCTCAATACCTAGAAAGTATTTGAGCTGACCAAGATCCTTGACCTCAAACTCTCTACTTAGATTCCCCTTGAGGCATTTGATCTCCGTTTCATCATCGCCGGTAATAATAATATCATCCACATATACGACCAACACAGTGATCTTGTGCCCTGAATGTTTATAGAATATAGTATGATCTCCATTGCACTGTTTGTATCCCATGGCACATAATGCACGTATGAACCTATCAAACCATGCCCGATAAGATTGCTTGAGTCCATATAAAGATTTCTTTAGTTTGCATACCTTTCCAACCATCTCTGGATTAGAATAACCAGGTGGAACCTCCATTTACACCTCCTCTTGGAGATCGCCATGCAAGAAAGCATTTTTTACATCTAACTGGTACAAAGGCCACCCAAAAATCGCTGCACAAGATATCAAAATTCTCACAGTACTCATCTTCGCCACAGGTGCAAATGTCTCGTCATAGTCAATTCCATATGTTTGGCTATAACCCCTCGCAACAAGTCGAGCTTTGTATCTTTCAACCTTTCCTTTAGGAGTTTGTTTCACAATGAATACCCATTTGCAGCTTACAACTTTCTTTCCTGCAGGTAGTTTTACGAGATCCCAAGTTCTATTCTTCTCAAGAGCTCTGAGCTCCTCCATCATGTCCTCATGCCACTTGGGATCTTGTTTTGCTTCCTTCCAATCTCTAGGAATATATGCAGATTGTAATGAAGCAATGTGAAAGCCCAAGTTTGGTTTTGGTAATTAATGACACCAAGTTGCTAATGCTAGTGTGTCAAGTGTGATTAAGCTAGGCATAAGCAACATGTGATGGAGGTGGAAATGGCATGGAGAGATGGCCACAAGACCACATGATTTGGTGCATGAAATGATAAGCAAGATCATGGTGGAGACGCACATAATATGATGGACATGATGATCAAGTAGAGGAGAAGGATCTAAGAGCGCAAGGCAAAGGTATAACCATAGGGTTTTCCTTTTACCGGTCTAAGATGAGTAGAGAAGTGTTTGACCGGGTTTAGGATACATAGCCGACTATCAAGAGGGGCAATCACGGTTAGCTCGGAAATCAAGTGCCACTAGATCAATGTCTTGAGCATATGCATTAGGATCTAGTTGAGAGCTAACATAACGCCTTGGAAAATGTTTGTGAAATGCTAACACACATGCACATGGTGGTGTACACTTGGTGGTGTTAGCACATTTGCGAAGGCGGTGGAGTTTGTGCGGTAGAGAGGGGTTTGGGTTCCTCTCTCCCTCCCGCCGAGCTTGCGAGGCGAGATTCGGCGCTTTTTGGGAAGTGAAATAGCTATTTTCTATTGCGCCGAAAGTCGGAAAAGAAACGGAGGCGAAAGGCGGTCACTGCGGTGACCGGACGCTGCACCGGACGCGGGGCGCGTCCGGTCAGTTCAACGCGGCTCGGTGCTGCTAGGGTTTGTGACCGGACGCGGGTCTGGCCTGACCAGAGCGTCCGGTCAGTTCAACTGGGCGTAAGAGATAAGCGCGCGACCGGTGCGTCCGGTGCCTCACGGGACCGGAGCGTCCGGTCAAGTGTCCAGAGAGGCCGAGCGCAGCGAAGCGCGATCGGACGCGGCTGGCGCATCCGGTCACGTGCGACCGGACGCGTCCGGTCGCGTCGAGTGCTTACTGGAACGCGACCGGACGCTGCCACTGTCGCGTCCGGTCGATCGAAGGAGCGCGCCCGGTCACGGTAACGGCTAGTTCTGACGCGCACTGTTCACGTTCGTCGTGTAGTGACCGGACGCGTCCGGTCACCCTGACCGGAGCGTCCGGTCAGCGCGTTTTTCTGCTGCGTCACCCGTAACGGCTAGCTGCGTACCCCTTCGTTATAAATAGAGGATGTCCGGGGTTTGAGGGTATCTCTTGCACATTTTGAGACCTAGAGACATCCTTTGAGCTAGAGAACAACCCCTCCACTCATCTCTTTGATTGATTGCACATCTTGAGTGAGATTGAGTGAGATTCAAGTGCATTGCTTGAGAGTTGCATTCTAGAGGCACTTGATCTTCGAGTTGCTGCGGATTTCTTGTTACTCTTCCGTGTTTCCCGACACGGTAGACGGCTTGGAGCAGCGGAGGTGATCGAGCTCACAATTGGAGATTGTTGGAGCCCTCACCAAGTGTTGTAAGGGGTTCTTGATCCTTCCCCGCGGGAGTTCGTGAATTGGATACTCTAGTGGAGCTCGTGGCTTGGAGGATCCCCATCTTGTGTGCGGTTGTGCGGTGCCCACCGAGGGCTCGACTCTTGATAGTCGATTAGCTCGCGAACCGACAAGTGGGTGTATCGCCACAACGAGGAATAGCTTGCCGGGAAGCAAGTGAACCTCGGGATAAATACTTGTGTCATTCTCTTCCCGAGGATTTCTCTTGTGTGATTGATTGATTGGTACTTCTCATCTCTACACGGCGGTATAATCACTTGAAGCTCTTCTCTCGTATTACATCTTGTATCTAGCTTGTTGTTGTTGTGTTTAGTGGATAGCCTTGTACTAGACTTGTGTAGGTGGCTTGCTTAATTAGTTAGAGCTAGTGCTTTTTGCTCCGCCACCTTTTGTACTAACTTGTGGTTAAGTAATTCTTGTAGAAGTTTTAATTAGGCTATTCACCCCCCCTCTAGCCTTTTGGACCTTACAAGTGGTATCGGAGCCGAGGCACCGTTTATTTGAGGCTTAACAACCTACGGTGAAGAAGAAATGGCTCAAATAAGTTTGCACATCAACAACACCAAGAAGGCACCTCACTTTGATGGCACAAATTATGCATATTGGAAGGTTAAGATGACCGCACACCTCAAGTCAATCAATAGAGAAGTGTGGAAAGTCACCGAAACCAAATTTGAGGTTGCTAATCCGGAAGCACCTACACCGGTGGAAGAGAAGAAGCTCCAATGCAATGATATTGCCATTAGTGCTCTTCATGAGGCATTAGATGACAAGACATTTGAGCAAGTGAAGAACATAGAAGTTGCACATGATGCTTGGGCCAAGCTAGAAGAAACATTTGAGGGCACCGAAGGCACAAAGACCGCTAAGGCATATATCTTGCAAGAAAAGTTTTCTAGCTTCAAGATGCAAGATGAGAGTGTACCGGAAATGTTTCATAGATTGCAAGTCATTGTGAATGAGCTCAAGGCACTTGGTGAGGAAGTCAAGGACAACCAATTCTCTATGAAGTTCTTGAGAAGCTTGCCCAAGAGATTTGATACATTGATCACCGTGCTAGTGAGGACTACATTGAAGGATTCAACTCCTCAACAAATATTTCAAGAAGTGATGACCGATGATTCATATAGAGAAGATGATGAGAATGATGAGTTGGTCAAGAAGAAGAAGAAGGAGAATGAGAAGAAAGATGATGAAAAGAAGAAGAGTGTGGCATTCAAAGCCACCACATCCAAGGGCAAATCCAAGATTGAATCATCAAGTGAAGAAGACTCAAGCTCTTGTGATAGTGATGACATTGATGAGAAGATGGCTCTCTTTGTCAAGCAATTTGGCAAATTCATGAAGAAGAAAGGCTTCCGTGCAAGAAGGAGAAAGAACTCATCCAAGAAGAATGAGCATACCATGAGATGCTTTAGATGTCATAGCAAGGACCATCTCATTGCAAAGTGTCCTTATGATAGTGATGATGAAGATGCTATCAAGAAGGAGAGGAAGAAGCAAAAGAAGAAGCAAGAAAAGAAGGAGAGCTCTCATAAGAAGAAGAATGATTCTCATGTTGCTACATGGGATAGTGATGATTCCTCAAGTGATGATGAGGATGACAACAAGAGCAAGAAGAAGGGACATGCTAGCATTGCCATCCAAGAGAAGGTCTCCCTCTTCGACACTCCATCGTGCTTCATGGCTAAGGCCGCTAAGGTATCATCCGATGATGAGAGTGATCATGATAATGCTAGTGATAGTGATAGTGATAGTGATGAAGAAGAATTCACTAAAAATGAACTAATCACTATGCTAGAAGATTGCACTCAACATTTTAAAGAATCTAGAAAGGAGTGCAAGGGCTTGCTTAAGGAAAAGAAAAACCTTATGCAAGAACTTGATGAGCTTAGAGCATCTTATGAGAGTCTAAAGGTAGACCATAAGAAGCTTCAAAAGTCTCACACTAAGCTTGAAGAAGCTCATTCCTCTCTAGTTGAAAAATGTGAAAACATGCCAACTAATGTTGAGAAAGCTAAAACTTGCAACATAGGCATATCATGTGATATAATTGATGAACCTTTTCATAAGCCTATTGTTGTTGCTCCCACTAACCCTTCATGTAGCTCATCTACATCATCCTCATCTAGTAGTGACGGTTTCACTTGTGATTCCTCACTTATAGTTGAGAATGAAAATCTCAAGAAGGAGGTAAAAGAGCTCAATCACACCTTAGCTAAGGCTTATGGTGGTGAGGACCGCTTGCTTATATGCTTGGGTAGCCAAAGAGCTTCTCTCTACAAAGAGGGATTGGGCTATAACCCCAAGAAAGGCAAGGCCGCTTTTGCTCCTCACAAGACTCGTTTTGTGAAGATCAATGGTAACTATTGCAAAAGTTGCAAGCAAGTTGGTCACATAGAGCGACATTGCATGAACAAGAAATCCAATGCTAATGTATCCTCATTTAAGTTTGACTCTTTCTATATACTTACCAAGGGTACAAATGGTGTTCATGCTAAGTTCATTGGTGCTCCATAGATGGGCTCAAAGAAGAAAGCCATTTGGGTACCAAAGAGCTTGGTCGCTAACCTTGGAGGACCCAAACAAGTTTGGGTACCTAAAAAGAATTGATCTTATCTTGTAGGTCAATTACAAAGACGGAGGAAGGCATTGGGTGCTTGATAGTGGGTGCACTCAACATATGACCGGGGATTCTTGTATGTTCAAATCAATTGATACAAGTCAAAATGGTGGTTTTGATGTTATCACTTTCGGCAACAACAAGAAAGGCAAGGTCAAGGGGCTTGGTAAAATTGCTATCTCAAATGACATGAGCATATCTAATGTGTTGCTAGTTGAGAGCTTGGACTTCAATCTTTTATCGGTGGCACAACTTTGTGATCTTGGCTTCAAGTGCATATTTGGTAGTGATGATGTTGAAGTCATAAGTGTTGATGGATCAAATTTGATATTCAAAGGATTTAGACATGGTAGTTTATACTTGGTTGACTTCAATGATAGTGAGACACAATTGACATCATGCTTGCTTAGCAAATCTAGTATGGGATGGTTGTGGCATAGAAGGCTTGGTCATGTTGGAATGAAACAATTGAACAAACTTTTGAGGCATGACTTAGTTAGAGGCTTGAAGGATGTCACCTTTGAGAAGGATAAACCTTGTAGTGCTTGTCAAGCCGGCAAACAAGTTGGAAATACACATCCTAGTAAGAGTGAAATGAGTACATCAAAGGCATTTGAGCTATTGCACATGGACTTATTTGGGCCAACAACATATACTAGCATTGGTGGCAACAAGTATGGTTTTGTGATAGTGGATGACTACACAAGATACACTTGGGTGTTCTTTCTCTATGACAAGAGTGATGTTTATGATCTATTCAAGTCTTTTGTCAAGAGAGTGCAAAATGAGTTTGAGACTACCATCAAGAAGATTAGAAGTGACAATGGTAGTGAGTTCAAGAACACAAGAATTGAAGATTTATGTGATGATCTCGGTATTGGACATCAATTCTCTCCAACATACACTCCTCAATCTAATGGTGTAGTTGAAAGGAAGAATAGAACTTTGATTGACATGGCTAGATCAATGCTTAGTGAATACAATGTGAGTCATTCATTTTGGAGTGAAGCTATCAACACGGCTTGCTATTGTAGCAACCGTCTCTATTGCCATGGAAAGCTTGGAAAGACACCATATGAGCTATTGAATGGAAGAAAGCCCAACATTGCATACTTCAGAGTGTTTGGTTGCAAATGCTATATTCTCAAGAAAGGCACTAGATTGAGCAAGTTTGACAAGAAATGTGATGAAGGGTTCCTACTTGGTTATTCTACCACAAGCAAAGCATATAGAGTTTGGAATCTCACAAATGGCATCTTGGAAGAAGTTCATGATGTTGAGTTTGATGAAACCCAAGGATCTCAAAATGAAGCTCAAAACCTTGATGATGTGAGAGGAGATCAATTGTTAAATGCAATGAAGAACATGGACATTGGTGACATAAGGCCGAGGCAAGTTGATGATGACGATGTTCATATGATCAACCAAAGTGTGCAAATTGATACAAATCAAGCAAGCTCTAGTGGTACTCATGATGAAGCTCAAGATCAAGGTCAAACAAGTGGAAGCAACCAACTCCCAATACTCCAACCTACTAGTATTGCAAGAGATCATCCATTGGACCAAATCATTGGTGGAATTCAAAGTGGTGTTCAAACTAGATCAAGATTAGCATCCTTTTGTGAGCACTACTCATTTGTGTCACTTGAAGAACCTAAGAAAATAGAAGATGCTTTGAAGGATTCCGATTGGGTAAATGCTATGCATGAAGAACTAAACAACTTTGCTAGAAATCAAGTTTGGGAACTTGTTGAAAGGCCAAAGAACTACAATGTAATTGGCACCAAGTGGGTCTTTAGAAACAAGCAAGATCAAGATGGTATAGTTGTGAGAAACAAAGCAAGATTGGTAGCACAAGGTTACACACAAGTTGAAGATCTTGACTTTGGAGAGACATATGCACCGATTGCTAGATTGGAGGCAATTAGAATCTTATTAGCATATGCTTGTGCACACAACATTAAGCTTTATCAAATGGATGTCAAGAGTGCATTTCTCAATGGCTACATCAATGAAGAAGTTTATGTTGAGTAACCTCCCGGTTTTGAAGATGACAAGAAGCTCAACCATGTTTTCAAGCTAAAGAAGGCTTTGTATGGTTTGAAGCAAGCACCTAGAGCATGGTATGAGAGGTTGAGGGACTTTCTTCTCTCTAAAGGATTCAAGATGGGAAAGGTTGACACCACTCTCTTCACCAAGAAGCTTGGAAATGACTTGTTTGTGTTGCAAATCTATGTGGATGACATTATCTTTGGATCAACCAATCAAGACTTTTGTGAAGAGTTTGGAAATATGATGGCTAATGAGTTTGAGATGTCTATGATTGGAGAGCTTAGTTACTTTCTTGGACTTCAAATCAAGCAAATGAAGAATGACACTTTTGTAAGTCAAGGGAAGTACATCAAGGACATGATCAAGAAGTTTGGATTGCAAGATGCTAAGCCAATGAGTACACCAATGGGCACTAATGATCAATTGGGTGTTGATGCTAGTGGCAACATGGTAGATCAAAAGCAATACCGGTCTATGATTGGAAGTTTGCTCTATGTCACCGCTTCTAGGCCGGATGTGATGTTTAGTGTGTGCAAATGTGCAAGATATCAAGCTTCACCTAGAGAGAGTCACTTGAAAGCAACCAAGAGAATATTGAGATATCTTAAGGGCACTCATAATATTGGATTATGGTATCCCAAGGGATCTAATTTTGAGTTGATTGGATATTCGGATTCCGACTATGGTGGATGCAAGATTGATAGAATGAGCACAAGTGGCACTTGTCAATTGCTTGGAAGGTCTCTTGTTTCATGGTCATCAAAGAAACAAAATAGTGTTGCACTATCTACCGCCGAGGCCGAATACATTAGTGCCGGTAGTTGTTGTGCACAATTGCTTTGGATGAAGGCCACTTTGAATGACTTTGGAATCAAACTCAAGAATGTGCCTTTGTTTTGTGATAATGAGAGTGCTATCAAGATGACACAAAATCCAGTTCAACATTCAAGAACGAAGCACATTGACATAAGGCATCACTTCATAAGAGACCATCAACAAAAGGGTGATATTAGCATTGAGAGCATTGGCACCGAAGATCAATTAGCCGACATATTCACAAAGCCACTTGATGAGAAAAGATTTTACAAGTTGAAGAATGAATTGAACATACTTGACTTCTCCAACTTGAAATGAGTGCACCCCCACATTCTTATATGACATGCCTCTCCTCCGACATAGCAAGGTAAAGTTGTTTGGCATATCATCCATACTTTGCTAAGGACATGTTTAGAACATATAGACATATTTGCATGACAAATAGGCTCATTCATGAAAATCAAATGATTTTGATGTATATATGGTACCACTATTGCTTCTATGTTTTGATTGATCTAGTGGTAGCATATGACATGTTTGTGGGCTTGCAAACCTAGTGTTGAATCTAGAAAATGAGCTCATGATGTGTAATTCAACATGGTCAAGATAACCCTTATACTTTATGAGGTGTGAAGAAGCTTGTCCTTGGATCAAACCGAATTACATATTCTAGGCAAGTGATCTAGATTGAACCATAATTTGGACTCTCTCATATTGATTGACTTAACTCTCACTAAAATTGGCACCTTTTTGGTGATTGTTGACAAAGGGGGAGAGAAAAGTCACAAAGATAAAAAGTTAAGTTGCAAAGGGGGAGAGAATGACATTGGAAAGGGATCAATTAAAATTGAGCACACAAGTAGGGGGAGCGCGCTCATGAATTGTTTGTTGCATTTGTATGTGCATTAACATGATGTATTGTTGCATTGCAAAGCTTAAATTCATATTCATGATTATATGGTGATTGCTAGAAATAGAACTTGAATGATGATTTGTTGTGAGTAGCTTTACAAGTGGTATCTAGACACCTTTGCTTATAATATTGATCTCACGGGGTACTTTAGTGTTTGTGATCTTTACAAGTGATGCTTTACAAGTGGTGTCTAGCTACATCGATGCTAAGGATGGTATATAAAGGCAACTCCGATTGGTATCACGCTTCAAAGGTCCATTCTATATACCTTAGTATCAATTTGATAGTAGTAACTCTCCCAAAATTCTAATCCATACATATGTGCACAATTGAACCAAACTCATGGAAGCACATATGTAGGGGGAGCTAATACTATCGAAATTGAAAATTGATTTCATTTCATATCTTTGTGATGGTTGTCATCAATTACCAAAAAGGGGGAGATTGAAAGCCCAAGTTTGGTTTTGGTAATTAATGACACCAAGTTGCTAATGCTAGTGTGTCAAGTGTGATTAAGCTAGGCATAAGCAACATGTGATGGAGGTGGAAATGGCATGGAGAGATGGCCACAAGATCACATGATTTGGTGCATGAAATGATAAGCAAGATCATGGTGGAGACGCACATAATATGATGGACATGATGATCAAGTAGAGGAGAAGGATCTAAGAGCGCAAGGCAAAGGTATAACCATAGGGTTTTCCTTTTACCGGTCTAAGATGAGTAGAGAAGTGTTTGACCGGGTTTAGGATACATAGCCGACTATCAAGAGGGGCAATCACGGTTAGCTCGGAAATCAAGTGCCACTAGATCAATGTCTTGAGCATATGCATTAGGATCTAGTTGAGAGCTAACATAACGCCTTGGAAAATGTTTGTGAAATGCTAACACACATGCACATGGTGGTGTACACTTGGTGGTGTTAGCACATTTGCGAAGGCGGTGGAGTTTGTGCGGTAGAGAGGGGTTTGGGTTCCTCTCTCCCTCCCGCTGAGCTTGCGAGGCGGGATTCGGCGCTTTTTGGGAAGTGAAATAGCTATTTTCTATTGCGCCGAAAGTCGGAAAAGAAACGGAGGCGAAAGGCGGTCACTGCGGTGACCAGACGCTGCACCGGACGCGGGGCGCGTCCGGTCAGTTCAACGCGGCTCGGTGCTGCTAGGGTTTGTGACCGGACGCGGGTCTGGCCTGACCAGAGCGTCCGGTCAGTTCAACTGGGCGTAAGAGATAAGCGCGCGACCGGTGCGTCCGGTGCCTCACGGGACCGGAGCGTCCGGTCAAGTGTCCAGAGAGGCCGAGCGCAGCGAAGCGCGATCGGACGCGGCTGGCGCGTCCGGTCACGTGCGACCGGACGCGTCCGGTCGCGTCGGGCGCTTACTGGAACGCGACCGGACGCTGGCACTGTCGCGTCCGGTCGATCGAAGGAGCGCGTCCGGTCACGGTAACGGCTAGTTCTGACGCGCACTGTTCACGTTCGTCGTGTAGTGACCGGACGCGTCCGGTCACCCTGACCGGAGCGTCCGGTCAGCGCGTTTTTCTGCTGCATCACCCGTAACGGCTAGCTGCGTACCCCTTCGTTATAAATAGAGGATGTCCGGGGTTTGAGGGTATCTCTTGCACATTTTGAGACCTAGAGACATCCTTTGAGCTAGAGAACAACCCCTCCACTCATCTCTTTGATTGATTGCACATCTTGAGTGAGATTGAGTGAGATTCAAGTGCATTGCTTGAGAGTTGCATTCTAGAGGCACTTGATCTTCGAGTTGCTGCGGATTTCTTGTTACTCTTCCGTGTTTCCCGACACGGTAGACGGCTTGGAGCAGCGGAGGTGATCGAGCTCACAATTGGAGATTGTTGGAGCCCTCACCAAGTGTTGTAAGGGGTTCTTGATCCTTCCCCGCGGGAGTTCGCGAATTGGATACTCTAGTGGAGCTCGTGGCTTGGAGGATCCCCATCTTGTGTGCGGTTGTGCGGTGCCCACCGAGGACTCGACTCTTGATAGTCGATTAGCTCGCGAACCGACAAGTGGGTGTATCGCCACAACGAGGAGTAGCTTGCCGGGAAGCAAGTGAACCTCGGGATAAATACTTGTGTCATTCTCTTCCCGAGGATTTCTCTTGTGTGATTGATTGATTGGTACTTCTCATCTCTACACGGCGGTATAATCACTCGAAGCTCTTCTCTCGTATTACATCTTGTATCTAGCTTGTTGTTGTTGTGTTTAGTGGATAGCCTTGTACTAGACTTGTGTAGGTGGCTTGCTTAATTAGTTAGAGCTAGTGCTTTTTGCTCCGCCACCTTTTGTACTAACTTGTGGTTAAGTAATTCTTGTAGAAGTTTTAATTAGGCTATTCACCCCCCCTCTAGCCTTTTGGACCTTACACAATGAATGCTCTATATGCAGGAGATAATGATGTGTATGAAACATAGTTACTTATGTCATGCTCAAAACCATACCTCTGTGCAGGCACTCCAGCATTGACTCGTGTACCTTTTCTTAGTGCAATGGGTAGAGCATCTGAGGACTTTTCAACATCAATCTCTGAGGTTGAAGATACATCAATAATTTCTGGTCCACATTCACGCACTGGGGCGGAAGGGCATATTTCAGATGTTGGTGTTTGGAGCAACTCCATGTTCTCTTGTTGGGATCTAAACTTCCTTCTTGTATATACTTTTGAGATAACTCTATTTTGCAACCCCATACCTGTTCCATTTGGTTGAGTAGGTGTTAGACCACCAACTATCTCCTCCATTCTTCTTGACTGTTCCTAAATAGGTCCACTTTGAACAGCACCATTCTCTCCCTCTTCTACACTTGTAAGATTAGGGTCATCCATTGGCCGTGGAATTGTTCCGATAACAATTTCCATTTTCCTTGGTTGGTGATCACCTTCTCTAGTGTGTGAAGCTTCGTTCTCCCCCTCTCGACAATCACCATCCATGCTAGATGAGTCAAGCTCAAGAAATAAGGAACTCAAATCTGCCTTCTCTCCATAAAAAGGCTCATGCTCTCTGAATGTAACATCCATACTGACGAACCAGCGTCGTTCGCTAGGACTCCAGCACTTGTATCCCTTCTGTGTTGAAGAGTACCCCACAAAGATACACTTTACAGCACGTGGATCAAGCTTTCCCACTGAAGGTCTATAGTCTCTAACAAAGCATGTGCAACCAAACACCTTGAGTGGTATAATAAATTCATTCTTCCCAAATAGCATTTCATAAGGAGTCTTCATATTGAGTACTCTTGATGGGATTCGATTGATAAGATAAGTAGCAGTTAAAACTGCCTCACTCCACAAGAATTTTGGCACATTCATCGTATACATAAGTGACCTTGCTACTTCCAAGAGATGTCGGTTCTTCCTTTCAGCTACTCCATTTTGTGGAGGTGTATCTGGATAGGAAGTTTGATGCAATATTCCCTCAACAGAAAGGAAAGTAGCAAATTCATTGTTCACATACTCTGTCCCATTATCAGTTCTAATCATCCGAACCTGGGTATTGAACTGATTCTTAACACATGCACAAAAATCCTTGAAACACTTGAGTACCTCACTTTTATGCCGCATGAGATAAACCCATGTCATGTGGGAATAGCAATCAATGAATGTCACAAAATACTTCATTCCACTAATAGAGACCACGGGGGATGTCCAAACATCGGAATGAACTAACATGAAAGGTAATGTGCTACGAAGTCCTTTACTAATATAGGATGCTCTCGTATGTTTCCCAAACTCACATGCATCACACACCAACTTTTTTTATCAACCTTGCTCATAATATCAGGAAATGCTCTGGACATAGTGTCAAAGGACATATGACCCAACCGGCAATGTTGAAGTATCACCTTAGTCTCCTCTTCACTTGTAGAAATTGCTAGAGCAGTACACGTGGAATTGTCTATCCTTCTATCTAAGAACCATAGGCCATTATGCCTAATGCCGCTCCCAAGCATCCTTCCTGCCTTCCTATCTTCAATTAAACAATTTTCTCGATCAAGAGTAATACAACAATCCATCTGATCCACCAATGCACTTATGGATACTAGATTAACCGGAAAAGATGGAACATATAGAACAGTAGATAATGTAATTGATGGAGTGCATTTGACTGTACCCGCACCTCTAATAGGCTGAGTAGTTCCATCGGTAGTTTGAATGGTTTCCTTACGTGTGGGAGAAAATGAGTTATATGATGCAAATTCATCTAATGTCCCCGTGACATGCCGTGATGCACCTGAATCTAGTATCCAATTTGCATTAAATGTACCTGTGCTAGGACGAGCAAGGTTGACGAGGTTGCCCAGAACTGTTGATGTATCATCTGCGCTTGAGAAATTTCCCCACCATTAGACCCTTGTGAAACTGACATTAATTCTGAACTCTTTGCCAAAAATATTTGAGCTAGCTCCACCAGTTCCTTTGCTATGAAATGTTCTACCAACTTCTTTACTTTGGCTTTCTCCTGGTTGATCTCACTTTGGAGTGTACCCACTTGAGTGACCAATGCAACGTGCTTCTGTTCCACCTGGCTGGATTGCACAGCCTCCAATTCCTTCAATTGCTCATGAAACTTCACCTCCATCTCCTGCTTGTACACCTCGTTTTCCTTCTTGTTCTTGCTGATGCTTGATTTCTCTCTCTTCTGGGATTGGACACTACATGCCGACACCCTGGAAGCCTTCAAATGCCTCTCCAGTTTGCTCATCTCTAGCTTCAAGCTCCTGCCGTTCAATTTAGCAGTCGTGGCCTCTAGTCCAACCACCTGCTCAGCTACAGTCGCCTGCTTCTTATCCACCACCATGCAGATGCAGTCCTTCTCCACCGAGCTCTTTGGCTCCTCAGTAGGAGGCGCCTTCCTCTCTGCCTCCCTGGCCGCCCTCTCCTTGGCCTCCATCTGCGCCCTAATGGCCACCGCCATCGAGGTGACTTTGCTCACCGCCGAAGGGTCGCAGAACAGTCCGGACCTGTGGTGGGCGACATCGATGGCCGCCTGGAGGAAGGGGAGCACGCCGCCGTTCCTCTCCAGCACGCTCTTGAGGGCCTCCATGACGCTCGAGCTGGCTGCTCCCGCCAACTGAAGCCACGCCTCGGCCTCGACCTCGCTCCTAGCCCCGTCCTCTCGCGCCGCCTCTGCCTGGGCACACCCCAGTGAGTCCTGCGCCACCGCGAGATGCCCCAGCAGCATGGCTCACTCCTCCTTCACGACGGAAATCTCTATGTTTGGTGTTGGTAATTAGTGACAATGCCTAAGTACTAATCCTATGCCTAAGTTGTATATAGCATATGAGGATTAGTACATTCCAAGGTTGGTGGCAAGATGGACATGGTGATCATGATGGCCACACTTGGATTTGGACGCAACCCTACGTAATCAAGGCAAAGGTATATGCTTAAGGGTTGTGTTTTAGTAACCAAGACACCTAGTGAGTGTGGTTACATTATAGGATAGATAGCCGTACTATAAAGAGGGGAATGACGTGGCTATTGAACTCCTAAGTGCCTCTAGGTGTGCATTTCATAATCATATGCATTTGGATAGAACTAATAACGCCTCGATAAATGATTGTGGAAATGCTAACACACTCGCACATGACGTGATCACTTGGTGGTGTTAGCACATTTGCGATGGTATTGGTGTTTGAGCGGTAGAGAGGGTTTGGGGTCCTCTCTCCCTCCCGCCGAGCTTGCGAGGCGGGATTCAGGCGTTTTCGAGGAATTGAAACACCTATTTTTCTTTACGCCAATGTTGAGATTTGGAGGCGTTGTCACATGTTGTTTCACGAGCTAAAACATGTGCTAAAGTGACACACATACTTAGTCTAGCTCATATGTGAAAGGGTGTTTCAAACGGAGGCGAATGGAGGTCATAGAGGTGACCGGACGCGGTCTCTGTTTGACCGGACGCGTCCGGTCAGTGCTCAGCGTTTGCACGTGTCTCGGTATTCTAATCGGACGCGGTGGCGCGTCCGGTCACGATCGACCGAACGCGTTCGGTCGTTGTGGGAGCTTACTGGACTCAAACCGGACGCGAGCAATATGGCGTCTGGTTCATCTAGCAGCGCGTCCGGTCGCTGACTCGTTGGAGCGCTGCTTAGGCTTGACCAGCGCGTCTGGTCCGTTACGGGACCAGCGCGTCCGGTCGAGCTTCGCACGTCCGGTCCGCGTGACCAGTGCGTCCGGTCAATACGACTGCAGCTGAATCAAGTGCCTAACGGCTCTATTCGAAGGGGTATATCTATAAATACTCATTGGTCTGCTCAAGGCTCTAGCTCTTGCACTCTTTGACATACTTGTGAGCACTTTGAGCTAAGCAACTCCCCTCCCACTCATCTCTCTTGCTTCTTTACATATTCGAAGTGAGATTGAGTGATCCAAGTGCATTTGTATTGTAAGATTGCATCTAGTTGGCACTTGGTAGTTGATTTGCACTAGGATTCTTGTTTCTCTTGGTGGTTGTCGCCACCTAGACGGCTTGGAGCAGTTTGGAGGCGTTGGCAAAAGTTGGTGATTGTTCTTGGCCACCTCCGGTGATTGTGAGGGGTTTGTGCCTACCTCGGCGAAGCGCCAAAGACAACGTTAGTGGATTGCTCGTGTCATTTGTAACCTTTTTGCCATTTGGTAGGTTCTTGTGGCACCTTTTGAGAGGCTCAGTGTGTGACCGATTAGCCACCAAACCACGTGGTGAAGAGGGACATAACGGGGACTAGCGTGCTGGCAAGCACGTGAACCTCAGGATAAATCTTCGTGTTATCATTCTTATTATGATTAATCGATCCCGGTGGTTGTACATTGTGAAATTCATCTCTTGATCATATTGATTGGTTGGCTCAATACTTCGTCCCTCGGTGATACCCTTCTAACTCTCTTGTATTAATTTCTTAGTTACCTTGTTAGCTCATTAGTGTAGCTCTTAGCTTGTGTAGATAGTTAGCTTTAGTTGTAGCTAAGTTGTGCGGTTTGACTTGTGCGGTTGAGTGCAAACATACTAGAATTGTGAATTGATTAGGTAGCTTGCGAACACCCCGTAGACTAAGCAAAACTCGTATCTCGCTATTTGTTATATTGATAAACTTGTTTAGCTTGTTTTTGTAGAAAATTTTAAAAGGCTATTCACCCCTCTCTAGCCATCAAGACCTTTCAACGACCTCTACGTCGCCCCATTCCGGTGACGAGCACCGCCCTGGCTCTTCCGGCCCCCGAGCCTCGATGCTGCGACTAGCCTCCATCGCCGCCTGCGAGTCGGTCACCGTCGCCATCGTCAATACCAGCTCCGACACCATGTTGATTTTGGGGAAAACTCTAGAACACACTCACTTGCTAGTCTTGATATACATATACATATATACATTGATATTGGGGCTGGGCTTATTATACAAACATGGCCCAACATAATTAAATGTACTGCTCTATGTTTTTGGATCTACGACGACTTTGTGTAGTACATAATAATTAGGAACAGATGAAGGACAAAAGGAAGCTCAGAAAATGTGATTACCTCTTGTGAAGAAAACTCCTGAAATCGAGTTGGATTGCTGGGACTCGGAAAACTGACCTGGCAACGTGGATGACAGAGATGGTGCACTAGATCCGTCTTGCTTGGTCGCGCTAGCATCGTCTCACAAAACTCAAATCGATTATCAATTGCATCAAATTGAAGAACCAATAAGATGAGCACAACGGTGCACATCTGTTCCACTTGCATCAAATTGAAGAACCAGTACGATGAGCACATCGACACACACCTATTCCAAGTCATCACTCGGCCGCAGCACAAACCCGCTTTGTGCCATTCTAGAAAGGCAATAGCAATATTAAGTCATGGCCATAGCGGTGTGTATAACCCATATGCATATAGAGAAATGGCTAGGAAAATATTCGCATAAGTACATTGAAATAAAAAGCAAGGAGCATGCAGAAGCAGTGGACATGGTCATAATACTAATCTTAATTTAAGGTTTGGCCCTCGCAAAAAGAATGGGTTCACCACAATCAATTTAACTTATGTAACAAGAAGCGAACCCGTCAATCCGGATTTAACTTAAGCAACAAGAAGTAAACGCTGGAGTCATGATAATGTAGAAATAGTAAAGCTAGTCTTGTAGCATGGTTCCGATGAACTCACTAAGCTATTTTTCCTAGAACAATAGAACCATAAAAAGCAGTGTGAGAAATTTCAATTCTACTAGGCTAGAATTACGCTGATATGTCATGGAACCAACAACACAAACCTGATTTAGAGCAACTATGCACCCCAAAAACAAGGGTAGAAAATTACACTTTTGAGCAACATAGTCAAGATTGGAAGGAAATCTTTGAGTATGTAATAGATGAATGAATTCATCTAAGTTCTTGGAAACATGAGCAGAAGACAGGAGGCCACATATTGAACCAAAATTTGTTGCGCTAGCTGTTATAATAGTTAGAGCAGGGATGAAGCCAGCGGTAGGGCAAGCCGGGCTCGAGCCCCCCCTACCGCCACCGAACACGTGGAGCCCCCCCTCAGCCCCCTTGATTTGTTAGCCATGGATGAAGGTGTAGGAGGGGCTGCTAGAGGTAGAATACGACCTACAACCCCCCCCCCCCCTTGATTATTTCCTAGCTTCGTCCCTGAGTTAGAGGACCATTTTGGACATACAACTACGAACATAAAACAAAAGAGAGTAGAATATACGCCACCTAGATAGAAATTTATCTAGCCTTAGATATTTTGGACCTCTATGTACCACTATACAAATGGAAAACACTATATATAAGGGTGCACATGAATTGAGAGGCACCTAGAACTAGGATGCAGCTGGTAGAATGTTTTGCTGGTCCATAACCGCACTATAGTCCGAGCATTAAACCTAGCATCCACCATTTATCGCCATAGTGTCCGTGCGAGGGAGAAACAAATATTGAATTATACAAATGTTGTTTTGAAGATGCTGGAACTCCCTTGCTTTGTACCTTCCAAACCAAAAACAAGACACAAGAGCACACAGGAGACACACGTATATGAGGGGAGCCATATCTTCATTAGTTTTTTCATGTATACATCCTCTATCTCAAAAGATCATGAAACACTTCAACTGCAAATTACAAAAACATGTAGTGCAACATCGGGTTGTAAATACTACAACATCAAAAAAATATGTAGTGCACATTAAAAAACATGCACTGCAACATCGAAAAAATATCTATTGCAATAACGAAAAAGTATCTACTACAACAGCAAAAAAATATGTACTGCAACATTGAAAAACATATACTGCAATATCAAACAAATATGTACTGCAACATCGCGGCGGAGCAGCCTCGCCGTGGTGCGCTGCTGTACCATCGTTGTCAGCATGCAGGCGGGCAGGGGTCGGTGCGCTGCGAGGGGGCGGGGATCGATGTGCAGCGAGCGGGCGAGGATCGGTGCGCTGCAGGCGGGCGGCGGTTGACGAGGATTTAGGGGATCCCAGATTTGGGGGAGAAAATGAATTGAATGAGTTGCCATTGCCATTGGGCGGCGGGCAGTTATATATTGCTAAATCCAAAAAAGAACAGAGAAGGAAAGTAAGCTGAAATCAATTCCAAAAAATAAAAACGAAACCAGATCAGAAGAAGTAACAAGCATTTAACCAATTTGCAGCACGCGTACAGGTAGCTAGGGTTTCGGCAACCAGAGGAGCACAAGCTCCCCAGCGGGAGGAGGCGTTGAGGAGCCCGCACAGGAGGATGGAGGAGAGGGAGGGAGCCACCAAGCCCCTCCTGCGCCGGGGCACCGTCCGCAGGGGCGCCGTCGCGTCGCTGCGGCCTCGCGCCCGCTGTAGCACCGGGAGGGAAGGGGAGAGAGGGAGGAAGGGGAGGGAAAAATGGAGGTGAGAGGTAGGCGAGGGAGGGCAGAGGAGGAGGGCAGGCGGCGCCGCCGCCATCGCCCCTATTGGAGTCGGGATGGGGAGAGAGACTAATTGGGAGAGAGAGGAGGGAGGCAGAAGAAGAATCTTGAAGGAGAATCAGGAGCCGTAGTATATATTTGATTCTCCAGATTCGGACGAGAAGTAGGAGAAGCAGAGGAGAGGTGGGAGAAGCTAACCAGAAGCACGAGAATCGGCTGCAAATCGCATTCGACGTTCAAGCGATTTGGACCATCGAACGTGAGATCGGACGGCCAGAAATATTAGTAAAGTCGAAGACATCACAATAATTGTCAAATCTCTAAAATTCAGAGTAGTTTTTACATAAGACGTGCCTCAACCTAACTGTGGAATCAGCCATAGCAAATAAGAGTTGTCCTAGGAATTATACACATGTTGTTTTGAAGATGCTGGAACTCCCTTGCTTTGTACCTTCCTTTGTACCTGTACAATCATAAACGAACCGAGAAGGGAAGTAAGATAAAATCAATTCCGAAAAATAAAAACGAAACCAGATCAGAAGAAGTAACAAGCATGTAACTGATTTGCAGCTCGCGTACATGTTGCTAGGATTTTGGCAATCAGAGGAGCACAAGCTCCCCAGCGGGAGGAGGCGTTGAGGAGCCCGCACGGAGGATGGGGGAGAGGAAGGGAGCCGCCGAGCCCCTCCTGTGCCAGTGCACTGCCAGCAGGGGCGCTGCCGCGTCGCTGCGGCCCCGCGCCCACCGTAGCACCGGGAGGGAAAGGGAGAGAGGGAGGAAGGGGAGGGAAAAACAGAGGTGAGAGGTAGGCGAGGGAGGACGGAGGAGGGCAGGCGGCGCCGCGGCGCCCTGGTCGCACCCGGCGCTGTCACCCCTGTTGGACGGGATGGGGAGAGAGACTGATTGGGAGAGAGAAGGGAGCCAGAAGAAGAATTTGGAAGGAGAATTAGGAGCCATAGTATATATTTGGTTCTCCGGATTTGGACGAGAAGCGGGAGAAGCATAGGAGAAGCGGGAGAAGCCAACCGGAAGCACGAGAATCGGCTGTCGGCGAGAATCCAATTCAAACGATCTGGACCGTCGATCGCCTGGTTGGATGGCCAGAATCATTGGGAGTGACATGGTTGGAGAATCAGACGCAATAAAAAAATAACGCACACGTACATAAAACGGGTTCCACACCCGCACACGTCTCGCTTCGCGATAAAACCCGTGCCGACCACCACGTCACAGGCCACAGCCCGCCTGCCACGTGCATCACTGACATCTGGGGCCCACGCCCTACTTAACCACACAACCTCTTCCCAACCGCAACGCGATCTCGTACTTGTCTTTCTCACTCACACTCCGAGTCACGAACCCGTGCGCCGCGGCCCGCGGGAGCCTTACACCGCTTTGCTTCTTCCGTCGCTGACGAGCGGGTCCCACCTCGCCGGTGGAGTGCTTCGAGGAGCTTCTTTCGTCTGCCGTCGCCGCGCCCGCCCGCCAGCGATGATCCTGTCGGCGCTCGCGACGTCGGTGGGGCTCAACCTGGCCCTCACCGTGCTCCTCGCCGCGGCCTACTCGCTGCTCCGCCGCAGGCCGTCGTACGTCGAGGTGTACGCCCCGCGCCGGCCCTACGCGCCGCTCGAGCCATGGCTCGCCGCGGCGTGGCGACGCTCCGAGGAGGACGTCCACGCCGCCGCGGGGCTCGACGGCGTCGTCTTCGTCCGCATCTTCGTGTTCAGGTTTGTCGGCCCCTCCCGCCTCGCGAACCCCCACTACTCCTCCGTCCTCCCCCGATTGGGTCCGTTTCCTTGCTCATTGGAGTGCGCGTATGCTACTCTACTCGGGTGCTGCAGCATCAGGGTGTTCGCGGCGGCCGCGGTGCTCGGGGTCGGGGTGCTCCTGCCGGTGAACTTCCTCGGTCACCAGCTGCAGGAGATCGACTTCACCGACCTGCCCAACAAGTCCATCGATCTATTCAGCGTCTCCAACGTCCAGGACGGCTCCAGCATGTGAGGACTTCCGACTTCCTCTTGCTTAATTCGATGCACATTTGGGGGTTTTAGAGGGGGGTTTTGTTCCGTTGGTTACTGTTTCAACCCGATATAAACAGTTGCTTTGCAACTCCAGCTTGTGCTATTAAGCTGACACCTGTGACTGAGCTTGTTTTTTGTGCTCCAATTGAGCTTGTTTTTTAAGCGCTCAATTATTAGATTATGTTTTTTTTGAAAGAAACAGGAGGGGCTCGCCCCTACTGCAAATTGCATTAGAAAAAAAAGAGTACAGGTTTGCTCAACTTCGTTCACTTTTGCACGAGTGCTGGTTCTTGGTGCTTACAAAAATGATCTGATTTACCCTATCTTATGTATTGCATCATGCTAAATGGCTAGTATGAATGTATAATTAAAGGTGCAAGGCTTGCGGTTACCAAAGACTAATTGGTGGTTCAAAAAAAAATACTGGTTCAAATTGAGGACAGGTTTTAACTCCCTCAAAGAAAAAAAAACAATGTTATCAATTTGATAACAAGTTTACCGACCCCCCCCCCCCCCCCCCACCCCAAAAAAAACTGCTTGTATAGTGCTGATAATTGAATTGTCTCATGTGATGATAAATTATGTTACGTGGCTGTTTAATGAGACATATGGACACAAATGTGGCCATCTGTTGGTTTTCATAGGCAAAGAATGTACATTTAAGTCCAAAAAGAAGTTGTTTGAGATATCTGGCGACATGCTATTGTTCCATTCAGTCCATAGCGTCTGCTTAGTGTTTAATGCTCCATCTTGACAAATTTGTTTGACTGAGTATAAAATGTACATGTGTATTCCAAATTATATTTATCCTTAAGCCAGGAGATAAACTGATTACCTGTGGTAATGTGGTTGGCAGATTGTGGCTTCACTTTTCAGCTGTGTATATCATAACTGGAATTACATGCTACCTACTGTATCATGTGAGTAATTCAACTTTTTTTTTGTTTCTTTGATCGCCTACTTTCTATATTTGCTAGACGTTTTTGGCATCCCTTTTGCCAGTAGAGTATATGTTGGAGTTAGAGTTCATCTCATCTCATTGCCCTCTTTTAATTAATGCATACTCATCGGGTCTCGCATTTGAATTTGATCTACTTCTATTTCTGTCAAATTCTTTTTAATGTTTTACTGGTTTCTTATGTCTTTGTAAACATTTTCCGTGTTGTCGCTTTGCAGGAGTACAAATATATCTCTGGCAAGAGGCTAGAGTATTTTATGATCTCAAAGCCATTACCTCAGCATTTCACAGTTCTTGTTCGAGCTATTCCATTATCTGATGGTGTTTCTGTGGGTGATGCTGTTGATAAGTTTTTCAAAGAGTATCATGCATCCACGTACTTGTCACACACGGTTGTTCATCAAACTGGCAAACTTCGCCGTCTTCTGGTAAGGTTTATAATTCGTTTTGCTACTTTGTGTTGCTTCGTTATGGGTTATTGAATATAGCTCTGCTATCCTTTACTTCACTCACGGTTCTCAATACTTATATGGAGTCTCGGTTGATTGACACCTTGCCCATTTTTTACTGATTGTTCCTATTTATTGTATGAGGGGAAAAACTAATATCAGGTGCATGTGTATTAGACTTTCACTTGTTTCAGTTGTAATTAGTCTCTAACTTCTGACTTCATTTACTATTTATTTTCTTTTGTTTGATATAACAATTGCAATAGAGTATTGTTGGAGTGTGTGAGTATTAGGCCCATGAGGCTAAGGCCCATGTGGCCCATGTATGGTTACCTATATAGTTACCCTTCTAGGGTTAGCCCAATCAATAGAAAACACTTTCCCTAACATGGTATCAGCAGCCTAGGGTTAGCTTCCTCTCCTTCCACCTCTCCAGTCGCCGCCTCTGGTGGCCGCCGCCGCCGCCGGCCAGCCGGAGCCATGGCGGGCGCTCCTCCTCCTCCTCCCTCCTTCTACAGTTGCTTCCCCCCCTCTCCTCTTCTTTCACCTGGGCGCAGGTTCTGGCGACCGCCCCAGCTCCTCCTCCAGGCGCCGCTCTGCCAGCCGCCGGCGCCTCCCGCCCAGGCGGCCCAGGTGCGGGCGCCGTTCTTCCTCCAGGCGCGCATCTGCCTCCAGGCGCGGCTTCCCCTGGCGCCTCCCATCTCCCTCCTGGCGCGGCTCTCACAGCCGGCGCCTCGTTCCCTGCTGTGCACGGCGCGGGCGCCCCTCCTCTCCCTGGTGCCGCTCCTGTGGGTGCCCCTCCTGCTGGGCACGGTGTGGGTGAACCTGGGGATGGGGTGGCCGTCCTTCCCCTACCCATGGATGCGGCACCACTGGCGCCTGGTGTCCGCCCCACGCCGCCTGGAGTCCGGCCGCCGCCCCCTGCCACTGACGTTGCGCCCACTGCAGCCCTGGGTGGGGTGGTCGGCCTTCCTTCTGCTGGCACCCCGGACTCCGCCCTCGCCGCCGCTCTCGTGGCGGCCCGAGCGGCCGCTGCGGAGGGGCAGGCTCGTGTGCGCGCGGCCGCCCTCGTCTGGGAACGTGAGCGCGACGCGGCCGACGCCCTGGCCCACCAGATCGCCGAGGCAGAGCAGCTCCTCGCCTCTCCCGCCTCGCAGGATGCTGGGGCCTCCTCCGCCTCGTCGGGCCGCCGCTTCTCCCACACCGCCGTCCTCTGGCACGATCCGGCCGACCCGCTCGTGACTCAGCTTCACTACCAGGTCGGGGGGGGTCCAGAACATTCGCCTCCTCGTGCCGGTCGTCCTCGAGCCGGAGTCGCCCTCCTACGCCCGCTGGCGGGATCTGATGCTTCTCACTCTCCGCCGCTACGCCCTCGACGACCACGTCCTTGTTGACGCCTCGGTCACCATCCAGACACCGTCCTGGATCCGCCTCGACAGCATCGTCCTCTCCTGGATCTTGGGGACGATCTCCCTGGACCTCCAC
Source organism: Saccharum spontaneum (assembly GCA_022457205.1). Classification (NCBI taxonomy): domain Eukaryota; kingdom Viridiplantae; phylum Streptophyta; class Magnoliopsida; order Poales; family Poaceae; genus Saccharum; species Saccharum spontaneum. The sequence goes on from CM039608.1 coordinate 39,894,673, forward strand.
GATCTCGTCCGCAACACCCCTGACGCGCGGCGGGCTTGGCTTGCCCTTGAGGGACAGTTCCTGGGCAACGCCGAGGCCCGGGCTCTGCGTCTCGATGCGAGCTTCCGCACCTTCGTCTAGGGTGACCTCTCTGTTGGCGAGTTCTGCCGTCGGATGAAGGGCATGGCCGACTCCCTTGGCGATCTCGGTTGGCCCGTGGAGGATCGCATCTTGGTCCTCAACGTCCTCTGTGGGCTCAGCGACCGCTACGCCCACCTCAGGACGTGGATCACCCGTCAGCGGCCCTTCCCCACCTTCCTACAGGTCCGTGAGGACCTTGTCATGGAGGAGCTCACTCAGGGCATCCAGCCGGGGTCCGCCACTTCTCCGGGGTCCTCGTCTTCCTCGACGGCTCTGGCTGCTACACCGCCGCGTCCGTCCGCTCCACCACGGTCGTCCGCTCCACCGCCGCCGTCTCTCTTGGGTCCCCCTCCCTCTGGCCCGAGCGGGGGTGGGAGGGGTCGTGGCGGTCGTCGTCGCCGAGGAGGGGGCCGCGGGGGCGGCCGGGGTGGTCACCCCCAGGCTCCGGCACCGGGTGGACCGCAGGGGGGGGCACCATGGCCTTCCTTCCAGAACCCGTGGTCCGGGCGCATCTCCATGTGGCCCTTCCATGCTCCCGGAACCGACTCTCGTCCACCGGCGGCCATGCTCACCGGAGCTCCACCTGGTGCTCCCCCTCCCGGCGCCTTCCCTGCTACGCCGTGGGCTCCACCCTCCGGGACTCCACCTGGGGTCGCCGGCTGGGACCAGGCAGCTTTGGCTCGCTCGTTCAGCACTATGGGCTTGACACCTCCGGTCAGACCCGAGTGAATCGCTGATTCGGGAGCCACCTACCACACCACCCCTGACCCCGGTATACTTTCGTCTCTCCACTCTCCCTCTTCCTCTCTTCCTTCGTCCATTATGGTCACAAATGGTTCGTGTCTTCCAGTCACGTCTGTGGGTACCGCCGGTGCTCATGGCTCCTTCCGTCTTCCTGATGTTCTTGTTGCTCCTTCTATGGTTCACAACCTTCTTTCTATTCGTCGTTTTACAGCTGACAATTCCTGTTCTGTGGAATTTGACTCTTCTGGTCTTACTGTAAAGGATTTGGCTTCCCGGCGTCCTTTGCTCCGATGTGAGAGCTCCGGGCTCCTTTACACCCTTCGCTTCCCGACGTCTACTTCGTCTTCTCCGCCGTCCGTTTTGTCAGCTGCCTTCGCCGCTTCTACTTCCTCTACTACTTGGCACCGGCGCCTCGGCCATCCTGGACGTGATGCCCTGATGCAGCTCAGTCGTAGTTCCGGTCTTCCATGTACTCGGGCTCCTGATGAGCAACTGTGTCATGCGTGCCAATTGGACCGACATGTTCGTCTTCTGTTTCATAGTTCTACTTCCCATGCGGCCCGCATTTTTGATCTTGTACATTGCGACATATGGACATCTCCTGTTATCAGTCTTTCTGGTTATAAGTACTATCTTGTGGTGGTTGATGATTTTTCGCATTATTCGTGGACTTTTCCCCTCCGTGCGAAGTCTGATACATTTCCCACGCTCCTTCACTTCTTTACTTGGGTGTCCACACAGTTCGGCCTCACCATCAAGGTCGTCCAGTGTGACAATGGTTGTGAGTTTGATAACTCCACCTCCCGAGCATTCTTTCTCTCATGGTGTTCAGTTGCGCATGTCTTGCCCATATACCTCTTCGCAGAATGGCAAGGCTGAGCGGATGATTCGCACCACCAACGACACCGTGCGCACCCTTCTGTTTCAGGCCTCTCTTCCTGATCGCTTTTGGGCTGAGGGCTTGCACACCTCCACCTACCTCCTCAACCGTCTTCCTTCCGCTGCCTGTCCCGCTCCCACGCCACACCACGCCCTCTTCGGTACCCCTCCTCGGTACGATCACCTACGCGTGTTTGGGTGTGCGTGTTACCCCAACACCGCTGCCACTTCTTCCCATAAGCTGGACCCCCGCTCCACTCTTTGTTTTTCTCGGGTACTCCCCGGATCACAAGGGGTACCGGTGCTTTGACCTTACCTCCCGACGGGTCCTCATCTCTCGCCATGTGGTGTTCGATGAGTCCGTCTTTCCCTTCTCCAGCACCACCACCCCTCCTGTTCCTGACCCCGCTCCCTTTTTCCCGCTGACACGGTGGTCCAGCCACCTTTTCCGTGGTCTCCTGCAGGTACCGCTTTGCCGCGTTCCTTGCCGGCCTCCTGTCCCGGCTCCCCGGTGGGTCCGGGCCCGTCGTCCTCTGGCGCGGCCCCGACCTCTCCGATTGGCGCAGACCCGGGGCCTTCGTCCCCCGCTACTGCCCTGGGGGGGCCGTGCCGGTCGCTGTCGCCGGATCCTGCCCGGCACCTCCGTCGAGGTTCGTCGCGCCGGTACGGGTGTACTAGCGCAGGCCGCGGCCGCCGCCACTCACGGTTCCTTCTCCGCCGGGGACACCGACACCACCGCCGCAGTCCCCGCCGGCTCCTGGTGCACCGCCGGTCTACCACCCGCCGCTTCTTCACCGACACCCGCGGCATGTTCACCCGATGGTGACACGGCACGTGGCTGGCACACTGCCGCCTCGGGCACTTGCGGCTTCGACCGGCGACGCGCTGGTCTCCCCGGTACCCTCTTCTGTCCGCGACGCCCTGTTGGATCCTCACTGGCGCCGCGCGATGGAAGAGGAGTATGCCGCGCTTCTCGCCAATCAGACGTGAGAGTTGGTGCCCCGGCTGCCGGGCTCCAACGTCGTCACCGGCAAGTGGGTCTGGACCCACAAGCGTCGGGCTGATGGCACTCTCGAGCGCTACAAGGCTCGATGGGTTCTCCGGAGTTTCACTCAGCGCCCGGGAGTCGACTATGATGAGACTTTCAGCCCGGTGGTCAAGTCGGCCACCGTCCGTACCGTGCTCTCGCTGGCGCTTGCTCGGTCATGGCCCGTCTATCAGCTGGACGTCAAGAATGCCTTTCTGCACGGCCTTCTCACCGAGACAGTGTATTGCAGTCAGCCGGCGGGGTTCGTTGATTCCTCCCGTCCTGACATGGTCTGCCGGCTTAACAGGTCTCTCTACGGCCTCAAGCAGGCACCCCGGGCGTGGAACCACCGGTTTGCTGCTTTCTTGCTGACACTGGGGTTCGTGGAGGCCAAGTCTGATACATCACTGTTCATCTACCACCATGGAGCTGACACTGCGTACTTGCTGCTCTATGTTGATGACATTGTCCTCACAGCCTCCAGTGAGCCACTTCTCCGCCGGATCATTGCCGCTCTTCAGCAGGAGTTTGCTATGAAGGATCTGGGTGAGCTCCACCATTTCCTCGGAGTCACTGTTGAGCACCATCCTGCCGGGTTACTTCTTCACCAGCGGCAGTATACTCGGGATATCCTGGAGCGGGTTGGAATGACTGACTGCAACCCCTGCTCCACTCCGGTTGATACTCAGGGCAAGCTGTCCGAGGTTGAGGGACCCCCAGTGTCTGACCCCACTGCATACAGGAGTCTCGCCGGTGCCCTTCAGTACTTCACCTTCACCCGGCCGGACATCACCTATGCAGTTCAGCAGGTCTGCCTTCACATGCATGATCCCCGGGAGCCTCACCTCACGGCTCTCAAGCGCCTCCTCCGCTACCTCCGGGGCACGCTCGACTACGGCCTTCTCCACCGGGCCTCCTCCGCCGACCTCGTCGTCTACACTGATGCTGACTGGGCGGGGTGTCCGAACACTCGACGCTCCACCTCCGGCTACGCTGTCTTCTTGGGCGGCAACCTGGTGTCCTGGTCGTCCAAGCGCCAGCCGGTGGTCTCCCGGTCCAGTGCCGAGGTGGAGTACCGCGCTGTCGCTAACGGCGTGGCTGAGGCCTCCTGGCTCCGGCAGCTTCTCGCTGAGCTGCACACTCCGCCCTCCCGGAGCACACTGATCTACTACGACAATGTCAGTGCGGTCTACCTCTCCACCAACCCCATCCAGCACCAGCGGACGAAGCATGTGGAGATCGACCTCCACTTTGTCCGTGATCGGGTGGCCATGGACGAGGTGCGGGTCCTTCATGTTCCGACTACCTCCTAGTTCGCGGACATCTTCACCAAAGGCCTCCTGTCCTCGATCTTCGCCGAGTTTCGCTCCAGCCTCAACATCACCGGTGGCTAGTTGCGTTTGTGGGGGGGGGGGGTGTGTGTGTTCTTTCTTGTTCAGCCTAGAACTCCGCTGCGCCGGTAGTTCAGACTGCGGGGGGTGTTGGAGTGTGTGAGTATTAGGCCCATGAGGCTAAGGCCCATGTAGCCCATGTATGGTTACCTATATAGCTACCCTTCTAGGGATAGCCCAATCAATAGAAAACACTTTCCCTAACAAGTATAGTTCAAAATGCTATTGTTTGTATTCAGCGGCGGAGGGTGAATGAAAATTAAGCAGGGGCTAATTTACTAAGCGATTACTGTAGCCATTAAAACGTCTTCTGTATGGCCTGAAAACAGATAAGAATATAAACATCCAAAGCACAGATTTCTATGATCCATCTTTTCTCCTTGGCAGGCATGCACTGCTTCCCATGCTTGTTTCTCCTTTTCCTAGTCCTGCAGTCTGTCACAGCTACAGCCTTCATCAGAGATACCGGGGGTGGGGGGGGTGGCGGGCGGGGGAGGATAACGCCCTGCTTGCATTGTTATGTTTTTTCATGTTCAAGCTAAATCTATTCTCTGTTCGTGAATACCTGACAGTTTCTGACCAGAGGTTGTATTGGAAGACGGCGGAATTTTTTGGTTGGAACATCATACAGACAAAAAACAGAGTATTGTTCAAATAAGCAAGAGAAAAGTTGTCACAGGATTTTAGAACAATATTACTGTACATAGTACCATTATGACCAGCATGTTGGATGACGTATACATGTACTGATTTTTTTTTCGAACGATGCAAGAGAGCTGCGTGTCATTTCATTAAGAAGAAGAAACAGCGGGCTACACGGGAAGGTCAGGAGAGCAAAACCATAAACCCCAACGACAGCTAATGGGCTGCACTGGAAACGTCAAGAGACCCAGCCATAAATCCCAGCCCACAGGGCACACACACGCGCACACACACACACACCCCTAAACAAGAACAACAAGGTACTGTCAAGCAAAAATAACTCCCCTTGACTCAGCATGGAAAACCTGAGGAGACCAACTTGGAGAGGCTTTGAGCACCAGCCGAACACCATAGTCCACATTACTCTTTCACATTTTGGAGAACCAGCTGGATACTTGGGGAGCCACCCTCAAAAACACAGAAATTTCTGTGCTTCCAAAGTTCCCAGGCCACCAGAATTATCAGGCTATTTAAGCCCTTCTTAGAATCTTTAGGCAAGCCATTTATGGACTTACACCACCAGCTAGAGAAATGAGTATCAGATGGTTGAGGAGACAAGGAGACCAGCCCCAGCTTCTGAAGAATGACTGCCCAAACTTGCCTAGAGAAGACACAGGACATCAGAACATGTTGGACAGTCTCCCCGACCTGATCACAAAGAGGGCATGCAGCGGGATGAGGCAGGCCACGCTTTGCAAGACGGTCGGTTGTCCAGCATCTGTTGTTGAGAACAAGCCAAATGAAGAATTTGCATTTCAGGGGAGCCCAACTCTTCCAGATTCGCTTCCAAGGAGCAAACCTGATAGTACCAATGAAGAAGGCCTCATAGGCTGATTTGCTGCTGTAGCTGCCACTCTTAGAGAGGCGCCAAGAGCGCTGATCAGAAATAGCAGGATCCAAAGACCATATCATCCACCAGACCCCAAATGGTCAAATATTCAAGAATCACCTGGACAGTTAAGGCGCCTTTGATATCAAATACCCATCTTCTATTGTTCAACGTGACCTTTACTGTTCTCTTCTTGGAAATTCTCTTAGGAACCAACTTAATCAAGTATAGTTAGGAGCCAAATCCTGGATAGATTTTCCTTGAAGCCACCGGTCAGCCCAAAATTTGGTGCCTTCACCATTGCCAACCAGAGACTCAATAGCAACATCAAACAGAGCCTGAGCGATCCGTGGAATTTGAATTGGCAATCCCACCCAAGGCTTAGAGGGGTCAGTTTTTTGCTGCCAAAGCCACCGGATACGCAGCGTCCATCCCATAGTTTCCAAGTACTGATTTTGTTTCACAATAGGATATTGGTGTTTTCCCCAAAAAATGATATTATCGAATATTGTGTTAGGTAGAAGTGTTCTCTAGATCCATGCTTTCAAAAATATGTAATGTAAATACACTTTGGTCTAAGTTGGTGCAAGGAAGATAGTTCATTCCTGTTAGAAGAGTCAAGGGCCTATTGGGCCTTAGCCCGTTAGGGTTAATTAGTCGCTTGCTTAGGGGTCAAGTAAGACCTCTTCTCTATATAAGGAGAGGAGATGTATCAATCTAATCAAGCAAGAGATTAGAAGGAAAAACCTTCTCTCTTGCCGGCCGTGGGCGAAGCCCCGCGGCCGGCGTTCCTAGCGCATCTCACAGCCCTAGTCGCCTGCCCCTTGGCCTCTCTCGCCGACGTGAACAGTACCCGCGGCACTGTAGCGCGCGGGTACTGTAGCTCCGCCGCCGCTTCCCTCGACTCTCTCCTCCCAATCCCAACGACGTCCATAACAATCTGGTATCGGAAATGCCAGGTTTCGATGAGCCGCTGTGGGATCAGCTCGCCAAGGCGCTGACCGACATCAACGCATGGTTGGCCGCCATGGAGAGCCGTCAGACGGCGTTTGCGCGCCAGGTGTCGGCGGCGGTGCGGCTGCAGGCGGCGGCGCGTGGCCTCCTGGCGCGCCGACGAGTGCGGCGGCTGTGCGATCTGCAGCTGATTCAGCCCCGCACCCCGTCGCAGTTCCTCCAAGCTGTGCTTCGCCGCGCGAAGGCAGACACCGCACAGCAGATCAAGCAGCGAAAGGACATCCAGCGCAGCCGATGCTTATTCACCAAGTGTCGGCTGTGGTGCGGCTGCAGGCTGCTGCGCGCGGTCTCCGAGCACGGCAGCGGCTGCAGGAGATGCGCCAGAAGATGCAGGAGGCGGTCCTGGCGGCGGTACGGTTACAGGCTGCAGCACGTGGACTCCTGGCGCGACGGCAGGCGCGGGAGATGCGTGGGTTGCAGCTGGTGCCTGTGCCCCGTGCCCCTTTGCTTCGCCACCGGGCTGCGCTTCGCCACATGGAGGGCCCCGATCTCGTCCGCTGCGTCACGGAGATCGGGCGTGGCATCGCCACCTCGGGTGGCGAACTCGGCGTCTACAGCGCCGGCGTTTGGGGACACGGGTGTGTGGCCACCCATAGGCGGACCTTAATTAGCGCTGCCGTGCTCCGGCACCGGCCGCCGCGAGGACGTCTCCGCTGGTCGCTATCGCGACTAATTCTTGGTGGCTATACCCGTGCACCCCTCTCGTTCCGGTGGGCTCTATGGGATCCAGGTGGCTACACACGTACAGGTTCATCAAGCGGAGGGTGTCCGCCGTATCTTCAGGAGTAAAAAATAAAGAGTCCTAGTCTATTTAAGGTCAATAAAATAAGCCGAGATGTAAAAGGCTTGTTTTTAGGTGTTACGTTTGTGTCTAGCAGAGTCGAGTTAGGTTGCAGCTCGAGGACGAGCTGCATGTCTAGGTGGGGTGTAGTGTTAGAAGAGTCAAGGGCCTATTGGGCCTTAGCCCGTTAGGGTTAATTAGTCGCTTGCTTAGGGGTCAAGTAAGACCTCTTCTCTATATAAGGAGAGGAGATGTATCAATCTAATCAAGCAAGAGATTAGAAGGAAAAACCTTCTCTCTTGCCGGCCGTGGGCGAAGCCCCGCGGCCGGCGTTCCTAGCGCATCTCACAGCCCTAGTCGCCTGCCCCTTGGCCTCTCTCGCCGACGTGAACAGTACCCGCGGCACTGTAGCGCGCGGGTACTGTAGCTCCGCTGCCGCTTCCCTCGACTCTCTCCTCCCAATCCCAACGACGTCCATAACAATTCCATAATAATTTATTTTGTTTATAGTTGTTATCTTTGTTTTGTGTATCATTTTTCCTTCACACTTTAAGGATTCATTTTATGGAATACATTTTCATCCTGGATTCTTCTGTAATTGCTGCTTGTTTGCTGTTCTACCTGGTAGACTCTAAATCATTCCATTCATACATTAAGATGAAATTTTTGAAAACCTATACATTAAGATGAAATCAGCCTCATAACTTCTTCTTTGTGATTTTGTGAATTTACTGTCTGGTTTCACTTACTTCATGTTGCATTTCTGTCCAGAACGATGCAGAGAGTATTTATACAAAGCTTACCAACTTAAAATATGTCCGACAGTCAACTGGAGATCCTCCAAGAAAATTTCTTGGATTATTTAGCAGAAATGATCTTGTTGGAAAATACCAGAAAAGGCTGGAAGACCTTGAAGAGAATGTTAGAATGGAACAGTCAGATGCTACTAGGAGACAGGTGCAGATTCAGCATTCATTTGGCATTGCGAGAATTGACTAGATGTGCTTATTTTTATCCTGAATTGATCTTTGTTTCTGAGGCTCTGGTACTCATGCACACAAATTCTTCTATTCTCTGATCAATAGTTATTATTTCACCTCTCTTCAGGAAATTGCTGCTGCCTTTGTTTCATTCAGATCTCGATATGGCGCTGCAAATGCAGTTTACATTAGGCAGTCAGACAACCCAATTGAGTGCCAAACTGAACTAGCTCCTGATCCTCATGACGTTTATTGGCCTTTCTTTTCTACATCCTTCATGGAAAGATGGATCGCCAAGTTTGTAGTATTTGTAGCTTCAGTTCTCCTGATACTTGTCTTTCTCCTAGTTGTGGCATTTGTTCAAGGACTCACCTATTTGGAACAACTAGAGCAGTGGTTGCCTTTTCTGAGGAACATACTGGAAATGTTAGTTCCTTCATAGATTTGGTCTCTTGTTATTTATAATGCTTTAGTACACTACAGGTAGCCTCACTATGAATATTATTGTGTTTTGTCCTTGCAGTGCTGTTGTGAGTCAACTGGTTACAGGATATCTTCCCAGTGTTATTCTTCATTTTCTTTCATCTTATGTGCCCTCAATAATGAAGTCATTTTCAACTATGCAAGGATTTGTTTCTGTTAGTGGGATTGAGCGAAGTGCTTGCAATAAGATGCTTCGGTTTACAATATGGACTGTCTTCTTTGCCAATGTTCTCACTGGTTCAGTCTTACGTCAATACGAGATTTTCCTTGATCCAAAGGAATTACCTACAAAACTTGCAGTTCTTGTACCAGCACAGGTAGCTTATGCTTTTCTTGTTTTATTTAATGAACCATAATATAGCACACATTGGTCCATTTTTTGCAGTGTTCTTTAAGAAAGTTATCACAAATTACTTCTGGAACATATGTTCTTCCTTTTGTGTCTCACATGGCATTGGCATTTCCTTTCATCTGGATATGATACACTTCCATTGATATAGATCTTTGTTTCCCAAGATAAGAACCTTTAGTAGTCAGCATGTAAGCTTAAACATAGCCTATGTAAATGATATCTCTGTAGACATATTTGTATTGTGAGTCCTTAGATGTGAAATATACTTCATTAAAATGATTATTAGTTCTTGAGTATGGTATTGGTCGCCATATGAACTGTGCATTGCTTAACTATTGTTGGCTTTGTGTTTGCTGTGTAGGCCTCTTTCTTCATTGCATATGTGGTTACATCGTGGACAAGCATGACATCTGAACTCACTCAAATTACTGCTCTTTTCTGTCATCTGTGGGGAAAGTGTGCAAAGTGTTGCAAGCGGGATGGCTCCAAAGCTCCATCAATGCCTTATCATAGTGAAATTCCACGGATTCTCTTGTTTGGGCTTCTTGGACTCGCATATTTTATTGTGGCCCCCCTTATCCTACCGTTCGTATTGGTCTACTTCTGCCTTGGCTACTTCATATTCCGTAATCAGGTGAGAACATTGCAGTTTATTTTCTCAGTTTCTTAAAAAGTTCTCATAAATCCTCAACAGAATGTCACGCAACCTGCATGGAGTTTGAAAGGTCAGTGATACGATATCTAATTGCGTTCATGTTTTGGAAGGCAGACAGATCTCAAAGTAAAAGATGTCTTCATACTTTTGAAAAAGAACTGGAAATTGCTTGAGTTCGCCTACGAGTTTACTGAATTTAATTCTTCTTAGTGAACTAATTATAAAACTACTTACTTGCAAAATCCTGATAATATGGGTGTAATACATAGAATTACTAGTTTCTCCATTAATGATGCTCACATTGGAAAACTACTACATTTGTTGAACTAAAGAGGGGTGATAAGAGTTAGAGACCCTTAGGGTCAGCAGTTCAGACCCCTATTAAAAACTCCTAAAGGCAACACATGCTTTCTAGGTCTTTAGGAGTGGAATATTCTCTTACCAGATAAATACAGTATTCTTCAAAATTTGAAATGCTCCTTTTAACTCCGTAGTTGATCAATCAGTGCTAGCAGAAGAAATGTATATTTGTTTTAGAAACGGGTTTAGCTTTGTTTTTCCAGCTATTTTGAACAGATTTTTGCATTCTGCACATATTTGACTGTTACTTCAAATGGTACAAATGCAGCTTTTTAATATATATGTGCCAAAGTATGATACTGGAGGAAAATTTTGGCCCGTTGTGCACAGCACAACAATATTCTCTCTGGTTGTTCTGCATATAATTGCTATTGGAGTATTTGGGTTAAAGAAACTTCCCCTTGCATCCAGTTTGCTGCTTCCTCTTCCACTGCTGACCCTTCTGTTCAATGAATTCTGCCGGAACAGATTTTTGCCTATCTTTGAAGCATACTCTACTGAGGTACCATTTCCTGTTCGTTTATAGAAGTTTACTAACACTGATGCCTATTCTCTCACAATGCCCTTGTGTTCCTATTCTGTGGTTGTAACTTAGCAATGTCCTCATTTTTTGCATTTTTGTACATGCAGTCTTTGATAAAGAAAGATAGAGAAGAACAGAGTAAACCAGATATGTTAGAGTTCTTCAGTAATCTTGTAACAGCTTACAGCGACCCAGCTTTGAAACCTATTCAACATGCTTCTAACTCTGATGAACGTACTGCACCGCTCTTGGCCTCTGTCAGCTCCAGATAAGTTGTACTCCCTCAAAAGTAGAACTTTTGACAGAGTTAGAATTTGGAGGAAGCAGCTTATAATTTGGAACAGAGGGAGTAGATGGCAGCTGACCCCATTGTGTAAATTTTGGTTTGGTTTTGGTGATGAGATACGCTAGTCGTACATGTGTAATTGTATGCTACATTGTAAAAGTAGAATTTTTGACAGACATAGTTTTTATTGTTGTCTGTTGTGCAATTTTTACCCTTCTGGTGGGGGAATTTGTTGTACATATGTGTACATGATATTTTGTGCACTTCTCAGATTTGAATAATGCATTGCTCATTTTATGATGTGTTGGCAATGTAAACTTCATGTGTGCTGGGTTCATGGGTTGGTACCTTCAAATTTTTCAACACCTCCATTTTAAATTCGTGTTAACTGATATGCATGTGAACATTGCTTTGGTTTCACATTATCCACCCTATGAGCTTGTTTGCCATTTGGAGCATCTGTGATGACGAGCGATTGGTTTACTCTATTTATTTGTCTTCTTTGTGTTCTACTTGCCCTTGGGGGGGGGGGGGGGGGGGTGCACTATCATATAGCTGTCGATGTCGAACAGTTTTGTTTTCTGAAATCTCAAATGGTGTGGAAGCCTGTGTTGTGTTGTTTCCTGGTTTTGTATATGCTGAAACCATTTGACGCACTAGTTACACCGACTCTGAAAGCGTCTCCCACTGGTATTGTTTACCTGGTTTCAAATGTGATCCACAAAGATTTGCTTGCATAGCTCGATCCTCTGAGAATGATAGCAGGTGATAATATATTAAAATTACGTTATTCATCAAGAAGGAAACTAGAGATCTATCAACTGTAGAAAAGTACCGAGATATGTAAAGACTGCTAGAGCCAAAAGCATTTTCAAAGGTATGCCCCATGATCCATGTATAAGTGGTTGCCAATTGGAGCTAATACGAAGGTATTGTTCTGGTAATCTATCTTAATGAGACATTACTAGGTATGGTGGTGTTATTCATCCTTGTCTACATTCATGCGCCATTTGGCTTTCATGTTACTTGCAAGTGGAAATCCTTGTTCACGTAAGATGTGTCCCTTATCAACACTTGTGCCATTTGTCTTCCTTGTCTATATGATAAGTGATCCTAACATCTTAACCTGTTTTTTTTTTCTCTCCCAGATGAAGAGTGTAGAAACTAGGAATCCTAATGCATCGTGATACTGTGACGATGTTTTTCTGCCAAATTGTGTAAATTATGGACCATCATGTCATTTTAATACTCTGTTAATCCATCACTACTTGCTTTGGTCTAAGTCGCTGTCATTTACTCGTTAAAAGTTGCAGACATTTGCTGACGCATTCTTGGTCCTGGTCACAAAGCATGAAAAGCCAGTGTGATGTATACCTAAAGGGAATGTTTCTCAGTTGTATATATTCTTGGCCAAGATCCAGGGTCTCACAGTCTGCAGTGTTATACAAGCTTGACCTTTTCACACCTTATAATCACAGGGAAGACTTGACCAGGACCCAAAAAGATGGGGCAGTTAGAAAGTGCGGTAAACCTTTTAAATTGAGAAGCTTTTCATTGTTTAGATTCGTTTTAACTGAGCAAGCTAGGCAAAGTGGTTTGTGACACCATGTGGTCAGTTGCAAGCTAGGCCAAGTGGTTTGGAAAAAGATGCGATTATAATCTTCAGACAAAGTTTGGATCCTTGGAATATATGTTTGGGATTTACTTTAATCTGAATAAAATTTTGTAACTAGACCTTCCCTTTCCAAATAGTTAGTAGATCCTTGTGTAATCAGTTTTTCTACTGTGCTAGGCTTTTTTTAGAGGCAGCAGTCTGTGGCCGTAGGTCTCTTGGTGTACCACTTTTTTAGTAGTGTAATAGATGTATAGTTCAGTATTACTGTTGCTAATACTTAACAACTCAATCAGATGATATGCAATTAGTATATAACTCAAATAAGGTGAGGCCAACAACAAGATGCACAAAATGGCTGAGATACATAAACCCAAAGTGTACGTGTGACAGAGACATTGAGGTATATGCCACAAACATATACTTCAGCTTGCAATATCTTTCCACAGAATAGAAAGACTAAGTAGTGGTAACCTTTGCTTGAAAGCAGGACGTGTAAAGGAGCATTGGGTGCGCCGTCATCGTCATGCATGACAAACACAAACGGAGGAGAATGAAACCAGTTACAGCTAACAACAGTTAGCGGCTTAGCGCGCTGGTTTAATCCGGGGATTAAGAAAGCAACAGAGCTCATGGTTTTCAACCCTAG